>CM050514.1:107866074-108466074 GCA_027563665.1 Antrozous pallidus | reverse complement strand
ACTGAACAAAAATCATGCAACTATGGGAGAGGACAGTGGGGGGGTGAGGGTGGAGGGTGGGATGGGTACCTTGTGGAGGGGAACTTTGGGGGGAGAAAAAGGAACAATGTAATTAACAAATTGAACAATACAGATTTTTTTAAAAAAAGGAATTTGTCATAAAATCACCCATGAAGTTACTTTCTGCAGAACCCCTTTTTTTGTCCACAAAAACTTGTTAATGTTGAAGTGGCTTTGGGATGGGGAATGATACAGGTTGGTAGAGTTTGGAGTACTTTATAGAAAAAGCTTACATTGCTGTGAATGAATGTTTGAAGGCATTTCTGATCAGAGTCCAATTGGAAAAGAGAGCTGTAGAGAAAACCTAAATCTCTTTAGGGAATACGTAAGTGGTCATGAACAGAATGTTGATAGAAATATGGATGGTAATGTGGTAGGAAGTTAGACAGACATGAGCAGAGCAAGGACTGTAGGCCAGGTATAGAAAGTCACCAGGGAGGAAAGCCTCAGGTGCCTAGCAATGGACAAACAATTATAGAGTGGGACCTCACCCCCAGGGTAATCTTTCCTTCCCTAGCATATCACTCGTCATATGATTTGGATTCCTTGACCTTTCATATGACTGGTCATTCACTTTGAACCCCTGACCTTTCTTCCCTAGAGATAACATTTAGATTGTATTTCAATTCCAGATCAAGAAAAGCAGCAAAACCAGGCAAGCAATGCTATAGCTCACATCAGGACTAGCTGCATTGAATAGTGACCTCTTGCCCTTGTGCTTACAAATCAGTCAGTGGAGACCTAGACCCCGAAAAGATAATCCTAGGAAGCTGCTGAATATTCTATTGAGATCTTCCCCTAGGACAATGATCGGCAAACTGCAGCTCGCGAGCCACACGCGGCTCTTAGGCCCCTTTAGTGTGGCTTTTCTGCAAAATACCATGGTCTGAGCAAGTCTATTTTGAAGAAGTGGCGTTAGAAGAAGTTTAAGTTTTAAAAATGTGGCTCTCACAAGAAATTTCAATCGTTATACTGTTGATATTTGGCTCTGTTGACTAATGAGTTTGCCGACCACTGCCCTAGAACTTTGCCTAAAATGTTAACCTTTGAAACCCTTAGGACCAAAGACTCAGTGTGCTCTCCTACTTGGGAGCAGGCCTGAGATTTTTGCTTTCCCTCAGGCCAGAGTGTGCTACCATTAGCTTTTTCACTCCCAAACTCCTTGGGCCCTTCCTTTGTTTCCATACTCATTTCTTCAGGCCATCTCTTCTATGAATTACTTCTTCCACCTTTGCTATTTTACCAAATAAATGTTCTCTTATAGTTTGGGCCTTTGCTCTGAATTCTTTCCTAACCAGAACCCAAGTACCAAGGTTGCTGAACCCAGGTTTGGTCTGACCCCAATGGTGTAACATCTGGTGCCATTCCCACCATCTACAACAAATGGACAGGACTTGCTTAAGGCAAAGATAACCTTTTGAAAAATAGGAACTAAGATGGTGGCAGAGGTAAACACCAATACTTGCCGCCTCTCACAACCACATCAAAATTACAATTAAAATACAGAACAACCATCATTCAGAACCACTTGAAAGCTGGCTGAATGGAAGTCCTACGACTAGAGAAGTAAAAAAGAAAGCATAATGAGACTGGTAGGAGGAGTGCAGGCATAGACTGGGCCATCCCGGAACCCACATGTGGTGTTCTTTTAATCAGGAGGGGGATCGTCCCTACAGAAGCCACCCATGAAGAGCAAGGGGTCCCAGCCTCACACCAGACTCCCTACTCAGAGCCCCAGAGCTAGGAAGACAAGTCTCTGTAACTTTGGGCTGTAAAAACCAGCAGGAATGTGACTGAGGGACATAAAAGCTGCTGGAGACCCAGGTGTCCTTCTCAAAGGGCCAGGCATGAACTTACTCAGACTTGCTTCCTCTAAGTTCCAGCACCAGGAGGCACTGGGGACCCAGATACATATGAAGAAGAACATGATTGTCTGGCACTAGGGCAGAAACTTGAGGGTCGCTTTCTACCAGAAGGAGGTGCTCACAGGAGTCATTGTTTCTATGTCAACACTTCCCCTGTCCCAGGACTGATTGGCAACTATATCTGAGTCCCCATCAACCTGGAGCACACTGTTTGCTCTGTCCTGGTAATTTTCTGAGACCATTCCCCATTCAATTTGCAGCACCACCCAAGCTGTTTGCTGCAGCTTTTCCATATGAATGGCCTATCTTGGCTAAGGCTTTAGAGTTTGCTAAAATATTTCAAACAAGCTGTAGTCGGTGACAGTGTGTCCCAAATCTATCAATAAAATACCCAAGATCCAGTACCAGCCTGCCTTGCTTCACAGCTGGGCTTCACCTAACCCTTCCAAACTCAATACAAATAGGAGAAAGCTGCAGATCTAGGCAGTGGCTGACTTTGCACCTCCCTGGATACCCAGTGCACCTAGCCGACATCTTCAGATCATACCATATTGCAACTCTACACATCCACAAGTGACATACTCAAGAGGAGGACATGGTGAGCATCACAGCCCTACTGAAGCAAATCCTACTCCATAGGAGTATCTTCTATACAGCAGTTCTCCCACTTTAGTCACAGTTGGTCCTCACAGTCAATTGGCCTCTAGGTCAATTCTTCCCAGTGATACCAACTGTAATCAAGTCTTAACTAAAACTAGACTGTGCACACAGTTCACAAAGGGGTTAACTTAGAGTTCCCAGCTAAGATTACTGGAGGGGCTGAGCCACTGGACCCTATAGGACACCTACTATGGAAAGTTACTCTACCAATTCCAAGAGATATAGCAGCTCTACCCAATACATATACACAAACACAATGAAACAACCAAAATGTGGAGACAAATAAATATATTACAAATGAAAGAAATGCAAGCAAGCAAATTATTGGATACAGAGTTCAAAACTATGTTTATAAGTTACTCAATGATCTTCATGAGACCTTCAAGGGACTTAGTGAGACTTTCAAGGATCTTAGTGAGAATGCCAAAAACATGAAAAAGGACCAGTCAGAAATTAAGCCTGAAAAACCAATAAATGGCCAATCAGAAGAGCAAAAATGAAAAAGAATCCAAAAATATGAAGATAATGGAAGGAGTTCCTGGGACAGCTTCAAGCATATCAACATTTGCATTAATGGGGTGCCAATAGGAGAAGATAGAGGCAAAATGTTGAAAACCTATTTAAAGGAATTATGACGGAAAGAAATGGTGAAAGAAATAGATTTATAAGTCCAGGAAGCACAGAGAGTCACAAACAAGAGGAACCCAAAGAGGACCATACCAAGACACATCATAATTAAAATTCCAAGGGCTAAAGACAAAGAAAGAATCTTAAAAACAGCAAGAGAAAAGTAGTTAGCTACCTACAAGGGAGCGTCCATATATCTGTCATCTCATTTCTCAACAGAAACTATATAGGCCAGAAGGGAGTGGAAAGAGATATTCAAAGTGATGAAGAACAGAGACCTACAACCAAAATTACTCAAAGCTATCATTTAGACTAAAACTAAAGGAGTTCATCACCACCAAACTAGTAATACATTAAATGTTGAAGGGTATTCTTTAGGAAGAATAAGAATAAGAATAAGAATAAGAATAAGAATAAGAATAAGAAGAAGAAGAAGAAGAAGAAGAAGAAGAAATATAAACAATAAAATGGCAATAAACATATATCTTTCAACAATTGAATCTAAACATCAAAATTAACAAATTAAGAAATCTAATGAATAGAATAAACTGGTGAATGAAATAGAAACAGAGGCATGGAAATTGAACTGACTGATGATTCTCAAAGGGAAAAGGGGTGGGGTGGTGGGAAGAGATTAAACAAAGATCTTATATTCATATATATACTACCTATGGACATAAACAATAGTGTGATGAAGGCTTGGGGCAGGAAATGAACAGGATAGTAGGGGCAAAAGGGGAAAAAAGAGGAGCATCTGCAATACTCTCAATAATAATGTTGTAGAGTGGGAATTTTTGAGACTACTGAGGCTGTGGACTATGCCCTAGATAGAGTTGTCAGTGTTGACACCAGGCCAGGCCTTGAGATATGGTCTCATGGCCCTTACCCAGTATGTAGGCCTTGCCAGCTAGAACACTGTCAGCTTTCTGAAGAACCAGATGACCCTGTGGGTGACATGGTCATCAATGGCATGACTCTGATGTAGCTTGGGAAAACTGTTTTGTCTTGGGTTGCTTGTTGTGGAAAAACAGGATGTATCTTAAAAGTGGTCCTGCACAAAGGGTCGGGGCTGCTCTCTGACCTCCCTGCATGGAGAATAGCAGAGCAGTCCCCAGGCCGGCTAATAAAGGCTCCCTAAATTTTAATTTGGTCTGGGCTCCAGAGGTCTTTCACTCGCATCTGCTCCACAACAAAAAATATTTTTTAAAAATAAAAAATAAACCTTTTACTAAAAACATATACACCTGGGGCATGATTACCCACCATAAACTGCCAGGTTTGTAGTTTATGATCAGATTATATTATGTCACTATTAGAAACATTTAAACCTGTAAATATTTTTTTTGTGAGTTTATTTGAGCCAAACTCATGACAATTGCAGGGAAGCAAAATCTGATTGAAAAAATGCTCCAGATAATGGAAGTTTTGCTCTTATTTTATAAGTGGGTTTCATGAAAATCATTGGTGATAGATTAGGGAGGTAGGAAAAAGCAAAACATAGGATAAAAAATAAAATTATGAACACATGCTTCTTTTAGACAGGTGGGTACAGGATAGTTAACAGTCAACAATTAACTTAAGAATAACAATGAGGATTTGTGTTCTCCACCCTGGTGCATTGTTTGTGCCCTGAGAAGTCTGGGAAAATGGAAGTTACCCTAACATTCCTAAAGTATGTTACTATAGATGCAAAAAGACAATTGACAGGCTCAATTAAGGTAAAGTTGACTTTTTCTGGATGTGTGACCCAGACAAACTGTTGAGGCTGCAGGGATGGCACCGTGTCTGACGGATGGGGTCAGACAAAACCTGGGTTCAGCAATCTCAGTACTTGGGTTGTGGCTCAGATGAAATTCAGAGTAAAGACCCATACTATACGACAACATCCAATATAATAAAAGCCTAATATGCAAATTGTCCCCTAGGGCAGTCATTTGACTGGGAGATCAAATGGGAGACCTGGAGTTCAACTGGTCACCATGATGTACACTGACCACCAGGGGGTGGCACACAACATGACGGGCTCCAGTGATGTGGTGCTGGCAGTAAGTGGCAGTGGAGGCCCTGCCAGCCCCAATAGGCAGGTGAGGGAGTGGTGCCAGGCCAAGGTGGGTGCAAGCAAGGGTCCAGTCACCCCACATCCCGCAGACAGCGACCAGTGGCAATGACAGGGAGCAGGTCTGACACCTGGCTCCCAGGTGCTGAGGGAGCTTTGTAGGGGGCCTGGCCCTGACCAATTGCCCCACAGACAGAATGGTATAGCAAGTAAGGGGGAAGTGCCAGGCCAAGGTGGGGTACCAGGCAGGGCTGCAGGGCTACAAGGCTGGGGGTGTAAGCTGGGGCACAATCTCCACAGGCCACCCCCAGAGACCCCACTTGTGCATGAATTCGTGCACTGGGCCTCTTGTCCTACCTAATAAAAGATTAATATGCAAATTGACTATACCTCTGCTACACCCACAAGCCACACTCACAAACCATGCTCATAAGCCAATCAGGACCAATTATGCAAATTAATCCCAACCAAGATGGCTGTGGCCACTGAGAGAGCAGGAGGGAGGCTTGGATTTCCCTGGCAATGGAGGAAGCCAAGCTTTCAGCACACCCTGGCCGGCCCAGGCCTCCACTCAATGCTACAAAGTTTCAATGATAGAAGATAAATAAATTCCAACAAAAATGGCAGCAGCCATAGAGCTGGAGAGAGCAGGATAGAAGATAAATAAATCCTAGGTACCAGGGCCTCTGCTTGGGTTGCTGGAGGGCGTGGCTGACCTACAAACTACCACAGGCCCCTTGCCCAGGCTGCCTCACACCCCAAGGGAACCCTCACCCTGATACAGGTCACCCTTCAGGGCAAACCAGTTGGTCCCCACCCATTCACCAGGCCTCTATCCTATCTAAAAGAGTAATATGCAGACTGACTATCACTCCAATACACAAGATAGCAGCCTCCATGTGGTCAAAGATCCTGCCCCCATATGGACACAAGATGGCCAGCAGGGGAGGGCAGTTGGGAGGGACCAGGCCTACAGGAAAGGGCAGTTGGAGGGAACCCAGGCCTGCAGAGGAGATCAGTTGGGGGGTCCAGGCCTGCAGGGGAGGGCAGTCAGAGGTGACCAGGCCTGCAGTGAAGGGCAGATAGGGGCAAACAGGCTGGCAGGGGAGCAGTTAGGCATCATTCAGCAGGGGAGTGGTTAAGAGGTGATCAGGCTGGCAGGCAGAAGCGGTTAGGAGCAATCAGGAAGGCAGGCAGGCCAACAGTTTTGAGCCAGCAGTCATGGATTGTGAGAGGGTTGTCCCACTACCTAAACAGGCAGTCAGATAACCCTTGAGGGGTTCCAGTTTGTAGAGGCTGCATGCTGGGCTAAGAGATACCCCCCCAACCTCTGTGCATGAATTTTGTGCACAGGTCCTCTAGTTTATTTATAAAATCAGAGATAGAAAAAGTAATTCTTAGAAGAAATGGGCTTAGGAACTAGTTATAGAGGTAATGGAAGGGCCTTTGGAGCTTGGGAGTGAGGAAACTAATGGTAACATGCCTGGGACAGGGAATGTAAGTGGGGAGGGGAAAGGGAAAGGCACCAGTATGCTCCCGGGAGGGAGAATACCTGGGTCCTCTGTCTTAAGGTTTGTTGTGTGTGTGTGTTTTTAAAATATATTTTATTGATTTTTTTTTACAGAGAGGAAGGGAAAGGGATAGAGAGTTAGAAACATCGATGAGAAAGACACATCAATCAGCTGCTTCCTGCACACTCCCTACTGGATATGTGCCTGCAACCAAGGTACATGCCCTTGACTGGAGTCAAACCTGGGACTCTTTAGTCCACAGGCCGAATCTCTATCCCAGTGATTCTCAATATTTCTAATGCCATGACCCTTTAATACAATTCCTCATGTTGTGGTGACCTCCAATCATAAAATCATTTCGTTGCTACTTCATAACTGTAATTTTGCTACTGTTATGAATCGTAATGTAAATATCTGTGTTTTCTGATGGTCTTAGGTGACCCTGCTAGCGGTTCTCAACCTGTGGGTCGTGAGTCTATCCACTGAGCCAAACAGGTTAGGGCAGTCCTAAGGGTTTTAAGGGTGAAGATTTTAGGGGAGGTCCCAGGGGAGATCTCAATAGAATATTCAGTAGCTTTTCAGATGTTTCCATTCAGGGTGTTGTCCACTGATTGATTGGTAGGCACCAAGATGGGGGCACCAAGATCAGCTTGTCTGGTTTTGTAGTTATCTGGACCTGGACTGAAATGCAACTTCAGGCCTAGATCAGTGGTCAGCAAACTGAGGCTTGCGAGCCATATGTGGTTTGCGGACCACTGGCCTAGATGTTATCTCTAGAGAGAAAAGGACAGGGGGCCCAAACCTCAGGATCAGCTATATGCTAGGGGAGGAAAAGTCACCTTGGGGGTGAGGTCCCACCCTACAGTTGATTGTCCATTGCTAGGCACCTGGGGTTTTCCACCTTGATGACATTTTGTACCTGACCTATTGCCCTTGCTCTGCTCATGTCTGTGTAACTGCCTACCACAAAATCTCTCCTGATCACAGTTTCAAATAAAGCCACAGGACAAGAATATAATGGTTTTATTAATTAGGAAATGGGAACTAGAGAGGGAAAGAAGTATAATTTATTAAAACATATAATTCCATTTTCTAATTGGTAACTTTAAGAATAAAATAAGACAAAGTTTCATACTTCTAAAAGTCAGTTAACAAATCTGAAGGTTAGGGGTACTTTATGGTTCTGAAATTGTGTGTTGTTTGACTTTATTTTATCCTAATATTGAGATTTTAGGACTTTGATTTTATTCTAAAATTAGAATTAATGTTAATAAATGCCTTATAGTCAAGTTTAAAAAACGCATTGTGTTGCAAAAAATATTTACCTGAACCTCCTTTTTTTCTAATAAGGACAAGTCTGGGAGCAGTGGGCTTCATAGCCAAAACCTGACAGTTTGTTTTTAAAATAGCAAGCCCCCTTCCTCCTTGCACCTCCATGAGCATGCCTCAGCTTCTATGGTCTTGCTTGCTTCTTCTGCTCCACTGCTGCTCAAGCTTCTGCTGTCTCAGGTTGCAGCTCTCGTCATCTAAGACACTGTAAGGACTCCGGTCTGAATATGGTTTGAAAGTCATGTTTTTTGGGGGGCAGGTGGCAGTGGTGGGTCTGGAGGTCTGGGCCCCAGAGAGTTGGCACAGGGGTCCTGCTTAGCTCTTGGAATTCCCTGGGCTGCATCCTCCCAGGCTGGGGTGCTAAGCTCCACTGAGGCCTGCACCACATGACAGAGCCCTGGCTGGAGGCTCCAAATGGCTGGAGGCTCGATGCAGGGGGAGAAACAGCCAAGAGCACGGGGCAACAATGGGAGAGTGGGTGGCATGCACGTATAGAAATGGAGAGGTGGGCTTCCCACTCTGAGCTTCTAGTGGGGCTCGGCTGGCATGGAGCATCCAAACTCTTCTGTAACACTCAAAAGCTTAGCATGTAACATAGGAAGAATGTCTAAAATGTGTATGTATGCCATAAATGTATATACTATGTAATAAAGAGGCAATATGCGAATTGACCCTCACTCTGCCACAAAGATGGCAGTGTTCACAGCCAATAAGAAGGGAATATGCTAATTGACTGCCACACCCTCAAAGATGGCAGCACCCATAGTCACAACATGGCGGCACTCAGTCCCCTCAGCCCCGCCAGGGCAGCAGGTGCACAACAAGGCCAGGCCTAACCCCAGGTGGGCTCGGCCACTCTGTGTGCCTGCCTCTGGAGTCCCCTCGTCCCTTCAGCCCCCAGCTATCCAGGGCTGCCCAAGGCTCAGGTAACCAGGGTCAGTTAAGGCTTGCACTGCCAGCAATGGCAGCAGTAGAGGTTTGATGGGGCATTGCCTTCCCCTGATCGCTGGGTCACCTCCCACCCCTGAGGGTCCCGGACTGTGAGAGGGGGAAGGCTGAGCTGAGAGAACCCCGTCCAGTGCATGAATTTTCATGCACCAGGCCTCTAGTACATACATAAATGTGTATGTATATAAGGCAAAGCCCCACCACATTCAGGGCTCAACCTTGACAGATGACTCCACTGAGCCAGCACTGGTGCAAACAAACAGTCCTTTTCTGAACCTCCAAGTGCATTTGGTTTGTTGCCTCCTGCCAACCCATTTGTATCATAACATTTTTGTTGGTTATGTTTCATTTCTTTAGGCTCTGTCTTATTTCTCTCAGTTCCCAGGTCTGTATTAATCTGCATAACAACATGAACAGAACATTGTGAAGCATAATTCTCATTCATTACAAAACGGAGATGTTAAATGTCATGCATTTATATTTTGAAACAGTCATTTTCTTCAACCTACTTTATCTTACTTAACTCTAAAACAATGATTTTAGAGAGAGAGAGAGAGAGAGAGGAAGGGAGAGAGAAAAAGAAGGAGAGATAAACATCAAATTATTTGTTGTTCCGCTTATTTATGCATTTATTGTTTGTTTCTTGTGTGTGTCCTGACAGGGGATCGAACCTTCAACCATGGTGTATCAAGACAATGCTCTAACCAAATGAATTACCAGACCAAGGCCCCATATCTTATTTAACTTAGAAAAATGATTTCTCAAGGGCTCACATGTAGGAAAACTGGTAAGTAACTTTACCTCAGACATTTTAAAAATCACATAAATATAGCAGTTCCAGCGAAGTGTCTCCTTATTAGCATATATTGTTTCAATGGCTGTAATGGATTCAGCAGCTGCGGAGTAGCTATAAACATTTTTTATTGTCTAAGAATAGACAGAATTTGGTGGCTAATACTTGCTTTCTCTTCAAAGATTCTCTATTTGCCAAATTAAACTTGTCTAATAAACTCATATTTTTATATAATGACTAGAGGACTGGTGCACGAAATTATGAATGGAGGGGGGTTGTCCCTCAACCCAACATGCACCCTCTTCAATCTGGGACCCCTTGAGGGATGTCTGACCACCTGTGTAGGCTGGATCCCAGTGGATCGGGCCTACGCAGGTGGTCAGACATCCCTCTCACAATCCAGGACTGCTGTCTCCCAATTGCTTTCCCCTTCAGGCCTGGGTTCCCCCCAACTTTCCTCCCTTGTAGGCCTTGGTCCCACCCAATTGTCCTCCCCTGCAGGCCTTGTCCCCTGCAACTATCCTCCTCTGCAGGCCTAGGTACTCCCCAACTGTCTTCCACTGCAGACCTGGTCTCCCCCAACTGCCCTCTTCTGCTGGCTCAGTCTCCCCTAACTGCCCTCCCTGCTTGCCTTATCACCCACAACTGCCCTCCCCTGCAGGCCATCTTGTGGTGGCCATCTTGTGTCCACATGGGGGCAACCACTTTGACCACAAGGAGGCAGCCATCTTGTGTCTTGGTATGATGGTGAATTTGCATATCACTCTTTTATTAGATAGGAGTAAAGGCCCAATGCATGAAAATTGTGCAAGAGTAGGCCTTCCTTCACCTGGCTGCTGGCACCAGCTTCCCTCTGGCACCTGAGACCTGGATTTCCTCTGCAGGCCTGGCTTCATTCAGAAGGATGTCTGGAAGGGCAGCCTGTTTAATTAACATATTACACATTTATTTTAATAGATTAGAGACCTGGTGCATGAAATTTATCCACAGAGGGGGTGTTCCCTCAGCCCATCCTGTACCCTCTCCAATTGGGAATCCTTTGGGGATTGTACCCAAAGGGATTGGGTCTAAAACAATCATCAGACATCCCTCTCACAATCTGGGACCACTGGCTCCTAACTGCACCCCTGCCTACCAGCCTGATCACCCCTAATTGCCCTCCCTTGCCAGCCTGGTTGCACCTGACTGCCTCTGCTTGTCTGCCAGATCACCCCAACTGTCCTTCCCTGCTGGCCTGATCTCACCCCCAACTGCCCTCCCCTCCTGGCCTGGTTTCCCCCAACTGCCCTCCCCTGCTGGCCCCCAACTCTCCTCCTCTGCTGGCCAATTAGGTTCTGATTGGTTGGTTTCTATGACAGTCAGCATCAAAAGCTCCTCCTACTAGTCAGCCATTGGCTCCCTACAGCACCCAGATTTGGTTCTGATTGGTCGGTTTCTATACCAGTCAGTGTCAAAATCTTTGCCTCCTAGGTAGCCATGAGTTCTTCACAGCACCTACATTTGGTTCTGATTGGTCAGTTCCTATGCCAGTCAACATCTCTGGGCCTATTTACAGAGCCTGCTCAGAAAGGTGGAGCTGATCAGCAGTCCTGGTCGAGTCCTGGAGAAAAATGGAGGCATGGCTGCTGGCCAGACTGGGAGAGAAAGAGAGAAGCAAGTGCTGATCAAAATCTGTCACAAAGGCAAAAGGCTGCTTCTCTCTTCAGGCCTCTCTCTGTCCCTGATTTGCAGCCCCCTCAGCAGTCAGTGCTGGGGCACCATGCCTGCAGTGGAAGGACTGACTCCTGGTTGGTCATTACTGGTCTTATGACCCAGGGTTTTTTATATATTAGGATTAGACTCTAGGATTAGATCAGTTGTTGGAGTCAGATACTTGACTATTCCATTCTACTCATACAGAGAAGACGTTTTCTAGTGGCTTATGATGAAAAAGAGAAGAAAATCTGAATGAAAAAGAGGCCACATGCTAACCTAACTCAGGGAAGGCCTACGTGGTAGCTTTGCAAACTCAAGAGACCTAAAGTAACCACAAAGGATGGTCTGAAATTTAAACCTTTTAATTAAAAACCAATTTATAGTCATGTCCTAGGCCAGTATCTTCCCTGACAAAGATCAACTTCAATCTTTACTGAGCCTGTTATCATTTTGCATCTAAGATAACATAGCCATGGGATGTCTGGGTAACTTGTAACTTCACTTTTCAGGACCTCTCAGGGTACAACCAATGCACCAGGGCACCAAGACAGACACCGGAAATTCCCTCGTTGTCAATTGTTCTTTTGTTGACTGCTGACTGTTAACTGTTATGTACCCAACCATGTAAAATAAATCATTTCAATGTTCATCCAGTCCTAGAAGTTTTCCCACTTTTCTTTCTTCCACTTCCCTAATCTATCACCAATGGATTTCATGTAGCCCACTTAAATCTCCTCCTTTGATTGTAATATATAAAACAAGATGAAAAAGTGCCATTCCCTGAAGCATTATCCCATTACATTAAAATTCTGTTTCCCGGCAATTGTCTACATCTTGGCTCAAATAAACGCACAAAAATTCTTTATAGGTTTGAATGTTTTCTTATGTTAACAGAAAGAATAGACTTGAAGTGTCTGATTTTTGGCAACCTGTTACTTTTTTCTTGCCACTTCAAGACATAGCTGGAAAAAGAAAAGAAGCTGGCCAGAACCTGGGCCTGGAAGTTGATTCCAAAGGAGGGGTTGAATAGCTGCTACAGACTGCTGGGCAAGGAACTGGACTTTGAACAACAAAGAGTAGCCTGCAGCTATCATTTAGTCTTTGTCTTATTTTCTAATACTTGCTGAGTATGGGTGATTCTGAACACATAGGCTTTTTATCACACTAATTAGAAATCAAGAGCTTTGTAACTTTAGTTTTCATTAACTTTTCTAGCTCCTCTGCATTTCCAATTTCCCTTTTTTTTTTTCAATTTACCAAAATACATTGCAGATCTACAATGTTTCTACAAGTAAGTTTCTACATGATCCTTCTGGGTTTTAGTTTTTTTATTATTATTACAAAGCTCAGCTTCATGCTAAGTGGTAAAAATGCAAAAATAAATGTTCGGATTCATGCTTTGAAGGAATTGGCAGACAAGACAATAAAACAGAATTGAAAGAGAGTTTAACACTCAAGGCAGGTATGCTGAGTACAAACCTAAATTCTAATGGGTCAGAGGCAACTCCTGAAAGAGGTAACACAAAAATAAATCCTAGCATATGAGTAGTTAACCAGACAATGAAGGGGTAGAGGAGATGAAGGCCTTTATGTAAGTAAGAAAGGAGGCATCAGGTACAATGATGTTAAAAAGTGCTAATGACCTTAGGTAATGCTAAGTAGTTTAGCACGGTGGTGACACTGGGCATTTGCATCTATATTTTAAGTAATTTTCTCAGCGTTGTGAGGAAGTGACTGAGGCAAGATTTAAAACAGTTCTTCATGAACCTAAAATCTATGTGCTTGACTCAAACTATACACACCACATGATTGAAAAACATATTGCCAAAATCAAATATAAGCAGTATTTGTCTCAATTATTTTTCTTTTGCCAAGTACAGAAGTTAGGTGTTAATTAAGCAGATATTCTCAGATCATTTTATCTTGAATGAAAGAAAAAGACTTGATTTTGGTGTTTTTGTAACAAAATATTTTTAAGTCCCATTTCAATGATTTCATGCTTAGTATTTAAAAATAATAAAAGATCTTACTCCAGAATCTACCTAATAATGGCAATTTAATTGCAAGGGTACTAAGGTAATAAAAGGTATAAAAGGGTTTACCTCAGGTAAGGAGAAAATTTGAGCTCTCACTCATGAATACAACTCTTTTCTATAAGAAAATAAATTTTGTCATCAACTGCCTTAATCTTTTCTCGAAATTACTTCAATTACATTTTGTTCATTCTATTATCAGGTTCTTCAGAGACAGAAAGGCACAATCTTGTTATCATATTTAATTGTTTTTTGTTTGTTTTATTTTTAAATCTTTATTGTTGAAAGTATTACATATGTCCCCATTTTTCCCCCATTAACCCATCCAGTCTATCCCCACCCCTCTTTAATTGTTAGTGGATCATGTTTGTAGAAACTTACTTGTAGAAACATTAACAGGATTATCTTTCTCAAGTGTTTGAAACTTAAAGCAGAATCATCCTGAAAGCAGTAGCAGAGTCCAGGGAAGACTGAGGTGGAGATGGCAGAAGGCATTGCTTTCCTAGAAGTTTTCTTCCAAACTCTTAGACCTTGCACAGATACCCAGATACCATCACCCACAAGTAATTGCATGATTTTCAGCCTGAGCTCTGAGCTCTTTTCAAGCTAGGGTGTTTGTTAATTTGCTTGTTTGTTCTAAGATTAGTATTTTGAATAAAACCATGTTGATGTTAGAACAAAACTTAATTCACACAACTACTACAGAGCTGAAAATTTCTACAAAACCAGTTTTGTCTTACTTTTTAGAAAATAAAGGATAATGAAAAAAGTTTTTATTGCACTAAAGTCATACTTATCAAAACCCAGATATGACTTCCTGCCAACATGGCTCTGTGAAATAGCACTAAACTGAATTAGCACTTGTAGGTACTAGTCCTAAATCTTCCACTACTAATTGTAGAAACTCGAATAATACATTTACCTTCTGGGTTTTAGTTTTTTTTATTATTATTACAAAGACAATAAATAAGGCAAGATATCACTAAAATCCATTTTAACCTTATGTTTATAGTTCTAGTCCCCCCCAAAAAGGATCGAAGTATAATATCTCAATTGTGTTCCATCCAGGATCAGATGATACTTTTGTGGGGCGACTTCCGTGACCAGTTGCAAATGACCACAAAGGAGGCTAAATTGGTAATAAGCAAGCAAGGATTTATTGAACTGGCCAGGATGGTCGCAAGGGCACCATGCCAGTGGAGATCAGACACTCACAACTGCACTCCCCCAGGTATAGGCAGTCTTTTTAAAGGGGTCTGAATCATAAATTTTATTGCTCTAAGTTTTGCGAACAGGCTGCAGGGTCGTATCTGGGGTAGGAAAGTGCCAGTGGACTATGATTGACTCTGTTGCATCTTTAACCATACATCTTGTGGACATGGGAATGTAGTCTTATCTCGCAAAAGCAAAAGGTACAGCTCAACTCTTGGTGCCATTGGGTGACTCCTGTATGGTCTACAAAGAGATTTATGTAGGCCTCAAGGTCTCAATTTGGAAGCTGGAGTAACTACCCTTTTGCTTTAAGCAAGCAAGTGTGAACAGCGGCTAGAATAGCAGAATCAAGTTTCACACTGCAGTTTTACCTGAGATAAATGCTCTTATAATCTTATTTCAATACTCTCTTACTGTGCAATGTCAATGGAGTTCCATCAGCTTCATGTTGTTTCTCAGAACTTTAGGCTTCTTTGACTTAATTATTTGAAAAAAGGGTGGGTTTGACATATATTTTGGATGTTTCATGGACAAGATTTGGCAGTGGTCTGACTGTAGGAATGAAGGAGAAGAATACGTCAAAGATACAATGCCTGTTCCTGGCATAAACCACTGGATGAATGTAGAAATTGGAAATGTATTAGAGGAAAAGACCAAAAATTTCATTTTGAGCCATTTAAGTTTGGAATGCTTCTAAGAACTAAGTGTATATACACTTAAAAATATGTCTAAATTTAGAAGAAAGGTTGAGCAGGAAGATAAAGATATGGAATTCATTAGCATATAGTAGTAAATGGTATTTTAAACTGGAAATACAGATGCAGTTGACTAGAGAGAGAGTATGCATGATAAAGATGAAGTCTTGGGACTAAGACCCAAGAAATTCCCACATTTAGAGTTTTATGAGGGGAAGATGAATTAGCAAAGGATCAAAAAAATAGCCATAGAGGCAGGAGAATATTAGGATAGTGAGTACAATAAAAGCCAATGTCAGAGAAGTATTCAAGAAGGGAAAAGCCAACTGTAATGAGGGCCTGAGAAAGAGTAGTAGGGCAAATGCCGAGAGGTCAAGGTGAAGAGTAAGCTCACTCTGTGATATACCTCTTCTGATTCAAGCACATATATAAACAAAATACAGTTAAAAATAGTTATACAGCCATGCCCACAATTAAAGTATTTATTTTTCAATGAAGAACTGCAAAATGATGAGTGAGGCTAATATCATGAATAGGCAAGCAGGCTGGAAGTCTGAGTGCTTACATTAAATGGTCTGAGGTTTTAGAAGACTGGTCAGGCTCATTTAATTCAGGTAGAACTCAAAATATTACCTACTCTTATTGTCTTGAAATATGACTTATATCAAGCATTTAATCTAGAGTTTTATAAGGACACAAACATAGTTGTGTGACTAAGATTAAACATTTTACTATGTGACAAAAAGCCCGATCTACCATTGTAAAGCCTAGTTAGAAGATGATTTTTAGGAGCTGAGTAGACTTCCTAACACTGGAGTGTCCCAGGGCCCAGTCTTCCAATCCAGCTATATGGACTATTTGGTGACAAAGTCCATGCTTGTGTTTTGAAATACCAGAAATATTATGTTGACTCCTAAATTTACATTTCCAGTTTGGACTTCCTCCTTGAACTTCAGATTCACACATCTAGTTGTCAACTTGATATTTCCACTGGGACATTTCAATAAAGAACTCCTAATTTCACCTCCAAACCTTGCTTTTCTCATAGTCTTCCCCATCTCAGCTAATTGCAACTGTATCCTTTTAATCACTGTGACTAAAAATTTTACTCTCATCCTTGGCTCTTTCTTTTCCCCCCACATATAATCTACTAGCAAATTCTGATAGCTCCACTTTCAAAATATATCCAAAATATGACCAGCTCTTTATATCTATACTTAACACCCTGACTCAAGATGGTATTATATCCCACCTGGATTATCACAATACCTTAGTCTTCCTATTGTTGCATTTTAATATGGCAACTTGAGGGAGCCTTTGAAATGTACCAGTCATTTCATATTACACCTTGGTTCAAAATGTTTAAAAATATTCCAATCTTTCCAGAGTAAAATTAAATTTCTTTATAATTCCTATGTTTCATAAAATGTAATGATGCTATATATTGTTTAGCTATAAATGCATTAAACAGTAGTAGTATAAAAGCATCCATAGGAATAATGAGCTTGAATTGTTACTTATAATGAGAGAGGGGAGATCTGAGTTTCTGGACAAATACTAGTATATAGGGACTCAGTTCATTCAGAAGACATATTTAATAGGATGTCTGTAGTGAGGGCCTGAGAAATATCAACTGAATAAGCCCAGAGAGAAAGGAGACATGGGGGTCAATGGTTAGGGAGAAACCTGTAGTTCCAAGGTTATGCAAGCCTATAACAAAAGAGTTACAGGCCACTTGAGCTGGATGGGTGGGGGTTGTGGCAGACACACAGGACAATTTAAAATATATTGATTTCATAGAGGAAAAGAGAGGTAGTGAGAGATTGAACATCAATGATGAGAGGGAATCATTAATTGGCTGCCTCCTGCATGCCCCCTACTGGGGATCAGGCCTGAAATCTGGGCATGTGCTCTGACTGGGAAGCAAACTGACCTCCTGGTTCATAGTTTGATGCTCAACCACTGAGCCAAGCCAGCAAGACTCACAGGCCTTTTTTTGATGGTCTCCTCCCTCAAATGGTTTCACAAATTTCATGGGACACTTATCAGTGTTGCTGATAAGTTCTGGCCTCTGCCCTTTCAAAGCACACAATTGGCCATTCCTCCCAAGCTCTAGGCCAGAGCTGGGAGAAATTTGTAGCAGCTAGGCATTTCCCTGGAAAGTACTTCACCAGTGTCTTGGCAATGAGTCTAGACTTTTGGTTTAAAATTTCTATTTGCTTCGAGTAAATTTTCTACTAGAGTCTTCATTGACTTTTCTGGCTTGGGACAAAAGCTTTTCTATCCCATTGACTTGTTTTGTGAGCCTGAATCTCAATGTTGGTTATATGGCCAATTGTTTTACCTACATGTGACTCCTTAGCTTCCTGGATTAGTTAATAAGGGGTCAGTTTAACTCCAGCTTGACAGCACTGAAGCAAATGAGTATGTTGGAGGGTGAGCAGGCATGTATCTACCAACATGGAGCCTGGAGAATCCTGTAATATGAAAATTTTCCCAAAGTGGCACTTTTTAAATAACAATGTAAACAATTTAAATGAATTTTGTAGTGACTATGATAAAAAATATGGAAGCAGTGTGAAAGCAAAAACCATGCAAAGTAGATAGTCAAAAGGCAGGAACTTCTTACAGTCTTGCCGTTTGCCACCAGAAGGGCTGTCCCTCCCTTCACCGCTGGGAAGCTTTATTTGGTTCCCGAGAGTGGAGATGTCTTAACTTACCTGCCAATAGTAAGTGCCGTGGGTAAAATGTCTTATTATACCTTCACACATTTTCTTTCTTCAAGCAGAACTTTTTTTCTTGTATTTCCAAATTAAATTGTTTTTATCCTCCACAGACCAATATAATTGCCTTAAACCTCCCATAGTCTTCCAGATCTAAGTTGCCTTTTTCTTCTCTGATTTCAAATATTCTTTGCCTTTCTATGTTAATATACTAGTCTCTTTTTATAGGATTTCCTTTCTTTATAACTGCTATAGATGAAAAAATGGCTCTATAATAAATCTGATAAGTCCAGTGACTGAAAGTAACCTCACAGGGTGGTCTGACAATAAATTCTTTTTTTTAAATATATTTTTATTGATTTCAGAGAGGAAGGAAAAGGGGGAGAGAGATAGAAACATCCATGATGAGAAAGAATCATGGATTAGCTGGCTCCTGCAAGTGGGGATGGAGCCCACAACCTGGACATGTGCCCTTGACTGGAATTGAACCTGGGACCTTTCAGTTTGCAGGCCGATGCTCTATCCACTGAGCCAAACCGGATAGGGCCTGACCATAAATTCTTAATTGTGTAGATGTCCCAAGCAGATTCTGGGAAAGGATCTGGGGTGTTTATTTATGGCATCCCTTGAGATCAACTTTAACTGTGCAGGTGTTGGACATTCAAGTAGTTGCTAGTGAAGAGACTGCTCTTATGCACGCAGATCCAGAGTGGCAGGCTTAGAACCAACAAAGACCGCAGGCTTTAATTTTAAGTTTAAGCATTCGCAAATTAATTCAATTAACTGCTGGAGGGATTACACCACAGAAAACACATGCAGTTGCAAATCATACAGCTTTTTATTACACAAATTCCTGATTGGCTACAGGTACAAACTTAGGGATCCTTGTGGTGTTGTCCTTGGTGGTGGTGCAGCTAGGCTGGTCTGGTAAGGTGTAGGGGGCTGGCATTCTTCTCCCAAGAGATTGATTGCACCTTAGTTGGGGATTCTGGCCATTCTCCCATCACCTGGCAGGAAGAGAAGCTGGGAGCAGCATTGCTCTTCAGACCAACAAAGGAACGGGCCTTTGTAATGTCTCCACAAGACCAAGCATTGTTGGTTAGCAGGGGTCTATATTTAAAGCTTGTTTGTACCCTTAGCAGCTCAGATGGCTATCAATGATTTACATCAATGCACATATGTTAATCTTAAACACAGTGAGGTGGCTAAGGAGAGTAGGTCACACAGCCAGGTGTTTATCTTGACACAAGTCACTCTGTGTCACTTCAAATCCTTCCTTAATATCAGATTTTAAGTTTTAAGGGAAGTTAACTAAACATTTTAACTTGTCTCACATTCCTTAAGCATTTTTTAACATTTCTATATTTTACTACAACAGTAGGTCATGGTGGGTAGTCATGCCCCAGACATATACAACTTCTTTAGTACATGGTTTATATTTGCTATAAGCATGCCCTACCCACTGTTCCTGTGCATCTAGGTTAACACATCTTTGAAATGATTGAGTAACCTTTTTCAGAAGCATAACCATCCTCGAAAGAGCACATAATCTTAACTATTCTGTAACCCAATTTCATCCTTGCTTTCTCCCAATTTCTTGTAATCTTTTTTATGTTCCCTAAATCTCAAATATATAAAACAAAAACAAAAACAAACCCTGCAAGCTTTAATTCTCCAAAGCATTTGAGATTGTTCTTCTCAGCAAATTGTCAGTTTGGTAAACTCATAAAAATTTTCTACAGGTTTAGACATTCTTACATCAACACTATCAATTGCTTCATATCAGAAAATAAATCCTCTTATCTTTGTTCTTTGCAAAATGTTTTGTTCTAAGTGAACAATTAGTAAAAATTTACTGGGTTAAAATTTAATATTTACTGTTGTAGTAGAAATTACTAATTCTTACAAAGATGTAGAGTTTTCTTCTTTTAGAAGTTAGGTGTGGTCATGTGACTTTGGCCAACAAATGTGAGCACTAATTAAGTGCATCACTTTTCACTTGAAGCATTTAAGAGCTGATGTGCACTTTTTCTTGCTTCCTTTTCACTTGCTGTGAAAGTCCATGTAGAGGGGGGGAAGAGAGAAAGAGACCTAAATCCAAATCTTAGATTTTTCCACTTAATAGCAATGTGACTTGAGATTAAGAAAGGTCTTACACCTCAGTTTCCTCATCTATAAATTGAAATTTACTACTTCCAACCTTGCAGATTTATTATAAGGTTATAAAAACATAATAAATATTTATCATATATTTATTACAGATGTTTAATAAATAGTATTAGTCATTTCCTAAAAAGCTTGTATATCTTTTTGAGATTAAGATATAGATAGAGAAAGACATATATACAGGATGGGGCAAAAGTCGGTTTATAGTTTTGAGTATGCAAAGTAGAGTTTATTCTTGTATTATTATTTATTGTGCTATTTTCCATATGAACAACTATAAACCTACTTTTGCTCCACCCTCTATATCTATACACCTATCTCTATCTCCATATACTTTATGTTTATGCACTTTTTATATCACTTGGCATAGTGCCAAGAAAATACCAGGACCTGACTAAAGTTGGATGATTAATTTGAATATTTTCAACAGAGTGTGTATAGGCTAATGAGAGGTTTAGAGGGGTTCTCAGGAAACTATTTCTAAATTAACAAAGAATAAAAATAAAGTCTGAATACAAAGTTGACCCTGACCTTTGGAGAATTCAAAGGATAATGTGTTCTTAAATAATAAACTATACTTGCAAATTATCTCCAATTAATTAGTCCTAGCCCTTCAACATATGTCACATATTAGACCTCCTTGTTCTCATACTAGACCACCTTGTACATAGATGTTTATTTTGTAATTAACCTTGGAAAAATCACACAATTCATCTTTTTTTAATTGAACAAAAATTTATTTCTATAAACTACTAATAGATACCTAAATATAATATGATTTTAAAAATGAAATTAAGTATATATAATTGAATTCATAAAGTGTACTCATCAAAAACTATACAACATTAACAGCAAAACCAAATGTAAATAAAGATATTCTTCTGAATTCTGTTTCATTGAGCATCAAAAACCACCAATCTTTTAGTCTTTCTTTTATACATTATTCTGTATTCACATTCTCTGCATCTGACTTGATCCTTGGATTTTATTTCATTTTTTTGTGTGACAATTTCCACAGATATATACCATTGGCTGTTGCTTTGGGGGTAGAATGTCGTTCTGAGTGTCCATTGTTAGTCTGTAGAACTGACACACTCTTCTCACTCACACAATTCATCTTTAATCTTCTTATATTCTTCCTAATATATCATTTAGCCAGTTCAGGGTCTTGGCTTAATTCAGAGTCTAAAGTTTTGATTTTGCAGATCCATTACATGCTGGCAATATGCCATGAACCATCAACAATAGTCATTTTTATTGAATAGAAAGTTAATTATTCTATACTTCTGTGTCTCTGCTTACCTAAGAAAGATTTAAGTTTCAAAAACCAAGATACCACTCCTCAAAGAATAATAGTTTTTTTTATTACTAAATAAAATATTTTTTTAAATTTTTATTGTTAAAAGTATTACATATGTCTCCATTCCCCCCGCCCCCCATTTACTTTTGCCTGGTCATCCTCCTACTCCCAGCACATGCCCTCACCCCACGACTGTTTGTGTCCATGGGCTATGCTTATATACATGCATATAAGTCCTTTTGAAATAGGAATTTTAGGGGGATATAGGCAGGTTTAGGGAATTTTTAGAATTGGGGATCCTTGAAAAAACACAGGGCTACAGACTGGGAGAAGTTACATTTCCATAACATAAGGAAGGCAGTCATAGTTATATTTGCATAAGACAAGGGAACTGAGAGTAGCCAAAAGGTCTTTATTTACAAAATAAAGAAAGCCCAAAAGGAATAGGAGAACAATAAGGTGAAAGGACAGAGCAGGACTGCAAAGACAACTGCCATTTTGGACTGTGTGACTTGGCAGCCACCATGTAGGCCTCGTGATATGTAAACTTATCTGGAGACTGCCATCTTGAAATCACAAAGACCAACCCCTCCCTTTGAATTAGCCAATCGTGAAAGACTGTGCGCTTGAGCTCCAATCAAAAGCAAATGACAGGACAGGTCACGTGCATTAGGGATTATTTGCATCACTAACCCCAGCCATCACCTAACCAATTGGAATTGGCCAACTCAGTGGTTTGCCGTATGGCCCCACCACCCCATAAAATCACCATGTTTTGGGATATTTTTCCTCCTTTGTGTCCTGTTTACTGCGTTGGTGGAGGCAGAGGGCCAAGCTAGTTTGAATAAAGGCTCCTTTGCTTTTGCATCGGACTTGGTTCCCTGGTGGTCTCTGGGGATCTTGATATCTGGGCATAACAAAGGGAGGTGGATATCACAAGTTCCATATGATATTTGACCTTTGAGCTCAATAGTAACCAATTAAAATAGGAATATTAACCAGTCAGAGGGGATATCAGGGCACAGGAACTGCAGCCTTTATAAACTGTGGAAACAGGAAATCAATGGGACTCTTTCCTCCTCCCCACATGGGAGTCTGTTCTGCAGGACTCTTTCGTCCTCCCCATGTGGGAGTCTATACATGTTTTTAATAAATCTCCACCTTTGCTATATCATCTTCAGTCCATACAAAGAATCTAGGGAACTATCCTTCCCAGAGGAACACCACATGTTCCAGTCCAAAAATCATGTATCACTTTAGTTGATCTCTCCCCCACCCCCCACCCCAGCCTTCCCTCTGTAATAGTTTGTTTTAAAAGTCCAAATAATGTTAACTCAGTCATAAATATTTTAAAAATGGTTTGGGAAACTTTTGATGATGTCAGAAAAATATCTTGGTCTTTGGATTTCCAGCTTCTCCACTAATAACTATTTACTTTGGGAAAAATATGTGTTGTGTTTTGTTTTGTTTGTTTTGTGTGCGTGTGTGTGAGAGAGAGAGAGATAGTAATAATGTTCATATCCTAGAATTGCTTAAGTAAATAATCTATATAACCCATGTAAAACACATAGCAAAATGCCTACCATAAAGTTAGATGGGTCCTGCCATCATGAAAATTACTATTCTTTTAAAAAATATTTATTGTTGAAAGTATTACATATGTCTTTTTTCTTTCATTGAGTCCTTTCAGCCCACTGCCATCCCCCGTCCGTCCCCCCTCCCGCCATAGGCCTTCACCATCACTGTATTGTCTGTGTCTATGGGTTATGGATATAGACACACAAGGTCTTTGGTTGATTATCTCCCACTCATCTATCTGCCCCAACCTGGAAATTACTATTTACTTAGGAGATAAATGGAAAAATTTTAAATTAAAGAAAAAGCTATGCAGAACTCAGTTTGAGTGAGCACCTTTATTCACAGGAGGAACAAATAAGTGCTGATCTCTGAGATGAGGACTTCAGTTACACCAGGAGGCCAGAGAATGCCAAAGCAGAGAACTATAGCACCCAGAGAACCCTAAACAGGAACAAACACTGCAATGTGGAATTTGGATTTCAGTTAACCTCTGAAGTATAGACACAACTTGGGTAGATGTGTTGTGATGTACCCCCATCTTATAGAGGACGACTTTTAAAAAGTCGAATTATGGAGACATTTTCTTTAAAAAAAAAGACAGCAGTATACGAGTGGCTAATACTCTCCAAACATTGAAGCCCCAAATAGCTCAACATGTCTGGCTTATATTGGCAGAATTTCACAAAAGTATTGATTACATCTTTGGGTCTGGAACGAGGAACCTACTTCACGAAAAAAGCATTTTTTTTTTTTACAGAAGCAGAAATTGAGCAAGTTAATATCTAAAAATCACTAAATCAATAGGAACACATTATCCGGGACCACCTGGTCAGGCAATTTAGAATAATTGTGCTGTTCAGATTTTGGGATTACTGGGTCAACAGGAATACACTCTCAGTAGCTGCTTGAGGCAATTTAGGATAACTGTGCTCTCCTGATTCCAGGACCACTGAGTCAACTGAAACTCAGTTATCTGTAGCTGCTGAGACAATTTAGGATAATTGTCTGTCCTGGTTCCCAGAGGAATGTGCTTCGATGACCAGTGAGATCACAATCACTGGGATATTCAAATTGCCAGCGAGGGAACATTCAGTAATACATAAGTTCAGAAAATCAAAATACCTCTTCTACTATTTTAGCAAGAAAGCAAATGGGTCCAGAAGTCAAATAGCAAGTTAAGATTAATACTGCAGTGTCTACCTATGGAGATATAAGGTGTATTGCGGAAGGGCCAACATAAGCTGCTATGTTATGGCAAATGGAATGATGTTTTTATGTATGGAAAAGAATGAGAAGACCAGCTGACCCGAGCTAAGAGTTTGCCTTGCAGACCATGAAAGAGATTGGATAGAGAGATTGCATTCATTTAGGGGAAATCTGAAATATTCAGAAGTACTTCTACTTTATCCTGAAGGAGATTTGAAGACTTCACAGGGTAGTAACATGGTGGGACAATTTAATTTTCTACAGTTGACATCAGATATAGGATAACATTGGGGCAAAGCAGCATAGTAAAAGATAGTGAGAGTAATAACAGTGATTGGGATAGAGACTTGGAGTTGTGGCAAATGTGAGTGGCAGAGAAATGGTGATCCCTAGAGCCATACTCAAGAAAGCTGTTAAAGGTATGGTAGAAGGTTCCAAATAGGAAATTGACAAAAGGTAGCCAACAAGGATGACCTAATGAGCATTTTTGTATCAAACCCAGAAGATTCACACTGCTTCTAAATATATCTTTAGAAACTTATTTATGAAAGCAATCATTTAAATCTGAATGAGAAATGAGACAGGACAAACATTTAAGATTGACTATATTATCAGAGGAGACAGAGTAAATATCAATGCCAGTCTGCTTTGCCTGGCACCTAACAGACATATGGATTCAAAAATGAGAAGATATGTGTCCCTTGCATTTTATTTGCACCTTTTCTTCTTTTGCATAATGAAGTCAGAGACTCAGAAGAGGTCCTAGAGGAATTCTTGCTCTTTCCTAAATGTGGACATGGCTTTTGGCAGCAATTATCTGTGACTTGAAAGTGCCTTCTGGACTTTCACCCCGAGTGCAAATCAGACCATACACTTCCCTTCACCTATTGTGGTTTTTATCTCATTCATTAAAAATAAGCTTACATCAGGTGATCCACCCCAGTGGAAAACTAAAAATACACAAGGTCAAAAGAGTTTAACTAAATTAAAAATATGGTAAGTGAGAAAGTTTGCACAAAAAATTTTGTCTTTAGCACAATATTTAAATCATAACTTGCATCAAGAGAACAGACCTAGAGATATCATTTAATCTGTCCAAATGTTTTCAACTAGACCAATGGTTCGAAACCCTGATTGTATAACCATGCCTGCATAAGGAAGTTATATAGTGAGCTTCCAAAAGTAATGAATTGCTGTTATGAGAAGTTTTAAGAGCTATTATCTTGGTAACTTTTAAAAATATAAATAGCATTATTAACTATAGACACCACGCTGTACATGACATCCCAGAACTTAATTTATGTTATAACTGGAAGTTTATATCTGATTCAGTAGTACATAGTAGGCCCCAGATATCAATATGTTCTGAAGTTTCATCAGGTGATTTATAAAGTGAAGTCAGGTTTTATTGTTGTTGCTTTTAGAGAGAGAGAGAGAGAGAGAGAGAGAGAGAGAGAGAGAGAGAGAGAGATTTGTTGCTCCACTTATTTATGCTTTCATTGATTGATTCTTGTATGTGCCCTGATGCCCTGACCAGGGGTTGAATGGCAAGCTTGGCATATTGGGACAACATTCTAATCAACTGAGCTACCTGGCCAGGGCATCATTCTAATCAACTGAGCTACCTGGCTAGGGGATTTTGTTCGTTTGTTTTTGTTTTTCCTTTTCTTTATACAAGTCTATCTTTATTTGTAAAACATGATATGCAACTAAAGCTAATTTGATTTTTTAAATCAAAGTAGATTCAGCATGAAATTTTCTACTACTAAATGTTAAGCTTATTTGAATTTTGTTAGCCTTTTTTAAAATTCAAAGTTCAGTTAATGATAATGTGCATTTTATAATAAAATTGTAGTGAAGTACTGACATTTGGTGGTTTAAACAAAGTATCATCCGTGAAAAAATAATGTTGTCACATGTAAAAATTTAATTAGAAAATTCACAGTTCACAAAAGTACATATATTTTTTGATAGTGCATGAGAACATTATAAATTTTCTTGAAGATACAGACAAAATTCAGTTAGGCATGACATTTAGCACTAGAAAATTTCATGTTGAACTCACTGATAATCTTATTAATAAGACGCCCTTGCAATAATTGATTCAGACTGCCACTGAGTCAACGTTTTGTCGTATAATAAGGGTCTATTGGTTTAGCGCAGCCAGCGCGGCTCAGTGGGTGAGTGTCAACCTATGAACCAAGAGGTCACAGTTTGTTTCCCGGTCAGGGCACATGCCCGGCTTTCAGGCTTGATCCCCAGTAGGGGGCATTCCAAAGGCAGCCAATTATTCTCTCTCATCATTGATATTTCTATTTCTCTCTTTCCTTTCTTCTCTGAAATGAATAAAAGTATTGATACATCTAGTAATCAATTAATCTGTTATTTTACCAATTATTAAATGAGATCTTGTTGAAGCAGCTAGGTTTGAAAAATACTATTCTGAACCCTGGCTTGGCTGCTCATTGGGGCCATCTGAGGAGCATACAAAAAGATCAATGCCTGGATCCAATACCAAAACATTCTTATTTAAGTGCTTTTTGTTCAGAACCCAGGCCTTGGTATGTTTAAGAGGTGATTCTTATGTAAAGCCAGTTTTGAGAACCAATGAGCTAATCAATGACTCCCAAGATTAGTATCATAAAGAAATCTTGTCAATGCAGAAACTGATAGATCCCATCCCCAGAGACTGATTCAGTAGATGTGAATGAGACCAGAAAGTTTTCCGGTCTAACAAGTTTCTAAGTTAGGTGCTGCTGCTGGTCTATGGACTACACTTTGAGAAACACTGAAGTAAAAACCATTCATATTAAAAATATCTCAAAACCAATGACCACACAGTCTTTTTGTAAATATGTTCCAGTACTTCAGTCTCACTTTAATGTGATGTAACTGGTTTTCTTAGCAATGTTGTGATACGTTCAGATCTCAGTTATTTGCAGTTGAGAGGTTTAGTATCTGAAGTTGAGATGACCAGTGAAGACATACAGAGTGACGCAAAAGTAGCTTTACAGTTATGAGTATGCAAAACAGTTTATTCTTGCAATATTATTAACTAACTAGAGAGGCTCGGTGCATGAAAATTCATGCACTGGAGGGTGGGTCCCTCAGCCCAGCCTGCCCCCTCCCACAGTCCAGGATCCCTCAGGGGTGAAAGGCAACCAAGTGATCAGGGGAAGGCGATGCCCCATCACATTTCTGCTGCTGCCACTGCCAGCAGCAAAAGCCTCGGCTGGCCCTGGTTAACTGAGCCTCTGGTGGCTCTGGGCAGCTGGGAAGCCACCATCCAAGGCTTGCCTGTGATTCAGGCTGGCCCTAGGCACCTGGCGGCTGAAGGGACTGGGGGACTCCAGAGGCAGGCGCAAGAGAGGCTGGCCCTACCTGGGGGTAGGGCCTGGCCTTGCTGCATGTCTGCCACCCTGGCAGGGTTAAGGGGCCAGGCACCACCATCTTGTGGCTGTGGGCACCACCATCTTTGAGGGTGGGGCAGTCAGTTAACATATTTCTTCCTTAATGGCTCTGAGGGATGCCATTTTGCAAAGACATGAGGGTCAATTAGCATATTCCCTTTTTATCAGGTAGGATTATCTATTATTTTTCATCTGAACAAGTATAAAACAATTTTCCCACCCTATAGTAACCTTGCTAGTACCACTTTCTACCTTTCTACCTTATCTGAACCAGCGTAGTTAATTTTGTAATTTTAGTTCAGAAGAATCTAAGTAATTAGAACCTAACAATTACTAATGTTAATGTAAAAAAACCATTGAAGCCTGTAAAAAAATTTTGTGAGTTTATTTGAGCAAAACTGTTGACATATGCTGGGAAGCAGAACCTCAATGAATTGAGATAATGCTCTGGAGATTGTACTTATACATTGTTTACATCTGTATTTATACATTTCAATCAAAGAAAAGGGATGTAGGTGGGTTACATGAAATCCATTGGTGATAGGCTAGAGAGGTGGGAGAAAGCAAAGCAGAGAAACCCCTAGGATTGGATAAAAAGTAAAATGATAGATACATACTTAGGTGGGTGCAGGAACAACTAACATGATAAAAATGAAGGAATTTGTGGTGTCTGTCCTATCACCCAGCACCCCAAGGGGTCCAGAAAAAAGGCAGTTACAAGTTACCTAGACATCTCAAAGGGTATCTACATTAATAAGAGAAACATGCAAGTTGACTGTCCCTTTGCTACACCCACCAGCCAATCAGGAGTGAGTATGAAAATTAACCCAACAAAGATGGTGGCAGCCATGAAGCTGGAGTGAGCAGGAGGCTTGGGTTTCTCCTGGTGACAGAGGAAGCCAAGCTTCCCACCAAGGCTGACTGCCACTGAAGGAGGAGGAGTGGCTGAGGGACTGGGGCACTAGGGACAAGCCAGGCTTCCAGCCCACCCTGGCCTCTGCTCAAAGAGTGGCTAGAAAAAAAAGGAGAGGCTGGGAGCCTGGATCACCAGGCCCTCAGCCCCTTACCAAGGCTGGCCATGCCCCCTCCCCCAGCAGGGACCCTTACCCCATGGGGGTGTGGCCAGCCTGAAAACCACAACAGGCTCATCACCAGGCTGCCCTACATCCCAAGAGAACCCCCACCTTGATCTGGGACACCCTTCAGGGCAAACCAGCTAGCCCCCACCTATGCACCAGGCCTCTGTAATAATAAAAGGATAATATGCCAATTAGACTGGGAGACTTTCTAGATGTTCTTCTAGACAAAGCCATGGTTGTGGGGCTGAGGTAGAGGCAGTTAGAGGTCAAGAGGGGAGGGAAGTTGTGGGAGATCAGGCCAGGATGGGATGTTAGTTGTGGATGATCAGGCTGGTGCGGGGGAGGTGGGGTAGTTGGGGGCGAGCACACCAGCATGGGAGGCAGTTGGGAGTGAGCAGGCTGGTGGAGGGGGAAAATTGGGAGTGAGCAGGCTGGCACACATATTGATTAGGGGCAATAAGGCAGGCAGGCAGGTGAGTGGTTAGGAGCCAGCAGTACCAGATTGCGAGAGGGATGTCTGACTTCCAGTGTAGGCCCGATTCCTGTAAATCAGCAGTAGGACATCCTTCAAGGGGTCCCAGATTGGAGAGGTTGCACACATGGCTAAAAGACACCCCCCTTCTCCTGTGCACAAATTTCATGCACTGGGCCACTAGTGTTATTATAGATGCAAAAAGACAGATAGGCTGTTAAGGTAAGGGTTGACCTTGTCCATGAAGATACAGTCTAACTGCTTTTAGTTAAAACTTAGTTTCAGACCATCCTTTGTGGTTACTTTAGGTTTCTGAGTTTGTCAAGTTAGTATGTGGCCCCTTTCATCCACACTAAGAATTCATAATTTGATTTTTTGCTATTAAGAGCTAAGTTCTACCAATTCACATTAATTCTTTAAACATTATACAAATACCAAAGAGTAGGAAGCACTGATAAGACACTGTTGTAGATATATAATGAGATGAAAGTTAAGGTTATGTTGACCCACAGAGTTAGATAATGCCATCTACTAAGCACAAAGAAAAAAAAAATCTTCACATTTTATTTTTCTGTAGTTGTAATGGGAAGAAGAAATTTTTTTCTTTCTCTTTTTGGAAGAAGACATTTTGAAGAACAGGGTTAATAAAGGAAAGGCTGATAATTAAACATGTGCTATAATGCAAACCCACCTTGAACAATAGTTCTCTTTTGATTCTGCTTCTTTTTAATTATATAAATAACAGTTCTTTCTAGATAAGCCCTTTTCACTCTTCATCTTCAATGGACACAAAACCAGTTTTAAATTGACCAAATCTAAAAAATGATGCATGTTTCTGCTCCATTTTTTCCTCAACCTAATTCCTCCTCAATGTAAAGGGCAGCTTGACCATTTACTAGTACAATGACTTCTACATGCATGGCAGGCCTCAGCACACCACAGTCCACGGATTATTCCACTATAGATTCTCTCACCTAAATTCAATGTTCTGCAAGGGACACAAGTCAGAGAGAGGCTAAGAGCATTGCTGTGAATCAGTGAGCAAACAGAAAAAATTCCCTCAAAGGCAGATGATGATTGCTAGGTGAAAGCTGCTCAATCAACAAAAAAGTTTAAACTGAGTAAAAGAAATCTTTTGGAAAAATACAGAGAGCAACCTGCTCTAGATTTTAAAGCTACAAGAGTCTTTATTCAGGAGACCAAACATTGACAGTAAATTAACTGGGAGAATGTTTCCAACCAAGAGAGTGTAATTGAGTGCATCGTTTATACTAATGCATATATAATTGAAGGATATTTCAAATTTGAAGGCAGAAATGTTGCTAAGTCAACCCTCTACTTAAAATGCATTGCTTTTTCCATCCCTAAATACTCTATTATACCATTGTGCTTAATTAATCATGGACATCTTATACTGGGGTTTCTTGGAGGGGGGGATATGATAAGAGAAATCCACAAAAAAATCAAGGGAATAAATAACAGACATCTTAACAAACAAAGAATAAAATGCAAGAAAATTTAGATAGGTAAGAAACTTTGCAAGATTCTTTAAATAGAAGAATATATATAATAGTAGTCACTGTGATACCCTACAGTGATATATAAGCTTACTAGAGGCCCAGTGCACAAAATTCATGCACAGGGGGTGGGGGATGTCTCTTAGCCCAGCCTGCACCCTCTCCAATCTGGGACCCCTCTAGGAATATCTGACTGCCGTTTAGGTCCGATCCTAGTAAGATCGGGCCTAAATGGGCAGTTAGACATCCTTCTCACAATCCAGGACTGCTGGCTCCAAACTGCTCACCTGCCTGCCTCCCTGATTGCCCCTAACTGCATCTGTCTGCCAGCCTGATCACCTGCTAACCACTACCCTGCCAGTCTAAATGATGTCTAATTACTCCCCTTGCCAGCCTGTTTGTCCCCAACTTCTCTCCTCTGCCAGCTTGGTTACCCCTAACTTCCCTCCTCTGTAGGATTGAATGCCCCCAACTACCCTCCCTTGCAGGCCTGGTCCCTCCCAACTGTCCTCCACTGCTGGCCTAATCACCCACAACTGCCCTTGCTTGCAGGGCCTGGAACCTCCCAATGTCCCTCTCCTGCTGGCCATCTTGTGTTGGCCATCTTGTGTCCATATGGGGGCAGGATCTTTGTCCACATGGGAGCAGCCCTCTTGGGTGTTGGAGTGATGGTCAATCTGCGTATTTCTCTTTTATTAGATAGGATAGAGGCCTGGTGCATGGGTGGGGGCCTGCTGGTTTGCCCTGAAGAGTGTCCCAGATCAAGGTAGGGGTTCCCTTGAGGTGAGGGGAGGCCTAGGCAAGGGGCCTATGGAGGTTTGCAGGCCGAACACACCCCTCAGTGACCCAAGGAGGCCCTGGTATGTGGGATTAATCTATGTCTACAATTGAAACTTTGTATTTTGGAGCGCAGCCAAACCTTCTGCTCGCTCTGATGGCAGCCATTTCTGTTTGAAACTTTGCAGCCTAGAGTGGCAGCCTAGGCAATGGCAGGCTGAAAGCTTGGCTTCCTCCATTGCCAGGGAAACCCAAGCCTCTGTTCTCTCCAGCTGAGTGGCTGCCTCCATTTCTGTATCTTTTATAATTGAGATGTTGTAGCATTGAGTGGAGGCCTACGCAGATGGAAAACTTGGCTTCCTCCTGCTCCCAGTGGCAGCAGCCATCTTGGTTGTTTTTTTTTTTTTTGCATAATCTGCTTCTGATTGGATGGTGGGCGTGGCTGTGGGTGTGGCTTATAGTGTGGTGAAGGTAAGGTCAAATTTGCATATTACTCTTTTATTAGATAGGATATTTTCAAGTCTCTTATTTTATTACTAGATGCCTGCTGTACTAAATTCATACACAGGGCAGTGGGGAAATGTCCCTCAGCCCAGCCTGTACCGTCTCCAATCTGGGACCCCTTGAGGGGTGTCTTGCTGCCAATTTAGGCTGGATCCCAGTGGGATTGGTCCTAAGTGGGTGGTTGAACATCCCTACCACAATCCAGGACTGCTGGCTCCCAACTGCCTCCCCTGCAGGTCTTGTACCCCCAGGCTGCCCTCCCCTGCAGGCCTGGGTCATCCCCAACTGCCCCCCCCCCCCTTGCTGGCCTGGTCTCCCCTAACTTCCCACAACTGCCCTTCCCTGCAGGCAATCTTGTGGTGGCAATCTTGTGGCAGCCATATTGTGTCCACATGGAGACAGCCCTCTTTGACCACATGAGGACCCCCATCTTGTGTTTTGGTGTTATGGTCAATTTGAATATTACTCTTTTCTTAGATAGGATTAAAACAATCATGTAAAACAAGTAGAGAACAGCATTATCCCCATTTGACAGATGTATAAATTGAGTTAAGGAGAAATTAAATATCTGTTAGTCATACAGCTTGTTAATAATGGAACTAAGACTCAAAAGCACATGCTCTAAAACCTAGATTAGTCATCTCTTTTCCAAAGACGGTGTCAGAATATAGAAAATAGACCTTAAACTGTTAACTCTATTCTGCATTTCATATTAATTTCCTCCAAAATGTAATTAAAAAGACACTTTGAGATAATGCATATAGAGGACTTTTCTAAATGCCTGACACACAATAGTATTTCTAATTGAATTCATTCTTTTTTTTCTTATTTTAGCCCTAAACTTTTTCATATTTCATTAACTCATTTTCATAGTCAGGGTTTGACATGAATATTTCTGGGTTTCAAATGAGCCTTTGTTTAATTTAACAATTCATTGAAAATATCTTAGCTCAAGACAAGATCCTAGGTTCTGAAGATAGAAAGGTTAAAATAGAGAAGATAGTTTAGTTTTCATGTCATATTCTTAAGAAAAATGAGACTATAAAGGAATAAACAAATAAATAGATACTTAGAGATAATAATAAACACTATAGAAAAAATATAATGGTAATGTTATATCTTGGTAATATTATAGAGAATGATAGGAGAGGTAGTTGAGAGTCAAATTTTGAAGGGGTGGTCAGCTAAGATTCCTCTGAGAGATGATATTTGATATAAAGCTAAATGAAAAAAGGAGGTAGCTATATGAATATCACTGAGAAGAGAACATTTCAGGCAGAAGCCATACAAAGACAAAGTATAAAATCCTGGGGTTGAGATAGTGAGCGTGATACTCGGCAAGGAAAGGATTCTGTACTGCACAATTAAAAACTCATTTAGAAAACAAGAAAACATACTTATCAATACTTATTTGGATATACCAAAATACCATCAATCATACATATAAGATTAATAAAAATGTCTTTCCCTTAAAATTCTATCAATAAATCTATTTTGAGACAAAGAAAGATGTTGTTTGAGTAATAATTTTAGAGCCTGGAAGTTGGGTAACCTAGGCTCTGAAGCAAGAAGGGGCTAAAAAAACATAAGGGCTTTCAATAACCCAATTTTTAAAAAAATCAGCAAATGATATGAATAGATATTTTTCAAATATGATATACATGTCCAATATTCATCTGAAAAGATGCTCAACATCATTAGCTAACATATAAATGTAAATCAAAAGCATAATGAGATAAGTACTTTACACTCACTAGAATGACTATAATAAAAAACAAAACAGATAATAATAAATGTTGGTGAGGATGTGAAGAAATTTGAACCCTCAAGCATGACTTGTGGCCAATACTTAAAAGGTTAAACTTAGCATTACAATATGAACCAGTAATTTCACTGTACACTGAGTGGCCAGATTTTTATAATCTCTGAATGCATAATAATCTGGCCACTCAGTGTTTATCCTATACAATAAAAGGCTAATATGCAAAGCGTCTCCTCAACCAGGAGTTCAACCAGCAGGCAGGCTGGCTAACCGCCCATGTCCCCTCCCCCTGGCCAGGCTGGCAGGACCCCACCCATGCATGAATTTATGCATGGCTAGATTATTATGAGTTCAGATATCATAGTAATCTGGCCACTCAGTGGAACAGAAACCTATTTAAAGCAATAATGACAAACACTTACCCAATCTGGTGAAGGAAAATGTCATACAAGTTCAGGAGGCACATTATAATTAAAATGGCAAATGTTAAAGAAAGAATCTTAAAGTCAGCAAGAGAGAGAAAAAAGATTATATTGAAAGGAAGTCACATTAGAATGTCAACTAATTTCTCAATAGAAACACTTCAGGCCAGAAGGGAGTGATATGACAATACTCGAAGTAAAGAAAATCAAGGGCATAAATCCAAGATGACTTTATGCTGAGATGCTGTCACTTAAAACTGAAGGTAAACTAAAAAGCTTTCCAGACAAAAAGAGGTTAAAGGTGTATATTACCACCAAACCAGCAATGCAAGAAATGCTAAAAGGACTGCTTTAAGAAGAAGAAAAGGAGAGAAAGAGGATCTTAGACATAAAGAAAATAAAAATGGTAATAAGTAAATACTTATCAACAATAATCTTAAATGTAAATGGATTAAATACTCCAGTCAAAAGACATAGGGTGACTGAATGGATAAGAAAACATGACCCATATATATGCTGTCTACAGAAGACCCATAACCAAAAAAAAAAAAAAAGGCACACATAGACTATTTAAAGAAATAATGACAAACACCCAATCTGGTGAAGAAAAATGTCATACAAGTTCAAGAGGCACAGAGAGTCCCAATCAAGATTAACCTAAAGAGACCCATATCTAGACATGTCATAATTAAAATGGCAAATGTTAAAGGGATGGAAAAATACATTCCAATCAAATGTAAAGGAAAAAAAGCTGGAGTAGTAATTCTCGTACTAGTATAAGACAAAATAGGCTTCATAACAAAGGCCAAAACAAGAGACAAAGAAGTCCACTTCATAATACCAAAGAGAATGACTCAATGAGAAAACATAACCTTGTAAACATACAGGCACCCAATATAGGAGCACCTAAGTATATTAGAAAATACTTGATGGACTTTAAGGGAGAGAATGAAAGCAACACAGTCATAGTGGGGGAATTTGACACCCCACTGACATCACTGGATACATCTTCCAGACAAAAAATAAACAATGAAACAGAGGCCTTAAATGACACACTAGATCAGTTGAATCTAACAGATATTTACAGAATATTTTGTCTCAAGTGCACATGGAACATTCTCAAAGATAGACCACATGTTAGAGCACAAAACAAGTCTATACAAATTTGAGAAGATTGATATAATACCAAGCATCTTCTCAGATCACAATGGCATGAAGTTAGAAATCAACTACAATAAAAACACCCAAATACATGGAGGCTAAATAGCATGATATTAAATAATGATCGTGTTACCAATGATACCAAACAAGAAATTAAAAACTTCCTGGAAGCAAATAAAAATGAACAAACAACAGCTCCAAACGTATGGGACATAGTAAAAGCAGTCTTGAGAAGGAAGTTCATTGTACTATAAGTCTACCTCAAGAAACAAGAAAAAGGACTAATCAACTCTCTAACCCTTCAACTAAATGAATTCGAAAAAACAAACGAAACAACAATAACAACAATAAAAGAAACAGAAAGAAAAGACCAGAGAGAGCAGAAGGAAAGAAATAATAAAATCAGTGTGGAAATAAATGATACCGAGACTAAAAAAAAAAAAAAAAAAAAAAAAAAAGTACAAAAGATCAATAAAGATCAATAATTCTAAAATCTCATTCTTTGAAAGGATAAACAAGATTTGATAAACCTCTGACCAGACTCATTAAGAACCAAAGAGAAAAGATCCAAATAAATAAAATCAGAAATGAAAGAGATGATATAACAATGGACACCACAGAAATACAGAGGATTGTAAGCAAATACTATGAACAACTCTATACCAACAAATTGGAAAACCTGGGTGAAATGGATAAGTTCTTAGAAACATTCAATCTTCCAAAACTTAATCAGGAAGAATGAGAAAACTTGAGAAGGCCAATAACAACTGATGAAATTAAAGCAGTGATTAATAAACTTTTATTAAAGCAGTGATTAATAAACTTTCAGTGAACAAAAGTCCTGGACCAGATGGATTTACCAATCATTCAAAGAAGAACTAACAGCCATCCTCCTCAAGCTACTCAAAAATTCAAAAGGAATGAGCACTTCTAAGCTCTTTTTATAAAGTCAGCATTATCTTAATTTCAAAAACTGATAATGACACTACAAAGAGAATTACAGGCCAAAATCCCAGATGAACACAGGTGATAAAATCCTCAACAAAATTTTAGCAAATTGGATCCAGCAATATATAAAAAAGATCATACACCATGATCAAGTAGGATTTATTCCAGGGATGCAAAGCTGGTTCAATATCAACAAATCAATAAACATGATATATCACATAAACAATTTGAAAGATAAAAATCACATCTTCAGATCAATAGATGCAGAAAAGGCTTTCAACAAAATCCAACACCTTTTTTTTTTTTATTTATAAAAACTCTCAGTAAAGTTGGAATAGAGGGATTATACCTCAACATGATAAGGACCATATATGACAAACCTATAGTCAAAATCATACTCAATGGGAAAAAACTAAAATTGTTTTCCCTAAGAACAGGAAAAAGACATGTATGTATGCTTTCACCATTCTTATTCAACATAGTTTTGGAAGTCCTAGCCACAGCAATCAGACAAAAGGAAGAAATAAGAGGCATCCAAATTGAAAAGGAGGAAGTAAAACTGTCATTATTCACAGATGATATGATATTGTACATAGAAAACCCTAAAGACTTCCCCAGGAAACTACTAGATTTTAAATTAATTTGGCAAGGTAGCAGGATACAAAATCAACACCCACAAATTAATGGACATTTTATACACAAATAATGAACTCTCAGAAGGAGAAACTGAAAAAATAATCTCATTTACCACTGCAAAACAACAACAAAAATACCTAGATAGAAACTTAACCAAGGAAGTAAAAGACCTGTACTTAGAAAACTGTACGACATTGAAAAAAACCAAAAACCAAAAACCAAAACAACAGAGGAAGATAGAAACAAATGGAAACATTTACCATGATCAAGGATTTGAAGAATTAACATCATTAAATATCTATACTACCTAAATAAATCTACAGATTCAATGCAATCCTTATTAAAACCAATGGCATAATTCACAGAGCTAGAAAAAAATACTCCAAAAATTTATATGGAACCATAAAAGACCCCAAATAGCTGCAGCAATCTTGAGAAAGAACAAAGCAGGTGGGGGTCACAATACCGGATATCAAACTATACTACAAAGCCACCATAATCAAAACAGCCTGGTACTGGCACAAGAACAGGCATGTACTAGTATACTAATGGATCAGAACAGAGACCCCAGAAATTGACTCACACCATTATGGTCAATTAATATTTAACAAAGGAGGCAAGAACATACAATGGAGTATAGACAGTCTCTTCAACAAATGGTGCAGGCAAAACTGGAGAGAAACATGCAAAAAGATGAAATGAGACCATCAACATACACCATACACTAGAATAAACTCACAGTGGATAAAAGACTTAAATATAAGGCAGGAAACCATAAAAACTTAGAGGAGAACACAGGCAGTAAAATCTCAGACATCTCACATAGCAAAATGTTTATGGATACATCTCCTGAGGGGTGAAACTAAGAAGAAAATAAACAAATGGAACTACATAAAAATAAAAAGCTTCCGCAAAGCAAAATAAATTACCATCAAATTGAGAAGTGAGCTCACTGAATGGGAGAACATATTTGCTAATAAAACATCTGATAAGGGGAAAAAAGATGGCGGCGGGTCAGAAGGACGCATAATCATTTGTGTCCCGGGGTAGACGGGGTGAGCAGCTGAGGGTCGCGGGGGGAGTGTTTGTTGGCGAGTGGGGGGACAGCAGGGCTTTGGGAGAAGGAGGGGGACTGCCAGATTAGCCCCCCTTAACAGAGCGGCTCCGTGCGGCTCGGTTCTCTCCTGGAGCCTGGCTCAGAGGCGGCTGCGCCATCTTAAAGGGGAAGAGCCTAATAATTTTACAGTTGAGGTACGCACTGGGCATCTGAGACTCCCACCTCCTCCCCAACATCGATTCCTAGTTGGTGAAGAAGCGGACTCCAAGGAAACTTGTGCTCAGCCAAGGAAAGGTCAGGTTTCTCCGGGGGTTAAGGGAGCTGGTAACACTGGGAGATTCGCGTCTGGCGAAAAAAGAGGAAAACCCGCGGCTGTTGGAGCCGGCAAACGTGGAAGAGGGTTCTCGGAGCTGGTGACAGGAGGGATACATAGAGGGCGACCCATTTGGACCTGAAGGAGAGGGCCAGCATGGCAGCTTTGGGAGGGAGCGGGCTGCCAAACCCAAGGGGAGAAAGGGTTTCGCTCAAACATACAAGCAGGACGTGAGTTCGCGCGCCTGCGTTTGTCCTCTCTAAATCCGGATTTCTCAGCTCTGAACGAGGAAGGGGGGATCCCCTGGTGGGGGAGAACCTGGGAGACCACAGGGGCGAGCTGTTTTTCTGACGCTGGGGATCAAAACAGGTCCTCACAATTAGAGAGGCAGCTCTGGGGTAGCCTATTTCCACAAAGCAGTAGTAAATACCATAGACATAGCGGGATTTTAGATTAGGCTAGAGAGGACCAATAGACCCGGAGGTCAATTCAGAAACACCGCCACCTAGGGGCTGAATCATAAATTGTCTCTTGTGTAACACAAATTAAGGAATCAATTTTATTTCTACTACTATTTAAAATTTTTAAGTGCCATTTTATTCCATCTTTATTCTACTCAGAGATTAGTGATATATAGTCTTTTTTTTATCTACCCTTTAGTATCTCTTTACTCCAACTTCACCCTTATGCCAGCACTCTCTTGCTAACCTTTCCCTAGTTAGTGTCTTATTCCCCTTACACTTTTTCTGGCTTAGATTTTCCTTATTCTCTCTTTTTAGCCCCTGTTAAAATTTCACCCCACTTTTATATCCAATCTCCAACCACCTGCTCCAAGTCCATACACATCTAATGCTTCTCCGCCTTCACTATCCTAAAATGTTTTTCTCTCGGTCCTGCTGATGTTGTTGATATTTTATGCATATTTGTGAGATTGGTTTGATTAATCTTTTCTTTTAATTTGTTTTGTGGGGCGGGAGTTGGCATTGTTTTGTGTATTGGTGATGTTTACATTGTTTTTTGATAGATTTAAGCTTCTGTGTTCCCTACCCTCCCTTGATATTAGTTGTTGTATGAAGTTTCTATCAGTCTCCAGGTACGTGTTGCTGGCTTTTGCTGGGATTAGTAGCGGTCCTCTGGGAGTTTCCAACCCATATTTATAGTTTACTCCCTTTTCCTTTCTTTTTACTCCTTCCCCTTTTCCAAACTTTATTTTGGCATTCCCCCTTTTCCTTCATTCCGTTCTTTCTTCCTTTATTCCTTTCTTTCTTTCTTTCTTTCTTTCTTTCTTTCTTTCTTTCTTTCTTTCTTTCTTTTTTTCTTTCTTTCTTTCTTTTCCTTTCTTTCTTTCTTTTTTTCTTTCTTTATTTTGTGTGTGCGAGTGTGTTTTCTCTTACTCTCTCTTACCCACCTATCACCTAATTTACCTTCCTCTGGCAATCACTTTTAATTTGGAGTTACCAATACTGTGAATACATTCTTCTTCTGTGCCTGGTGTGCTGCACCTGGTTGTGTTGTAGTCTGAGCCTTTAAATCAACACAGGAGAGTGAGAACTACATAACAAGATACACAGAGAAGAAAGACTATGGGGAGACAAAGAAATAACCCACCAATGAAAGAAAAGCAAGCCTCACCAGAAAAAGAGGTAACCGAAATGGAAGCAAACAACCTGTCAGAGAGAGAGTTCAGAGAAATGGTCATAGGGTGGATGAAGAGAACAGAAGCCAATACAAGTAAGAACCATGAGGAATTGAAGAGGAATCAAGAGGAAATGAAGAAGAGCCAGGAAGAAATGAATAAGAAATATGAAGAAATGAAGAAGAATTATGAAGAAATGAAGAAGAATTTTGAAGAAATGAAGAAGACCCAAGAAGAAATGAAAAGTGACATTGCTGAGGTAAAGAACTCCATAGAAAGTATCAGGAGTAGACTAGATGAAGCAGAGGACCGCATCAGTGAGCTGGAAGACAAGGTAGGAAAAAACACCCAAGTAGAGCAGCGTCTAGAAAAAAATTAAAAAGCAGGAGGACAGGCCAAGGGAACTTTGGGACAACATGAAACAAAACAACATACGTATAATAGGGCTTCCAGAGGGACAGGAAACTGAGCAAGGAATAGAAAACCTGTTGGAAGAAATAATGACAGAAAACTTCCCTGATATAGGAAAGAAAAAACCCACACAAATCCAAGAAGCTCACAGAGTTCCAAGCAAATTAAACCCCAAAAGACCTACACCAAGGCATGTTATAATTAAATTGGCAAACATCAACGACAAAGTGAGAATGCTAAAAGCTGACAGAGACAGACAGAAAGTCACCTACAAAGGAACCCCCATCAGATGAGCAAGTGATTTCTCAACAGAAACTTATCAGGCCAGAAGGGATTGGAATGAAATATACAAAGTTATGCAAAGAAAGGGTCTGAATCCTAGAATACTGTACCCAGCAAGGCTATCAATAAAAATTGAAGGTCAAATCAGGAGCTTCACAGACAAAAAAGGTCTAAGGGAATACATTACCACCAAACCAGCAATGCAAGAAATGCTAAAGGGTCTGCTGTGAAAAGCAATAGGAAGCCATGAAAGAACATAGGGGCAAAGAACAAAAATGGCTACAAATAACTATCTATCAATAATTACTTTAAATGTAAATGGTTTAAATGCTCCAATCAAAAGACATAGGGTAATAGACTGGGTAAGAAAACACGACCCATATATCTGCTGTCTACAAGAAACCCACTTCCAAAAAAAGATGCACATAGACTGAGGGTGAAAGGATGGAAAAAGGTTCTTCAGGCGAATGGAAATGGAAAAAACAGCTGGGGTAGCCATACTTATATCCGACAAATTAGATCTCAAAGTCAAGGATGTAACAAGAGATAAAGAAGGCCACTACATAATACTAAAGGGAGCAATCCAACAAGAAGAAATAACTCTGGTAAACATATATGCACCCAATATAGGAGCACCCAAATACATACTAAAACTCCTAGAGGATATCAAGGGAGAGATAGACAGCAATACTATCATAGTAGGAGACTTTAATACCCCACTATCACCATTGGACAAATCCTCTAAACAAAAAATTAGTAAAGAAACATCAATCCTCAATGAATCACTAGACCAGAAGGAATTAATTGACATCTTCAGATCATTTCACCCCAAAGCCACAGAATATACATTCTTTTCAAGTGCCCATGGGTCATTCTCAAAGATAGACCATGTGTTGGGTCATAGGCAAAGTCTCTCCAAATTCAAGAACATAGAAATCATATCAAGCACATTCTCAGATCACAATGGCATAAAGCTAGAAATCAAGTACAATAGAAACAATCCAAAGAAATCAAACACATGGAGACTAAACAGCATGCTATTAAACTATGACTGGGTTACTGTAGAGATCAAGGAAGAAATTGAAAACATCATGGAAACAAATGACAACAACAGCACAACAATCCAAAATCTATGGGACACAGTGAAAGCAGTTCTGAGAGGGAAGTTCATAGCTCTACAATCCTACTGCAAAAAACTAGAAACAGCGGCAATAAATTATCTAAACCAACAACTCAAAGAGTTAGAAAGAAAGCAACAAGAAAAGCCCAGTGTAAGCAGAAGGAAGGAAATAGTAAAGATCAGAGCAGAAATAAATGACATAGAGACCAAAGAAACAATAGAGAAGATCAACGAAACCAGAAGCTGGTTCTTTGAAAGATTAAACAAGATTGATGAACCTCTAGCCAGACTCACCAAGAAGCAAAGAGAGAGGACCCTAATAAATAAAATCAGACATGAAAGAGGTGAAATAACAACAGACCCCATTGAAATACAAAGGATTGTTAAAAAATACTATGAACAACTCTACTCCAACAAACTGGATAATCTGGAGGAAATGGATATACTTCTGGAAAAATATAACCTCCCAAAACTCAATCAGGAAGAATCTAAACAACTCAATAGACCAATAACTGTGGAAGAAATTGAAGCAGTCATCATAAAGCTTCCGGCAAACAAAAGCCCAGGGCCAGACGGCTTCACAGGGGAGTTTTACCAAACATTCAAGGAAGAACTAAAACCTATACTCCTCAGACTATTCCAGAAAATTCAAGAGGATGGAACACTTCCAAACTCCTTCTATGAAGCCAGCATCACCCTAATACCAAAACCAGATAAAGATGACACAATGAAAGAGAATTACAGGCAAATATCCCTCATGAATATAGATGCCAAAATCCTCAATAAAATTCTAGCAAATCGGATCCAGCAGTACATCAGTAAGATCATACACCATGACCAAGTAGGATTTATCCCAGGAGTGCAAGGATGGTACAATATCCGCAAATCAATAAATGTGATACATCACATTAACAAATTGAGAGATAAAAATCACATACTCATATCAATTGATGCAGAAAAAGCATTTGACAAAATCCAACACACATTCTTGATAAGAACTCTCAACAAGGTAGGAATAGAAGGATCATACCTCAACATAATAAAAGCCATATATGATAAATCCACAGCAAACATCATACTCAATGGGCAAAAACTACAACCATTTCCCTTAAGAACAGGAACAAGACAGGGCTGCCCACTCTCACCACTCCTATTCAACATAGTACTGGAATTATTAGCCATTGCTATTAGGTAAGAAGAAGAAATAAAAGGCATCCAAATTGGAAAAGAAGAAATAAAGCTATCCTTATTTGCAGATGACATGATATTGTACATAAAAAACCCGAAAGACTCCATAAAAAAGCTAATAGACTTAATAAATGAGTTTAGCAATGTAGCAGGCTACAAAATCAATGCCAAGAAATCTATGGCATTCCTATACACCAATAGTGAACTTACAGAAAGGGAGACTAAAAAAGCAATCCCATTTACCATCACACCAAAAAAATTAAGATACCTAGGAATAAACTTAACTAAGGAGGTGAAAGACCTATTCGCAGAAAACTACAGGATGCTAAAAAAAGAGATAGAGGAAGATGTAAACAGATGGAAGAACATACCATGTTCATGGATTGGGAGAATCAACATAATTAAAATGTCCATACTACCCAAAGCAATCTATAAATTTAATGCACTCCCCAATAAAATACCAATGGCATACTTCACAGACCTAGAAAGAACTCTCCAAAAATTCATCTAGAATAAAAAAAGGCCCCAGATAGCCACAGCAATCCTGAGAAAGAAGCACAAAGTCGGTGGGATTTCAATACCAGATTTCAAGCTGTATTACAAAGCTACTGTTCTCAAAACAGCCTGGTACTGGCACAAGAACAGACATATAGATCAATGGAATAGAATAGAGAATCCAGATATCAACCCAAACCACTATGCTCAATTAATATTTGACAAAGGAGGTATGAACATAAAATGGCATCAAGATAGTCTCTTCAATAAATGGTGTTGGGGAAATTGGATAGATACATGGAAAAAAATGAAACTAGACCACCAACTTACACCATACACAAAAATAAACTCCAAATGGATACAGGACTTAAATGTAAGACAGGAAACTACAAAAACATTAGAGGAAGCTACAGGAAATAAAATCTCAGACATATGCCAAAAGAACTTCTTTGATGATACTGCTCCTAGGGCAATGGAAGCTAAAGAGAAAATAAACAAATGGGACTACATCAAAATCAAAAGCTTTTACACAGCTAAAGAAACCATCAACAAAACAACACGAAAACCCACGGTATGGGAGAACATATTTGCAAATGTTATCAGTGATAAAGGTTTAATCTCAAGCATCTATAGGCAACTCGCACAACTCAATAAAAGGAGGACAAATGACCCAATAAAAAAATGGGCAACAGACCTAAATAGAACCTTTTCTAAAGAAGACAAAAGGAAGGCCCAGAGACATATGAAAACTTGCTGAAAGTCACTAATTATCCGAGAGATGCAAATCAAAACGACTATGCGGTACCATCTCACACCTGTCAGAATGGCTTACATCAACAAATCTACAAATGACAAGTGCTGGCGAGGATGCGGAGAAAAAGGAACTCTCCTGCACTGTTGGTGGGATTGTAGACTAGTGAAGACACTGTGGAGAACAGTATGGAGTTTCCTCAAAAAACTAAAAATGGAGCTCCCATTCAACCCAGTGATCCCACTTCTAGGAATATACCCCAAGAAACTAGAAAGGCGAATTAGAAAGGATATATGTACCCCTATGTTCATAGCAGCACATTTTATCATAGCTAAGACTTGGAAACAGCCTAAGTGCCCATCAGCAGATGAGTGGATTAAAAAACTGTGGTACATCTACACAATGGAATACTATGCTGCGGTAAAAAAGAAAGAGCTCCTACCATTTGTAACAACATGGATGGATTTGGAAAGCATTATTCTAAGTGAAATTAGCCAGGCAGAGAAAGACAAATATCACATGATCTCACTCATTTGAGGAATATAATGAATGACAGACTGATGAACAAGAATGGATCCAGAGACTGAGAAAAGTCCATTAAAATGTCAAACCTCAGGGTAAGTGGCAGGAGGTGGTAGTAAGGGGGAAAGTCAATATATTTGAATGCTTGAACTAAGGTAAGTGATTTGTGTTTTTACATCCCTGACAAAGTTTATATAAAGTTATAAAAAAAATTGGCAGCTAGTTTGAGATTAAATTGACATGGCCTAGAGCATGTCATCTGTTATGGACACCAGTTCTTAGGCTAGGCCCTCCTTAACCTCCCGTGACACCACAATACCCTTACATGATATTATTCTACAATGTCATTATAATATTTGATATTTGACAACAGCATATTATACAATTATCCCAAATAAACTTACAAACTAATTCTTTGAATGTTGGGCAGCAACTTAAAAAAAGGATAGGAAATCCCTTTCAGAAGGGATTAAGGCTCTGGGAAGGCATCCGAGCATTCTATATTGGCCCCTCTGGCCCTTTTGCCAAGAGGGACCCTCTTCTTATTATCCAAATACACACAGCTGATGCGTGAACTTTCAGTTCAAGCTGTGGCTGAAGTCTCTGGGCAGTTGACACCATGGATCTGTCTCTCGACCAGTGGCGTGAGCTGGACCCTCTCTTTAGAAGAAACCTGGGTCACCCGAGATATGTGATCAGTACCGGGACCCCGCCAGAGGCGAGGGGACCCCATGGCAGGTGCTGGACGTGGAGGCCACGGGGGCATAGACTACAAAGGAGACAGGACTGAACCTCACATCACCCTGTTTGGCCCCGGAGGATGGCTGGCTAGCCAGAGACAGGTAAGATTCCTCAGGGAAGGAACAACCTAAGACAGGCACAGTCGCAGAGGGGCCAACAGGAGAGAACTAAAAGATCAACAGAGGTGGGGCACAGACCCTCATCCACAAACCTTGCAGGGGTTTGATTTCTCACCCCTCCTGAGGAAGGTCTCCTACCCCCACGGCTGCTACGCCTCCCACGCACAACTCACACCGGGACCCAGGTGGTAGACAGAGACTCGGCCAGCAATAGCTGCCCTATATCAAAATTTAATTTATTACAAGAATTCTGAGGACCTACTCAAAAATGCAAATATTCCTTCCCACAAGTATTTACTGGGTAAACTAAGATTTCTGCTTGAGTATTAAAATTGACAGTAAAATAGTAATCAAGTTTTCAGATTAATTAAATTGGCCTAGTGAAATAAGTGAATACTCAAGAAAATCTAACTGTACTGGACAAAAAGCTTTTCCTAAAACATTAACTAAATTATCTATTAGTAGTTCATCTCACTGCAAAATTGCCTAACATCCAAAGAACCTAAAGTAGTAATATTTGTATGCAAAAATTAAAATTTAAAATTACCAAGACTGCAAGATAAAATTTCCAAAAACCCCTATTAACCAAAAAAAGGGGCTGGGGGACAATGAGGTAATATCATGTAAGGAAAAATATCCTATAAGTAAAATACATGTAGAAAATTCTTACTCCAGAAAAGAAAATTCCATTTGTAAAACCAGCTGCAGGACACCCATAAAAAAAACACACATGGTGTCAAAATAAGCCAAAGGAAAATCATTTAGGCAAAAATAAAAAGAATCCCAAGTCTATTTTGCAGAGAGGATCCCTTTGTTAACCTTTGGTGGAGAATGTGTTTGTGTGTTTGCAGAGGACAACTCCAAGACCATGTGGGTTCCTGCGACAGTGAGGAACTGACGGGCCTGTTCCATCCACGAGGATGGTCCAGAGATGGTGGACGCTGACGACACCTTGCCATGCTAGCAGTCGGCAGCTCTGTGTGGCTGCAGGCGGCCCAGGAACATACCAGAGAGGATGGATCTTGCATTGCCACGATGTGTCCACCATCTGGATACCATTGCTGACATGTACACATGAAGAACTATTTGACATTGAAACTGGGACTCAGAACAGTTGGACATTGAAACTGACACTCAAACTTTTTTTGCTCTTATACGTTTGTTTTCAGTATGCAAAGGCAAGATATTTTTGAAGAAAAGAAACAGGGGAGAGTGATTGATATAGAGGCAGGGTGGCCTCGAACAAGCTGTCAAGCTACAGGGGGAAGGCTGGAGTGGAGGGGAGGCAGATGCTGGGGGAGATCAACCGAAGGACTTGTATGCATACATATGAGCATAACCAATGAATGAAAGACTCTGGGGTGGGGAGGGAGGCAGGTGGGGACATGTGCTGGGGGGTAGGGTAGGCTGGGGGGAGGATATTGGGGGGGGGGAGGAAAACATATGTACTACTATTAAATATAAGTTATATTGTAAATAAAATTAAAAAAATCTGATAAGGGTTCATATTAAAAATATATACAGTACTCATACAACTCAAAAAAAGGAAGACAATCCAATTTAAAAATGGACAGAATACCTGAATAGACATTTCTCCAAATAGGACATACATATGGCCAAGAAATACATGAAAAAAATGGTCAAAGTCACTAAATCTTTAGAGAAATGCAAATTAAAACCTCAATGAGATATCATCTTATATCTGTCAGAATGGCTATCATCAAAAATTCAACAAACAAGTGCTGGGGAGGATGTGTAGAAAAGGGAACTTTAATTCACTGCTGGTGGGAATGCTGATTGGTGAAGCCACTATGGAAAACAGTACCAAATTTACTCAAAAAATTAAAAATGGAACTTCCATTTGACTCTGTGATCCTACTTCTGGGAATATATCATGAACCCCTCCCCCTAAAAAAAAAAAGCAGAAAGAATATATGCACCCCTATGTTCATAGAAGGGGTATTTACAATAGTTAAGACTTGGAAAAGCCCAAGTGCCCATCATTAGTTGAGTGGGTATAAAAGCTGTGGGACATTTACACTGTGGAATATGATGCAGCTGTAAAAAGGAAGGATGCTTTGGGACAGCATGGATAGACCTGGAAAATGTTATGCTAAGTGAAATAAGCCACACTGAGAAAGACAAATATCACATGATCTCATTTTTTTGTGGGGTTTAATGAATAAAATGAATTGACCAATAAAATAAGACCCAAATCAGGGAGGCATGGAACAAACTGATGTACCTCAATGTGGGTTTGGGGAGATAGGAAGAGATAAACCAGAGAACTTATATGCATAGTTCATGGACATGGGCAATAGGGTAGTGAGGAACTTGGGGATAGGAGGTGGGTAAGGGCTGGGAGGAAGGGAGAAAGTAGAGATGGAAGTGTCTATAATACCATCACCAATCCTATATAATAAAAGCCTAAGAGGCATCACACTCTCAGGTACTACCATCAGAAGATGGACACCACAAGATGGCTGCCCTCACGTCATCACAAGATGGATGCCACAAGACGGCTACCACAAGATGGCAGGCAGGGGAGGGCAGTTGTGGGCAATTAGGCCAGCAGGGGAGAGCAGTTATGGGCAAACAGGCCAGTAGAGGAAGGCAGTTGGGGGTCATCAGGCCTGCAGGGGAGGACAGTTGAGGCTGATTAGGCTGGTGAGGGAGCAGTGAGGCATCAATCAGGCCAGAAGGGGAGCAGTAAGGGGCAATCAGGCATACAGGCAGGCGAGCTTAGGAGCCAGCAGTCCCAGATTGTGAGAGGAATGTCCAACTGTCAGCAATTGGACATCCCCCAAGGGGGTCCCAGATTAGAGAAGGTGCAAGCTGGGCTGAGGGCACTCGCCCCCTCACTGTGCATGAATTTCGTGTACCTGGCCACCAGTAAAAATAAATATATTTTAAAATGAAAAAAAATTAGCTCAAAATAAAAGAATATGCTAAGTGAAATAAACCAGTCATAAAGGACCAGATATGGCATTCTATCTAATAAAAGAGTAATGTGCAAATTGACCTCCGATCAAGCCACACCCACAGCCACAGCCATCAGCCAATCAGGAGCAAATTATGCAAATAAACCCCAACCGAGATGGCTGCCACCACTGAGAGCAGAAGGGAGGCTTGGGTTTCACCAGCAACAGAGGAAGTCAAGCTTTCCGCCTGTCATTGCTGGCCTAGGCCTCCACTCAATGCTACAAAGTTTCAATTATAGAAGATACATAATCCCAACAAAAATGGAGGCAGCCACAGAGCTGGAGAGAGAAGAGGCTAGGGTTGCTGGGGCGATGGAGGAAGCCAAACTTCTGCAGCCCTAGCCTAGGCCTCCACTATAGGCTACAAAATTTCAAACAGAAATGGATGTCGCCACAGAGCGAGCAGAAGGCTTGGCTCCACTCCAGACTACAAAGTTTTAATTGTAGAACATAAATTAATCCCAGATCCCAGGCCTCCACTTGGATCACTGGGGAGCATGGCCAGCTGCAAGCCACCATAAGCTCCTCACACAGGCCACCCCACACCCCAAGGGAATCCTCACCCTGATTCAGGACACCCTTCAGGGCAAACCAGCTGTTCCCCATCCATGCACCAGGCCTCTATCCTATCTAATACAACAGTAATATGCAGATTGACCATCACTCCAACACATAAGAGGGCTGCCCCCATGTGGTCAAAGATCCTGCCCCCATGTGGACACAAGATGGCCACCACAAGATGGCCAGCAGGGGAGGACAGTGGGAGGTTCCAGGCCTGCAAGGGAGAGCAGTTGTGGGTGATTAAGCCTGCAGGGTAGGGCAGTTAGGGGTGACCAGGCCAACAGAGGAGGGAAGTTGGGAGCAAACAGGCTGGCAGGGGAGCAGTTAGATATCAATTAGGCTGGCAGGGTAGTGGTTAGGGGGTGATCAGGTTGGCAAGAAGAAGTGGTTAGGGGCAATCAGGGAAGCAGGGAGGTGAGCAATTTGGAGCTAGCAGTCCTGGATTGTGAGAAGGATGTCCAACCGCCCATTTACGCCAGATCCTACAGGGATAGGACCTAAACGGGCAGTCAGACATCCCTCGAGGGGCCCCAGATTGGAGAGGGTGCAGGCTGGGCTGAGGGACACCCCTGTGCATGAATTTTGTGCACTGGGCCTCTAGTATTTATATAAAAGTATATAAAAGGGAAACCAATTTATTGCCTGGGTGGTGGTTGCTCTTGTGTTTATGCTTATTAAAATCAATTGAACTGTACATTTACAAGGGATGCATTTTATTGTATATAAATTATGTCTCTAAAGTGTTGATTTTTTTTTTCAAAAAAGATGATAAAACCCACCAAGATGTGTCAATAGAGTATGGAATATCCCCCCTTCCTTATATTTGTTCTTTCATTCTTAATTTTTTAATGTGCAAGTATTTCCTCTATAACGCAAAAGCAATTAATATTAAAAAGTTTTCTTTACAAATTTCTATACAGATTTGCTCTATTGCATCTCATCCTTCCTATAATTCCTTTGCTTTTTAAAAAATTAGAGAGCTAAAGGAGTTTTAGAGAGAACATCTAACATTTTCCATCTTCAGACTAGCCTGTTTTAAAGTGAAAACTCTCACCTAATGTTCTATTCATGCTTTATTTGTTAAGAAGTGATATGGGCTGAGAGCTCGCAGAGAGACTGTTTATGATCACTCAACTGCTTCATCCTAACCTTCCTGAAGTAAAAGTTCAGCTTCTTGGGAACATAAGAGATAGCGTTTCTTGTAGCATTTCCGCAGGGAACAACCAACCTCTCCTTGCCCTCTTTGTTCCTCTGGTCTTAAGGACACTTTAGAGAACTTAATATTGAAGACTCCCCACTTTTGCAGGCAGTCTGATTCACCAGTCTGATTCATACCACTGTTGAAATGGTATGAGGATACATTAATTAAAAAAATAAAAAGGAATATCCATACTGCCCTCCACTACTTAGTAAATTTAATTAAACTAGCCTGTTCCTGGGAGAGGTTTGCTGCTTGAGTTTGGTTAGTGCAAGACAGGTGTTTAATTAGGTTTTCTAATTTAAGTTTCATTGAGATGATATACATTTTTGAATGATACAGTGTATTTTGATTTTCAACTCTCTGGGTCATTTTTCAACTACTGTGGAAGCCAAAAGAATAAATTGGATGAATGAGAAAAAAAAACAAAAAACATTTCTAACGGATTAAAATAATCCAAAGAAAATACTGTTCCTTCTTGCGTTTATTTTTAGTAGTAATTCTTACTATTATCATTTATTCACTTATTCATTCTTATGTTCTCTGTCATATATTCATTTATTTCTTCATTTGCTCACAACTGTTTATTGAGTGGATATTAAGTGCTCAAAGATTCAAAGAGACTTAATTACAATTTTCTGAGCCTCTTAGGTTTGTGGCACTTTACACACTCTATTAAGTAATCCTTAAACAATTTCTAAAAATTATACTTATTTTCTAAATAAAGAAAATAAGACTGAATCAGGATTTGAACTTAAATATCACTGATTCAAAAACCCAGATTTACAACCTACACTGTCTCCCAAATAATATTTTAGAAGCAAACGGATAAGGTCTCTTAATGATCAGATAGAACATCTGGATAGACCAAAGGATTAGGAAGCAGGAATTTTCATCTTAGCTCAGACAAACTACTCATGATCATATAGAGACACTTTATCTACAAGAGATTTTTATATAATCCTCCTAAGAGAAAGGATATGTTAAATTGTCTTTATGATCCCTTCTCTTCCAGTTCTAAATATTTCTAATCCTTTCATTTTTGCTTTGAAAATTATGAACAGTTGAGTTGACAGTTTAATTTTCAGAGATTTTGTCATTTTTAAATTATCATTTTGCTTTCTTTTTTCTCCTCCTTTTCACTAGTTTGTTAATTAAGCTCCAAGATGAAAAAGAGAAATAGAAGGTAGCAAATTTAGGGGGAAGTCAGGTGTTAAACTGTCAACAGATTCCAAATAACATCAAGCAACTAGAGAGACTGATGGCTCTTCAGCTCTATTTCTAACTTCCAATTTGGCATTGATCCTTGAAAATGACAATATAATTATATTCTTAATTTGATTTTAAAATATTTCAATCTTAATTAAAGAATAAAGAAAAAAGTTGCATTTGTTGAGCTTGAATGCTCGCCAATGAGAAAACTGTATCTCAGCTGTATGTCCTGTTACACAGTGTTCTTGGAACTTCTCATATGTCATTCTGTTTGTTCATGTGCAATCTGATAACTAACTACAATTAGCAAATGAAATATTTATATATGCTGCCACAAAGTCAATTCATTTGTGCAAAATAACCAAGTTTCTCAGTAGCATTTAGCATCACTCACTGTTATGTTAGTTTCTGAAATAGACCTTATGTTGCTTTAGGAAGTATACCCAAACCATGCAATTTTCTTGTTTTGCATGTTTATAGTGAAGCTCAAGTCAGCCTTCAGGAGGTGAACAGTTATTCTCTAATAAAATTCAGCATCACCAACATAGAGTTCTCTTTCTTCCCTCTATATTATTCAGGAGGTTCACTTATAAGCTGCATCATGTCCCAAAGAGCAATGTTCATCCACATGGGCTAGCCAATTATATTATCTCTAAAAATTCTAGTTGTGCCGAAACCGGTTTGGCTCAGTGGATAGAGCATCAGCCTGCGGACTGAAAGGTCCTGGGTTCGATTCCGGTCAAGGGCATGTACCTTGGCTGCGGGCACATCCCCAGTAGGGGGTGTGCAAGAGGCAGCTAATCGATGTTTCTCTCATCGATGTTTCTGACTTTCTATCTCTCTCCCTTCCTCTCTGTAAAAAATCAATAAAATATATAAAAAAATAAAATAAAATAAAATAAAAAATAAATAAAATTCTAGTTGTTGTCTGACCACAATTGATTGATGGCACAAAGAGCTTCATAAAGAAAATTTAAATCTTCAACAGATACTCTATAATCAACACATGAACAATAAAAAATCTTGTTGACATCTTTTAAGGAATTTCCTGAAATTGAAAATCCATCAATGGAAGAAAAGTTAGCCTCTGATTCAACTCTGAATTAAATCAATAGATAGTCAACAGTTGGAAGAATTCAGGGCAGCTGCCCTCAATAAAATATTGCTATGTAGAGACCTGCACCTCTTAAGGCTGTTAATATTACATTGAGGAGAGAGGGGTGAAAGGAAGTGAGACATAAGTTTGTGTGTAACTTCACTTAGCAGAAAATGTCAATTTTTCCCAATTAAATCACAATGATAGAGAGAGAGAGAGAAAGAGAGAACATATAAAAGGAAGAAGAGGTAAAGAAAAACATGAGATAACTGAGGCCCCAAGAGTTAGGTTCTGGTACTTGTACTACTGAATTAATGAGAGCCAATTCAAATTGCTGGAGTATTGAAGAGCCAGATAAGGGTCTAGTTTTAGATCAATAGAAATAAGAATGTCTCTAACCAAACACAGCAAATGTCTAGTTCCATGGAATATTGATGCCATTAATTTATGACCTCTATGATTTTTTAATAATACAAACCTTGTTAATAATGCAAGTCTCTTGAAATGTACAATTCCAATGCTCTTAAAAACAACCTTGAAAAGAAGGTAGTTTATTCTACAATAATAGTGTCATGTCACTAAAGTTTGAAATAGGGGGGGATACATTATTTCCTGTATTTTTATATCATAATAGATTTGTGGTAGGATAGTTTAAGAGGATCCTGCTGCTTCAAACTATTCCCTTCAAGTGCTAGCCTGAACTGGGCTCAGAGATGATTTGGACTTAATGTTCTCAAGGACAAAAATTTCTCCTAACATGGTAGAGAGAACAAGAAGAAAGAAAAGATTATTTTATCTTACAGTTTTACTGCCATTAAGTAGACATAGAGACAGGAGAAAGACTGAGAAATGAACATTCCAATATTAAACTTGCAGTGCTTAATTGTGTGCCTACAAGGGAATAAAAAATGCAGTGCCATTTAAGCAATGATTTAAACAAATACAGCTTGTCTTCAGTTAAAAGTGCTATCTTGGCTACTCACAGCCAAATCTCTGTGAAGGGCCAGTTGGCCACACTGTTTTCCCACCACGACAGATTGGATTTAATTGAAAAGTTTCTAGTTTAGAGCTATCACTAAAAATTTACATGGTGAAATAAAATCATTCTGGTGACTGTCCACTTTCACTTAAGCTCTTTATCCTGGACCTCATTTTTAGGAACTGATATTAATATTTCTTCTTTCTATCAAAAATATTTAGCAAAGGGGAGTACTCTCTTCTACTTAAAGAAGTTCAAAGTCTTGGAGATTGCTACTGTTCTAGATCCTTGCTTTTGCCATCGATGAACTTTATGCTATAGTGTCAATTTAAAGAGCTAACTGAAATCTAGTTAGAATGCCCTCAGGATGAAGTGAGCCAAGCAAACTGGAATAAATATTCTATGGGTGAGAGAATTGAAGGTAAAGTGAAAGATTGGAAATCAAGGGGTTAATAAACCTAATTGTTCCAGTTAGAAATTCCACTGCCATATTTACTTGTCATGTTCCCTAGATTTCTATTTCAAGACATACTACTGTTAAAAGATAAACTGAGACATGTTAAACATTTAATTTTATTTGAGCAAAAATCAATCTGAATTGGGCAGCATCCAATTTAGCAAAAAAGAAGGATTTCTGAGGAGCTGTACAGAACTAAACACTATTATAGTCAAAAAAGAGCAAGAAAAAGAAAGTTACACTATGTGAAAAAAGACGGTTGGTTATTCAAAGTTTACTCTCCTTTAAGGGATGACAGCTGATCTAACTGATCAGTGCTGAACAGGTGATTCCTGCTTGACTAGTTTAAGATTTCATGTCTGGAAGAGTTGAAGCTGTAATTGTGTGTTTGCAAAAGTGGGGCTTAGCATAAGTGGTTCCATTTGGATTCTTTTGTCTTTTTTAAAATTTTGTTTTTATTGATTTTTAGAGAGAGAGGAAGGAAGAGGGAGAGAGGGAAAATCATCAATGAGAGAGAAACATCAATTGACTGCCTCCAGCACACACCCCAACTGGGATGGAGCCCCAACATAGGCATGTGCCTGCAGGAATCTAACTGGCAACCTTGTGGTACAAAGGATGAGCAACTGAATCACATCAGCTAGGGTTCTTTTGTCTTGTTTTTTAACACTACTATATGTGATTTTGAACATCTTCGTGGTCAGAATAGGTCTTAGTAAACTGGCATCTACTAGTCAAAATGCCTTTACAAAATTTATTAGGAGATTTGCATGTTCAGAGCCACACTGTACTCAAGCTTTACAAGTCTTTTCAAGGGAAACAGAAAGCATAGTTGCTATCTAGAAAATAATAACTTGCTTTCATTTCAGTAAATATTCATGAGTGATTATAATAATGACTGAAGTCTTAAGTAGCCCAATGACTTGGTTCTCAAACTTTGCTCTATGAACCAAGATCATCAAGCCCTGGGGGCTTCTAGGAAATGAAAATCATCGGACTGCTTCTCAGACTTACCAATCAGAATCGGCAATTTAATAAGGCTTTGTATGCTGTTAAAGCTCCAGCAGCACTTCCACTATGGGTATGTGTGGGACACTGGGAAAATTCTTTCAGCCTAGAAAACATTCTCTACTTTTGTTATTCTATTTTTTAATCACATAGTTAAATCTGCAGAACATATGGTTACATTCAAAATTTTTTTTAAAAGTCTTGGAAAGGCAGCTCATTTTTGACATTGGAATTTCCACCATTTAGGCACTTTAGTCCATTTGGAGACAGGAAATAACATCCAAAGAGCAGGCAGTGAGGACTATGTGGAATGATGACAAACTCAATTGCACACAGGTGTAGAGGGTACACCAAATAGCTGTTATACTGACACATTAGTGTCAACTATGTAAGCATAATTATTGTTGTAAAACAGCTAATAAACAGGAAACATTAACTTCCCTGATATAGGTAGGGCCTATGGTTTTTAAAACCAAGAGTAGGTCTATGTGCTCTGTACATGTGTTTTCTCTGAAGCCAATTAACCTCTTTATTGGAAAACAAGAGCTTCATTACTATTGAATGTGGCAGCTAATCCTTCACAGTAGATAACTTCATTGGGCATGAGTGGAATGAGTTTTAGTTGTATTAGTACACTGACTGACATTCCTGTGCAATTAAAAGAAAGATTGTTTAATTTCCTCAACTTTGGTGCTAGTGAAGGCTAAGAGATCCATAAAACTAAAACTATGTTGTTGTTGTTTTACTCATGCAAGGCCAGGAGAGCCAAAGAAATTTATTTCGAGATGGTATATATCTTTTTATTATCCTGGTATCTTCGCAGAATCAATTTTTATTATATTTCTTCTATCTAGCTGTGAAGGTTCAGACTGGGATAAGATATGAGCCTGCAGATTTGCTTTGATGTTTCATACTTAGATTTTTTGGCTGATACACAGCACATGGAAGAAGCCAACAAAGATATGAGCCTGCAGAATTACTTTGATGTTTCATACTTAGATTTTTTGGCTAATACACAGCACATGGCAGAAGCCAACAAAGAAGAATAATGAAAATATAAGCAATGACCACTTTGGTATATATAAAAATCTGGAAACATATTTAATAATAACAATTTGTTCCATCAAAGTGACTCTACCTAAAGTTTTATGAGCAGAGGTGTAGCCATTGGCCTTGCTGAATTTGCTTACAAATGAAGTAAAAGAGAATTGTGGACCAAGATGACAAAGCACGAGGATGGTAGCTTTGTGTATATTTGTACTGTGGTCTCTTTATTTTGCGTTCATGTTTATCACATGACCCTTTCCCCTGATTTCTCTAATCTTTTGAATTTCTATTGCCTTATTTCTTCTCTTTTGACTTTTTTCTCTACATATTTAAGTTAAAGTATATTCATCTTTAGGGTTAAAATATCATTTGTTTCTTTTATTTTTAAAGCTACTCTAGTGCCTGAAGTTGTAGAAATACAAATATTAGTATATTTGTATACTCTAGATTAGTGTTGTTCAATAGAAAGATAATGTAAACTACCCATGTAATTTTAAATTAAAATTATAATTTGAAATTTTAATAGCTGTATTAAAAAGTGAAATAAATGTAATATTTGTATTAAGCCCAATATGCCCAAATTATTATCACTTTAACATGTAACAAATATAAAATATTATTGAGATATTTTATATTTTTTAAATGTGTGTATTTCATATTTATAGCAAATCTCAATTCAGACTAGCCACATTTTACATATTCAATAGCATATGACTATAGACTATAGACTATCATATCATCATATGATAAACTTTATATTTATACAAAAAAAACCTTAATTATTTTCATGAATGCTATTTACAAACAAGAAAAGCTTACATTTAGACTCAAAGAACACCTATATTCATTAATGCTTTTCAATTACTATAATATATAGTACTTTAGAGTGTAGAACAATTGTCAATTTGAAAAATATAATTTGGATGAAAGCTTTTCATTATTATTGCTCTTTTTAAAAATATATTTTATTGATTTTTTTACAGAGCGGAAGGGAGAGGGATAGAAAGTCAGAAACATCAATGAGAAACATCAATCAGCTGCCTCTTGCACAGCCCCTACTGGGGATGTGCCCGCAGCCAAGGCACATGCCCTTGAACATAATCGAACCAAGGACCTTTCAATCTGCAGGCTGATGCTCTATCCACTGAGCCAAACCGGTTTCAGCTAATTATTATCTCTTATTAAAAATTTAAAATCTTCATATGTGTGAACAAAACTACAAATTTTTTCCTCATTCATTTTTGCATGAGGATAGTATCAAAGATAACATTGAAGGTGCTTTATCTGAGTTACTTCTCTAACATGAATCTAATACACATATCTTTTCATTTACATTCTTCCAGAAAAATTAAGGCACTTGGATAAATATAACTTTCAGCATTTATGTTGGCTTTCTATTATGGTGTGTTTTTTTTTAAGTTACAACTTTGGATCTCTTTAGAATGTTATGATATTGCTAAAATATTTGTGATGCCTGGAGGTATCCTTCTTTAAAGAAATGTGCATGGCATAATTTAATAGTAGTTAGACAAGCTCATGGGATCTCCTCTTTCAAGTGCTTGTAAAATCTCTTAATTTGTTCTACCATTCCAGCTATTTTTATCAAGGAAAATAAGATAATTCTCAATGTCAACTTTGTGATCTAGATCACAGAGAAAGCTCTAAAATCGGTTAATCAGAGACAGCTCATACTATCTGTTAAAGCACAATTAGCAAAACTGTAAGGGGATAGAGGGCACCCCCATGAAAGGAGAACTGAAGTATAAAACCACAACTTATTAAACGCATCCATTAGAGGGTTTTTCTCTGCATCTCAAAATGATGTTTCTTTTCACCACAGGATTGCCTTATATCAGTCTTTCCATATTGCCTGCATTTAAGTACTAGATTATAAATCAATAACTACTTAAAAGAGAGATTGGAGAGAAAGAAAATGAAAGTGCTGGGAACTAGTGCCAAATGAAGATTAATCAAAATGAAGATAAACAATTTCTAAATTTACTCTAATTTAAAGAAAGAGTAAGTTCACCTTTTAAACATTTCATTTTTGTTCATTTCCACCTTACCATATGCCTGAACAAATTGTGATATGAAACTCCATGATTATCTATACTCATTAATGGCCCTATTACAGTCAGTGTCCATGAGCACCCTAGTCATCACCATTACATATACACACAGAGAGGGGTATTTCCAATTTCATTCAAGATAACTCCACAATGTCCCTGTGAGATTATGGCCAGTTATTAGTGACTGTCCGAGTATAAATGCATATTTATAAAGCTTCTGGAAAACTGATTCTTACCAGAAGCAGCTGCAAAACCAGACTGACTTTTAACCTCCCCAGTTGAATACAGGAATTCTTGGCACAATTATAGTGCAAGTAGCAGAGAACCTATGGGGTTCCCATTATGGAAACATATTTGGCCAGCAGGAAATGTTTACAACCTGCATGAAATTCTGATGTCTGACATAACACCAGAATGACTCACCCTGGTTTCAGAAAACAAAAGTCTTTATCTTTGAACTTGCCACATAGCCCAAACAAACAAATATTCCCACTTCCCACTTCCTATCATCCAGTGCCTCTCTCGCAACTCTTCCTTTCATTGGACTGTTTTAATACACTGTAGATATAGGAAATAAATAGCTCTGCAGTGCTCTTTTATAGCAAAATACAAGCCACTTCCATAAAGGATAACATTCAATGTGCAACATGACCAAGAAAGACAGACTCAGCAATGGTCCTAAAAATTCCTCAAATATCTCTTTGGTAAGGCAATTATATATTAATATGAAAGAACGAGGCTTCTTACTAATAAAGCAAGATAGTAAGATTGCACTAGAACTTACTGAAACTGAAACTAAGACCGCAAAATGTAATATTAATATGGTGCCTATTACCAGATTTTCTATGATCAAATACAGCCATTTAAAGAGAAGTGGAGGGAAATTAAAAAAATCTAAGCTGGGAGGTTGAATATCTAGAAAAGAGAAATTAAAGTCCTTTCCCAACCTCCACTAGCCCGTGGCAAAGCTGTAACACCAGAATACCGCCTGGTCACTCAATTTCTTGCCAGAAGTTGGACAGAAGAGGCAGTCTAGTGAGGCTCCCCAAAGAACTGTTAATTAGTTTAATGAGCGACTTACACCTGATGCCTCTGATTATTTCACCTTTCCCACCAACAAGAAATTAAAGGGACACGAAAAACAGAAGAGGGTACCAATATTCATCATCTTTCAACATGGCTGATAATGCAGTTTTTTAAAAAACCAAATAACTAATTTTCCTGTTTTGTTGTTTTTTGTTTGTTTTTAATGAAATGCAGACATTCCCAGAGGCCAAACAATTTTGTTTTGACTTCAGCAGATTATTATGATTATTTATTTATTTATTTATTTTTATTTTTTTAATTTTCCCCCTTTATTGTTCAGTTTATTAATTACATCATTTCCCCCTTTTTTAATCCCCCTATATTTCCCCTCCACCCTGTAGCTATCCCACCCTCCACCCTCAACTCCTCCTCCCCAATGTCCTCTCCCATTGTTGCAAGATTTTTGTCCAATCTCTTGCTGTACTTCCCGCAACCTTTTTCTCCCCAAGAATTGTCAGTCCATTCCCTCTCTATGTCCATGTTTCTGTTATATTCACCAGTTTATCTTGTTCATCAGCCTATCAATTCACTTGATTTTAATGTTCATTTGTTGATAGATGCGTATTTGTTGTTCATAATTTATATTTTTACCTTTTTCTTCTTCCTCTTCTTAAAGAATATCTTTCAGCATTTCATATAATTCTGGTTTGATGGTGATGAACTCCTTTAGCTTTTTCTTATCTGTGAAGCACTTTATCTGATCTTCAATTCTGAATGATAGCTTTGCTGGATAGAGTAATCTTGGTTGTAGATTCTTGCTATTCATTATTTTGAATATTTCTTGCCACTCCCGTCTGGCCTGCATCGTTTCTGTTGAGAAATCCGCTGACAATCATATGGGTGCTCCCCTGTAGGTAACCAACTGTTTTTCTCTTGCTGCTTTTAATATTCTCTCTTTATCTTTTGCTCTTGGCATTTTAATTATGATATGTCTTGGTGTGGTCCTCTTTAGATTCCTATATTTTGGGTTTCTGTGCACTTCTTGGGCTTTTAAGTCAATTTCTTTCACCAGGTGGGGGAAGTTTTCAGTCACTATTTCTTCAAGTAGGTTTTCATTAACTTGCTCTCTCTCTTTTTCTGGGACCCCAATAATTCGGATGTTGGCATGCTTGAGGTTGTCCCAGAGGCCCCTTACGCTATCCTCAAGTATTTGAATTCTTTTTTTTTTTCTTGCTTTTCCAGCCGAGTGGATTTTGCTTCTTTGTATTTCAAATCTTTGACTTGGTTCTTGTGGCCCTCTGGACTGCTTTTGGGATTTGGTGTAATATTTTTTATTTCGGTCTGTGTATGCTTGATTTTTAGTTGGTCCTTTTTGTTATCCATGAGGGTCTGGTTCGTATCCTCAGAGGTCTTGTTCATTTCCTTGAGGGTCTCATTCATTTCCTTGTAATTCTCATTCATTTCCTGGTTGGTCTTGTTTATTTCCTGGTATTTTTCATTAAGTTGATCAGCCTTTTCTAGGAGCCTCTTGAAAAGCCTTATAACCGTGGTTTTGAACTCTCTGTCTTGTCGTTTTTTCTCCTCCATTTCTTTCACACCTGATTTCTTTCCATATTTCTGCATGGTGGCTGCTTTATGTGGTAGATATCCTCAAAGGGACAGTGGCTCAGCCTCCCCAGTTACCTGAGGTGGGTACTCTTACTGCAATCCTTTATGGGTTGTACAGTATTTTTGAATTTAAACCCAGCTTGTTGTTGTTAGCCCTAGGAGGGTTTGACCTCCAGGCCAATTGGCTGTGAAGGGAGACTGTGTTCAGGCTGGATGGGCGGAGTCTCTGAGCTGCGCAGGCAGCCTCAGTGTCAGCTGGGTCCTATGTGGCGCTGGCGCGCACGGGTCTCTGTTGTATGGGGATGGCTGCAGACACCTCCAAGAGAAAGCCACTAGTCTCTTCCCCTTGCCAGACAACTCTGCCTTTCCCCAAATGTGTCTGCACACCAAAAGTCTAGCCCAGGGCTGTAAAATAGATGGTTTCTGGAACCAGGAGACAAGTTTCCAGGGGGCACTTCTCAGGTTTGTGTGACCCTCGAGCGGAACCTTGTTTTCTCCGCCTCCGGGTTTCTCGCAGATTCGGAGCCTCTGATGGGCCCTGCTTCCAGGTTACGTCCCCCGGACCTCAGACCTTGCCTGGCACTGGGGAATCTGTGCAGGGTGACATCTCCACATACCCCGGATCTCGGACTTCGCCTGGCGCTGGGGAATCCGTGTAGTGGGACGTCTCCGCCCTCCCCGTTGGAGAAATCAAGCCCCAGCCCGCGCGTGTGACCAGGACGGCTCCTAACCTGTTTCCGTCTGAAAGGCTGCGCTCCTGCCGCTCCTGAGTCTCAGCGTCCCACCTTTACTCTTGTTTGTGGAGTTTTCACTCAGCCAGCTTTCTGGTGATTCTGGGTGCTGTCTGTTCAGCTGTTATCTTGTAGTTCTTCAGATTATTATGATTAAACTGTATTGTTCTTTTTCCTTTCTTGTGTTAATATGACCATACATATTCACCTATTTCCTAACTGCAAAAGGCCAAAAGGAAATCAGGCAGCCAAAAGGAAGTTGTACATAATCATCCTACTTCCAATCTTATTTGTATTTCATAAGCATATATGAACAAAGGAATGTTGGAAAGTCTTTGAGATAACGTGTTGAAAGGGAAAAAGGGTCTTAAGTGCTAGGAACATTCTGATCACTTGAGTGATCTTATGAATGTATTTAATCTCTCTGAACTTCCATTTCTTTATCTATAAGATAAATGTCATCTTCTCAAGACACTATACTGAACATGAGGAAGGAAACCACTTATTAAAATAAATTAAAATTCACCATTTTGGTTGTTTCTTCATTCAAATAAGATGATCATTTTTTCAGAAAATGATTGTACATTAGTTTTCTATTGCGGCTTTAACAAATTTTCAGACTTTATGGTTGAAAACAATTCACATTTATTTTCTTAATTTTTCTAGGTTAGAAGTTGATAAGGTCCTCATCACAGTATTGGAAAGATTTTGTTCCTATTGAAATAGGAATTTTAATGGAGAAATAGGCAGATTCAGGGAATTTTTAAAAATTAAAGGGATCCATGGGAAAAGCACTGGTTATTGAGCTGCAACAAGTTGTATTGCCATAAGACAAGGGAATTGGGGGAGGCAAAAGTTACATTTCAATAAGACAACGGAAAAGCAGAAGTTACATTTCCATAAGATAAGGGGACTGGGAGTAGGAAAAGATCTATATTTACAAAATAAAGAAGGAGGGATTCACAGCTCCAATATGAGGTTTGACTTTTGATCTCAAAATTTGCCAAAGACCAAATCAAAGGGAGACAGTGGTCCATCAGAGGAGATATCAAGGCACAAAAACTGCAGCATTTATAAACCGGTTAAAAAAGGAACTCAGTGGGACTCTTTCCCCTTCCCCACATGGGAGTCTGTACTTGTTCATCAATAAATTCCACTTTTGTTCTACCATATTCCATCCATAGTTTCATTCTTCAACTCTGATGGACAAAGAGCCTGGGGAAGCCATTCTGTTCAGGGAAACACCACGTGTTCCAGTCCAAAAATACCCTGCTGTTGCAGAAGACCAAAGAAAACAAAGGACGCTTCTGAGAAGAAAAAAAAAAAAAAGGAGTGACACTGTTTAATACGCCAGTGGACTCAGGGAAAAGCCTTCCAAATCTTAGTGAAGGAACACACATGGGCTCTCCCTCCCTGTGATCTTTGTCCCCTTTGCTTCGGGTCCTTTTTGAGGGCCTTGCGAAAAGGCCCCCCAGGTGTTGGGGGTCTCCAGGCCATATCTGATGGTCTGGCCTGGCACCAGCATTAATAACCCTTCCTCTAGGCCAGCGCACTGTTCACTGTAACAGGTTCTGCAAGACCAGTATCTGGGAAGGAGAGAGGGACTTAATTATAGGTTATCAGGAATGTACACTGAGCTTGCAATGGCTTGGATTCAGATCACTAGCCCCGAATATCAGGGTTACATTGGAGTTAGTCCTTTTTAGCTTCTCGGTATCATTATCCAGAGATGCCAGGGAAGAAATCTTACCTTTTCCCAGCTTCTGAAGCACACCCACATTCCTTGATTCCTGAACCCTTTCTTCCATCTTCAAAGTCAGCATAGTTAATCTCCCTGACCATAGCTAGGAAAGTTCTTTGATTTTTGAGGACTCAAATGACTACACTGAGCTTATCAGGACAATCCCCTTCATCTTAAAGCTCTTATTTCAATCACATCTACCAGAATCAAAGAATGAATCCAGGGATAGAAAGTGGTATAGCAAAGGTGGAGATTTATTGAAGAACAAATGCAGACTCCCACGTGGGGAAAGGGAAGAGTCCAGGATTGAACCTGGGACCCTTGAGTTTGCAGGTCAATACTCTATCCATTGAGCCAAACCAGTTATGGCAGTGGTCGGCAAACTCATTAGTCAACAGAGCCAAATATCAACAGTACAATTAAAATTTCTTTTGAGAACCAAATTTTTTAAACTTAAACTTCTTCTAATGCCACTTCTTCAAAATAGACTTGTCCAGGCCATGGTATTTTGTGAAAGAGTCGCACTCAAGGGGCCAAAGAGCCGCATGTGACTCGTAAGCCGTAGTTTGCTGACCACTGGATTAGGGCAATGACAGCCATTCTGACTGGTGTGAGGTGGCAATTCATTGTAGGTTTTATTTGCATCTTTTGTTTGATTAGTGATTTTGAGCACTTTTTCATATGTCTCTTGACCTTCTGTATGTCCACTTCCAAGAATTGCCTACACAGGTCCTTTTCCCATTTTTTGATTGGATTGTTTATCTTCCTTTTGTTAAGTTGGATGGAAATTTTGGAAATTAAACCCTTATCAGATGTCATATTGGCAAATATGTCCTCCCATGCAGTGGGCTTTCTTGTTATTTTGTTGGTTTCTTTTGCTGTTGCAGAAGAATTTCATTTTGATGTAATCCCATTTTTTATTTTTTCCTTAGCTTCCATTGTCCTAGGAGATATGTCAGTACACATATTACATTGAGCTATATCTGATATTTTGCTACCCATGGATTCTCCTAAGATTTTTATGGTTTCCCATCTTATGTTTAAGACTTTTATCCATTTTGAGTTTATTTTTGTTTTTGGTGTAAATTGGTAGTCAAGTTAAGTTTCTTTCCTCCTTCTTTTTTTTTTTTTTTTTCATGTATCTGTCCAACTTTCCCAACATCGTTTATTGAAGAGACCTTTTGGGCTCCATTGTGTGCTCTTGCCTCCTTTTTCAAATATTAATTAAGCTTAATGGCTTGTGTTAATTTCTGGGTTCTCTGTTTGGTTCCATTGGTCTAAATGTCTGTTCTTGTGCCAATAATAGGCAGTCCTGAGAACAGTGGCTTTGTAATATTGCTTGATATCTGGTATTGTGATCCCTCAAACTTTGTTTATTTTTCTCAAGTTGCTGAAGCTATGCAGGGTCTTTTCTTATTCTGTAAAAAAAATTTTGGAGAGTTTGTTCTAGGTCAGTGAAATATACCATTTGGATTTTAATGGGGATCACATTGAATCTATAGATTGCTTTGGGTACTATGGACATTTTAACAATACTGATTCTACCAATCCATGAACATGCTATATTCTTCCACTGGTTTATATCTTCCTCTATTTCTTTTTCAACATCTTGTAGTTTCCCAATTATTTTAGGGCCTTATTTAAGTTTACTCCTAGGCATTTTAATTTTTTTGTTGTCATGATAAATGGGATTGCTTTTTAAATTTCTCCTTCTGAAAGTTAATTATTGGTATATAAAAATGCTATAGAATTCTGGGTGTTAATTTTGTATCTCACTTATTAAATCAAGTCATTTTTGATGGCGTCTTTAGGGTTTTCTATGTACAATATCATGTCATCAGTGAATAATTAAAGTTTTAATTCTTCTTTTTCAATTTGGATACCTTTTATTTCTTCTTGTCTGATTGCTATGGCTAGCACTTCAAGTACTATGTTAAACAGGAGTAGTAAAAGTGGACATCCCTGTCTTGTTCCTGTTCTTAGGGGAAATGGTTTTAGTTTTAGCCTATGGAGTATGACTATAGGTTTGTCATATAACACTTTTATTATGATGACATATGTTCCCTTTATTCCCACTTTAGGGACAGTTTTTATCAAAAAAAGGTGTTGGATTTTGTTGAAATTTTTTTCATAAATTGATATAATCATGTGATTTTTGTTTCTTAACTTGTTTATGTGGCATATCAAGTTTATTAATTTGCAAATATTGTACCAGCCTTGCATACCTGGAATAAATCCCACATGATCATGCTAATGATCTTTTCAATGCATTGTTGGATGCAATTTACTAATATTTTGTTGAGGATTTGAGAATCTATGTTCATCAGAGATATGGACCTGTAATTCTCTTGCTTTATACTGTCTTTATCTAGATTTGGCATGACGGTAATGCAGGCTTCATAGAAAGAGCTTGGAAGTGCACCTTTCCTCTTGCATTTTTTTGAAAAGTCTGAGGAGGGTAGGCTTTATTTCTTCTTTGAATGTTTGGTAAAACTTCCCCCTGTAAAGCCATATGGACCAGGGATTTTGTTTGCAGAAAATTTCTTTTTTTTTTACTTTTTTATTTTTTGTTAGTACTTTAATTTCTTCAGTAGTTATCAGTCTAGTCATATATTTTTTTTATTTTTCCTGATTTAGTTTTGGAAGTTCGTATTTTTCTAGCAATATGTCTATTTCCTCTAGGTTCGTGGTGGCAAAACTATGACACACGTGTCAGCACTGACACGAGTAGCTATTTTCTATGACACGCAGCCGCATGTGGTCCCATATAGAGAAGTATGGGGCTGCATGCCAAAAAGGATGTTTAATCTTCAGCTACTACAAGGCCAGGTGCAGCAGCCAAGGATGAAACATTTGCTGTAGTGTAGTGTAGACACTCTGTGCTGGAGGTCTGTAGGCCAAAACAACAGAACAGCACAGTGTCTAGTTCTGGGACTTTCAGTTAGGCCGTTAGGGGATCTTTGACCTCACTTCCAGCCAGCGGAGCAGGGAGCACCGGAATGCCGTGAGGGACACATCTCTGGGGGCCCAGTGATCGACAGTACCAGCAATCACATAACCACAGCAACCATTATTCAATCCACTATTCTGGGGTGTCGTGAATTTCTAATTAACCATCATTACTGAGATAAGTGAAGGGGAGGCTGAGAGAGGCAAGTGCCTGTGCTATGAGTGCCATTTCCCACTATTAGAAATAGCAGCAGCCATCTTAATTTATATAAGGAACGTCATTTTGCAGCATAGTGCAGACTCCATTTTACCACTATTACTGTTGGGCATCCTTATTAACCCCTATTTCTGCTTATTAACCCTGCCCTTTTCTAAAAGACAGTTACATGTGCCATCTTGTGGTCAGTTAGGCTAGTTAACCCCTAATTACCTGCAGGGCTTACAGGCTATCCATAACTCTATCTTCTGTCACTGCCCCACTGATGGAAAACCCAAAAAATAAAAAAACCAAGGTTAAGTAAAGGCAGTGGTAGTAGCAATAGCCAATTCTTTCAAGAGACATGGACCAAGATGTATGGCATTATAGAAAAAAATGGCAGATCATTTGGCGTTCTATGTATTGATACAGTAGTACGCAGAATGTGGAATATAAATAGACATTTTGAAACTAATCGTTTTAGCTCTTGAAAAAAAAGTGAGAATGAAAGGAAGGTATACATTTCCAGGTAGCTACACCTTTATAAGAACCAGTCTAATTCCATCCTTAAATTATAAAAGGCTCTACAAATTTAACATCTGCAAGTTTGAGCATTGCTCACTCCATAGCTCAGCATGAAAAAGCACTCAGTGAGGAAGAATTTATTAAAGAAACTCTCCTAAGATGTGCCACAGTTCTATTTCATGATATGTAGAATAAAGATATAATTATTAAGAGAATATCTGAGTTACCACTCAGTAGAAATATCATAAAAGACTGAATAATGAGACTGAACACAAACGTACAGCATAAATTAAAGAGAGACATAAGTAATTGTAAATATTTTTCTATCTCTCTTTATGAAACTACTGATGCCACATCACATGCTCAGTTGGCCATTATTAGTCGATATTCTGATGGTCTCACAATGAGAGAAGAGTTGATAAAGTTAGTATCAGTACCAACAAGTACACCAGGAAGCAAAATATGCAAGGTTGTTATACAAACATTCTGTGACCTAAGCATTGATATCTCTAAAGTTGCGACAGTGACGACAGATGGGGCACATGGTGGGGAAAAAAAGTCGGATTTGTCTAATGGTTTACAGAAGCTATTGGACATACGATTGTGCCTTTTCATTGTATTATCCATCAGGAGGTTTTATGTGCTAAGACACTATTCACTGACTTAAAAGACTTAATGTCAGTTGTTACAAAAATAGTTAATTTAATAGCTGCTTGCCCCCTTCACAAGAGAGAATTTTATGCACTTTTACTGGAGGTTGATTCCACCTACAGTGGACTGCTGATGTACAATAATGTAAGATGGCTAAGCCGAGGCAAAGTTCTTGAGTGCTTTGTGGAGTGCTTTGAAGAAATTAAGGTATTTCTTGAGGATAAGGATCTGGGAAACTTTTCTCAACTCAATGATGATAAGTGGGTCAACACCCTGATATTTTTTACAGATCTCTCTGTTCATATTAATGAATTGAACTTAAAGTTACAAGGTTTTGGCAAAAGTATTGACATTACGTTTGGATACATAAAAGCTTTTTAAAGTAAACTTAAAATTTTCAAGCGGGGATGTATAAACAAAAACTTGTAAATATTTTCCTCGAGTAACAAAGTATTTTGAGAAGGCCAGTGCAGCTGAACAAAATGAAATGGAACCCTTGCATATAAAGTACCAGCATGTTTTAGACTCATTACTTGACCAGTGATAGTTTTAATCAATTCAGAAGCCTAGAATGGACCATAAAAATAATTAAGTATCCTGATGTAGTAGCCTACAGTAGTTTGGAATTAAATGGTTTCTAATGAATGCAAATTGATGATTTGGAGATGCAACTTGCAGAATTTTAAGACAGCATCTGGGCTCGGGTGTTTGTTGACTTGTGGTCAAAGCTTGAGAATCTGGAAAGGTGCTGCTTGGAGAATCAAGAGGAGTGCCACTACGAACAGGAAATTTGGAGTTCCTGAAACCTATTACCATACACTTTTAGCACCCTGAATAATATAGCAATGGCTTTCCTCACATTTTTTTCCTCTACGTACTTTTGTGAGACCTTATTCTCAGCATTAAATAATATCAAAACCAACAAAAGAAACAGATTGACAGATGAAGTCAGTAGCGCTTGCTTGGGCATGAAGTGTACAAAATACCAACCTTCAATTGCAGATTTAGCCAATGAAATTCAGCAACAAAAAGTCACTAATAGGCAGGTTAGTTAAAGAATTCCCCCTCCCCCTCACTTATCTTATTTCACGGCACCCCACACAGGTTAAATAATATCAAGACCAACAAAAGAAACCAACTGACAGATGAACAAAGAAGTCACTAAGCAGATAACTTAAATAATTAGTTTTGGGTTTATTAAATACAGTTATATATTATAATTATACATTTTTTTGTTATTTAAACTATAAATATCACAAAATTGTGGGTTTTTTTTCTCAAAGTGACACACCACCCAAGTTATGCTTGGGTTTTTTGGTAAATTTTGATACACCAAGCCCAAAAAGTTGCCTGTCACTGCTCTAGGTTGTCCTGTTTTTTGGAATAGAGTTGTTCTTATACTTTTATATAATCCTTTGTATTTCTGTGGGTTGGTTGTTACTTCAATTCTTTCATTTCTGATTTTTTTCTATGGGTCCTCTCTTTTTGCTTGTTTGTAAGCCTGGCTAGAAGTTTATTTTCTCAATGAACCAGCTCTTGGTTCTGTTGACTTTTGTACCCCTCATCCCCCCTTTTTTGTGTGTGTGTCTCTATGTCATTTATTTCCCATCTTGTTGTTATTATTTCCTTCCTTCTACTTACTCTGGGTTTTTGTTGTTGCTCTCTTTCTAGTTCTTTAAGTTGTAGGGTTATATAATTTATTATAAGTTTTTCTTGTTTTTGATGTAGCCCTGTAATGCTATGAACTTCCCTTCTAGGACTGCTTTCTCTGTGTTTCATAGATTTTGGATTATTGCCTTTTCATTGTCTTTTGTTGTCAGGATTTTAAAATTTCTTCTTTGATCTCTTTGGTAACCCAATCATTATTTAGTAGCATGATATTTAGCCTCCAAGTTGTTGATTTTTTTTAACTGTTTCTGATTTCTATTTTTGTTTTGCCATTGTCATCTGAAAAGACACTTGATATTATTTCAATTTTCTTGAATTTGAAGAGACTTTACCCATGTCCTAATATGAGTCTATCTTTGAAATTTTTCCATGTGCACTTAGAATGTATATTCTGTAGCTTTGGGGTGAAATGTTTTGAAGAGATCAGTTAATTCTATCTGATATAGTGAGTCATTTAGGATTGCTATTTCTTTGCTGATTTTTTATCTTGAATATTTATCCAGTGATTTTAATGGGGTATTAAAGTCCCTTACTATGATTGTATTGCTCTCAATCTCACCCTTAATATCTTCCAGAATTTTTAAAATGTATTTGGGTGTTACTATATTAGTAACATATATGTTTACCATAGTTATTTCTTCTTGTTGTATCAATCCCTTTAGTTTTATGAAGTATCCTTCTTTATCTCGCATTATAGTCTTCACTTTCAGGTCTATTTTGTCAGAAATAACTATTACCACCCCAGATTTTTTTTTAATTTCCATTTGCCTGAAAAGTTTTATTGCGTCCCATCACTTTCAGTCTGTGTGAGTTTGTTCTGAGGTGGGTTTCTTGTAGACAGCATATATATGTGTCATTTTTTTTTTCATCCATTCAGCCATTCTGTCTTTTGTTTGGAGCATTTAATCCACTTATTATTTATAGGTGCTTGTTTGTCCCCAGTTTTATTCTTTATGCCTGTGTCCCTTCTTTCCTTTCTATTTCTTCTTTTTACAACAGTCATTTTAGCATTTCTTGCATTTCTGGCTTGGTGGTAATAAACTCTTTTAGCTGCCTTTTTTTTTGTCTGTGAAGCTTCTGATTTCAAAATCAATTTTGAATGATAGCCTTCTGTTGAGAAATTATTTGATAATAGGTGATCTCTTGTAGCTAACTTTCTCTCTCTTATAGTCCTTAAGATTCTTTCTTTGTCATTAATATTTGTAATTATGATGTATCTTGGTAGGTCTTTTGTGTTCATCTTGTTTTCGACTTTCTGTGCTTGTGTGACTCTTTTCTTCCTCAAGTCAAGGAAATTTTCTGTCATTATTTCTTCAAATAATTTTTCTAATCCTTGCTCCTCTTTTTATCTTCTGGAACCCCTATTATGCAAATGTTGCTTTGTGCCATGCTGTCCCAAAACTCTCTTCAACTTTCCTCCTGCTTTTTAATTCTTTTCCCCCAATTGCTGTTCATAGGATGATTTTCTACCCTGTCTTCTAACTCACTGATTTGGTCCTCCACTTCTTCTAGTCTACTGTTAAAATCTTTCTTTCTATTTATTATTGCAGCTATATGATCTTTAATTTCCTCTTTATTCTTGCATATGTTCTAGAATTTCTTATCCAGATGGTTGAGCATCTTTATTGCTGCTTTCAGTTATTTCTCTGATATACAACTTGCCTCTGTTTCACTTAGTCCTTTTTCTGGTGTTTTCTTCTTTTCTTTCCTTTGGGGATTATTTCTTTTTCTCTCCCTTTTTCCTGTCTATTTCTGATCCTAGTCACCCTGCTTAGGTTCTGAGAGTTTAAGTACACCAGTGGTCTATTGTTCTAGGACTTGTTAGACTGGAGACTGGTTCTGCCTTGAGTTTCACACCTTTATTGCCTGTATTTTGAATTATAGCCCCTTTTCCCATGGCTCTGGTGTGGCCCTGGCACCAGTGGCATGATAACACCCTAAGTTCCTCTTGCAGAACACTTGCTGCATTGTCCTGTAACCTTTGGGCACACTGAGATGCAGTGGCAGCTGTGTTCTGGGGTCGGGTATGAAGTGTATTTTGTGAAAGTTCTGTCCTAGGGCTAGGGATGAATTGCATGCTGTGTGGCAGCTCTGATCTGTGGCTGGAAATAGATCATGAACCAGCTTGTCCTGGGGCTGGGTCACATGGCGGTTCTGTCCTGGGGCCAGGGATGGGGGTGGAACATAGGGTACTTCTGGCTTACACTCCCAGCATGGGGTCCTGAAGCATAGGCTTCTGGGATGCTGGGTCTGGATCCTGGCAAGGAGGCTTGGCTCAAGAGGTTTCTCTGGTGTGCACTCACTGCAGACAACTGGGATCACAGGAATAATGCTGCTTACTGCCAGGGCATAATGGGGTTTCCACACAGGTTATCCCTGCACAGATGTGGATGAGGTGTCTGAGGTCAATCTGAGTATTGGTGAGGCTGTACTCCTGGCCTCCGCTGCTCCCTTCTACAAGATGGCATGGGCTCCACACCAAAGCCATGCTGGCCTGGGTGTGCTCATGGTAGTAGCAAGGGCTTCCTGTCTAGGAGAGACCAAATCTGCCAGTCCCTGGGGCTCTGGTGATATCTACTTGTCCCTCACTACCCACTCACACATCATACATGTCAAAACACGCCCCTCTCACTCCTTTACTCTCTCACACTCTCTTCCTCCATGCCATCCTTTCAGCTGCCATGTTCTTTTCCAAGATTTCTTCTTGACCAAACTATTTAAAAATGTCAATTTGTTATATAAAACTAATTCAAAAGTTTTAAATAATCTAACTGACTTGATAAAACTATTAATTTAAAAAATAGTGAGATGAAAATGATGTCTTAATTACTACCAGAATGTAGTCAACTATATTTCAGTTCCTTGTACATTTTCCCAAGATAATGAAATATATCAATAACTCTCATATTCTGATTTCTCACAATAACTAGAGTCTTTTTTTAACCCAAATTATTTTTTAACTTATATCATCCAGTTTTACTCAATGCACAATGGAATTCTGCTGTGCCATATTCTATCCCTTCTTAGTCTTCTTTGCTGAATGTTTTCTGCATTGCTATCATGTAAATTCCATATGTCAGTACTAAGGTTCTTTTATTCAGTTATACTTATATGTTGACTGATAATTTTTGGTCCTATAGCTTTATATAAAAGCTCCATTTTCTGACAAGTGTCAATGCTATATTCCCAGGCCCAACCACTTCTGAGTTCCCATATATCATCTTTACCAAGACATTTAATAACCTTATTAAATCTACTCCTTTTGAAGTTTTTTTCAATTTCAAATAACTCTACTTTTTCTGTTGTCCAAATTTCTATCTTCAATGATGATGTTCTCTATTTACACAGTCAACATAAACTGTGACAATTCTACTTTACAAATACATCTAAAACCTTACCCTTACTCATAACACCATGCCCACAGTTTCTCTAGTCTGAGCCACCATCATCTCTACCTAGATTATTGTAGTATTTTCCAAATGGTCTTTCTCTTTCTACCCTTGTCTGTCTTCTGCTCAGAAACACCCTCTGGCTTTCTATATCACTCAGAATAAACTACAAAGTCCACATTATGGAAAGAAGACTACATGATCTAGTCCTTTACCTCAGCACTTATATCTTCTTACATTCTCTCAATGAGACATTATGGCCTCATTGTGTCCTGCAGACTTGTTATGCTGACTACCTTCCATTTGCTCCTCAAGATCTACTTTTCATGTTTATCTCCTCTATTCTGTGCCCTGAAAAAGGGAAAACATATGGAGTTGATCAATGTGTGCCTTAACCCTCTGGCTTGAGCCATAGGGATCACTGCCAAGAAATCAGGAGAAATAGAGAAGTCTAAGTTTATAGCTGCTAGCTCGCTCCCTGTAGGTTCTCTACTGTCAGGCTGCACCTCTCACTTAAAGATTTCAATCCTACAAAGTAGTCCTTTCTATACATCCAACTATTTTTCAAAAAGTGATTATTTTTAAAGGTGTTTTATTAGTAACATGAACACAGATCACTGTAGGAACCTGAAGAAGAGGAAGAGTAATACCTCATGGAGGATAATCAAACTAGAAAAGAACAAATAAATGTTTTAAACGGAGTAACATTTGAGGTGATACATTACAATTATTTTTGTAACAGGAGTTTCATAAGAGACATCACTTGGATAAAGAAAACAGTAAGAGCAAAGACAGGTTTTCATAAAATAGACAAAAAAATGATTAGGCATGAAAGAATTAGTAACATTGAGGCACATTAAGGCTAGGGTAAGTCATATAAAAGTTAAGAGGACTATATGTATTATAAGAATGGATAAAAATAACAGATTTTAAAGACTTTTCAGAGTTAGAGTTGACAAGACCCAATTACTGATTTGCTTTGGATGGAGAAAATGGGAGAAGTCAGTGCTGACTCTTAAAATTCCAGTTTGGGAGACTGTATGTATGAGATATCGCCTTCATAAGCACAATGTTGAATAGAGTAAGGGGATAAGGCTTGAAGAATAGATGATGGGTCCATTCTTACTCATATAATAACTACATTCTTACTCATATAGGTTTCATCCATCTTGATGGGTCCAATCAAGTTGGAACATGATTTAGAAAGGAACCTCTGAAACCTCTTAGTTAAAAACACAAATCTGGAATCTTGTAATTCTCAGATCTGGAGATACATACTTGAGTGTGATTGTATAGGTGGAATTATACATGAGGCTAATTCATACAACTGATGAAATCCAACAGGAATCAAGAAACTACCCTAGTACTTAGACTAGACATAGATTTGAGAGCATGTGTTTGTCCATACAGATTGTGTTCTGTATCATTAAACTGTTGTAGTGGTTTAATGTAGCTTCCCTGAGATCGAAGAAAATAGACCAGATAGGATATTTCAGGGGATGGAGAAGAGATTGAAGGGCCATGAGGAACATCAAGTATCGTGGATGGAGAAAAGAAAAGAATCAAAGCATATACCTGAAAATGAATTGTCAAAGAGGTAAGAGAAAAACTAGAAGTGTCAAGTTTGGAAACAGGGGTACCATTTACAAAGAAGTCATTTTCAACAATATAGAAGTTAAAGAGTTCCTTGTACTTGGAAACTAGGAGATAATTGCTGGTACCAGTAAGATTGAGATGGGTAGCAGATCAGAAATCAAAGAGTGTAGTAGGTAAACAATGACTTGGAAAAGAGAAAATTGAAATAATGCAAGTAGACTATATCTACAAGGACATTGGTTTTATATACTTGCTATTTGGGTATACATTTTATTTTTCATTCTAAATTCTTTAGTCTTTCTATTTAGAGATCATTTCTCTGACTCTCACACAGGATTCAGTTATGCTCCATAGAAATTATACATTTTAAATTAATTAATAAACATTAATTTTAAATCTTAAAATATTTACCTGAGTCTACAACCTAATATTTTACTAATTATGTATTTACATGTGTATCTGTTCAGCTACAGTGGCAATAGCTTTGTCTATGTTATCTCTAATAGATTAGTGGTAGTTGCTTAAAGAGCTATGTTCAGAAGAATTCTGGGGATTACTATGAGCTCCACTCAAAGTGCCAGAAGTACCTAGCACTAAGAAAGAACTGGAAAGTACAACATGTTCATTTTGAGAACAGAGACTTTTTCCACCTGTCATTATAGCCCCAAAACCTTCTGCAGTATCTGGTACAGGTAATTAATAACTCTTGGGTGAAAGAAAAACAAATAAATGAATATATTCTGAATTATAGTGGACTTTGGATTTGAGCATTGAGAAACAGAATTCCATTTGACTACATCAGCACTTTTTAACCAAATGTCATGACATATTGCTTGGGTTGCAAATAATTTGCTGCTAAAAATAACTTATAAAACCTTGCCAGTTGTTTCATTAAAAGCAATAGATTGAATTTATGGAATATAATAACTACATTCTTACTCATATTCCAATTTGATTTCATGGGTGAAAGATAAATGGGGAGATTTAGAACTAAGTTTATAAGAAGCATAACAAACTGTGGTTTACTTGAAACGATGGTGGTGTTTCCCAAATATAGGCTTCATCCATCTTAATGAGGTACAAAGACAATAATGACAAGTGTTTAGTATCCAGAGATTGGGGAAAGGAAAATGTTTGGTGGAAAGAAGATAGCTCAAGTAATAGAAATGATAGAGGTGGAGTTTGCTAGGTATAAAAGAAGGACCCACACAGCCTAATTAAGTGGGATGGGCTGTTCTATGAAGATGCTGTAGAGAAATGGAAAGTTAAAGTCCACGTACTGTCATTCATTAGGTAAAAATTTTGTAAAGTATACTTTTTGCTCAACCGGAGAAAGAGAATTGGATTTCTATTATTACCAGGTAATAATAATAATAATAATAATAATGACAATAATAATAGAAATAAAAGTCATTTAGTAAAGTTGGAGACTGGTTCAAGGAGGTCAATGTCACAGAAATATTTACTGGTAAAAGTTTTCAGTCCAGCCTCCTCCAAAAATAGAAATAGCAATTATCCTAACAGTGCATGAAATACATACAATATAAATAATATAATTTTGTCATTTGAGGTCATGTTAACCTTGAAGGTAGAGCCAAGTACTACCTCAGTGAAATATCAGTGGCTATTTGGCTATTTTGGCTTGAAGTTTTGTTTGAAACAGGCATGTGAAAGGCTTCTGAGATGCTATATTTATTTATGTAAGGTCAGACTAACCCAGAGGTCTCCAAGTATTATAAAGTGAGAAAAGTTTAGATTGATCCACAGTTGCATGTGATTGAGCAAAAGATAAGTCAGATTTTACCACCCTATAATGTCATACTACTCAATACTAAGTGCACTTTATGAAAATAATAACCATGCAGCTGAATGTGAAATAGATTTCATGCATAGCATGTTTTGAAATTTATATTACAAACATTATTCTTAGTGTGTAAAAGGGGAAAACAAATATTAATAATAATGTCAAATCTTGAGAATTACTTTAAGATATCACATAGAAAGCTCTCAATTGTGAATTTTAATATTTCACTAACTCATATCAGCAATCACCATATGTCTTGGTGAAGAGCAGACTACTGGCCTGAAAATTAACAATTAATTTCATATTAAGTTTGGCAGAATGGGAATGACAATCAGTAGTGTTAGCAAACAACATAATCTATATATCACTTGTAATTAAACATGAATTCTTTAAGATTATAAAAATAAACACATTACATTCAGTTCTTTATTATCAATATTTTAGTAGGGGTGTGGTGAGTGCTTTTATATACACGTATATTTTTTTAGTTATTGTCCATCTGCCCTACTTATTTCATTGCCAATATATGTATAAAAACAACGATCACAAAGATAAATGACTCAAAGGAGACTTCATAACAACTGATAATGGGACTGAGAAGAATTTGATGTTTTAAGTGATCTTTCTCAAAGTACAGTGTGTTATTTGGAAGCAGCCATTCTTTTTTTTTTTCAGCATTAATGTTTGTCAGCTCTTATAATTAAAACTTGAGCTAAAAACTTATGACTAAGTAAAATTCAAGGGAAGACAGACTATTTCTATATGTCAAGCTTAGAAAAAGAATCTTCAATACAAAGGCTGCCATCTTTTTTTTTTTCTTCAGATAAGCACTTTCTTTTTTTAGTGGAAGGTCAGTCTAGAAGTCTATAGAAGGATTTAAGATGATTTGCTTTTAATTGAGAAACTTCAAGAAACTTAATATCATGATCTCAAATATTTATTTCTCTGAGCAATTCAGTGCAAGAAATAATGAGATAAAGGAAGCATAAATGAAAACAAAAATGACAAAGAAACATTTATTCTAGAAATTTAGCAATAGACTACAATGTTTAATAAGATGGAGCCACAAAGAAGGAATTACTAGTGTGTGTATATATATATATATATATATATATATATATATATATTGAATTTTAGAAATATATAATAACTCTCTGAATCAATTCATATTTTTTAATTATTATAGGAAACTTTTATTTAAGATATATTAACAGAATATTAGTTTCTAGTGACCCTGCTGGTATTGGACATGCAGCAAGAAGCAAACACTGATAGATATGATTTCTGATCACCTGAAGCTTTCACAGGCCAGTGAGGGTGACAGACAGTCATAAAACCTCACCTGAGAGTATACATTTGCAAATATTGTTCATTGGCTCTCACACAAAAAGAGTAGGGATTTATGACAAAGAAAACCAGGCTTGCACTAGGAGTAAGAGGACATTTGGGCTTTGGCTTTAAGGTTGAGTAGAAATTAGGTGAAAGAGGCACTCTCAAATAATATTTATTGAATGAATGAGAATATATTCCAGGTGATTGTCCTGTTGGAAGAGGCATCATGATTCACCTGAAAAACTAAAAGTCAGTGAGGGCGCAGCACAGAGAACAAAGGGCTAAAATTGTGTGGGAGAAGAGGTACAGAACAAACCATGCTGGGATGTGGCCTTTATCTCAAAAACAATGAGAGGCACTGAAAGATTTAAATAGGATGAAATGATAGATTTAAATTTTCAAGAGCTCCCTTGGCTGTGGTATGGAGGATAGGATCCAAAAGGTTCAGCATGGCTATGGTCTGAAAACTTAGGACGAGTGGATGCGAGAAAAAGGTGTTGTGGCTTGAACTGTGGTAGTAATAGATGCAGGTTGAGACAAATGGATGGTTTTAAAGTCAATTATGAAGTAAAAATGAAAATATTTGACAGTGTGCTGATATTTTTGTTGTAGAGAATAATAGAAACCAACTCTAGAAAAACAATTTATTGGAAAAGGATTTAGATACTAGCAAAATTAATCAGAAATTGAAAAATCTGTACTTATAATAGGATAGTATGCAAATTAATCAGGATGCTGTCACAGTAATGACTGACTGATCAGCAGGCCACGGGAGAAGGCAAAAGGGAGAAGGCAGCACCTTGAGAGAAGGGAGAGGGCCAACACCCTGCGAGAAGGGAGAAGGCAGAGGAAGGCAATGCCTTGGGAGAAGGTGAGAAGGCTGGTGCCACGGAAGAAGGCAGTAGGGAGGAGGTGAGAATGCCAGTGCCACAGGAGAAGGGAGAAAGCTAGTACCCTGTGAGAAGGGAGAAAGTGACAAAGCTGGTGCCACGGGAGAAGGCAGAAGGGAGAAGGTGGCATTGCAGGAGAAGATGAGAAGGCCAGCACTGTGGGAGAAGGGAGAAGGAAGAAGGTGGCAGTTAGTCAGTTAGGGGTATCAGGCCAGGAGGAGAGAGCAGATAGACAGTTAGGGGGATCAGGCCAGCAGGCAGGTGAGCAGTTAGGAGCCAGTGGTTCTGGATTGTGAGAGGGATCCCAGATTGGAGAGGGTGCAGGCCAAACTGAAGGACCCCCTCCTCGATGAATTTCATGCACTGAGCCTCTAGTTGAAATTATAAAATAGGTGAGAATAAAAGAAAACTAGATAATCAAAAACAGAGCCAAAGTTATCTCACAGGGATAGGCTAGCACATTATCCATTCCATGTTCATGGATTGTAAGAATCAACACAGTGAAAATGACCATATTACCCAAAGCAGTATCTAAATTTAATGCAATCCCCATGTCATTTTTAAAAAAAGAGAACACAAAAATCATCAGATTGGTACAGAACCACAAAAGACCCCAAATAACTAAACCAATCCTCAGAAACAATAATGAATCCAGGGATATTATACTATTTGATTTGAAATTATACTACAGAGCAATGATAATCAAAACAGCATGGTATTGGCAGAAAAACAGAGAATACCATTGGAACAGAATTGATAGCCCTGAAATAAAATCACATGCATACAGGCAAATAATCTGGAAAAAGAAGCCAAAAATACAATATGGAGGAAAGAAAGCCTCTTCAATAAATGGTAAAGGGAAAATTGGAAAGCCATATGCAAAAGAATGAAACTAGACTATGTCCCATGGGCAACATTTAATTCAAAATGGATTAAAGATATAAATATAAGATCTGAAAGAATAATTGCATACAGGAAAACATAGGAATTAAACCCATAGACTTTGGTCTTAGAAAAGGCTTTATGATTTAAACAGTCCTTCACAGCAAAATCCCATACAAGTAGCAAAGAAAGTAATGAATAGGACTATATCAAACTAAAAATCTTCCGCAAAGCAAAAGAAGCTGGTAACAGAATAAAAAGGCAATCAAACAAATGGAAGATTATGTTTCTAACAGCTTCAAAAAGGTGATAATTTCAAAAATATATAAAGAACTCACTCAACACAATACCAAACAAGCAAGCAATGTAATTAAATGGGCAGAGGATCTGAACAGACACTTCTTCCAAAAAGACATAAAAATGGCCAACAGATATATAAAAAAGATGCTCAACTTTACTATTAGGAAAAGGCAAATCAAGACTATACCTCACATCTGTTAGAATGGCTATTATCAATAAGACAAGTAATAACAAATGTTGGAGAAGTTGTAGAGAAAAAGGAACCCTCATTTATCATTGGTGTAAAATGCTACCATCACTATGAAAAACATGGTGGTTCCTCAAAATATTAAGAATAGAGTTACCATATGACCCAGCAATCCTTTTATGGGTACCTACTAAGAAAATTTGAAAATATTTATTTGCAAAGATATATAGCAAATGCAGCCCAGAAATGAGAAAGGTGCCCACATAATATCTGGCTGTGAAAAGCAATAGGTTTGCTGCCTGCCAGGGAGAGAGGGATGGAAGTGCTGGCAACTTTTTAAAGGGCCAACACACAAACTTTCATGTGCAGTCACTCATGTTGTGATCCAGTAGAGGGATGGCAGAGGAAACTGGAGCTGTGGGAGCAAAAACTAGGGTTGGAAGCTCTCAGGTTAGAGCTTAAAAGGCAGACACATCAGTTTCTTGTGCTAAGTCACTCCCTTAGACTTCAGAGGACATCTTTCTCTGCCAGACCTTAACCATCCAGGCAGCTTTTGCCTGTGTTTGAAGCAATTGCCCCACCCTATTAGAAAATCCCTTGCCTCACCCTGTGGAGTTTTTGAGGCCCATTAAGACACTGAGAATAACAATTTGCCTGCAGGCAGAAGTAATTGCCCCACATTGTTAAAAAAAAAAAAAAAAAAAAAAAAAAAAAAAAAAAAAAAAACTCTGGCTCCAACTTGTGATAAATAGCCTGAGGCTATTCAAGACTGAACACAATTAAATTGCAGCAGAGCTGGGCCTATGAAGGCTTTGAATCCTTTTCTGATCTAATTTATGGCCTTGGGCTAGGAAATGCAGACCTTGGTGCACATCGTGATTCTTTTCAAAACCCCCCAGCCCCAGCAGAAAAAAGCCACAAGCTGTGGATTTCTGATAGTTTCAAACAGGGAACTCAAGGCCAGTCAGCAACAGGATCTGTCACTGTCATTCACTAGAAATTTGGAGGCACAGCAAATGCAATAAATAAATAGTCATAAACACAAATAGGCAGCTGTCAGAAACACAAGAGCACTTCAGCTGTGATTCTGTATATTCTTCTGAATTCTACTAATGACTATGCTAACTGTCAGGGCAGGTTCCTTCTCAAATCCTGCCCATTGCACTAACTGTTGGGGCCAATCCCCTCTGCCAGGGGCTGGACCTTCTTGGATACCAGGTGGTAGATGGAGAAGCCATGAGAAGTTGTTGGGGGTATATAAGAAAGCCTTTATTGTAGAAGCTAGTGGCCATATAGCAATCAGAAAAAAAAATCCTTCACAGCAAAATACATGAAGGTAGCAGCAGCACACCAGTTGGTTAAAACAATAGACCTTTCCTATAAAGCAGTAATAGTCTCTATACCCACAGCTATTATCTGAGCAGCTTCACACTTTCCCTAGACTCACTGCCTCATAGTGGCTGGCACCTGAGCTTTCTAGCCTCAGTAGCCTCTCCCCCGTTTCCTAGCTTCTCTCTCCTCTCTAGCATAGTAGCTTTACATGGTAGCTATATCTGAGCTCTCTATGAGCACTTAACTTACATTATAGCAGTACCAGCTTTCAGATTCATCTGCCTTATCTAGTGCTCTAGCCTAGTTAATATACCTTAATACTACTTAGGCAAAAGAGGTGTTGTGTCAATAGTTAGATCAATCACTTTGGCTACAGCAAGGCATGTGTGCACAGTGTGACATAATTATTGTCCTTGCACCTGCTTACGGTATCTTAGCCTTGAACATTCTGATTAATATTCCCATGTTCAGGGTAGCCTTAGTCATATGGCATATTAACAACAAGGTCTCTGTGCTCTAATTAGCTTTGGCTTTCCATTGTCTCTGGCATGGTTCCCACAACAGCCAAAATGGGGAGGAAAAGAAAAAGGTCCAAATGAAACAGCAAGAGAATTCTACAGAAGAAGAGTTAAATGAAGTAGCAATAAGAAATTTATCAGACAAAGTGTTCAAAATAATTATGGCAAAGATACTCAAGAGCATGAGAAAATATATGGTAATACAATGAATGACATAGAACTAATAAATAATTCAGTGGAAGGAATACACAGCAGATTGGGGGAAGTTTAGGATTAGTCAGTGAATTAGAAGACAGGTTGGGGGAGGGGAGAAATCAATGAATCAAAGAACCAAAATGAAAAAAAAAATTTAAAAAGGACAGCTTCAGGGAACTGTGGGACAACATAAAACATAATAATGTTTTCATAATAAGTACGCCAGAAGGGGAAGAAAGTGAGCAAGGGATAGAAAATGTGTTTTCTAACAGTAGAAAATTTCCGTAACCAGATGAAAGAAAAAAGTCACACAAGATCAGGAGGCACTGAGTATCACAAACAATAACTCCAACACGCCCATGTGCATACATGCCATAATTAAAATTCAAAAAATTAAATAAAAAGAGAGAATCTTATTCTTTTTTAAGGGAGTATCTTAAAGGCAGCAAGAGAAAAGCAACTTGTTGCTTACAAATGAGTTCCCATAAAGCTGTCAGCTAATATTTCATCAGAAACTGTATAGACCAGAGGGGAATGGCATGAAGCAAGCAAGCTAATGAAAACCAAGGACCTGAAATCAAGAGGACTATATCCAGCAAGGCTATCATTAAAAATACGTGGTGGAATAAAGAGCTATCCTAGATCAAAAAAAACAAAACAAAACAAAAAACAAAAAACAAAAAAAAAAAACCGGCAAAGTGAGTTTCTCACCACCAAACCAGCACTGCAAGAAATGCTAAAGGGCATGCTGTAATGAGAAGAATTATATACAGAGAGAAAAACATAGGTATACAGAATAAAAATGGCAATAAATAAGTATCAATCAATAATAACCTTAAATGTAAATGGATTAAATGCTCCAATCAAAAGACATAACATAGCAGAATGGAAATGAAAATATGACCTGAATATATGCTGTCTAGAATACATCCACCTCAGAACAAAAGACTCACTAAGGATGTGAATAAAGGGAGGAAACAAATTTTCCATGCAAATGGGAATGGAAAAAAGCCAGGGTAGCAATACTCAAATCTAACAAAATAGACTTTAAAATAAAGGCCATTACAAGAGATAACAGAAGTCACTGCATAATAATAAAAGGATTGATCCAACAGGAGGATATAGATCTGGTAATATATATGCACCCTATACAGGAATATATATATATATATATATATATACACACACACACACACACACACATATATATACACACACATATATACACACACACACATACACACACACACAACATACACACACACACACACACACACACACACACTAGGGGCCTGGTGCATGAAATTTGTGCACTGGGTTTGGGAGACCCCTCAGCCCAACCTGCCCCCTCAATGGGGCCAATGGCTGGCTCTGCCCCTGCCACCTCAGCCCTGTGCCCCCAGCCCTGGCCTTAGCCCCGGCCACTAGTAATCGTCCAGCAACCACCTGGCCCCAGGGGCCCTGCACTTGCTGGATGCCTCGGCCCTGCCCTCCTGCTTCACGCACACCTGAGCCCCGCCCCCCAGCCTGGTGCACACTTTGACCCTGCCCCCACCTCATGCGTGCCTCAGCCCCACCCCCAGCCTCATGTGCTTGCCAGCCATCTTTGCTTTAGCAGCTGCTAAATGCCAGGCCCCAGGGTCCTCCCCATCCGTGCTCACTGGCTTCCTCAAGCACACCTTGGCCCTGCCCCCTCCTCGCGTGCTCACAGGCCGCTTTGGTCCCTTCCCCCCACTCCTGATTGGCTGGTGGGCATGGCTGGTGGGTGTAGCAGAGGTATTGTCAAATTTGCATATTACTCTTTTATTAGATAGGATATATTTCTGGAGACTTTAATGGAATGATTAACATCAATGTCATCATAATAGGGGACTTTAACACCCTGCTGACTTCACTGGATAGAACTTCCAGACAAAAAATTAACAAGGAAATAGTGACTCTAAAGGACACATTGAATCAGGTGGATTTAATTGGCATTCATAGAACATTTCACCCTAAAGATGCAGCATATACATTCTTCTCAAGTTCATATGTGTCATTCTCAAAGACAGACCACGTGTTAGGACACAAAAAGCCTCTACAAGTTCAAAAAGATTGAAATCATATCAAGCATCTTCTCAGATCACAATGGAATAGAATTATAAATCAACTACTGAAAAAACACACAAAAACATTCAAACACATAGAAGCTAAATAGCACATTATTAAACAATGAATGGGTTACCAATTAGATCAAGAAAGAAGTAAAAAAGTTCCTCAATACTAATGAAAATGAATGCATAAAAACCCCAAACCTCTGGGACAGCAAAAACAGTCATGAGAGGGAAGTTCATAGTATTACAGGCCTACCTCAAAAATAAGAAAAACTAATAATAAACTATTTAACCCCATAAATTAAATAATTAAATAGAGAATAACAAGAAAAAACTACACTAAGTGGAAGTGAGGAAATAATAAAGATTAGTGCAGATATAAATAACATAGAGACTAATAAAAGCACCAAAAAATACAAAAAAAAGGAAACAACACACTGCAGAAAATCAATTAAACCAAGAGCTGATTCTTTCAAAAGTCAAAATAAACAAAATCAGAATGAAAGCAGTCAAATAACAACTGACATCACAGAAATACAAAGGATTTTAAGAAAATACTATTGTTGTGGAGTGGATGCAAGTGAATGACCACTGGAGTCCAGACCAAATTGAAATTTAGGGAGCCTTTATTAGCCGGCCTGATGACTGCTCTGCCATTTTCCACACAAGGAGACCAGAGAGCAGCCCCAACCCTTTGTGCAAGACCACATTTAAGCACATTAACCACATCTTGTTTTTGCAGAACAAGCAACCCAAGATGAAACAGTTTTTCCTAAGCTACATCGGGATCATGCCATTGATGACCATGTTATTCACAGGGTCATCCTATTCTTCAGAAAGCTGACAGTGTTCTATCTTGCAAGGCCTATATGCTGGGAAGGGGCCAGGAGACCGAATCTCAAGGCCTGGCCTGGAGTCAGCACTGACAACTCTATCTGGGGCATAGTCCACGGTCTCAGTAGTGCTCAGAAATTCCCACTCTCTACCACTATGACCAACAAGCTGAACAATGTGAATGAAATGGATAAATTCTTAGAAAAATACAATCTCCCAAAACTGAATCAAGAAGAATCAGAAAAATCAAATAGGCCAATAAAAATTGATGAAATAGAAGCAATAATGAAAAACTCCCAGCAAACAGCTTCACAGTGGCGTTTTACCAAATATTCAAAAAAGAACTAAAATCTATACTCCTCAAACTATTTCAAAAATCCAAGAAGAAGGAACACTTCCAAACCCTTTTTGTTATGCCAGTATTCCAAAACCAGATAATGACACTACAAGGAAAATTACAGTTCATCTAATGAACAGGAATGCTAAAATCTTTAACAAAATATTAGCAAATTTGATCCAGCAATATATTAAAAAGATCATACACTATGACCAAGTGGGATTTATTCCAGGGATGCAAGGCTGGTACAATATTTGCAAATCAATAAAGGTGATACATTACATAAACAAATTGAAAGACAAAAATCACAAAATCATATCAATAGATGCAGAAAAAGCATTCCACAAAACCCAGTACCTATTTTTAATAAAAACTCCCAGGAAAATGGGAATAGGGGGAGCATATTTCAATATAAAAAAGTATGACAAACCTACAGCAAACATCATACTCAATTAGCAAAAACTAAAACCATTTTCCCTAAGAACAGGAACAAGACAGGAATTTCCACTCTCACCACTCTTATCCAACATAGTACTGAAAGTCCTAGCCACATGAACAGATGAGAAATAAACATAAAAGTCATCCAAGTTATGAAAGAAGTAAAACTCTCATTATTTGCAGATGACATTATCCTATTTAATAAAAGAGTAATATGCTAATTGACAGTACCTCCACTATACCCACAAGCCATGCCACCAGCCAATCAGGAGCAAATATGCAAATAAACCCTAACCAAAATGGCTGTGGCCACTGAGAGCAGGAGGGAAGCTTGAGTTTCCCTGGTAATGGAGGAAGCCAAGCTTTCTGTACACCTTGGCCAGCTTAGGCCTCCACTCAATGTTATAAAGTTTTAATTATGGAAGATACATAAATCCCAAAAGAAATGGAGGGAGCCACAAAGCTGGAGAGAGCAGAGGTTAAGCTTGCCCCAGGCTACGGGAGGAAGCCAAGCTTCTTCAGCCCTGGCCAGCCTAGGTCTCCACTCTAGGTTACAAAGTTTCAATTATAGAAGGTAAATAAATTCCAATAGAAATGGCTTCTGCCATGGAGTGAGCAGAAAGCTTGATTCTACTCCAGACTACAAAGTCTCAATTGTAGACTATAAATAAATCCCAGATACCAGGGCCTCTGCTTGGGTCACCGAGGGATGTGGCCGGCCTGCTAACCACCATAGGCCCCTTGCCCAGGCTTCCCCACACCCCAAGGGAACCCCCACCCTGATCCAGGATACCTTTCAGGGCAAATCAGCTGGCCCCACCCATGCACCAGGCCTCTATCCTATCTAATAAAAAGAGTAATATGCATATTGACCATCACTCCAACACACAATAGGGCTGCCCCCATGTGGTCAAAGATCCTGCCTCCATGTGGACACAAGATGACCACTACGAGATGGCCAGCAGGAGAGGGCAGCTGGAAGGGACCAGGCCTGCAAGGGAGGGCAGCTGGGGGTGGTCAAGCCTGCAGGGGAGGGCAGTTAGGGGTGACCAGGCCTGCAGGGGAGGGCTGTTGGGGGGGACCAGGCCAGCAGAGGAGGGAAGTTGGGGGCAAACAAACTGGCAAGGAAGCAGTTATATATCAATCAGGCTGGCAGGGGAGTATTTAAGTGGTGATCAGGCAGGCAGGCAGAAGCAGTTAGGGGCAATCAGGAAGGCAGGCAGGTGAGCAGTTGAGATTCAGCAGTTGGACATCCCTTGAGGGGTCCCAGATTGGAGAGGGTGCGGCTGGACTGAGGAACACACATCCCTTCCCTGTGCAAGAATTTTGTGCCCAGGGCCTCTAGTGTTGTACGTAAAACACACTAAAGACTCCACCAAACTGCTAGAATTAATAAATGAATTCAGCAATGTAGCAGGATACAAATTTAACACCCAGAAATATATGGTATTTTTATACACTAAATAAGAATTCTCAGAAAGAGAAACTAAACAACCAATTGCATTTACCATTTCAACAACAACAACAAAATTAAGATACTTAGGCATAAACTTAACCAAGGAGGTAAAAGACTTGTACTTCAATGTAGGACATTGAAGAAGAGATAGAGGAAGATATAAACAAGTGGAAGAATATACTGTGTTTATGGATTGGTAGAATCAACATCATTAAAATGTCCATTCTACTCAAGGCAATCTTCAGATTCAATGCAATTCCTATAAAAGTATCAATAGCATATTTCAAGATCTAGAACTAATACTCCAAAAATTTATATGGAACCAAAAAGAAAAAAAAAGACCCCCAATAACCACAGCAAACTTGAAAAAGAACAAAGTTGGAGGGATCTCAACACCAGTATTAAGTTATACTACAAAACCACTGTAATCAAAATAGCCTGGTACTGCCACAAGAGTCCTGGAATAGAACAGGGACTCCAGAAATTGACCCAAGGCATTATGCTCAATTAATATTTCACAAAGAAGTCAAGAGCATACAATGGAGTCAATAAATGTTGGGAAAATTGGATAGCAATATGCAAAAAAAAGAAACTAGACCACCAGCTTACATCATACACAAGAATAAACTTCAAATGGATTGAAGACTTCAATGTAAGTCGGGAACCATAAAAATCCTAGGAGATTCCATATGCAACATTTCAGAAATCTCCCATAGCAATGTTTCTGCATACACCTCCTAATGCAAAGGTAATTAAGGATAAAGTAAACAAATGGGACTACATCAAAATCAAAAGCTTTTGCACAACAAAAGAAACCATCAACAAAATTAAACATATTCTGAATATGTTTGGCAATAATGCAACTGATAAAGGACTAATATCCAATGTATATAAGGAACTCATACAACTTAACAAAAGGAAGACAATCTAATAAAAAAAATTGGCAAGGGCCTAAATAGGCACTTATCTAAAGCAGACATACAAATAGCCAAGAGACATATAAAAAATGCTGAAAGTCACTGATCATCAGAGAGATGCAAATTAAAACAACAATGAGGTATCACCTCACATTTGTCAGAATGGCAATCATCAACAAATAAGTTCTGGTGAAAATGTGGAGAAAATAGAACCTTAGTACACTGCTGGTGGGAATGCAGACTGGTACAGCCATTATAAGACAGTATGGCATTTCCTCAATAAATTAAATATGAAACTGTCAATTGACTCAGTGATCCCACTTTTAGGAATATATCCTAAGAAACCCAAAACACCAATTAGAAAAACTGTATGCACCCTGATGTACATTGTTGCACAATTTATAATACATAAAATCTGTAAACCATCTAAGTGCCTTCAGTAGGTGAGCATATTAAAAGCTGTGTTATACTTATACCATGGAATACTATGCATCAGTAAAAAAATAAGGGTCTCTCACAATTTGAGACAACATGGGGGGAGGGGTTCTGGAGATCATTATGTTTAGCAAAATAAGTCAGTCAGAGAAAGAAAAGTATCATATGATCTCATGCATATATGTAATATAATGAACAAAATAATGAACAAAATAAATCCAGAGACGTAAAAGCCTAGAATAGACCGCAGAATCTTAGAGGGTAGTAAGGGGAGGTTGGGTGGGTGAGAAGAAATAAACCAAAGAACTTGCATTCATAAATGCATAACCCATGGACACATACTATAGGGTGTTGAAAGCCTGGCATGTAAGACAGGGGTGGGATACAAGATGCCATTGGGGGGGGGGGAATATATGTATAAGTTCAACAATAAAGATTTTATTTCATTTATTTTTTAAAATATATTTTTATTGATTTCACCGAGGAAGGGAGAGGGAGAGAGAGATAAAATCATCAATGATGAGAGGAAATCATGGATTGGATGCCTTCTGCACAACCCACACTGGGGATCAAACCCAAAACCCAGGAATGTACCCTGACTGGGAATTGAACTGTGACTTCCTACTTCATAGGTCAATGCTCAACCATTGAACCATGCTGGCTAGGCTCAACAATAGAGAGAGAGAGAGAGAGAGAGAGAGAGAGAGAGAGAGAGAGAGAGAGAGAGAGAGAGAGAAAGAGAGAGATACAAATGAATCAGCTGGGGGAAAAAGACATGGAAATAACCTAAGTGTTGTTCAATAAATGACTGCATAAAGATGTGGTACATATACACTAGGTATTTACTCAGCCATAACAAAAGGTAAAATACTGCAATATATGACAACATAAATAGATCTTGACAATATTGTGCTAAGAGAAATAATTCAGTCAGAAAAAGCTAAGAAGCATATGATTTCACTCATGTGGGATGTAAAACTGAAACTCATAGACACAAACAACAGTATGATGGTTACTTATGGAAGAGGGGTGAAAGAGTAGTAAAGGGTAAAGGGGGCCAAATATATGGTGACAGAAGATTATTTGACTTTGGGTGCTGGGCACACAATGCAATAGACAAATTATGTATCATAGAAATGTACACTTGAAATCTATATAATCTTGTTAACCAATGCTAAAAAAAAATGCCATATTAAACTCTCAATTTAGCCATGGCTACTGAGGATAAACTCAAACTGCCCTGGCATTTTTGCATCTTTACATTTCAAGAGTCAAAGACCCAGATGGACCATCTCTGTATCTGAGCCAAATTGAGGAGGCAGTTCCCTGGTGGCTCTTCTCTCCTCATGCTTTATAACATGTGCCTAGAGTTAGTTATCCTTTATTATGACACTTGATTTCTTAGCATTTTTCTCTTAATTTAAAACCATAAAAGTATTTTATTTTTAAAATGCTTTCTAGAATTTTCTTTTGCAATAGTCTGAGAAGAAAAGGTTTTAGTTCTTTGAATGTTTGATGAAAGTCCCCTGTGAAATCCTCTGGCCCCAGACTTTTGTTTCCTGGAAGCTTTTTGATGACAGCTTCAATTTACTCCAGAGTCAGGCCTATTGAGATTTTTAGATTCTTCCTGGTTGATTTTTGGAAAAGTTGTATTTTTCTAGGACTATGTCTATTTCTTCTAGGTTGTCCAATTTGTTGGAAAAGAATTTTTTGTTTTGTTTTTACAAGCTTTTGCATTTCTGAGGGGTCTGTTGTTATTTTGCCTCTTTCATTTCTGATTTTGTTTATTTGGGTTCTCTCTCTTTGCTTCTTGGTAACCCTAGATAGGGGTTCATCAATCTTATTTATCCTTTCAAAGTACCAGCTCTTGGTTTCATTGATCTTTTTTATTGTTGTTTTGTTTTGTCTCTATGTCATTTATGTCTGCTCTGATCTTTATTATCTCCTTCCTCTTCTTACTCTAGGTTTTTCTTGTTGCTCTCTTTCTAATTCTTTAGGTTGCAGAGTTCGATGATTTATTATCACTTTTTCTTGTTTATTGAAGTAGGCCTGTAGAGCTATAAACTTCCCTCTCAGGACTGTTTTATCTGTCAATAAAACCACAAGAAAACCCACTGCATGGGAGAACATATTTTCTAATGTTATCTCCAAAAAGGATTTAATCTCCAACATTTACATGGAACTCATACAACTTAACAAAAGGAAGATAAACAATCCAATAAAAAATGGGCAATGGACCTACATAGATACTTTTAAAAAGAGGACATATGGAGACATATGAAAACATACTCAAAGTCACTAATCATCTGAGAGATGCAAATCAAAATGACAATGAGGTACCAACTCACAACTCTCAGAGTAGCTATCATCAACATAGCAACAAATGACAAGTGCTGCCGAGGATGCAGAGAAAAAGGAACCCTTGTGCACTGCTGGTGGGAATGCAGACTGGTGCAGCCATTGTGGAAAACAATATGGAGTTTTCTCAAAAAACTAAAAATGGAACTCCCATTTGACCCAGTGATCCCACTTCTAGGAATATAGCCCAAGAAACTAAAAACACCAATCACAAAGGATATATGCACCCCTATTTTCATAGCAGCATAATTTACAATAGCTAAGATTTGGAAACAGTCTAAGGGCCCATCAGCAGATAAGTGGATTAAAAAACTGTGGTACATTTACACAATGGAATACTATACTGATATATAAAAAAAAGAATTTTTACCATTTGCAACTTCTTGAATAGAACTGGAGAGCATTATGTTAAGTGAAATAAGCCAGTCAGTGAAAGAAAACTACCACATGATCTCAATCATTTATGGATAATAAAGAACATTATAAACCAATTAACAAAAACAGATACAGAAGCAGAGAAGCATCAAACAGACTGTCAAATGACAGTGGGAAGGCTGGGGAGGTTTGGAGGGTGGGAAAGGTAAGAGATCAAGTGAAGGACTTGTATTCGTGTATATAAGCATAATCAATGGACAAAAGACAGTGGGAGGGGGTGAGGGCATGTGTGGGGGCTTAGGAGAGGCTGGGGGAAGATCAATTAGGGAAAAAAAGGAAAGGAGACATACGTACTACTATTTGTAATACTTTAAATAATAAGAAAAGAAAAATAAATAAAATAAAATATGGTATTTGAGTTCTGAGTTTATAACTTAAAAACACTAGTAGAAAAACTAGAGCTTATAAACTAACACCTAAAGGTATAAAAACAAGACCATGGTTGTTAGTGTATAACAGAGAATGGAACATCAGTTAATAGTATTGAATGACAAGTGTTGCTTCTGGAAGAATAACAAATCATGCAAGAATTAGGGTGACCAGTATACAAGTTCTAATCTTTTTTTCCCCTCTTAGTCTATATAATAGCATTTAAAATTATATTCATTTAAATATATGATCAACAATGTGATAGGTATTTATTATAACACTAGTGGCCTGGTGCACAAAATTCTCAGTCCAACCAGCTCCATCTCACATACTGGGAGCCCTTAGGGGATGTCCAACTGATGACTCACCCCCAGCCTCCGGCGAGGCTTTAGGCCTTGGGCACTCAGCCATCTCCCTGCTCAGCTCAGCTCCAGCTGCCTGTGACCACCTGGCCCCAGCGGCTGGACACTCACCTCCGCTCCCATGCCCTGGCTGCTTGCCCCACCCCCTGGCCACGCCCAAGCTCGGGCGGCAGGCGCTTCTGTGCTCACCCTGCCCAGCACTCCAGCTGCTTCCAAGCTTGGGCGGCCAGGGCACCGGGCCCTCGCAGCTACTACTGCTTCATCTCCACCCCCAGGGCCCAGCCCTCACACTGCTCAGCCCCACCCCTTGGCTCCGCCCCCTGCTCCTGATTGGCTGGTAGCATAGCCAATCAGGAGCCAAGGTACGGTCACATTTGCATGTTACTCTTTGATTAGATAGGATATATTAAATAAGAGTATTGAAAAATTTTTTCCACATGCAATAAATATAATACCAATGACAACCAAAGTAATAGAGCAGCAAATTGTTCGATAATCTTTGGTCAGAGACTAAAAGCTATAAAATATATCAAAACTATAAAACTAATCTTTAGATCCTAATTTAAAGGGGCAAAACAAGATAGGTTATTTCTGAAAAAGATATGTTGAAATAGGCAACATCTAAAAGTATTCCTTTTATTAAAATTTCTATCCTTTTAACACTTTAAAAAAAAAACACTGTGGCACATTTACACAATGGAATACCATGCTGCTGTAAAAAGGAAGGGACTCCCACCATTTGCAGCAGCATGGATGGACTTGGAGAGCATATGCTAAGTGAAATAAGTCAGTCAGAGAAAGATAAATATCACATGATCTCACTCATTTGTGGAATATAATGAACAACATAAACTGATGAACAGAAACAGATCCAGAGACAAAGAAGCATCAATCAAACTACCAAATTTCAGAGGGAAGATACGGGAGGGTGAGAGAAAGGAGGAGTGATCAATCAAAGGACTTGTATGCATGCATATAAGCAGTGGCCAGCAAACTCAGTAGTCAACAGAGCCAAATATCAACAGTACAATGATTGAAATTTCTTTTGAGAGCCAAATTTTTTTAATTTAAACTTCTTAAAAATAGACTTGTCCAGGCCTTGGTATTTTGTGGAAGAGCCACACTCAAGGGCCAAAGAGCCTCATGTGGCTTGCGAGCCACAGTTTGCCGACCACTGGGCTAACCAATGGACACAGACAATAAGGAGGTGAGGACACCAGCAGGGACAGGAGATGAGTAGGAGTAATGGGGAATAAGGACACATATGTAATACCTTACTCAATACAAAAAAGTAATAAAATAAAATCCTTTCTAGGTTGAAGCTACTATATGTGCTTAAAATAAAAGATAAGTTATAGGACTATTAGACTTATCATTCATTATACTCAATAACACTGAGTTTGAACAATCCAAAATTAAGAAGTAACTGTGGACTTCATAAGAATTTTTGTGCACATTGTTTGATTACCCTGGAACATACAACTTTCATAGCAAAGAGATAAGACCTATATAGGATCACTGGCTATAATACCTTAGAAAGCACACTTCTTACTCCGTACCTAAAGCTCTAATATAAAAATGTCCAAGGAGACTTACTGAGGATTGGAAGGAGGGAGGTCTTTACTGAACTAAAAGTTATCCTTGGGAAGGCAAGATTAATGAAGACATTGATCTCTGCAGTTTAATATGATAGAGATGAATACAATTTTCTTGTTTCCTGGTTATGATGTCAGGAAACCAGCAGTTTTTATAAAATGTACCTTCTAATATGTTACATAATCTATAAATATTTAGAAACCTTTCAGATCTTCACAAGAAGATCTTAACAAACAATTACTAGAAAATCCACTAAGATAAAAGCAAGTTAAAGGATCAGAGAAATTAATATAAAAAGTGGAAGAAATCCCCGGAATAAGAAGGTTCTGGATCAAAGTCTGAACTAGTATGTAAAACAGTCAACCACCAGAATAGGTAAAAAGGTAAGAAAGGGCATTTTAGTTCTGCTTCTTTATTTTCTCATATTTTCCATGACAGAATATTACCAGACTCAGCAATATTAGCTCAGTTCTAGCTTGGATGACATGATGACATCTGAAACCCATAGGTATTTGGATACTAATTATAGCATGTATGCTAGTTTCTGAGCTTGCTCTTGGAAGATCCAAAGAAGACGTACAAAAACACCCACTGAAAACAAAGTCATCTGGTTGGTATAACAAATAGGAATGATAAATCCCACATTGTTAATCCAAAGGCACTCTGCCCTTCAATATCTAAAATCTTCAGACGGGATAAAAGATCCTATTTAGCTGAAGACGGTTTGTTTGGCTTAGGGGATAGAGCGTCGGCCTGTGGACTGAAAGATCCCAGGTTTGATTCTGATCAAGGACATGTACCTTGGTTTTGGGCACATCCCCAGTAGGGGGTATACAGGAGGCAGCTGATCAATATTTCTGTCTCATCAATATTTCTAACTTTCTGTACCTCTCCCTTCCTCTCTGTAAAAAAATCAACAAAATATATATATTTTAAAAAAGATCCCACTTGGATTTTAATTTTTCAATCCCTAACTGGAGGTGCATTGCCAGTAATACTATAAGTAGCCTAGGAGAAAAAGACTCCTCAAGCCACTTAAGGAGCACAGTCGTTATTAAAGAAAAAATAAAAACGAAAAATAAATAATACAGAAAAAAGAACAAGAAAATGAACTTAAAATAAAAATCTTTAAAAGAGATTTAGAGAGGGAGGATATTAATAACATTTGATAGTTATAAACAAGAACACAGTAGAAATAATAGATGTGAAAAATAGTATAAATAAAAATTCAAAGAGTGTCATAAATAACAGAAATGATTCAGTGAAGAAAAAGTTAGGGAACTGCAAGATCAGGCCAAAAACCTACCTCAGAAGGCATATGGAAGGTACACACACAAAAAAATATGAAATTAGGTAAGATGAATGAGAAGAGGAGAAATGTCTATATTTTAGAGGTAAAAATTCAAATGAAAAAGCAATTTTATCACTGAGAACCTGTACTAATGAGAAAGCTGAGTGAACACATCAAGTTGAATTTAAAGCAGCAACTAACAATTAGACATATTAGAGTGCATACTAAAGACTAAGAGAAACATATAATAACACTTTCAGATATGAAAAGAGCAATCTACCTACAAAAACAATACTGTAATGTTAATTCCAAAAGATATTGGGGTATTACTACAATGCATTGAATGAAGAAAAACTTGAACCTACAGTAAAATGTATTATCCAGCTAAATTGTTATTGAAATGTAAACATACAGAAAATATTGGTAGGACCACAAAACCTTTCATGAAAGCATTTTTGTAGATAGTATTTTAATAAAGAGGGGAATAAATCCAAGAAGACACTGAAAAATATAGATAATTATTACTGGTAAGTGAGTAAAAGGCTAAAAAGTTTACTTATCAATATAATATATTCATAGCTAAAATTCTAGATAATTTTAACATTACAAGTAAGACCAGTAAAGAGAACAAGACCAGAGAGGTGTTAGATTTTTCTCTTATGTTGGGGAAATGATAGATTGAAAAGCTTAAGAAATTCGTAGATAAAAATGTTAGAGAAAAAACCATACAAGAATAAAAATAGACCATATGACATTTAATCTAACAGAAAAAAAACTATTCATTAAAAATATGAGAAGGTTGCAAAGTATGCTAAGAAGAAAACATGAAATAAGATGGTAGAAATAGTCCTAATCAATCAATACTAGTAATTATAATTTGTTCATTGCTTAAGCAAATCCTTATTGTGTTTCTAACTGCCAATTGGGAGAGACATACAATATGTAAGAAAAGACCATTCATAACCATGGCAGGTTATGAATAACAAATGCCATAAAAATTATAAACTAGGGAAGGAGCTAAGGGTTGCTGGATTTGGTTTGCAATGAGTAGTTAAAATTTGAGCTGAAGCTTAAGAAAGTGAGGAATAAACTCTTAAGACAGCTGGGAGAGAGCACTCCTGGAAGAGGGAATGGAAGTGCGAAGATGTTGAGCAGGACAAGCCTGAACTGTTGGTGAACAAAGAGAAAGTAAGAGGCTATGCAGTCAGAGAAACTGGAAGGGGTGGAGATTATGTTGGGTTTTGAAATCATTGTAAGAATTTTTGTTTTTTACTCTACATGAAATGAGGAACCATAGAAAGGTTTTCAGTAGAAAGTGAGTATACTTACATTTAAACAGAACCATGCAAACATTAGAGTTGAGATACACTGCAGTGAAGCCACTATGGAAGCATCAAGGGCAGTTAAGAGGTTATTTCCAAAATCCACGTGAGAGATAATAGTGTCTGATATAGGGTAATCAAATGATAAGTAGTGATCATAGATACATGGGTGGATAGGTAAATAATAGGTAGATGGGAGATGATGATGATGATGATGATGATAGATAGATAGATAGATAGATAGATAGATAGATAGATAGATAGACAGACAGATAGATAGATAGATGATAGATAGAGGTGGGGGGGGAGTAAATAGATTAAACTCAAATCAAAAGGCAGATTCTTAGATTAGGCTTTCAAAAAATATATCCAGTCATATCAGTAAGATACATACTTGAAGCAAAAGTTATTAAAAGGCAGAAAATAAAGGGATAGGAACAGATATAATGATCAAATATGAATAATCAAAAGTGAGAATAATTTTAATTATTTTAAAAAGATAAAATTATTTTAAAAGTATACAATTTACTCAGCCAGTGTGGCTCAGTGATTGAGCATCAAACCATACACCAAGAGGTCCCCAGGTTGATTCCCAGTTCCATTCCAGGTCAGGGCACATCCCCAGTTGAGGGCTTAATCCCCAAAAGGGGGCATGCAGGAAGACGTCAATCAATATTTCGCTCTCATTGATGTTTCTATTTCTCTATCCCTCTCTCTTCCTTTTGCTTTAAAATCAATAAAACTTCTTTTTTTAAATATATTTTTATTGATTTTTTTGCAGTATAACTTATAATTAATAGTAGTACATGTTTTCCTTTCCCCCTCCCCCTTATTCTCCCCCCAGCCTCCCCTACCCCCCAGCACATATCCCCACCCTCCACCCTCCCCACCCCAGTGTCTTTCATTCATTGGTTATGCTCATATGCATGCATACAAGTCCTTCAGTTGATCTCCCCCTGCATCCGCCTCCCATCCACCCAAGCCTTCCCCTGTAGCTTGACAGCCTGTTCAAGGCCACCCTGCCTCTATATCAATCACTCTCCCCTGTTTCTTTTCTTTAAAAATATCTTGCCTCTGCATACTAGAAATAAATGTATAAGAACAAAAAATGTTTCAGTCTCAGTTTCAATGTCCAACTGTTCTGAGTCCCAGTTTCAGTGTCAAATAATTCTTTATGTGTACATGTCAGCAATGGTATCCAGATGGTGGACACATTGTGGCAATGCAAGATCCATCCTCTCTGGTTTGGTCCTGGGCTGCCTGCAGACATGCACAGCTGCCGACTACTAGCATGGCAAGGTGTCGTCAGTGTCCCCCATCTCTGGACCATCCTCGTGACTGGAACAGATCCATCAGTTCCTCACAGTCGCAGGAACCCACATGGTCTTGGAGTTGTTCTCTGAAAACACACAAACACATTCTCGACCAAAAGTTAACAAAGGGATCCTCTATGCAAAATAGACTTGGGATTCTTTTTAATTTTTGCCTAAATGACTTTCCTTTGGCTTATTTTGACACCATGTGTGTTTTTTCATGGGTGTCCTGCAATTGGTTTTACAAATGGAATTTACTTTACTGGAGCAAGAATTTTCTAGATGTATTTTACTTACTCGATATTTTTTTCCTTACATGATATTACCCCACTGTCCCCTCCCCTTTTTTGATTAATGGGGGCTTTTGGAAATTTTATAATGCAGTCTTGGTAATTTTAAATTTTAATTTTTGCACACAAATATGACTGCTTTAGGTTCTTTGGATGTTAGGCAATTTTACAGTGAGATGAACTACTAATAGATTTTTTAGTTAATGTTTTAGGAAAAGCTTTTTGTCCAGTACACTAAAATTTTCTTGAGTATTCACTTATTTCACTTGGCCAATTTAAATTAATCTGAAAACTTGATTACTATTTTCCTGTCAATTTTAATACTCAAGCAGAAATCTTAGTTTACCCTGTAAATACTAGTGGAAAGGAATATTTGCAATTTTGAGTAGGTCCTGAGCATTCCTGGTAATAGACTGAATTTAGATATAGAGCAGCTATTGCTGGCTGAGTCTCTGTCTGCCACCTGGGACCCGGTATGAGTTGTGCGTGGGAGGCAAAGCAGCTGTGGGGGTAGGAGACCTCCCTCAGGAGGGGTGAGAATTCAAGCCCCTGCAAGGTTTGTGGATGAGGGTCTGTGCCCCACCTCTGTTTACCTTTTAGTTCTCTCCTGTTGGCCCCTCTGCGACTGTGCCTGTCTTAGGTTGTTCCTTCCCTGAGGAATGCCTCACCTCTGTTGACCTTTTAGTTCTCTCCTGTTAGCCCCTCTGCGACTGTGCCTGTCTTAGGTTGTTCCTTCCCTGAGGAATCTTACCCGTCTCTGGCTAACCAGCCATCCTCCGGGGCCAAACAGGGTGATGTGAGGTTCAATTCTGTCTCCTTTGTAGTGTATGCCCCCGTGGCCTCCACGTCCAGCACCTGCCTTGGGGTCCCCTCGCCTGCTGGCGGGGTCCTGGTACTGATCACATATCTCGGGGGACTCAGGTTTCTTCCCCAGAGAGGGCCCAGCTGCCCAGAGGCTTCAGCCACAGCGTGAACTGAAAACTCAGGCATCAGCTGTGTGTATTTGGATAGTAAGAAGAAGGTCCCTCTTGGCAGAAAGGGCAAGAAGGGCCAATATAGAATGCTCGGATGCCTTCCCAGTGCCTTAATTCCTTCTGAAAGGGACTAATTTCTTTCCTATCATTTTTTAAGTTGCTGCCCAACATTCAAAGAATAGTTTGTAAGTTTATTTGGGATAATTGTATAATATGCTGTTGTCAAATATCAAATATTATAATGACATTGTAGAATAATATCATGTAAGGGTATTATGGTGTCACGGGAGGTTAAGCAGGGCCTAGCCTAAGGACTGGTCTCCATAGGATATGACAAGCTCTAGGCCATGTCAATTCAATCTCAAACCAGCTGCCATTTTTTTATAACTTTATATAAACTTTGTCAGGGATGTAAAAACACAAATCACTTACCTTAGTTCAAGCATTCAAATATATTGACTTTCCCCCTTACTCCCACCACCTGCCACTTACCCTGAGGTTTGACATTCTGATGGACTTTTCTCAGTCTCTGGATCCATTCTTGTTCATCAGTCTATGTCATTGATTGTATTCCTCAAATGAGTGAGATCATGTGATATTTGTCTTTCTCTGCCTGGCTAATTTCACTTAGCATAATGCTTTCCAAATCCATCCATGTTGTTACAAATGGTAGGAGCTCCTTCTTTTTTTCTGCGGCGTAGTATTCCATTGTGTAAATGTACCATAGTTGTTTAATCCACTCATCTGCTGATGGGCACTTCAGCTGTTTCCAAATCTTAGTTATGGTAAATTGTGCTGCTATGAACATAGGGGTACATATATCCTTTCTAATTCGCCTTTCTAATTTCTTGGGGTATATTCCTAGAAGTGGGATCACTGGGTCGAATGGGAGCTCCATTTTTAGTTTTTTGAGGAATCTCCATACTGTTCTCCACAGTGGCTGTACTAGTCTACAATCCCACCAGCAGTGCACGAGAGTTCCTTTTTCTCTGCATCCTCGCCAGCCCTTGTCACTTGTTGATTTGTTGATGTAAGCCATTCTGACAGGTGTGAGATGGTACCGCATAGTCGTTTTGATTTGCATCTCTCGGATAATTAGTGACTTTGAGCAAGTTTTCATATGTCTCTGGGCCTTCCTTTTGTCTTCTTTCGTGAAGATTCTATTTAGGTCTGTTGCCCATTTTTTTATTGGATCATTTGTCCTCCTTTTATTGAGTTGGGTGAGTTGCCTGTAGATGCTTGAGATTAAACCTTTATCACTGATAACATTTGCAAATATGTTCTCCCATACAGTGGGTTTTCTTGTTGTTTTGTTGATGGTTTCTTTAGCTGTGCAAAAGCTTTTGATTTTGATGTAGTCCCATTTGTTTATTTTCTCTTTAGCTTCCATTGCCCTAGGAGCAGTATCATCAAAGAAGTTCTTTTGGCATATGTCTGAGATTTTTCTTCCTGTAGATTCCTCTAATATTTTTATGGTTTCCTGTCTTACGTTTAAGTCCTGTATCCATTTTGAGTTTATTTTTGTGTATGGTGTAAGTTGGTGCTCTAGTTTCAGTTTTTTACTCTACATGAAATGAGGAACCATAGAAAGGTTTTCAGTAGAAAGTGAGTATACTTACATTTAAACAGAACCATGCAAACATTAGAGTTGAGATACACTGTAGTGAAGCCACTATGGAAGCATCAAGGGCAGTTAAGAGGTTATTTCCAAAAACCACGTGAGAGATAATAGTGTCTGATAAAGGGTAATCAAATGATAAGTAGTGATCATAGATACATGGGTGGATAGGTAAATAATAGGTAGATGGGAGATGATGATGATGATAGATAGATGATAGATAGATAGATAGATAGATAGATAGATAGATAGATAGATAGATGATAGATGATAGATAGAGGTGGGGGGGGAGTAAATAGATTAAACTCAAATCAAAAGGCAGATTCTTAGATTAGGCTTTCAAAAAATATATCCAGTCATATCAGTAAGATACATACTTGAAGCAAAAGTTATTAAAAGGCTGAAAATAAAGGGATAGGAACAGATATAATGATCAAATATGAATAATCAAAAGTGAGAGTAATTTTAATTATTTTAAAAAGATAAAATTATTTTAAAAGTATACAATTTACTCAGCCAGTGTGGCTCAGTGATTGAGCATCAAACCATACACCAAGAGGTCCCCAGGTTGATTCCCAGTTCCATTCCAGGTCAGGGCACATCCACAGTTGAGGGCTTAATCCCCAAAAGGGGGCATGCAGGAAGCCGTCAATCAATATTTCGCTCTCATTGATGTTTCTATTTCTCTATCCCTCTCTCTTCCTTTCTCTTTAAAATCAATAAAACTTCTTTTTTACAGAACGTATACAATTCAATCAAAAAGTTAAAACTAAGTCACAAAGTAGGAAGCTGACAAAAGGAAAAGTAGATTAAGAAAATATAATGAGCCTTTGCCAGTTTGGCTCAGTGGATAGAGCACTGGCCTGTGGACTAAAGGGTCCCAGGTTCGATTCTAGTCCAGGGCACATTCCTGTGTTGTGGGCTCAATCCCTAGTAGAGTGTGTAGGAGGCAGTCAATCAATGATTCTCTCTCTTCATTGATGTTTCTATCATGCTCTCCTTCTAGCTTCCTCTCTGAAATCAATCCTATCTAATAAAAGAGAAACATGCAAATTGATCATACCTCCACTATGCCCATAAGACACGCCTACCAGCCAATCAGGAGTGAGTATTCAAATTAACCCAACAAATATGGAGGCAGCCACATAACTGGAGAGAGCAGGAGGCTTGGGTTGCCCCCGGTGATAGAGGAAGCCAAGCTTTCCACCAGGCTTGGCTTGCTGCTCAAGGCTACAAAATTTCAGTTATAGAAGGTAAATAAATCCCAGATACCAGGACCTCCTGGGTTGCCGGTGGGCAGGCCAGCCTGCAAACCACCATAAGCTCCTCGCCCAGGCCACCCCATGCCCCAAGGGAACCCCCACCCTGATCCGGGACACCCTTCAGGGTTAAGCAGCCAACCTCTACCTGTACACCAAGCCTCTATACTATCTAATAAAAGAGTAATATGCAAATTGACCATCACTCCAACACATAATATGGCTGCCCCCATATGGACACAAGATGACCACCACAAGATGGCCAACAGGGGAGGGGAGTTGGGAGAGACAAAGCCTGCCGGGGAGGGCAGTTGGGAGGGACCAGACTTGCAAGGGAGGGCAGTTTTGGGTGATCAGGCCAGCAGGGAAGGGCAGTTGGGAGGGACCAGGCCTCCAAGGAAGGGCAGTTGTGGGTGATCAGGCCAGTAGGGAAGGGCAGTTAGAGGTGACCGTGCCTGCAGGGGTGGGCAGTTAGGGGTGACCAGGCCTTCAGGAGAGGGCAATTAGGGGTAATCATGCCAGCAGGGGATGGCAGTTAGGGGCAATCAGGCTGTCAGGGAGCAGTTAGGCATCAATCAGGCTGGCAAGGGAGTGGTTAGGGGGTGATCAGGCTGGGAGGCAGAAGCAGTTAGGGGCAATCAGGAAGGCATGCAGGTGAGCATTTGGGAACCAGCAGTCCTGGATTGTGAGAGGAATGTCCAACTGCTTGTTTAGGCCTGATCCTAACGGGATATTGGAGAAGGTGCAAGATGAGCTAAGGAACAACACTCCACTTCATGCACAAATTTTGTGCACTGGGCTTCCAGTAAAAAAATATTTTTAAAAAGAAGATATAACTGTCATCCAAATATATGTAGCTAACAGCATAAGCATACTTTACCCTTCATACATATAAGATGGACAGAGTCTGAATAGTAGATAAATCAGCAATTGTAGTTGGAACTTAATGTCTCATTCAGAAACTGATAGACCTATAAATAAAAATAATCCTATCTAATAAAAAGTAATATGCTAATTGACCTTACCTTTGCTACACCCACAGCCAATCAGGGTGCTATGCAAATTAACTCAGCAAAGATGGCAGCTAAATTTGCATATGCAGGCCGTGTGGGCAGCGCCTGATGCTGCTGGGCTGGATCTGAACAAAGACGGAGGACCAGGCAGGCTGAGGGAGGCAGCGACCTACACCGCAAGCTGGATCCAAGCCGTGATCACAGACCTGGGCAGGGGGTGTGGGCAGCACCCGATGCCACTGGGCTGGATCCAAACAAAGATGGAGGGTGGGCAGGCTGAGAGAGGCAGTGCCCTACACTGTCAGCTGGATCCAAGACTCCACTGCAGACCAGGGCAGGCGGTGTGGGCAGTGCCCAATGCTGCTGGACTGGATCCAAACAAAGATGGAGGACAGGGCAGGCGGGAGGTAGGGGGATGGGTTGGGGGTAGTGCTTCACACTGCAGGTGGGGTCCAAGCCCCAGGGACCTGGGCAGGCCCTGCTAAGGCCCTCCTGTGGGGTAAGCAGAGGGAGAAGGCTGGCAGCTTAGAAGGCATCCCTCCCTCTGGAGTCCCAGCTTCCGCATCCCAGCTGTGGAAACTGACAACAGTAGGAGAAAGTTCCACCCCCACAGAATCTGTCAAAATCAGCTGTTGGTCACACAGCTCAAAGGCCTGACAGTCAAGACTCTCATTCTCCTGTCTCTCAGAATGTAGCAATTGAGAGGTGGGACTATGTCCAAAGAAAAACTGTTGATACAACAGAGCTCTGTAGCAGAAAGATGTCGACGTTATCAACAGAAAATGTCTGAAGAGCAACATGCATCTGATCTTGAAAGAAGACATGCCTGTGACAGAATGTATCTGAAGAGCAGCTATTGGAAAAACATCATTCTGAAGCCGAAAAACACTGGTATCTTCGACAGAAAATGTCTAAAGAACAACGTGCCTCTGAAGTATTATGGATTTCACCGCTCTGTGAGGGACACGTTCAATCCTATTTTAAATGCAGGAAAATAAACTCAATAATTTATTGTGGATTCATATTTAAAAATGGAGGCCAATCGGATAAATTTCATTAAAGCAAACCAATCTAAGTTGAGAGTTGAAAAATATAGTGGTTTGATGGATTATCTCACATCTAGATCTGAAAATGACAATGTACCCATTGGTAAAATGATAATACTTCCATCATCTTTTGAGGGTAGTCCCAGAAATATGCAACAGCGATATCAGGATGCTATAGCAATTGTAACGAAGTATGGCAAGCCTGATTTATTTATAACTATGACATGCAACCCCACATGGGCAGATATTACAAACAATTTACAACACTAGCAAAAAGTTGAAAACAGACCTGACTTGGTAGCCAGAGTTTTAAATATTAAACTGAATGCTCTTTTAAATGATGTATGTAAATTCCATTTATTTCAGAAATGTGGATTGCCTCATGCTCACATATTATTGATATTAGATAGTGAGTCCAAATTACGTTCAGAAGATGACACTGACCATATAGTTAAGGCAGAAATTCCAGATGAGGACCAGTGTTCTTGACTTTTTCAAATTGTAAAATCAAATATGGTACATGGACCATGTGGAATACAAAATCCAAATAGACCATGAATGGAAAATGGGAAATGTTCAAAGAGATATCTGAAAGAATTTCAAAATGTGACCATTGTAAATATTGATGGATATCCCAAATACAAACAAAGATCTGGTAGTACCATTTCTATTGGAAATAAAATTGTCAATAATACTTGGATTATCTTTTATAATCCATATTTGTCCCTCAAATATATCTGTCATATAAATGTTGAAGTCTGTGCATCAATTAGAAGTGTCAAATATCTACTTAAATACATCTATAAAGGTCATGTTTATGCAAATATTCAAATTTCTGAAAAAAATATTGTCAATCATGATGAAGTATGGGACTTCATTGACCCCAGGTATGTGAGCGCTCCTGAGGCTGTTTGGAGACTTTTTGGAATGCGAATCCATGATCAATCTCATGCAATCACAAGATTAGCCATTCATTTGCCAAATGAACAAAATTTGTATTTTCATGCCGATGATTTTGCTGAAGTTTTAGATAGAGCTAAAAGACATAACTCAGCTTTAATGACTTGGTTCTTATTAAATAGAGAGGACACTGATGCACGTAATTATTATTATTGGGAGATTTCAAAGCATTATGTGTTTAGTAATTCTTTGTGGACAAAATGCCGAAAGGGTAGGAATAAAATATTAAGTAGACTGTTCACTGTGAGCTTTAGAAAACCAGAACGATATTACCTTAGATTTTTGCTTCTGCATGTAAAAGGTGCGATAAGTTTTGAGGATCTGTGAACTGTAGGAGATGTAACTTATGATACATTTCATGAAGCTGCAAAACACCGAGGATTATTACTTGATGACACTATCTGGAAAGATACGATTGACAATGCAATCATCTTTAATATGCCCAAACAACTACAGCAACTTTTTGCATACATATATGTGTTTGGATGTCCTTCTGCTGCAGACAAATTATGGTATAGGAATAAATCTTATTTTATTGAAGATTTCTTTTGGAAATTGCACCGAAGAGAAGGTGCCTGTGTGAACTGTGAAATGCATGCCCTTAACGAAATTCAGGAGGTATTCACATTGCATAGAATGAAATGTTCACATTTCAAATTTCCAGACTATCCTTTATTAATGAATGCAAATACATGTGATGAATTGTATGAGCAACAACAGGCAGAGGTTTTGATCAAATCTCTGAATGATGAATAGTTGGCAGCCTTTCAGACTATAACTTCAGCCATCGAAGATCAAACTGTACACCCCAAATGCTTTTCCTTGGATGGTCCAGGTGGTAGTGAAAAAACATATCTGTATAAAGTTTTAATACATTATATTGACTTCGTGGTGGTACTCTTTTACCCACAGCATCTACAGGAATTGCTGCAAATTTACTTCTTAGTGGAAGAACCTTTCATTCCCAATATCAATTACCAATTCCATTAAATGAAACTTCAGTATCTAGACTCGATATAAAGAGCGAAATTGCTAAAACCATGAAAAAGGCCCAACTTCTTATTATTGATGAATGCACCATGGAATCCAGTCATGCTATAAACACCATAGACAGATTACTAAGAGAAATTATGAATTTGAATGTTGCATTTGGTGGGAAAGTTCTCCTTGGAGAGGATTTTCAGCAATGCCTCAGTATCATGCCACATGCTATGTGATCGGCCATAGTACAAATGAGTTTAAAGTACTGTGATGTTTATAGAGATGTTTCAGAAAGTTGTCTCTTAAAACAAATATGAGATCAGAGGACTCTGCTTATAGCAAATGGTGAGTAAAACTTGGAGATGGCAAACTTGATAGTAGTTTTCATTTAGGAATGGATATTATTGAAATTCCCCATGAAATGATTTGTAATGGATCTATATTGAAGCCACCTTTGGAAATAGTATATCTATAGATAATATTAAAAAACATATCTAAACGTGTGATTCTTTGTCCAAAAAATCAGCATGTTCCAAAATTAAATGAAGAAATTTTGGCTATATTTGATGGAGATTTTCACACCTATTTGAGTAATGATTCCATTGACTCAACAGAAGATGCTGAAAAGAAAAATTTTCCCATTGAGTTTCTTAATAGTATTACTCCTTCAGGAATGCCATGTCATAAATTAAAATTGAAAGTGGGTGCAATCATCATGCTATTGAGAAATCTTAATAGTAAATGGTGTCTTTATAATGCTACCAGATTTATTATCAAAAGATTATGACCTAACATTATCACAGCTGAAGTATTAACAGGATCTGCAGAGGGAGAGGTTATTCTGATTCCAAGAATTGATTTGTCCCCATCTGACACTGCCTCCCATTTAAATTAATTCGATGACAGTTTCCTGTGATGCCAGCATTTGCAATGACTATTAATAAATCACAAGGACCAACTCTAGACAGAGTAGCAATATTCCTATTGGAACCCGTTTTCGCACATGGTCAGTTACACATTGCTTTCTCTCAAGTTCAAAGAGCATGTGATGTTAAAGTTAAAGTTGTAAATACTTATCCCAAGGGAAATTAGTCAAGCACTCTGAAAGTGTTTCCACTCTTAATGTGGTATACAGGTAGATATTAGAATAAGTTTAATCACTTTATCAGTCATTACTTGCATCAATGTTGTTTTTATATCATGAGTTTGTTATTGTTGTTATATCATTTTGTTATTATTTATTTATTAATAAAATTATGTATTATTTTCATATACCTTGTACTCATTTCCTTTTATCTATCACACTTTTATTATAGAGAAAGGGCAAATAGCAATATTAAAACATTTCCTCTAATTAATTCCCTTTCAATGTGCACAAATTTCATGCACCAGGCCACTAGTCAAGTTATAAAATTTAATTTAATTTAATTTATTTATTTTTTAATATATATATATATATTTTATTGATTTTTTACAGAGAGAAAAGGAGAGGGATAGAAATTCAGAAACATCGATGAGAGAGAAACACTGATCAGCTGCCTCTTGCACATCTCCTACTGGGGATGTGCCTGCAACCACGGTACATGCCCTTGACCAGAATCGAACCCGGAACCTTTCAGTCCACAGGCCGACCTCTATCCACTGAGCCAAACCAGTTTCGGCAAGTTATCCATCAGCTTGAAGTAGTATATATGATGTACAAATATATTAAAAGTTAATCAAACAAAGAGAAAATATACATTATTTTCAAACAAAAAAGCAGTCCATGTACTATTTTCCATGTAATAGAAAACATTTAATTACAAATAACCAGTACTTTGGAGATTATATTCTCAGATCATAATAGAATAGAAGAATAGCTTTAAAGATTTAATGTGTCCAAAACTAAGAGATACCAGTAAACAATCAATAAAAAATGATAACCCAAATATTCTTACTGTAATGAATAAACTATAGTATCATTATAAAAATGGAATGTTATATAAGAGCAAAAATTAATTAAAGTTATACATTTATATAAGATTGAATAGCAAAAATTCAGCAATAGGAAAAAGGGAAAATCACAGAAGAACAGAATGGGATTCATTTATATTAAGGTTAAAAACTTTATAAGTATACTAGTGCCCCAGGGCATGGATTCTTACACATTGAAAGGAAATTAATTAGAAGGTGGCTGATGGGGTAGGACTGGGTGAGATGGGCTGGACATGCCTTGGAGCCAACATCCTGTGGTCCCCACCTGGCTGGTTACACCTGTGGCACTGCTGTGGCTTAAAGGCTTTCTGTGGAGTGAGTGGGGTCCCTCTGGCAGGTGGAGTCCCACTGAGTGGCCTGTGGGGATTGGGCTGGAACCAGCTCTCTGACATCCCCAGAGGGGTCCCAGATTGCGAGATGGAAGTTCTTGGGTGATGAACCCTGGAATCAGACTCTTTCCTCTCTGGTTCTGGGGAGCATCACCCGAGAACTGCCGCTGCCAGATCACTACAGATCAGAAGGTTCTTTATAGAATGTCTGCCCTTGGTGGTCCTTGCACATCATAGCTACTGGTTGGACTATTGCTTAGCCTTTTGTATACATAGATAGCAAAATTATAAAGAAAAGGAAAGAATGAACTAATATAAAATTCAAGGTTATTATTACTTCTGCATGGGAATGAAAGGAGAATGCATTTGGGAAGCTTCAAAGGCACCTAAGCAGTACGTACATCAGAATTCATGATTTTACTAGAGGCCTGGTCCACAGAATTCATGTATGGGTGGTGTGTCTCTCAGCCCAGCCTGCACCATCTCCAATCTGGGACATCCCTCTCACAATCCAGGACTGCTGGCTCCTAACTGCTCACCTGCTGCCTGCCTGATTTCCCCTAACTGCTTCTTCTTGCCAGCCTGATCACTCCCCTGCCAGCCTGATCAATGCCAAACTGCTCCCCTGCCAGCTTGATTGCCCCTAATTGACCGCCACTGCCAGCCTGGTCACTCCAACTGCACTCCCCTGCAGCCCAATTGCTCCTGCTTTCCCCTGCTAGCCTGATTGACCCCAACTGCCCTGCCCTACAAGTCTGAGTGTCCCCAACTGTCCTCTCCTGCAGACCTGTTTGCCACCAACTGCCCTCCCCTGCTGTCCTGGTCATCCCTAACTTCCTCCTACTGCCAGCCTGGTCACCCTAACTGCCCTTCCCTACCAACCTGATTGCCCCTAACTGCCCTCCCCTCATGGCCTGGTGACCCCCAACTGCTCTCCCCTGCAGGCCTGGTCCTTCCCAACTGCCCTCTCCTCTTGGCATTTTGTGGGGGCCATCTTGTGTTCATATGGGGGCAGCCATCTTATGTTTTGAAGTGATGGTCAATTTGCTTATTCCCTCTTTATTGTATAGTATTATTCTACTAGAGGCCCAGTGCACAAAATTCGTGCATGGGTAGGGGGGCACCAGTGTCCCTCAACCTAGCCTGCACCCTCTACAATCTGGGACTCCTTGGGCGATGTCTGACTGCTATTTTAGGCCTGATCCCCAATCTGGGATCACTGGCTCCTAATTGTTCACCTGCCTGCCTGCCTGATTGCCTATAATTGACCTCCTGCTGCCCTAGTTACCCCCAAATGTCTTCCCGCTCTCTGGCCTGGTTGCCCCTTACTGTCCACCCCTGTTGGCCTGGTCGCCCCAAACTTCCCCTCCTGTGGGCCTGGTCACCCTATGCAGCCTGCTGCTCAGTCATTTAGCTGCCCCTCACTAACCCCCTGCCAGCCTGGTCACCCTCCGCAGCTTGCTGTTTGGTCATTTATTTGTCCCTCACTTACGCCCCTGACGGCCTGGTCATCCCACACAGCCTGTTCTGTTGCCCATTTGGTTGTGATGGCTGCTTAGGCTTTTATTATTATATATGTAAAATGAATAAAGCAACAAATATGTAAATACACTCTCAAAAATGGATATGACCATTTGTTAATTATAGTTAACTGTGAGTAAAAGATTTATCAGTGAGATATATACACATCCACATGCATTATCATTTTATAAGTGGATTTTAGATTTTTTATAGAATGAGCAATAGTAATTCATTATATTATTAAAAATACCCAAAGCAGAGGAGATTAAAGATAGCGGTGGACTAAATGGATGCTGCACAAACATGATCTCAGAACCAAACTGGAATTACAACTAAAATACAGAAAATCTTCCTGAATAATCAATGGAAGACTCATTGGAGAACCCAGATAACTGAGGACAGAAAGTGGAGACCTCATAGAGACTGGCAGCCAAAATGAGGAGACAAAGAAACAATACTACAAATGAAAGAACAAGAGAATTCTCGAGAAGAAGAGATAAATGAAATGGAGAAAAAAAAAGTATCTGATATAGAGTTCAAAATAATGATGGTAAAGATCCTCAATAGTATGAGAAAAGATAAGTAACTATGAAATCAGAAATAAAGAATGACATAGCATAAATAAAGAATACATTGGAAGGAATTTACAACAGATTAGGGGAAGCTGAGGCTATAATCAATGAATTAGAAGACAGGGTAAAAAAATCAATCAGAGAAATAAAATGGGGAAAGAAACAATTAAAAAACAGGAGGACAGCTTAAGGGAGCTGTGGGACAATATAAACTGTAACAATATTTGAATAGCAGGTATGCCAGAAGAGGCAGAAAGGGATAAAGGGATAGAGAATGTATTTGAATAAATAATGGCAGAAAACTCCCCTAATCTGGTAAAGGAAAAGTCAAATTCAGGAAGTAGAGAGAGCACCAAACAAAAAAAGACCCCAAACAGGTCTGCCCAAACACATCATAATTAAAATGCCAAAAATTAAAGACAGAGAGAATATTAAAGGCAACAAGAGAAAAACAAATTATTACCTAAAAAGGAACTCCCATAAGGATGATACCTGATTTCTCATCAGAAGTTCTTACAGATCAGAAGGGAATGGCATGAAGTACTCAAAAAAATGGGAAGCAAAGATCAGAAACCCAGACTGCTATATCCAGCAAGGCTACCAATTAAAAACACACCGTAAAATAAAGCACTTCCCAGACGAAAAAAAGGCTAAAGGAGTAAATCACAAGCAAGCCAGCAGTACAAAAAAATGCTAACAGGACTCCTGTAATGAGAAGAAGAAATAAGAGAGAGAAACCTAGGCATACAGAATTAAAATGGCAATAAATAAGTACCTATCAATAATAACATAAATGTAAATGGATTAAATTCTCCTATAAAAAACATAGGGTAGCTGAATGAATACAAAAACATAACAGAACTATATGATGTCTACAAGAAACCCATCCCAGAATAAAAAACTCAGAAAATGAGAGTAAAAGGATAGAAAAACAAAATTCTCTGCAAGTGGAAAGGAAAAGAAAGCTGGAATTCCAATACTCATATCTGACAAAATAGACTTCAAAGTGAAGGACCTCACAAGAGACAACAAAGGTCATTACATAATACTAAAGGGATCTATCCAACAAGAGGATATAACCCTGGTAAACATATATGCACAAAATATAGGAGCACCTAAATGTATAAAAAACCCTTCTAGAGGATTTTAACAAGAGATCAACAATAATAGTCAGACTAGGGGACTTTAATACCCTGACTTCACTGGCTAGATCTTCCAGACAAAAAATTAACAAGGAAACAGTGATTCTAAAGGACACTGAATCAGATGGCTTTAATTGATATTTATGGAACATTTCACCCCAAAGCAGCAGAATATGCATTCTTCTCAAGTGCACATGATCATTCACAAAGATAGACCATATGTTAGAACATAAAACAAGTCTCCACAAGTTAAGAAGATTGCAATCATATCAAGCATTTTCTGAGTTCAAGGTGGAACGAAATTAGAAATCAACTACAGTAAAAATACCCCAAATCATTCAAACACATGGAGCTTAAATACCATGTAACTTACAATGAATGAGTTACCAACTAGATCAAGAAATAAATTTTAAAAAATTCCTGGAAACAAATGAAAATGAGCACACAACAACACCAAATCTCTGGGACCCAGCAAAAGCAGTCCTGAGAGGGAAGATCATAGCACTACAAGCATATCTCAAAAAAAAAAGAAAGAAAGAAAGAAAGAAAGAAAGAAAGAAAGAAAGAAAGAAAGAAAGAAAGAAAGAAAAGAAAAGAAAAGAAAAGAAAAGAAAAGAAAAGAAAAGAAAAGAAAAGGAAAGAAAAAGCAGCAATAAACTATTTAGCCCTATAACTGAAAGAATTAGAAAGAGAACAAGAAAATCCCAGAGTCAGTAGAAGGAAGGAAATAAAGATTAGAGCAGAAATAAATAACATAGAGACAAAAAATATTTAAAAAATCAATAAAACCAAGAAATGATTCTTTGAAAGTATAAACAAGATTGATGAACCATTTGCCAGACTCATCAAGAAACAAAGAGAGAGAACCCAAGTAAATAAAATCAGAAATGAAAGCAGAGAAGTAACCACTGACACCACAGAAATACAAAGGATTGTAAGAAAATACTATGAACGACTATAAGCCAACAAGATAGACAATGAGGATGAAATGGACAAATACAATCTCCCAAAACTGAATACAGAAGAATCAGAAAACCTGAATAGGCCACTAACAACTGATGGAATAGAGGCACATAATCAAGAACTGCCAGCAAACAAAAGCATATGTCAAATGGCTTCACAGGGGAGTTTTACCAAATATTCAAAGAAGAACTAATACCTATTCTCCTCAAACTATTCAAAAAACTTCAGAAAAAAACACAACACTATAAAGAAAGAGAATTATAGACCAATATCCCTGATGAACATAGATGTGAAAATCCTCAATAAAATATTAGCAAGTTGGATCCAGCAATACATTAAAAAGATCATACAGCATGACAAAGTGGATTTATTCCAGGGATGCAAGGCTGGTACAATGTTTGCAAATCAATAAATATGATATATTACATAAACAAATTGAAAGACAAATACCATATGATCATATCAATAGATACAAAAAAAGCATTCAACAAAAATCCAGCACCCATTTTTGATAAAAACTCTGAGCAAAGGGCAAATAGAGGGAGCATATTTCAACATGATAAAGGCCATGTATGACAAACCTACAGCCAATATCATACTAGTGGGCAAAAACTAAAACCATTTCCCCTAAGAACAGAACAAGGCAGAGATGTCTGCTTTCACCACTCTTATTCAACATAGAACTGGAAGTCCTAGCCATAGCTATCAGATGAGAAGAAGAGATAAAAGGCATACAAATTGGAAAGGAGAAAGTAAAACTCTCCTTGTTTGCAGATGACATGTCATTGTACATAAAAAAAGAAAAAAACCCTAAAGACTCCAGAAAAAACTTCTACATTTAATTATTCACCAATAATGAATTCTCAGAAAGAAAAACTAAACAACCAATCTGATTTACCATGGCAACAAGAAAAGTAAGACACTTAATTTTTGCTAAGGGGGCAAAAGACCTGTACTCAGAAAACAGAGAAAAAAGAAATAGAAGAATATATAAACAAGTGGAAGGATATACCGTGTTCATGGATTGGTAGAATCAGCATCATTAAAATATTCATACTACCCAAGGTGATCTACAGATTCAATGCAATCCCTATTAAAATACCAATGGCGTATATCACAGATCTAGAAAAAATAATCCAAAAATTTATATGGAACACAAAAACAAAACAAAACAAAAACAAATAGGTGAAATAATCTTGAAAAATAAAAACCAAGTTGAAGGAACCACAATACCAGATATCAAGTTATACTACAAAGATACCATAATCAAAACACCCTGGTATTTACTCAATAATAGGCATTAAGATCAATAGAAAAGAAAAGAGACACCAGAAATTGACCAACGCCATTATACTCAATTAATACTTGACAAAAAAGGCAAGAGTATGTGATAGAGTAAAAAGTGTTTGGAAAATTGGACACCTATATGCCAAAATAAATAAATAAATAAAATAAAAATGAAACTATACCACCAACTTGCATCATGCACATAAATAAACTCAAAATGTATAAAAGATTTCAAAGCTAAGTCGGGAAACCACACAAATCCTAGAAGAAACCTTAGGCAGAAACAGATCTCCAAGGCAGAGGAAACTAAGGAGAAAAGAAACAAATGGGACTTCATTAAAATAAAAAGCTTCTGCAGAGCAAACAAACAAACAAACAAAACAAAACAAAAAACCATGAACAAAACAAAAAGGAAGCCCATGGTATGGGAGAACATATTTGGCAATGGCACATCTGATAAAGGGTTAATATTCAAAATATATAAGAAACTCATACAATTTAACAAAAGGAAAACAAACAATCCAATTGAAAATGGGCAAAGGAATTAAAAAGACACTTCTCCAAAAGGAATAAGCAGATTTTCAAGAGACATATGAAAAAGTGCTTAAAGTCACTGATCACTAGAGAGATACAAATTAAAATGACAATGAGGTATCAACTCACACCTATCAGAATGGCTACTATGAACAAGTCAATAAATGACAAGTGCTGGTGAGGGTGTGGAGAAAAGGGAAGCTTAGTACACTGCTGGTGGGAAAGCAGACTGGTATAGCCATTATGGAAAACAGTATGGAGTTTCCTAAAAAAATAAACTTTGGAGCTGTCATGTGACCCAGTGATCCCATTTCTAGGAATATATCCTAAGAAACCCAAAACACCAATCAGAAAGAATGTATGCACCCCAATGTTTGTAGCACAATTAAAATAGCTAAGATCTGAAAACAGCTCAAGTGCCCATCAGCAGATGAGCAAATAAAAAAGCTGTGGTACATTTATACCATGGAATATTATGCAGCAGTAAAAAAAATAATAATCTCTTACCTTTTTAGGAGGAACCTAGAGCCTAGAGAGTATGATGCTAAGTGAAATAATTCAGTAAGAGAAAGACAATATCACATGATTGCACTCCTATGTGGAATCTAAGCAACAAAATAAACTGATGAATGGAGTGGATCCAGAGACATGAAATCATGGAACAGAGTGGAATATCTGAGGGAAAGTTAAGGAGGGTGGGTGGGTGGGTGGAAGTTAATCAACCAAAGACCTTGTATGCATGTATGCATAACCCATGAACACAGACAATAGGATGCTAAAGGCCTGGAGCAAGGAATAGGGATGGGCTGGAAGGAGTCAATGGGGGGGAAAAGAGGGGAACATATGTAATATTTTCAACAATAGCCCAGGCTAGTTTGGCGCAGTGGATAGAGTGTGGGCCTGTGGACCAAAAGGTCCCAGGTTTGTTGTAGGCTCCTCCCTGGTCAGACCCTGATCGTGGCACTGCAGGGCAACCAATCAATGTGCCTCTCTCACATCGATGTTTCTCTCTGTCTTTCCCTCTCCTTTCCACTCTCCCTAAAAATCAATGGAAAAAATATCTTTGGGTTAGAATTAACAAAAAATATATAAAATAAAGAAAAATAAAGAATCATTTTTTAAAAATACCCAAAGCAAATTCCAAAACGCTTAGCCAAACATATTGATTAGAGGTCTTACAGGCCACTTAATGCTCTTTGGTGATTCAGCATCCAGTTTCAAAGACCTCCACTGACTGCAGAGGTTCAAACAACCTCCCACCCACACCTGTTCATCTATAGACCTTGATCTCTACTTCCAGGAACACAGGGCTTTCTGGGAAGAGCTACATGGCTACAAGGCCAGCCAGCCTGCTTGAGCATATTTTTCCTCTTATCTGAACATTGAAATGCAGATTCTCTGGGTTTTGAATTTAATATTTTTTAAAGCATAGGAGGAAATATCAATAGAAATACAAAGTGATAATTAAAGGGACATTTATTACTAAATAAATTATCATAAATCAATAATGCCTAAAAACAGATTATGCAAATGGCTAACTGAACACTTTGGGGGGGAAAAGAGCAACATTCTATACCAATAAAACTGGAAGGAAGGAACATAAAACCTTGGAAAATGAAACAAACATTTGAAACTGAAACAAACTGAGGGGAGGAGGATGGAGAGAGAGAGAGAGAGAGAGAGAGAGAGAGAGAGAGAGAGAGAGAGAGAGAAAGAGAGAGAGAGAGAGAGAGAGAGAGAGAGACAGAGAAGAGAGAGAGAGAGAGAGAGAGAGAGAGAAGAGAGAGAGAGAGAGAGAGAGAGAGAGAGAGAGGAAAATAAAGCCAGAAGTTGTTTTCTTTGTATGAATTTATATTATAGATAGTGGCTAGATGGAGAGGAGATGGAGAGTATATAACTCAAAAATAAGAATGATAAAAGAGAATCATACATAAAACAGATTTAAAATATAACAAAATGCTAATAAAGAACTCTGAAGCAATGCATTTGGAAATTCATGGTGGATAAATTTTTGCTTATTGTAATAGTAAAAACTGGCATAAAACTAATATAATCTTTAATCTTCCCTAATAATACACAAACATGTAAATTGATTGTACCTCCACTACGCCCACAGCCAATTAATGAGTATGCAAATTAGAAAGCCAAAGATGACAGCCACCCACCTGCTCCAGGCACGGAATGGCCAGCCGGAGCAGGATGCCTGAAATGAGATGGGGGGGGCAAAGGGATCAGAGTGTGACAGCGAAGACAAGACTGCAGATTCTGGAGTCTGCAGCTAAGCCAAAAACGGCAGTCTGCAGCGAAGATGGCAGACTCTGGCCAACGCAGGGTAACAGCAAAGATGAAGATGGCAGACACTGGCTGGAATGAAGGGTTGGGTTCTAGGTGCCAGAGGAAAACCTGTGCTGGAAGACAAAGGAAGGCCTATTGCACGAATCTCTTCATGTAATTGCCTCTAGTAGAATAATAACAATTAAACTTAAAGAGTAATCAGTCAATCTCACCTCACACTAAAATCAAGAGTTTCTGGCCAAGAGAGTTCCATACTGGGTTTGATCAAATTTTCAAGGCACATATAATTTATATTTTATTACAAATTCTTTCAGAAAATAGAGAAGGAAACATTGGCCAAGTCATTTTAAAAGACTAGTATAACCTTGATTTCAAAAAGAGATAACAATAGTACAGAAGAAAAGTGAAGATGTGAGACCATAACTCTTATAAACAAAGATATACTCCTACGTAAATATAATCACAGTTAAACAATAATGAAATGTTCATATATCATGATAAGTAAGGTTTATTCTAGGAAGGCAAGATTTAAAAAAAAATTTTTTTAATTTACAATATAACTTATATTTAATAGTAGTACATATGTTTTCCTCCCCCCAATATCCTCCCCCCAGCCTCCCTTACCCCCCAGCACATGTCCCCACCTGCCCCCCTCCCTGCCCCAGTGTCTTTCATTCATTGGTTATGCTCATATGTAGGCATACAAGTCCTTCGGTTGATCTTCCCCTGCATCTGCCTCCCATCCACTCCAGCCTTCCCCCTGTAGCTTGACAGTTCGAGGCCACCCTGCCTCTATATCAATCACTTCCCCCTGTTTCTTTTCTTCAAAAATATCTTGCCTCTGCATACTAGAAACAAACGTATAAGAGCAAAAAAAAAAAAGTTTGAGTGTCAGTTTCAATGTCCAACTGTTCTGAGTCCCAGTTTCAATGTCAATAGTTCTTCATGTGTACATGTCAGCAATGGTTTCCAGATGGTGGATACATCGTGGCAATGCAAGATCCATCCTTTCTGGTATGGTCCTGGGCCGCCTGCAGCCATGCACAGCTGCCGACTGCTAGCATGGGAAGGTGTCGTCAGCATCCACCATCTCTGGACCGTCCTCATGGCTGGAACAGACCTGTCAGTTCCTCACTGTCGCAGGAACCCACATGGTCTTGGAGTTGTTCTCTTGTCTTCCAGCTCACTGATGTGGTCATCTGCTTCATCTAGTCTACTCCTGATACTTTCTATGGAATTATTTACCTCAGCAATGTCACTTTTCATTTCTTCTTGGGTCTTCTTCATTTCCTCTTGATTCCTCCTCAATTCCTCATGGTTCTTACTCATATTGGCTTCTGTTCTCTTCATCCACCCTATGACCATTTCTCTGAACTCTCTCTCTGACAGGTTGCTTGCTTCCATTTTGTTTACCTCTTTTTCTGGTGAAGCTTGTTTTTCTTTCATTGGTGGTCTATTTCTTTGTCTCCCCATGGTCTTTCTTCTCTGTGTGTCTTGTTATGTAGTTCTCACTCTCCTGAGTTGATTTAAAGGCTCAGACTACAACACAACCAGGTGCAGCACACCAGGCACTGAAGAAGAATGTATTCACAGTATTGGTAACTCCAAATTAAAAGTGATTGCCAGAGGAAGGTAAATTAGGTGATAGGTGGGATAAAAGAGAGTAAGAGGAAACACACTCACACACACAAAATAAAGAAAGAAAGAAGAAAGAAAGAAAGAAATAAAGAAAGAAAGAAAGAAAGAAAGAAAGAAAGAAAGAAAGAATAAAAAAGGGGAATGCCAAAATAAAATTGGGAAAAGGGGAAGGAGTAAAAAGAAAGGAAAAGGGAGTAAACTATAAATATGGGTTGGAAACTCCCAGAGGACCACCACTAATCCCAGCAAAAGCCAGCAACGAGTACCTGGAGACTGATACAAACTACATATAACAACTAATATCAAGGGAGGTTAGGGAACACAGAAGCTTAAATCTATCAAAAAACAATGTAAACATCACCAAAACACAAAACAATGCCAACCCCCGCCCCACAAAACAAATTTAAAGAAAAGAATAACCAAACCAATCTCACAAATATGCATAAAATGTAAACAACATCAGCAGGACCGAGAGAAAAACATTTTAGGATAGTGAAGTCAGAGAAGCATTAGATGTGTATGGACTTGGAGCAGGTGGTTGGAGATTGGATATAAAAGTGGGGTGAAATTTTAACAGGGGGTACAAAGAGAGAATAAGGAAAATCTAAACCAGAAAAAGTGTAAGGGGAACAAGACACTAACTAGGGAAAGGTTAGCAAGAGAGTGCTGGCATAAGGGTGAAGTTGAAGTAGAGTAAAGAGATACTAAAGGGTAGATGAAAAAATACTATATAACACTAATCTCTGATTAGAATAAAGATGGAATAAAATGGCACTTAAAAAATTTAAATAGTAGTAGAAATAAAATTGATTCCTTAATTTGTTACACAAGAGACAATTTATGATTCAGCCCCTAGGTGGCAGTGTTTTTGAATTGACCTCCGGGTCTATTGGTCCTTTCTAGCCTGATCTAAAATCACGCTATGTCTATGGTATTTACTACTGATTTGTGGAAATAGGCTACCCCAGAGCTGCCTCTCTAATTGTGAGGACCTGTTCTGATCCCCAACGTCAGAAAAACAGCTCGCCCCTGTGGTCTCCCAGGTTATTCCCCACCAGGGGATCCCCCCTTCCTCGTTCAGTGCTGAGAAATTCGGATTTAGAGAGGACAAACTCAGGCACACGAACTCACGTCCTGCTGGTATGTTTGCGCGAAACCCTTTCTCCCCTTGGGTTTGGCAGCCCGCTCCCTCCCAAAGCTGCCAGGCTGGCCTTCTCCTTCAGGTCCAAGTGGCTTGACCTCTATGTATCCCCCCTGTCACCAGCTCCGAGGACCCTCTTCCATGTTAGCCGGCTCCAACAGCCACGGGCTTTTCCTCTTTTTTTCCCCCCAGGCGAGAAACTCCCTGTGTTACCAGCTCCCTTAACCCCCGGAGAAATCTGACCTTTCCGTGGCTGAGCACAGGTTTCCTCGGAATCTGCTTCTTCACCAACTAGGAACTGATGTTGGGGGGGAGGTGGGGGTCTCAGACGCCCAGTGTGTACGGCGACTGTAAAATCTTCAGGCTCTTCCCCTTTAAGATGGCGCAGCCGCCTCTGAGCCAGGCTCCGGGAGAGAACCCAGCCCCACGGAGCCGCTCCGTAGAGGGAGGCTAATCTAAGCAGTCGCCCTCCTTCTCCCAAAGCCCTGCTGTCCCCCCACTCGCCAACAAACACTCCCTGCGCGATCCTCAGCAGCTCACCCCGTCTACCCCGGTACACAGATGATTATGAGTCCTTCTGTCCCGCTGCCATCTTTTTTTCGGCAAGATGTTTTAATATCAGAAAAATATGACAGTTTAACAATACAGTAATATAGTAAAGAAGAAATATTTACGTGATTATATCAATAGAAGCAAATATTATTCTATAAATTTCACTTTTTATGTCTGATATAGGCTCCAGAAAAATCAGGTATAGAATGAACACCCTTAATTTAATGAGACAGAATACCAAATGTAAAAGCAAACATGACACAAAGGCAGGAACCTCTGGAAGACCAAAATAAGAGAAGGATGATGCTTGCATCTCTACTGTTCTACATAGTGATAGATATTCCCACCATTTCATATGTCTCACACACACACACACACACACACAGAGAGAAATAAGATAAGCGTTGGTAAGGAAGAGACAAAAATGTTATTATGCACCAATGATATATTGAAAACCCATAAGAATCAATAAACTATAAAACCTAGTGACAAATTAGTTTAGGGGCTAGATGAGTGAACAGCTTTCAAAATTCAGTAAACTAGAAATCACCAGTTGGGAAAATAAAATAATAAAGAAAATATAATTCACCATATTAGCAAGCTCAATCTAGATATTTAACTTGAAAGAATCTGTACACTTTTTAAAAAAGAAATGAATTAAACTGTTAAAAAAAAAAGATGCTGGAGTGGTTCAGTTGGTTGAGCATTGTTCTGTGCACCAAGTGGGGCACATGCCGGGTTTGTGAGTTCAATCCCCTCCAATGTGTCTCTCTCCTCTCTCTCTCTCTCTCTCTCTCTCATCAATAAAAAACATATTTTTTTTAAAAAAAGAGATGAATAAAATAAAAGAATGGCCATCCTATCTAATAAAAGAGTAATATGCAAATAGACCATCACTCCAACACACAAGATGGCTGCCCCCATGTGGTCAAAAATCCTGGCCCCATGTGGACACAAGATGGCCAGCAGGGGAGGGCTGTTGAGAGAGACCAGGCCTGCAAGGGAGGGAAGTTGGGAGGAAGGGACAACCAGGCCTGCAGAACAGGGCAGTTAGGGGTGACCAGGCCTGCAGGGGAGGGCAGGTAGGGGAACCAAACCTACAAGGAATGGAAGTTAGGGGTGACCAGGTCTGCAGGGGAGGGCTATTGAGGTAATCAAGCCTGTAGGGTAGGGCAGTTAGGGATGACCAGGCCAGCAGAGGAGGGAAGTTGGGGGCAAATAGGCTACCAGGGGAGCAGTTAGACATCAATTAGGCTGGCATGGGAGTGGTTAGGGGGTGATTAGACTGGCAGGCAGAAGCAATTAGGGGCAATCAGGAAGGCAGGCAGGTGAGCAGTTGGGAGCCAACAGTCCTGGATTGTGAGAGGGATGTCTGACTGCCCATTTAGGCCCGATTCCACCTGATCAGGCCTAAATGGGCAGTCGGACATCCCTTGAGGAGTCCCAGATTTGAGAGGGTGCAGGCTTGGCTGAGGGACCTCACTAATCCCTGCACAAATTTCATGCACCAGGCTTCTAGTATATACATAAGGATGAAATGACTTCACATTTTAAAGGTTTGAGTTCTCCCCATGTATTTCTCATCAAAACTTTACCAAAATATTTTTAGCAACTTAACAAACTTATTCATATAAATCCTGAATAAAACTTAGACTTAATGCAACATCCAAAGGAAAATATCAAACCTGGATTTATTGCTCCACCTGATTATAAGGCATAGCAATAAAACTATTGAAGTACTGGCCCAGAACAGACAAATAACCAATGGAACAGAATAGATAGCAGACAGGGACCCAGGAAAGGTGGCATTGTCAATTCATGGAGAAAAGATAGCTTTTGTCAATGGCTTTCAGAAAACTAACTTACTTTACAAAGAAAAACATACTTTATAGAGATCAACACTTACATGTGGTAGGGCAGCCAGAATAGGACTTAATTATTAAGAAATTTTGATTGTGACCTTTGGATGGAGGAAAGTTTCTTAAGCTGCAGCCAAAAAACACAAACCACAAAAACCATGACAAACCAAACTAATGTATTCTTTGTAATGAAAGAGATGAAAGAGTAGGTTAACTGTTGATAGACAGGAAAAAACATGCTTAAAATCCTAAACTATTAAGGGATTTTTTATCTATGAAAATAACTCGTACAAAGTAACAAAAAAAGAGAAATGTTATAAAAATGGATAAGGTATATAGAATATGCACAAAAGGATAAACCTAAATAGTTAAGTATTTGAAGAAATTCTGTATTTTTTTAGTATTCACAAAAATGAAAACTAAATACAGAAGAAAAGACTACTTAATGATAGTAAGATTAACACATAGATAGTATGTGGAGGAAATTAAAATCCTTTTCATTGATGCTTGAAATGTAAACAGACACATTCTGGAGAATATATGACAGCAGTCACCAAATTAAATATATGCATTCACTATGACAGAACAATTTCACTCCTGGACACATACTCTAAACGGTCTAAGTCTACAAGAGAAGAGCAAGAATTGTTTGTGGATTTGTTTGTATCCATTATTAGGTGAAGGATGTCAAAAATAAAGGCAGGACACATAATATACCAATTGCTTTTCACTTTATAAGTGCCCTACTTCAAACTCAAGTTCTTCAGTTACCATAGGCACATAAGCAGAGTACATTAGAGTTGTCAAAATTTTAGAAAGAAAAGCAAACTCTCTTATTCTGCCATTATTAGCAGGAAAATGAATGTATTTAAGTATAAATTATAATATTTCACAGATTTTTGCTGTTTCAAAATTCTAGGATCTTGAAAAAATATAATACTCACATAGAAAAATGACTGTTTCAGTTTCCAGAGATTAAATTCAATGGTACATGAGCATACCTAATAACTACTACAAAGTAACAAGAAAAAGAGAAATGTTAGAAAAATGGTTGAGGTATATAAAATATGCACAAAAGGATAAAATTAAATAGTTAACAAGTTAGGAGAAAGGAAGACATAGACTACCTCAGGGAGGGCAAGAAGAAATTATAAATAATATATATTAACAAATGTGAAAATATGGGAATAGTGGGGTGGACCTTAACAACATTTGCTATTATGAGCTTTCTAGAAATTTAATTTTGAATGAGTTTATGATGGAAGAAAGGAGGATATTATGGAAAAATTAAGGTAAAATTTAAATTAACATTTATGTTTTATTTGTTTTATAATGATGTGTGAAACTTTAGACAATGATTTAAAAATTTAGTGACTGGTAAAGAAAAAAGAAAACGTTACCTAATGAGTTTGTTTATATGAAAATATATATAACAAACATTTTAAAACTTTTTTCAAAATTCAGAGCTTTAATTTTTTTTTATATACAAAGACTTTCAATTCAATTTTCTAAATTATCAACGCATGGGAATAAGATGCAGAGTATCTTTGAGCATCTATATACAGTATATAAAAGTCTAAGCAACTGCCCAACCCTTCGACTGTCTGACTATCCAACCAGTAGATATGATGGACGATAACCACCAGGGAGTAGATGCTCAATGCTGGAACTGCTGAGCTGTATGACTTGGCAGCTGTGGTTCTGAGGTGACAAACCTGGGAACAGAAAGGAGGGAGACCAATTCTGGGCTGTGTCACCTGAGAAGTGCCTTATCGAAATCCAGGACCATTTGGGAGATGTCAGAGAGCCTGTTTTGGCCTGATACCAATAGGCCAGGCCGAGGGACTCTGAATCCATGCACCAAGTCTCTATTTTTTTCATATGTCTCTTGGTGATCTGCATGCACCTTTTGGAAAAGTGTTTTTTAAGATCCTTTTCCAATTTTTCAATTGGATTGTTTGTCTTTCTTTTACTAAGTTGTATAAATTCCTTATGTGTTTTGGATACTAACCCTTTATCAGATGTGCCATTGCCAAATATGTTCTCACATGCAATGGGCTCCCTTTTCATCTGGCTGATAGTTTCTTTTGCTGTGCAGCATATTTTTTATTTTCATGTAGTCTTATTTGTTTATTTTCTGCTTAGTTTCCACTGTCCTAGGAGATATATCTGCAAACATATTGCTACAAGAGATGTCTAATATGTTGCTATCTATAGTTTCTCCTAGGATTTTTATGGTTTCCCAACTTAAAGTCTTTTATTCATTTTAAATTTATTCCTGTGTATGATGTAAATTGGTGGTCTAGTTTCATTTTTTTGCATATTGCTGTCCAATTTTGCCAACATTTTTTGTACCATTGTATGTTATTGCCTTCTTTGTCAAATATTAATTGAGCATAATGGCTTGGGTCAATTTCTGGGGTCTCTCTTCTGTTCCACTGTTCTTTTCTTATTTCTTTATTGAATATGGTATTACATATATGTTTTTATTCCCCCATTACCCCCAACACTCCCATTCATATGCTTACCACCCTGTTGTCAGTGTCCATTGATTAGGCTTATATGCATGCATATAAGTCCTTTGATTGATCTCTCCCCCTATCTCACCCTCCCCTACTTTCCCTAAGGTTTGACATTCTGATCAATGTTTCTCTGTCTCTGGATCTGTTTTTGTTCATCAGTTTATGTTGTTCATTATATTTCATAAATGAGTGAGATTATGTAACATTTATCTTTATCTGCCTGGCTTATTTCACTTAGCATAATGCTCTCCAGCTCCATCCATGTTGTTGCAAATGGTAAGAACTCCTTTTTTACCACAGCATAGTATTCCATTGTGTAGATGTACTACAGTTTTTTAATCCACTCATCTGCTGATGGTAAATTAGGCTGTTTCCAAATCTTAGCTATGGTGAATTGTGCTGCTATGAACATAGGGGTTCATATATCCTTTCTGATTCTTGTTGTTAGTTTCTTAAGATGTTCCACTGTTCTTGTGCCAGTACCAGGCTGTTTTGATTACAGTGGTTTTGTAGTATATCTTGATATATGGTATTGTGATCCTTCCAACTTTGTTCTTCTTTCTCAAGATTGCAGTGGCTATTCAGGGTCTTTTTGGGTTACATATAACTTTTTGGAGTATTTGTTGTAGATCTGTGAAATATATAGTTGTCAATTTAATAGGGATTTAATTGAATCTATAGATTGCTTTGAGTAGTATGGACATTTTAATGATGTAAATTCTGCCAATCCATGAACATGGTATATTCTTTTACTTATTCATATTTTACTCTATCTCTTTTTCCAATGTCCAATAGTTTTCTGAGTATGAATCTTTTACCTACTTGAATTTATTCCTAAGTATCATTTTATTAATATCAGTGCATTCGTTAATGGGATCATTTGCTTTGTTTCTCTTTCTGGGAATTCATTATTGGTAAATAAAAGTGACATCTATTTCCATGTGTTAATTTTGTATTCTGCTACATATACAAATTCATTTATTAAATACTAAAGACCCACTGAAGGAAGATTCTTGCAAGAATACAGCTTCCTGCAGCCTGAGCAAAGCTCCCTCCCTTCTCTGCTGCCTTGCTCTCTTCTCCACTACCTCACTCCCTCCCATCTCCTCTGCCTTTCTCCCTCCCTTCTCCCCTGCCCTGCTTGCTTATTTCTCTGCAGCTTTGCTCCCTTCTGCAGTGCTTGGCTTCCTTCTAGGTCCTCTTCTGTGCATGGATATGCAAATTAACTGCCATCTTGGTTGGGTGAATTTGTATACTTGCTGTGATTGGCTTGTGGGCGTGGCTTATGGGTGTAGCTTGTGGGTGTGGCAAAGGTATAGTAAATTTGCATATTATTCTTTTATTAGCTAGGACTAGTGGCCCAGTGCATGAAATTCTTGCACAGAGGGGGGTTTCCCTCAGCCCAGCCTGCACCCTCTCCAATCAGGGACCCCTTTAGGGATGACTGACTGTTGGCAGTCAGAGATTTCTGACTGTTGGCAGTTGGACATCCCTCTCTCAATCTAGGAACACTGACTCCTAACTGCTCACTGGCCTGCCTGACTGATCAGCCCTAACCCCTCTGCCTGCCTGCCTAATTGCCCTTAAGTGCTCCCCTGCTGGCCTGATTGCTCCTGTGTCTGCCTTGCTCCATACCTGGGACCCAGGCTTCCCTCCTTCTGGCCAGCTATAGGCACCCAGGACCTGGGCCAGCTTCACTCAGGCTGGCCACAGCCACAGGCAGCCACAGGCACCCAGGACCACAGGGCATGCTGCCTAACCCCAGGGCCAGAAAGGGCCCCTGTCCCTCTATGTGCCTGCCTGGCTGAGTCCCACTACTCTGATCGCCATGGCTTAAAGAACTTTGCCATATGTTTTCCCCAGCCTCCTGGGGAGACAGTGTGAGCTGAGAAACGAGATTCTGAAGTCCCACTGAGGGCACGCCTTCCTCAGCATCTCCAAAAACTCAAGCACCTGGCTGGTGGGCACTGTGTTTGAAGGGCTTCTGGCTCCGATCCTAGCCCAATCCCAGGCCCTGGTCCAGGCATGTGTGGGAGGCAACCAATCCATGCATCTTTCTGACATGGATGTTCCTCTCTCTGTTTCTCCCCCTTTTTTCCACTCTCTGTAAACATCAAAGGAGAAAATGTCCTCCAGTGAGGATTCACAGCAACAGAAGGACAGCAGCCCTGATGCCAGCGAGGAGGCAGGGAGCCGTGGAGTGTGCATGGTGCTTGGGGAAAGGGTTACCATATTGGCCTCACACTGACAAAGGCATAAAGTCACAGAGATGCACCACTTAAAGGAGCAGAGAAATGCATCCAGAACTGGGTAGTCCCATACCAACCTGGAAGGCAGGCTTCTCTCCAACAGCACACCCCTCAAACAGCAGACAGCGTGCCCTGCAGCCCCAGGTGGGCCTCCCGCAGCCACACGGTGACTCTGTGGTCACCAAGCCATACATGCTTTTTACCTTGTTTATACTTATGTAAAGGCATCTACTCATGTATTTCATCTGTCCCATCCCTTCAGATAAAGTAATTTGGTATCTTCGTGTCACCGTGGCCCCGTCCCTTGCGCTGCCTCGGCCCTGCCCCCTGCTCCTGATTGGCTGGTAGCGTAGCGAAGGTATGGTCAAATTTGCATGTTTCTCTTATATTATATAGGATAGTAAGTAGTTTTTTAGGATGTTCTATGAAAATAAAATGTTATCTGCAAATAATGAGAGTTTTACTTCTTCCTTTCCAATTTGGATGCCTTTTATCTATTCTGGTATGATCACTGTGGCTGGGATTTCCAGTACTACGTTGAGTAAGAGTAATGCAAGCATACATTTCTGTCTTGTGGCTGTTCTTAGGGGAAATGGTTTTAGTTTTTGCCCACTGAGTATGATATTGGTTGTAACTTTGTTATATATGGCCATTATCATGTTGAGGTATCATCCTTCTATCCCCACAGAGGTATAATCCTCTCAGTAAAGTGTTGGATTTTGTCTAGTGCATTTTCACTGTCTATTGATATGATTACATGGTTTTTGTCTTTCAATTTTTTTCAATTTATTATGGATTTGCAAATATTGTACCAGGCTTGCATCCACTCAGCAAATCCCATTTGGTCCTGGTATATGATCTGTTTAATATATTGCTGAATCTTATTTGCTAATATAGTGTTGAGAATTTTAGCATCTGTGTTCATCAGGAATATTAGCCTATAATTCTCTTTCTTTGTAATGTCTTCATCTGGTTTGGAATTAGGATAATGCTGGCCTCATATAAAAATCCTGAAAGTATTCCTTCATCTTGGATTTTTTGGAATAGTTTGAGGAGGACAGATGCCAGTTCTTTTTTGAATATTTGATAAAACTGCCCTGTGAAACTGTTAGGTCCAGGACTTTTGTTTGCTGGGATTTTTTAAAATTATTATTATTGCTTTAAATTCTTCATTTATTATTGGCCTATTTAGGTTCTCTAATTCTTCCTGATTCACTTTTGGGAGATGGTATTTTTCTAGGAATTTTTCCATTTTATCCACATTGTTTAGCTTGTAGTTCATAGTATTTTTTTAAATATTTTGTATTTCTGTAAGGCCAATTGTTGACCATTTTCATTTCTGATTTTATTTATTTGGATCATTTATCTTTGTTTCTTGATGTGTTTGGCTAAAGGTTCATAAACCTTATTTATTTTTTCAAAGAACAAGCTCTTGGTTTCATTGATCTTCTATGTTATTTGTTTGTTTTGTTTGTTCGTTTATTCTCTATATCATTTATTTCTACTCTAATCTTTATTATTTCCTTCCTTCTACTCACTCTAGGTTTTACTTGTTGTTATTTATTTTAAGTGGCGGGGTTAAATAGTTAATTATTAATTTTCTTCATTTTTAAAAAAAATATATATTTTATTGATTTTTTACAGAGCAGAAGGGAGAGGGATAGAAAGTCAGAAACATCGATCAGCCGCCTCTTGCACGCCCCCTACTGGGGATGTGCCCGCAGCCAAGGTACATGCCCCCGACCGGAATCGAACCCGGGACCCTCCAGTCCGCAGTCCGACACTCTATCCACTGAACCAAACTGGTCTCGGCTAATTTTCTTAATTTTTTGAGGTAGATCTGTAAAGCTATGAACTTCCCACTCAGGACTGCTTTTGTTGTGTCCCAGAGATGTTAGGATGCTGTGCATTCATTTTCAATTGTTTTGAGGAATTTTTTTCTTTCTTTCTTGATCTCATTAGTAACCCATTTATTGTTTAACTTAGAGACCCATTGCATGAATTTGTTCACCAATGGGGTCCCTTGGCCTGGCTTGTGTAGATCAATGGACCTCTGCCTCGCCAAAGCACAGCCTTACCCACCAGCTTGGGCACCCAGGGAGAGTGTCGGTTAGCCTCTTACTGCTGAAGCTGCCTTCACCAGCCATAAGCCCAGCATCTGATACCCATCTTTCAGCTGAGTGGCACTTCTGCTGTGGGAATGCACTGACCACCAGGGGGAAACTCCTGCATTGAGTGTCTGCCCCTGGTGGTCAGTGTGCATCATAGCTACCATTGAGTAATCCAGTCCTCCAGTTGCTCAGTTGCTTGGCTTTCATATATATAGACTAGAGGCCTCATGCACAAAATTTGTGCATAGGAAGGGGGTTGCCTCAACTTGACCTATACTTTCTCCAATCTAGAACCTCTGGCTCCTAACCACTCACCTGCCTGCCAGCCTGATCCCCCTAACTGCTCTCTTTTGACAGCCTATTTGCCCTAACTGCTCTCCCCTGCTGGCCTGGTCCCCCTAACTGCTCTCCCCTGCCTGCATGATTGCCTCTAACTTCCTCTGCCTTAGCCCCGCCAACATGGCTTTGTCAGGAAGGACATCCAGAAGGACATCCAAAAGGTCGTCTGGAAGGTGTCCAGTCTAATTAGCATATTACCCATTTATTAGTATAGATGCCACCTTGTCCTAAAAATGCAGGTTGTTCTAAGGTTTTCCTATCATGGAAAGGGAGCCTGCAGAAGCATCCTGGGTTCTGAGCAAAGCTTATGCACTTGTGCTTTATCTCAGCAGATGTGATTCCTAGAAGAAGACTCTTGGATGTACAGTGAACATTTCTTTCGAATTTGCCAAATCATCTTCCAAAACTGTTGAACCACTTTAAACTCCCAGCAGCAACCATGTGTGTGCCCTCTGTTCCAGTTTGATGCCAATATCATTAATTTTTCCCTAAAAGCTTCCCTCCCATCAGCTGGGACTGCTTGGTCCTTAAGCCAACTTCATTGTTCAGCTGGGGCCTTGATTTCCCAAGATAGAATTATGGAGGAGGAAAAATAGCTTTTCTCTATCTTTCTGAGTTCTTAGTGGAGGCCCTTGTAATGAAAGATAGATCACCAAGATAAAAACAGAAGTTCATTAATATGTCTACCTTAGGTATATATGGGAGATCCCAGGGAAAAATGAGTAACTCCACAAGGTGGCTTAGAATGCAGATTTAAATACCTTCTTCCTAGGGAAAGGGGATGGGAGATGTAGGCCTCTTAGAGGAGAGTAAATGATATTTAGGAAAGATGAATGGGGTGGGGGAAATAGTTTGTAACAAAGTTTGAGTGTGATGTCAATTTCTACTCTCCTGTCCTGTGGCAGGAGTCAGTCTTCTCTGCCTGATGACACTTCTCCCATCAAGGGACCTATCACATTTAAGCTCCTTTAGGGGGGTCTGATTTTAGGGAGATAAGGAGACTTCAGTGAAATCTTCTGTGTGCATTTGCTGTTTTTCAAGCATCTGCAGCTCAAGATCATCAATATAACAGCACAGCATATGTTGGGGTGACATGTTCTCTGACCTTCAGAATAAACCCAACAAAAGTGTGTTTCCTCTCTTAGGTGATTTGCCACAGTAACATTATTATTCCCTGGAGATGGTATTCTGAGCAGACCTTCCTGGGAGTGATCATAACATTATCTTGTGTTTGTAGAAAGGTGTTGGTCATAGCACTAAATAATCCAGAAGCAGTTTTCTCATCTTGTGGAAAGGGAAATAAAGTTATGATAGTTTATCTCCCTTTCCATGGGTTTCTTGTGGGTTTGTGTCTCTGGTGCTCCAACCCATGGCCCTCAGCAACCCAAGCGCCTCCACCTCAAGCCTTGGGGCTGCTGCATTCCAGGCCTGCAGGTTTTTATCTTCAATCCCCACCCACCCAGCCCCAGATTTACAATGGCCAGGCTTTGGGCAGTGGGGGGCCGCATCTCCTGATGGCTCTGGGGCTGCGATCTGGACTCCTGTCCCCCCACTGCTGCCATGGCCGGGCCTCGGGTGGCATCCAGCCATCATGGGTTAATTTGCATACTCACTCCTATTGGCTGGTAGCATAGCGAAGGTATGGTTAATTTGCATATTTCTCTTTTATGAGATTGGATATAAAAGCCAAACAACTGAAATGCCAGAATGACGGGTTGCTATGAGGTGCACTGCAGCCAGCCAACCAGCCCGACTGGGTGGGCTGCCCCTTCCCCAGCTGGATCAGGACCAAGGCCGGCCTGCCAACTGCCCATAGTGCCTCCACCAACCATCATCACCATCCCCAATCAGCTACATCCACCCCAATTGGAGGAGGGGACAACCAGCCAACCTCCTGATCCTTCCCCCAACCCAACCCCTGACCAGTTGGGCCCAATTGACCCCCATCAGGGCGGGCCAGTCGGACCTCACAAATGCAAGATTTTGTGCACTGGGAGAGGGAGGAACCAAGATGGCAGCATAGGTAAATACCTATCTTGCTTCCATACACAGTAATTTCAAAATTACAACTTAACGAAAGAACAAACAGGGAAACCAAGGATTATATCAGTGAATTAGAAGTCAGAATTTTTAAAAAATCACTTAAACAGAGAACTAAAAAGAAAAACACAAATTAAGAAAAAGAAGACAGGGTAGGGAAACCAAGATGGCGGCATAGGTAAACGCCTAAACTGATGCCTTGCACAACAATTTCAAAACTACAACTAAAAGACAAAAAAGACAGCATCCAGAACCACAGGAAGGCTGGCTGAGTGAAAATTCTACAACTGGAAGGAAAGAGAGAAGCTCACTGAGGCTCAGAGGAGTTGCAAGAGGCAGAGGTACTGAGACGGGTGTGCGCAGAGAAGACTGGCAACTGGTACACAGCTGGCTTTCTCGGGCAGGAGGGAGACAAAAGCTCCCAGCTGCACTGGACTCCAGTTCCAGGTGATACTCTGGGGTCCCAGACTCATATGGAGTGAAACTGGACTGTCAGGAAAGAGAAAAGCACACTAAAACTCAGAGGAACTCTGAAATACAGAGATACTGAGGTGCCCACTTGGAGAGGGCAGGCTGCTGGATGCATGGCTGGCTTTCTCAAGAGGGAAGGAGAAGGAGGCTCCCAACTGGACTGAACTCTAGTTCTGAGAAAACCTCTCCCCAGGCTGATTTGGGGAGAAAATGGACTGTTTATCAGTGGGCAGAACTCAAGGGCAGCTTTCTCTCAGAGGCGCTTGCAGAAATTGCTGTGGGACACTGAGACACAGAGGCCTATAAGGGAAGGGCTGATGGAAACCAATGCTATCTGCTCAGCCCTGAGACTCTGCCCCATCCAAGCTGAGCACAGAGGCTTTTGCAAGCCTTGTCTCATAAGGGCATCTCCAGTACAGAAGTTCTCCCAGCATAGACACAGCTGATCCTCACAGCCAATTGGACTAAAGGTCAATTCCTGCCAGTGATACCAATAACAATCAAGGCTTAACTACAACAAGACTATGCACACAGCCCACAAAGGGGTGCACCAAGAGTGTCCACCTCAGGTAACTGGGGAGGCTGAGCCATTTGACCCTATAGAGCACCTAGCACACAAAAACACTCTATCAACTCAGGGAAGCAGCCACGTGACGCAAAGAAACAGATTACAAATGAAAGAAAAGGAGGAAAGAAAATGACTGGATAAGAGTTCAAAACCATGGTTATAAGGTTTTTCAAGAATTTTCGAGACCTTTGAGGATATGAAAAAGGACCAACTAGAAATTAAGCATACAATGACTTAAATAAAAAATATTATACATAGATCTAAACTAGAGGATCGCAAGAATCAAGTCAAAGACTTAAAATACAAAGAAGCAAAAAACAGCCAAAAAAGCAAAAAGAATCCAAAAATATGAAGACAGTGTAAAGAGCCCCTGGGACAACTTCAAGCACCCAACATCAGAATTATGGGGGTGCCAGAAGAAGAGACAGAACAAGATACTGAAAACCTATTTGAAGAAATAATGATAGAAAACTTCCCCACTTGGTGAAAGAAATAGACTTACAAGTCCAGGAAGTGCACAGAACCCCAAACAGAAGGAATCCAAAGAGGACCATACCAAAACACATAATTAAAATGCCAAGAGGAAAAGACAAAGAGAGAATATTAAAAGCAGCAAGAGAAAAACAGTTAGTTATCTACAAGGGAGCAGCCATATGACTGACAGCTGATTTCTCAACAGAAACTATGCCAGAAGGGAGTGGCAAGAAATATTCAAAGTGATTAATAGCAAGAACCTACAACCAAGAGGACTCTACCCAGCAAAGCTATCGTTCAGAATAGAATTGAAGATCAGATAAAGAGCTTCACAGATAAGAAAAACCTAAGGAGTTCATCACCACCAAACCAGTATGATATGAAATGCTGAAAAGTACTCTTTCAGAAAAAGGAAGAAGAAGAAAAAGGTAAAAATAAAATTATGAACAACAAATACAAAATATCTATGAACAAGTGAATCTAAAAATCAAGTGAATAAAAAAATCTGATGAACAGAATAAACTTGTGAATATAATAGAATCAGGGGCATAGAAAGGGAGTGAACTGACAATTCTTGGGGGGAAAGGAATGAGGGGGGTACGGGAAGAAACTGGACAAAAATTGTACACCTATGAATGAGGACAGTGTGTATAGGGGGGTGTAAGGGCAGAGGGTGGGATGGGAACTGGTTAGAGGGGAGCTATGGGGGGGAAAGAGGAACAATTGTAATAAGCTGAACAATAAAGATTTATTAAATTAAAAAAAAATAGAGGACAGCTTCAGGGAGCTGTGGGACAACATGGAAGTATAACAACATTTTTTATGATAGAAATGCCAGAAGGGGAAGAAGGTATACAAGGGATAGAAAATATGCTTGAAGAAATAATTTTAGAAAAGTTCCCTAACCAGGTGAAGGAAAAAGTCACAAATGTTCAGGAGGCACAGAGAGTCCCAAGCAAGAAGAACCCAAACAAGCCCACACTCAGAGACATCATAATTAAAATGCCAAAAATTAAAGACAAAGAGAGAATCTTAAAGACAGCAAGAGAAAAGCAATTTATCTACAAAGTTGCTCCCATAAGGCTGTCAATGAATCTCTTATCAGAAACTCTACCAGCCAGAGGGAATGGCATGAAGTATTCAAGGTAATGAAAAGCAAGGATCTGAAACCAAAATTAATATATCTGACTAGTGGCCTAGTGCACGCAATTCATGCATGGAGGGGGGGTTCCCTCAGCCCAACCTGCACCCTCTCCATACAGGGACCCCTTTAGAGATATCTGACTGTTGGCAATCGAACATCCCTTTTGCAATCTAGGAACACTGGCTCCTAACTGCTGGTCTGCCTGACTGATTGCCCCTAACCCCTCTGCCTGCCTGCATGATTACTCCTAACCACCTCTGTCTGCCTGATCACCCCTAACCACCTCTGCCTGCCTATCTGATCACCCCTAAGTGCTCCCCTGCTGGCCTGAATGCCCCTAACTGCCTCTGCCTTGCCCCACACCTGGGACCCAGGCTGAGATCAAAGATAACAAACTATGCCCTCTGGGCTAAATCTGGCTTTCTGCCTATTTTTGGTCAATGAAGGAAAAAAAGAATGTTATTTTGTGACATGAAAATTGTATTAAATTCAAATTTTAGTGGCCATAAAGTTTTATTGGGACACAGCCATCCCGTTCCTTTGGGCTTTGCATGCTAGGACTGCAGAAGTTAAGTATTCGAGGCCATGTATAGCCCACAAGAATTGAGCCGCACTCTAGCTCCTTACGGAAATGGCATTTGGCCCCTGCCCTAGATAAATTCTGGGGTGTTATTATGTGAAATGTGCATAGTTGAAAATATAGGCTTATAAAATGAAAACATTTTACTTCAGTGTTCATAGTCATTTTAAAGGGCACTTTTATTTGTAGCAAATTCAATTTTCATGGGATTTGTAGAGCCCTGTTCTGGGGAATGGACACCGCGTGCAGGCAGTCCCAGCACTCCAGCCTCAGGGGGCAGGGCCCAGGCCAGCCAGGGGAGCCCAAGGCCAGGCTTCGCATGGTTCTCACAGTGGTAGCCGCAGCTCCGGCGGCTGCAAGGGCCTTTCTCGGTGGTGGCTGTGGGACCTCTCTACTGCAGTCCAGGGTCACCCATCCCCAAAGCCTGGCAGAGCAGCCCTAGTCCCCTTCCTTCCCCCTCCCCCAGTCCGTCTCCTAGTTTCCCTCAGCCACCCTCCGCCCTGCAACCTCTTCGGTTCCTCTGGTGGCCCGGCCCGCTTGCCCCACCCTCCCCTCCCGCCCCAAGGGAAACTGCAAGGCCGGCAGGTCTTGGACTGAGCTTGCAGGGCAAGGGGTCTGGGGGGCCCTGTGTCCCCCTTTCCCACCTGCATTCAGCATGCTGGGATCGGGCGGCAGCATTGGCGGGCCTTAAGAGCAACTGGTGCTGGTTCTGTGGCGGTGGGGAAGGAGGTGGTGGCAGTGGCTGGCAGGGCTGAGAACAGAAAAGATATCCAGGCAGCCCACCAGGGGGAAGAGGCATTGGCCTGGGGAGCTGACGCCAAGCGCTGGCAGTCCCAGCTAGCCCGCAGTGCTCCGCGGAGTGGACTGGGGAGTGGATGCCGCACCCTGCGGAGCTGACTGGGGAGCAGACATCGTGCAGCCTGCAGCAGCCCTTGGAGTGGCAGCGGAGGTGTGAGAGGCAGACGGCCCCGCCCCCACTCCTGATTGGTTGGAAGCAGAGCGGAGGTATGGTCACATTAGCATATTACCCTTTTATTAGATAGGATAAGGCTACCATTCAAAATGGTGAAATAAGGATCTCCTGAGATAAATAAAGGCTAAATTAGTTTATCACCAGCAAACCAGCACTGCAAGAAATGCTAAGGGAACTTCTGTAATGAGAAGAAAAAGTGGGGAGAGAGAAAGGGAAACACAGGCATGGGTTTCCCATGCAACTGTTCTCCCGTGCTGGCCTGGTCCCCAACTGCCCTCCACTGCAGGCCTGGGTCTCCTCCAACTGCCCTCCCCTCCTCCCCTGCAGCCCTGCCCTTCAACAGTCCTTCCCTGCAGAACTTGATCTCCCTCAACTGTCCTCCACTGCAGGCCTGGTCCCCCCCCACTTCCCTCCTCTGCTGGCCTTGTCCCCCAACTGCCCTCCCACGCAGACCTGATCTCCTCCAACAGCTCTCCCTGCAGGCTTGCCCCACCCTACTTCCCTTCCCTGGTGTTCCTAGTCACACCAATTGCACTCGCCTGCTGGCCTATTCTCCCCCAACTGCTCTCCCCTGCAGGCCTGGTCGTCCCCCGCCCCCTCAAGTGCCCTCCTCTGCTGACCTGGCCACCCCGAACTGCTTTAAGTTAAAGTTTAATTTCAGACCATCCTTTCTGGTTACTTTAGGCCTCTGAGTTTCCAAGACTGTCATGCAGGCCTTCCCTGACCTTGTCAGGTCAGCATGTGGCCCTTTTCGTCCACAATATCTTTGATCTTTTTTTTCTTCTTAAAGAAGACTATTAAACATTTTTTTTTGTAATACTGGTCTGATGGTGATGAACTCCTTTAGCTTTTTCATGTCTGAAAAGCTCTTTATCTGCCCTTTGATTCTATATGATAGCTGTGGTGGGTAGAGTAATTTTGGTTGTAGGTTCTTGCTTTTCATCACTTAGAATATTTCTTACCAATCCTCTGGCCTGTAAAGTTTTTGCTGAGAAATCAGATGACAGTTGTATAGAAACTCTCTTGTAGGTAACTGTTTTTCTCTTGCTGCTGTAAAAATTTTTTTTGTCTTTATCTTTGACATTTTAATTATAATGTGTCTTGGTGTGGTCCTCTTTGGCTTCCTCTTGTTTGGGACTCTTTGTGCTCCCTAACATGTCTATTTTCTTCACTAGGTTGGGTTTTCTGACATTATTTTTTAAAATATGTTTTCAGTTTCTTGCTGTCTCTCTTCTCCTTCCAGTAACCCCATGATGCAAATATTGCTACTCTTGAAGTTGTTTCAGAGGCCCCTAAACTACGCTCTTTATTTTTCTATTTTAATTGGGTATTTTCTGCTTCCTTATCTTCTAAATTGTTGATTTGCTGCTGTGCTTTGCCTACTCCATTGTTGATCACCTGTAATATATTCTTTTTTGTTTGTTTGCTTTTGTTAATTCTCATCAGAGAATATTTTTCCATTGATTTTTAGGGAGAATGGAAGAGAGAGGAAAAAACAGAAAGAAACATCAATGTGAGAGGAACACATCAATTGGTTGCCACCTGATGAGCCCTGACCAGGGCCCATGCCGGCGGGGAGGGGGGAAGCTGCAACCATGGTGCCCTTGACCAGAATTGAACCCAGGACTTTTTGGTCCACAGGCTGATGCATTGAACCAAACTGGCTAGGATTATAATATATTCTTTATTACAGTTATTATATTCTTTCTTTTGTCTAAATTTTTTAATATTTTAATATTTATTTTCATATTTCTTTTCTCTTTTAAAATTCTTACTAAGTTTCTCTACTCTTTGTTTAAGTTTATTGAGCATCTTTATAACCAGTATTTTGAACTTTACATCTGGTATATTGCTTGTCTCCATTTTGTTTAGTTCTTTTCCTGGAGTTTTATTTTATTCTTTTTTTGTGGAGGACCTGTTTTTTGTTTCTTAATTTTGGCTGTCTATCTGTGTTTGTTTCTATGTTTTAGGTAGGGCTGCTACATCTCCCAGTCTTGTTTGAGTGGTGTTACATAGTAGATACCCTATAGAGTCCAGTGGCACAGCCTGCCTGGTTACCTGAGGTGGGTATTTTAGATGTGCCCTCTGCTATTGGTCTCTGTGCACCCTCCTGTTGTAGGTAAACCATGATTACTGTTGGTATGTCAATGGGAGGGATTTAATCCTTCATTGCAAATATAGTAGAGGAGCTGCTGTGAGAGGCCAACCCCACAGAGCAGGACTTGCAGGGTTCAGCAGGGTTCTGGTACTTGCTGAGTTGTTCCTTGAATGTGTTGTCCGCAAAGTCTAACCTGCTCTGAGCCACCTGGTATGAGCTATAGAGTGAACTGCAGATGGTAGCTCTTTCTGCTAGGCTTGGTGGTGCCCATGAAAGGCCAAGCTAAGAATTGAGGCCAGCTATCACTAGTGTCTGTCTTTGGGAAACTTAGGAAGATATAGAGGGCAGATGTTGCTTGTTTTGGATTTATCAACCTTTGAGTAAGTTTAGGAAAGTCTGCAGCATGAGTCAAGATAGATCATTTGTATGGAAAAGCCACTATAAATTGCTTGCAAGTTTGGTGGGATGGGGTCTCAGGGAATCATCAGGGCAGGATTAACAGTGTTAGCCAGGTTGATAGAGAATCAGATATGGCAACACCCTTTATCTTCCTTCCCCCCACTAGTGGGGAGAAGGCTCAGAAAAGGAATAATGACCTCTACAAACACTTCTGTTGGGGAGAAAGCTGCTCCTTCAACCCTCACTCAGAACAATTCTACTCATCCTCAAGTAACCCTGATACCTTTTGAGTTAATTTCTGCCCCCGTGCTAGAGATCAGAATAAGCTATTCTGAGTATGTCCATGTGTGAAGCCTTTAAGGGAATACCTGACATTCTAGCAGCTCAATCATTTTCACAGCCAGAAATGATAGTAACTTTTCTTTCTGACATGGAAATCTTGGGCTGAGGGGGAGTGCTGGTGTGAGACAGGGACAACTCTTTTCAGGAAATATCTGTAGCCCAGATATCCTTCCTGATTTTTAACCCACATGCATTGTGAGTGTGGGTATAATTCTTTCTAAGTCCCTGCCCCTGCTAACTATCTTCATATGGTTTCTTCTTTATATACATAGTTATGAAATTTATGTTAAGCTAGACACCAGGTGGTTTGAAACAATGGTTGCTTTGTAGTTTGGTTATAATTTGATGTGGTTGTGAGAGGAGATGAGTACTGTGTTTACCTATGCCACCATCCTGACCAGACCACAAGGGATACCTTTTTAAATGTTTCATATTGTCCAATTAAATTCCATTTGTCTATCTAGCCTTTTGATGGGCCATCTAGCTGAACCTCACTTTATAGTATTATGTGCATTGGTCATTTGTGAAATAATGTAGTTCATTCAAGTGATATTTGTAAAATATTGAAAGATCACATTTTTAAATATGGCCAGCAATCTTATTAGAAGTGTCTTAAATATTGAGATATCAAACTGAAGGTTGTGGATCTACATTTTCCAAAACACTATTTTTTTCTTAAAAATTTGAATTTTATCATTGGCAACAGATTCTATCAGTTGTCTTCCTTGATGATAGATGTAACAAGTTTATTTTAAATGATAAGTCTACCCAAGTCTGGCTAATTTTAGTCAGTTATTTACTCAAGTAGACAGTGTCCCATTAAAGCAGCTCATTTGGATTCCAAAATGGCAGTATAGTAAGTGGATACTACACTGACATGCTCCCATTACCAAACTGGAAATACTGAAAAACCATCCTGAATAATAAACTGAATACTAGCTAGAGAGGACCCTAATAACCAAGGATAGAAAGTGGATGCTGCATCAATAGTGGTAGGAAGTGCAAAGGTGAGAAAGGGCTTCTACAGACAGCAGCTGAAGTTCTTGAGGGATATCTCAGCTGTGGGTGTTCCCACTGAGAACTCTGATGTGTAAACCCCAAGCTGTACTCCCAGTCTAAAGCATCAGAACTGAGAAAGGTGTCCACATAACATTTGGCTGCGAAAAGCAGCAGGGATGCTCTCTGCCAGAGATAGATAGTTGGAAATGCAGGCACCCTTTTAAAGGGCCAACACACAAAATTTCACGTGTAACCACTCACCTTGGGGTCTGGTAGAGGGAGGGCAGAGTGAACTGGAACTGTGTGAACAGAAACTATGTTTGGAGGCTCTGGGGTTAGAGCTCAAAAAGCAGACACCCTGTGTCCTGTGCTAAGTCATTCCCTCATGCTACAAAGAACATGGCAGACTTTTACCATCCAGGTGGTTTTTGCTTGGTGGAAAGACAGTTGCCCAAGCTATTAGAGAACATCTTTTCCAACCTGGTGGAGTATCTAAAGCCTATTAAGAGACAGAGTAACAATCAGCCTGCAGGCAAAAGCAATTGCCCCACTCTCTTAGAAAAGCTCTTGCCCCACCCTGTGGTCAATAGCCTGTGGCTATTCAAGACAGAATACAATCAGACTACTAGAAGAGCCAGGTATCTGGACACTTTGAGTCCTTGCCTGTTCTAATTTGGGGCATGGAGCTAGGAAAGGCAGATATTAGTGTATACTTGTTCCTCCCAATGCCAGTAAAGAAAGCCACAAGGTTTGGATTGATGATAGATTCCAACAGGGTACTCAGAAACAATATCTGGACATGTCATGCACTAGTTAATGGGAGGCATAGTAGCTCTAACTAATACATAGTCACAAACACAAACAGGCAGCCAAAACAGGGAGACAAAAAAGTAAGGCTCAAACAAAACAACAAAATAATTCTCCAGAATAACCAAATGAAATGGAGATACAAAATTTATCAGACATGCAGTTCAGAATAATGATGACAAAGATGCTCAACAGCATGAGAAAAAAATAGTTACATCCTAGGCTAATATCTTCATAAACAAGGTCAACCTTTACTTTAACTGAGCTTATCTGTCTTTTTGCATCTATGATAACATACCCTTAAAATGTTTGGGTAACTTGTAACTTCCCTTTTTCTGGACCCCTGAGGCATAACCAAATGTGCTGGGCGCCAGGATACCACAAATCCCTTCATTATCAGGTTAATTGTTCCTACACCTACCTAAGTATGTGTATATCATTTTACTTTTTATCCAATCTCTGGGGTTTCCCCACTTTGCTTCTTCTGCCCCTCTAATCTATCACCAATGGATTTCATGTAACCCACCCTATGTTTCTTCCTTTGATTGCAATGTAAAAATACAGATGTAACCCACCATTCTCCGGAGCATTAACTCAATTCATTGAAGTTGTGCTTCCAGGAATGTGTTGACAGTTTGGCTCAAATAAACTCACAAAAATTCTTTACAAGTTTCAACGTTTTTTTTACATTAACAATATGAAAAATAAAATGGCAATAAATACATATTTATCAATACTTATATTATTTCATTCTAGAATATAATGCTCTTTTTAATTAGAATAGAATTTAAATACAATATTTTTAAAGCAATTATGACTTGTGGATTTGGGGCGTAGATCAAAGAAGAATGTGCACAATTATCTGAAAAGGCATTAAAATATTTTTCTTTTTTATAAACTATACGAGAGGCCTGGTGCACACATTTCCTTCATGGGGCAGGGAGAGGAGGTGGTCCTCTCAGTACAGCCTGCACCCTCTCCAATCCGGGACATCCCTCTCACAATCTTGGACCACTGGCTTCTAACTGTTCACCTGCCTGCCTGCCTGATTGCCCCTATTGGCCTAGTCACCCCCAACTACCCTCCCACACTGGCCTGGTCACCCCTAACTGCCCCCGTGCCAGCCTGGTTGCCCCTCACTGCCCCCCCTGCCGGCCTGGTCACCCCAAACTGCCTCCCTTGCTGGCCTGGATTTCCCACACAGCCTGTTCAATCGTCCATTTGGTTGCAATGGTCACTTAAGCTTTTATACATATAGATATCTGAGTCTGAGTGAGGCCATATTTTCCTCATCTACTTTAACTAGAACAAGATACTGCAATGAAGATTCAGTGCAGAAGCAGGTATGAGAATATAGCTGGATTCTATTAAGCCAGATATTAAAGAGATTAGCAAAAATCTAAAACAATCCCAACCCTATCATTGGCTTTTTTCAAAAAATATATCTATTTATTATAAAAATAAATTTTAGTCCTAATGTTATTTTAAAATAAATTAATGACTGAATAAAAGAGAGTGAAGGGATTAGCCAAATAGCATATATGTATAACCCATAGATACAAACAACAATGTGATGATGTCCGGTGCAAAGTGGGATAGGGAGGTAAAGGAGAAAGTGGGAATATTTGTAATAGTGTTAACAGTAAAAACAAAGTAAAATAAAATAAAATAATCAATGCATACATTTTTAAAACTTCTTAGTTTTCATTTATAATACAGAAAATATAGACAGATATAACCCACATAAACCAAGTAGGTAGGGGTTTCCAAATAAATAAATAGGGTTGCAAATTAAACTACAGGACACACAGTAAATTTGACTTTTAGATAAACTGGATAATTGTTACTATACATATGTCCCATGTGATACTTGGGGCATAATTACACTAATAAATTATTCATTGTTTTTTTATATGTTTTAATTGATTTCAGAGAGAGGGAGGGGGAGTAAGAGAGATAGAAACATTAATGATGAGTGAGAATCATTGATCTGCTGCCTCCTGCATACTCCCTACTGGGAATCAAGCCTGCCACATGGGCATGTGTCCTGACAGGGAATTGAACTGTGACCTCCTGGTTCATGGCTTGATGCTCAACCACTGAGCCACACCTGCTGGGAAAATTATTCACTGTTTATCTGAAATTCAAATTTAGAGTGAGGGGGTGGTAAGGTGGAAGAAGGCAAAGGGGTGGTAAACACACAATACAGTGTACAGATAATGTGTTGTAGAACTGTGCACCTGAACCTATATAATTTTGTTGATCAGTGTCACCCCAATAAATTTAATTAATTTTTTTAAAATATGAAATTCAAATTTAACTAAAAATTCTATATTTTATCTGGCAGGCTTAATTTGGTATTTTCAATAATTTTTAAGAATGTAAAAATGTCCTAAGATCAATAGTTTTGAAAAATATTGCTTAAATGCTTTCTGCACTTCATTTTTATCCATTTTATTTTCTTTTTCCACTTACTCAGATTTAGTGTAGCTTAACTTTAACTAATTACTTTAAGTGCCTTATTAACTAGACTTAATTGCTATTGAACAACTTGTTTTTAAATCCAGTTCTAGATGTAGCTTATTCATCTCTGTATATTTTTCTCAAATAGAAAATAAATGTGTTATAGTAACAGAACCAATAAACATCATAATTTTTATAAATTATTTCACAATGACAGTGATGTAACCCATGCTTGGGGAGAAACCATGATGGGGATGTTCTAATTAGTAAGAATTGGAATAGGTCCTATACTTATTTTATGTAGATTATTTTTTTAGTACAATAGGAAAATGAAGTGTTCTGCTAAAAGCCTTACAATTTGAGTCTTATATATGTGTTCAAGAATGGCATAATGGAATATAGGGCTTCTTGGAGATTTATAATCAATTATAGTTTATTGTCTGCATGTAACTTAGCTATGTTGGATTGATTAATAATAGCATGTTGTAGTACTTGTGGAAAATAATAATCTCTGAAATATGTTATGAGTTAAAATTATGTAAAATTGATCTGAGCCCTGGCCAGTGTGGCTCATTTGGATGGAGAACCATCACATACACAGAAAGTTGTGCAGTCAGTTCCTGGTTGGGGCATATACCTGGATTGTGGGTTCAATCTCCAGTAAGGGAGTGTATGGGAGGCAGCCAATCGATATTTCTCTCTCTCTTCCTCCCCCTCTTTCTAAAAATCAGTAGACACCCCAGGAAAGAAATAAATACATAAATCCTATCTAATAAGAGTAACATGTAAATTAACCATCACTCTGCTACACCCACAAGCCACATCCCCCAGTCAAACAGAGCGAGTATGCAAATTAACCCAACCAAGATGGCTGTGGCCACAGAGCTATAGCAAACAGAAGGTTTGAGTTTCCTTGGCAATGAAGGAAGCCAAGCTTTCCTGCTACCCTGGCTGGTCAGGCCTACACTCAAAGCTAAAAAGTTTGAATTATAGAAGATAAATAAATCCCAACAAAAATGGTGGCAGCCACAGAACTAGAGAGAGCAGGTTTGAGTTGCCCCCAATGATGGAGGAAGCCAAGATTTCCACACATCCTGGCTGGCCTAGGCCTCCACTCAAGACTACAAAGTTTCAAATATAGAAGATAAATAAATCCCACATACCAGGGCCTTTGCTTGGGTTTCTGGGGGACATTGTCAGCCTGCAAACCACCACAGGACCCTCATGCAGGCTCCTCCAAGCCCCAAGGGAACCCCACCCTGATCCAGGATACCCTTCAGGGCAAACCAGCTGGCCCCTACCCGTGCACCAAGCTCTATCTTATCTAATAAAAGAGTAATATGCAAACTGACCATCACTCTAACACACAAGATAGCTGCCCCCATGTGACACAAGATGATTGCCACAAGATGGCCTAAAAGAGAGGGCAGTTAGGGGCAAACAGGCTGGCAGGGGAGCAGTTAGGAATCAATCAGGCTGGCAGGGGAGTGTTTAAGGGGTGATCAGGCTGTCAGGCAGAAGCAATTAGGGGCAATCAGGAAGGCAGGCAGGTAAGCAGTTAGGAGCCAGCAGTCCTGGATTGTGAGAGGGATGTCCGACTGCCTGTTTAGTCCTGATCCTACCAGGATTAGGCCTAAATGAATAGTTGGACATTCCTTGAGGGGTCTCAGATTGGAGAAGGTGCAGGCTGGGCTGAGGGACACAACCCCCTGTGCATGAATTTTGTGCACCGGGCCTCAAATAAATAAATAAATAAATAACATTGAAACTAAATTTATGAAACAAGTTATCACATAGAAATTATATCTGTGAATGTATCAATGTTGCCTATGGCTTTTTTGGTAAAAAAAAAAAAAAAAAAGTAAAGAAATTTAGAGTACTACATAGATCCTGGGTTACTATAGCCCTGAACCAACAAATATTCCTAAAAATTAAAATGTGTATCTTAAAACTAAATTTATATAAAAATGTAATCTACACTTGATATATGTACAAAGAAAAATAATATACATAAAAATAAAACAATTATCTGAGAAAATTAGGGTTAAAGAGCATTTTTACTTTCTATATTCTATGCTTATATGAAATTTTATATTTTGAATTATATTTAAAATAAAAACAAAGCACTGAATATAATAATGCATTTTAAAAATTACCCTTTGGCCGAGACCAGTTTGGCTTAGTAGATAGAGCGTCGGACTGTGGACTGAAGGGTCCCAGGTTCGATTCCGGCAAGGGCATGTACCTTGGCTGCGGGCACATCCCCAGTAGGGGGCGTGCAAGAGGCAGCTGATGGATTTATCTCTCTCATGGATGTTTCTGACTTTCTATCCCTCTCCTTTCCGCTCTGTAAAAAATCAATAAAATATATTTAAAAATAAATAAATAAATAAATAAATAAATAAATAAAATTATCCTTTGAAAAGTAGAATCATACTTTACAAACTCTCCTTTAACTCATTTAGTGTTTCTCAGAGCTCTTTCCATGATGCTACTTATAACCGTTTCCCTTATTTTAATTGCTTTACAGCATGTATATGCCAAAATTCCTACCCATTTCTATACTGACAAGCATTTTTTATTGCTATTCAAACAGTGTTGCCATGAGTGTGATGATGCCAATCTCTTTTATTGTGGGCAGTTCACAGGTGAGTGGGATGGAATAAATCATTGTTTGAGTGGTAGCACTGGTACAATAATTTTTACTTTTGTACCATTTTGGGAGCGCTATATGAAGAGAGCTCACATAAGGCTTGGGAAATGCCAAAAAAAATCTTAATCGAGTCCGTTGTGTTAGTCTGTTTTCAGTATCTTTAATTGCTTTGTCCAACATTCATTCTAACCCACTGCTAGCATGTGGCAGCTGGAAAATTAAAAACCATGTCTCAGATTCTATGGAGGCTAGGACATGACTCAGTTTTTATAGTGGGAATGTTTGAGAACTAAATAAAATACAAGGAAAGCCCAGTTTGAGGCATTTTGTCTGGCAAGATTCAAGGCCAGGGTGGCAGCTACATCAGAGATTTCCCAATGTGGTGGGCGGATTCCTGATTCAGCAGCTTCCCGGAGCAGCAGTGGCATATTTCTGGCCCAGGCAGAGTAGTCTCGGAATGCAGCCTGGGATGTCAGCACTATTAGCAGCAGGTTCATAATTTTTCAGCTTCCTGTACCGCTGGGAAAGATTTACCTGCTCCAGACGGAGGCAGAGTAATTTCTGGAGCCACTAGTTGTTCCTGGTTGTTAGGGCTAGAGCTATTCCTCCATTACTTCCAATAATTTTGTATGTTCTCAATTCTTCATACAAAATTCCTTAATATTCTAAGCCAGCATACTGTCTGTTTTCTACAGCCTGTAAGCTAAAAAGGTTGTTTACATTGATAACTGGTTGGGAAAAAATTAAGAGAAGAATAATATGCTGGAGCATTTGAAAGTTATGAGATTCAGATTTCAGTGTGCTTAAATAAAGTGGAAAATACCACTCTCAAACACTTGTGTATTAATAGTGGCTGCTTTTTCATTACAACAGCAGAGTCAGATGGCCCACAAAGTTTAAAATATTTATCATCTGGCCCTTTACACAAAAAGTTTGCCAACCTCTGATCTAGAGCAAATTCCCTTGGCTCAATTGTACTCTGACCAATACTGATGGTACTATATTAAGGAATGTAAGAAAATGATGGAACAGTTGTGAACAATACATAAATCTTATTAAAATCTTAGTCACTGCTATCTTTTCTATTTCTGTCATCTGGTTCTGATCAAATAGTTTTCCGTGTTGACACCGTAATCCAGAAAGTTACAAATGGCGGTGGGCATTACTACTGTCCCTCCAATTATTTCTCTTTCTCCTCTAGAGCATATGGTAAAATTAAACTTCTATGCACCCTTGATGTCAGGGGTGATCACATGACTGGCTTTGGAAAAAAAAATCTGAGCAGAAGGAATCCATATCACTCAAAGCAGAAACTGAAGAGCCAGTGCACAACCTACCATGTTGCTTTTCCCTTGTCAGTTACTTGAGATCCATCAGCCTGGATTTCTCTCTGCTTAACTCCAGGGAACAGCTGTCCCTGAGAAGTCTGATGGATGTAGCATAAGTGAGAAACTAACCTTTGTTGTTTTAAGATACTGATATTTGGGGGTTTCTTGTTAATAATCTAAACTATCCTGCTGAATCCGTTTTGACTCAGTGGATAGAGCGTCGGCTTTCGGAATGAGGGGTCCCAGATTTGATACCAGTCAGGGGCATGTAGCTTGGTTGTGGGCATATCCCCGGTAGGAGGTGTGCAGAAGGCAGCTGATTGATGTTTTTCTCTCATTAATGTTTCTGGCTTTCTATCCCTCTCCCTTCCTCTCTGTAAAAAATCAATAAAACATATTATAAAAAATAAATAAACTATCCTGACTGATATCTCAATATATAAATTGGACCACAGTATTTAAGCTCTATAATTCAGACATACTTTCTCTATTTTTAAAATAGATCATATTTTTACCAGAAGATGTTTCCACAGATACTTGGGGAAAATATTGAAACTTGTAAGTAACTTTTTTGTTGGTTTGTTTGTTTTTGGTATAAAAGTCTCTTAAGGTTAACTGAGTTTCTGTTGGGTAAGAATATATTCAGCCCATTCATAATTTAAATTTTAACCAGACTATTTCTTTATTCTCAAGAGAGGTATCTTCCTTCCTTCTTTGTCAAGCTGGCACCTAAATAAAAGGTGATTCCTAAGATTTCCAGTGGAGGGCATGGGCTATAGTTATATCTGCTCCTCTCCAAGTGTTTTTACTTCATATTGGTACAGTATGTTGTCTGGTCTTTCTCCTGTGCACCTGCACTAGCTTGTGGTTGGTGCTGATTAGATTTCTGAGCATGGGTGGTACTTGCTGCTGAAGTCTAGAACCAGAGCTTCCAGTCATGAAGTTCCTGTGAGCTGAAGTTTCATCCTGACCCCACACGGTAACTCAAATCTCACTCTCTCCTGAAGTTCACAGAGCTCTGTGAAGCTTCACTCGACATTACCTCCCTTGGCTTTTCTGTTCTACTTTCTGGTGCCATATTAAAAGTGGCTCCAATGAGACAGCTTCTCTGAGAGTCCAACTATCTTCCCAAGGATATGTCTAGGAATCCCCAAAACCTACACGAACATTCTATGTCCTCTGTCTTTGGGTTTTAACTAAATGGTCAGAGGAAGAGAGTCATGTCTTACTCCAGACCTTATCTTCCTCTCACTCTTATTTACCTTCTTCTGGAATCAGAAAGTCCTTCAACTTCCTCTTCCAACTGGTAGGAGCTACTTTATGCTCCTTCCTCAGTCCTGTGGTATTCACCCTCCTTTTATTTCTGGCAGTATTAACTGAAGGGCCATATGGAATGAAATGCTACCAGGAAGATGATATATACTCTGGAACATATTAAAAAGTATTGTGCTTAATACATTAGTCTTAATAGACCCAAACATTAAAAAACACAAGTACTATATATGTTTGATTATAAGGTGAGTTGTTTTCTCAAAATTATTCTTCGGATATGAGAAAATCATCTTATAGAATCTCTCACATTAAATGACAGCAAACACATACTTGGGAAAGATCCACTAACCCAAAATAATTCAATTAATGATAGAATTAATTTTTTTAAGTGACCAATACATTTAAACATACTTAATAATCATTATTAGAATGTGGTCTGATCATCACAAGTCTTCTGTATAAACACATCTTTTATAAATAATTTTAACAAGTAAAGTAATAATGCCTATGTTGTTGAAATGATAATTACCCAATAGATATTTGTGGCTTGGGGTAAAATGTCCAGTGACCACCTTGCCAACAACTTGTGAAAGAACTATATCTCCAGTACTTTACATGGAAGGGAAAATAAGTTCTTCATTTAAGATGACTCAAAAAATGGTTCTGTTTTTTAACAAGGACATTGATTGCTAAAGTATACTCTTCGTAACATTTTTTATATAATTCAGGCATTATAAAGCATTCGGGCAAGTGAAGAGTTTTAGTAGAATTATTTCATGAAATAAAAGTATGAAAAATAGCAATATTTGTTCATTATTAGAGCATGTAAAATAATGTGATTTAAAATTGAGGGCAGACAAATAAAATAATTAAAGTTTATACATAAACTAAATAAGTAAATTGTTCTTTAAAGTACATCCCTAAATGTATATATATTCAAGATGGCAAAAAAAAAATCAGAATGAAACAAAAAACTCCTTTTAGGATCCTCTCTTTGGAAAATGGGGATAACCTTAGATTAAAGTTTGCTTAACAGTCAATACATCACACAATTTTAACTCTCTCCTACATGAATGTTGCTTCTATTATTCAGAAATGAATTTTTTTCAATTTTCAAAAATCCCCTTGGTTCTGATGAGTACTCTGTAGTTAGCAGATTTATACAGCTATTTCTGAAGCTCTGATATTCTCTACAATTTATTACATTCCAAACTCACATGCCCATTTTCCATTAGCAGCATTATTAATAATCTCTATGCCAGCTAATGAAAAAGGTTCTTTTAAAGTCTAGATATACCACGAGACATTGCTATTCCTCTTCTACCAGTTTTCAGCCCCCAAACTACATCTCAGGCAATTCCAGTATAGTATTCACTTGACCTTAACCAGTCTTCACTGGACCTACCTTTCATAAAATTACACAGTGATTTTTGCTCTTGAGAATTAATACAAAAGACTAGTTTTCAAAATGTCATTCAGATAAAACAAAAAAAATCCCCTTTGGTCTGAAAACAGACACCATTGTAAACAGAGAGAGAAGAGAGAAGAGAGAAGAGAGAAGAGAGAAGAGAAGAGAAGAGAAGAGAAGAGAAGAGAAGAGAAGAGAAGAGAAGAGAAGAGAAGAGAAGAGAAGAGATAAAAAGTCCATGTAGGAAAGCTATGGAAGTTTGGTGAGAAGTAAGGTTGCAGAATCTAAAAATGTGATTCCAAGTTTGCAAACACTTTCATTTTCCAGAAATGGTAAATTTCTGTTTGAAGAGGTCTTCCAAATTTGTTAATAATATTCTTAATTATAAATCTGAAATAAACCCTGAACAGATTAAGTAGGATTTTCTAGATCTGGAAATATTTTTTTAAAAAACTGCCCATTCCCTCAGTGCTTTCCACTTTTTAAAAGGATATTTTACTGTGGACTAGAAATACATCTTTCTTTCCTAAGAAAGTAAAAGGCGAAACAGGTTCAGTGATTTGCTAGGAATCACATTGCTAAACCAGCAACAGAAAGAGGACTGGAACTAGCCCAGGAGCCTCCTAGCTAGGCTGCTGCCAGCCTCCGTTACATAACAAGTTTGCCAAGTTCTCATCTGGATTCAGCAACTTTATTAGGAGAGATGCCCAGTAACAACCCTTTTATAGTATTCCAAGTCATGAGGGCAAGGTGACAGGAATTTAACCTCAGCAATTTTTTTTCCTCTTACCTTTCACCCAAGACACAAACACATTAATTCAAGAAGCAGAAGCCCCTTAGCTAATATTGTACATTACCCTCTAAAGGTTGAATGTTTATTACAGTGTTCATTATTGTGGGCCCAACCCAATGAACAATATTCACAATTTCCAGTGTAGCCAAATCCTAATCGACTTTCTTTTCCTAGTTTTTCCTTCTGTCCTAGCCCGCACAGGTGCATGAATGTAGTGTGCCAAAGGCAATCTCTATGCAGAGCTGAATTGATTTTTTGTTCCTTTTTTTAAACTATATTTTTACTAGAGGCCTGATGCACAAAGTTCATGCAAGAGTAGGCCTTCCTTCCCCCAGCTGCCTGCACTGGCTTCACTCTGGCACCTGGACCCCGTGTTTCCCTCCAGCTGCTGGCAGGCACCCAGGACCCAGGTTGGCCTAGCAGCCCAGGCTTTGTCCAGAAGGACGTCAGGTTTAATTAACATATTAACATTTTATTATTACAGATTATTTATAGTAGTTCAGATATCTCCTATCCCTTCTGCCCATTCCCCCTTTAAGACTTCTTGCTTTTTTATGAGCAATGTGTACATCTGGACATACACTGACAGAAAACTGCCTCAGCAAATTTTCAGTCACTTGGATTTAGGGATTAAAAAATATTTGATCATGTTTTATTGTGTTCTCTGTGGTTAATAGCTGATTTCTGGGATTAACAAAATAGGAGACAAAAGAAAATTTGGCTCTAGAGTTTTCATGTCATTGTGGTTATGCTTTTGAAAGGTTTAACTGGCATGTATCCACAAGCATAAGGAAAACAAGTTTTCTAGGTCTTATTCATGTTATAAATCACTCTGCAATAGTTCACAAGGTATGTTGATACTTTTTGGCAGAGTAGGAGTATATTCAGTTACATGAAGCATTTCCTAGCAATGTGTGAACTATGTAGTGAAAAATAATTACTAAACAAATGTTCTACATTGGTCCCTGAGAATGGACATTGGCATTAACTGCTTTGATCAATTCTTTTTCCCTTAACTTCTGCAATGCTATAAGCTTGTGGTCCACTGCTTCTCTAACAGCTTCTTTTTTCCTTTTGTGATTCTTTTTCCCAAGAAAACATAATGGTTCAAAAATTCAATCCTCATCCCTCTCTCCAACATTTTTTTTCTTTGTACTTTTTCACATTTAAAGCTGTTATATGTTTAGATGGTCATTACCTCTAATGGCTGAATTTTAGACCTCTGAGGAAATAGAGAAATTCACTCAAATTTTTCTTAACCTAAATTCTCTCTCCTGAGATCATTTTAAAATGGATAGTTGCACTTCAGCTGACTACGTTGACATTCACCTCAAAGCCAACATTACTAGAACCAATCGTCAGTAGACCCCTCCTGCCCACCTTCCATCCAATAATCCCTCTTTCGGACTTCATAGTTCCACTCGAGGGCCTCCCGCTCAGCCTTCCCCTGGCAAACAGCCTGCCCACTGCTGTCAGATGAATCTGTCCAAAGAGCACCAATTCCCCTAGAGAACCTACAGACTGGTCATCTGGTGCCATAATTAGGACTATTTAGCTTGAAATACAGAGCCCACCAAAATCTGGTCTTAGTTTGTTTTTGCAACCGTATTTCTGTCTAGGGCCTTATATGGACATTCTGCCCTGTGTGTTCCCTGTCACCAGTATATGTTCAATGTTCACACCTCTCTCAGCTTTAGTTCACTATGTTCTCATTGGAGAAAAATTTTTCCCCTCCTTTCTCACTATTTAAATCTCGTCTATTCTTCAAGACCCTGGCCAAACCCCTCCTGCTTTGTCAGGATTTGCCTGAATCATCCAGTGCTGAATGGCCTCTCCCTCTTTTCTCTCATCTGTCTCTTTGGGCAGCAGCACTTTCTAAACATAAATTCTTCATAGCTTTGTATTGTTTTTTATAACTTAATTTATATTCACAACATCTTTCCCATCTTTACATTTATGATTTTCCACAATAAAAACATCATTGATTTGTTGATATTCATTCTTATTACTATTAAATGAACAATATTTAGAAAATGTTAAAAACATACATGCAGTGAGTTATTTCTACACTTAACTGTCATGAATTATAGTCAAATGAAATCTGAATACAAACAGAGTTTGAAGTTGTTTGGGGTAGGAGGTTAATTTAATGTCCAGCCTAATTGAAAATAAGAAAAAGATAAATAAATCGATGAAACTATTTTTTTCACTATATACAATGTATACAAAGGACTTAAGGGAGAGAGGAGAGTACTTCAGAATGTCTTGGGGGGAGGGGAAGCAAGAGAATTGTGTTGGTAAAAATAATGCCAGAGATGAGAAAGAGAATGCACCATTCTAACAATCAATCTAAGGAAATGAAAAAAAAGTGTAATCTGTAGGGGAAATTCCATATTTGTAGAAATTATAGATGTTTGTATATGTAGCAATGTGGAAATTTATAAATTTGTAAAAGCACATATAAGTAAATTATTTAGTATTACACATATTTTCAATGTAATAGCCATGACTGTTAAATGAATATGCTTGATTTCAAGTCTCTATTTTCCTGACAATCCTGCTGACACATCTCAGTTTATTAGCTCAAACATACAACTAAAATTCATCCCATATTAGGACATCAGCCTGTTTTACTGAATCGCTCTCTTTTACAAAGTAAATAAAATATGTGCTATTAAAATTTTTAACTGTTGCCATGAAAATTTCAAGCTTTAATATCACTAATGGGTTGCACTTTTTAATTAAAAAATCATTTTATTTTTATAAATATGCACATGACCTTCTTAACATTTTAATAGATTTTGTTTAAATAGCTTTATTTCTAAAACTTCAATCAATATGGTTCCTAGAAAAAGAAAGCAGACCAAAAGTACTGGATCTAAGCCATTTTACAGGACATTCTAGAGAAGATTAAATGATGGAAACAGTGTCATTTGGCCAGAGGTTTGAAGGGGAAGGAAAGGGATGAATAGGTGGAACACATACAGCTTTAGGGTATAAAATTATTCTGTGTGAAATCATAATGGTGGTTACATGTCATTATGCATTTGTCAAAACCATAGAACTGTGCAACTCAAAGTATGAATATAAAGAATTGACTATAGTTAATAATAATGTATCAATATTAATTAATTGTCACAAATATATTACACTAATGTAAGATGTTACTAATAATAGGGAAAACTGTGAGGGGTAAGATTAATATATGGAATTCTTTGTATTGTCTGCTCAATTATTTTGTAAATCTAAAACTATACTAAAATAAGTTTATTAATTATTTTTAAAAAGATAGTCTCATATTTAGTTCATACAATTTTTTAATATATTTATTTTTTATTTTTTTGTAGTATACCTTAGATTTAATAGTAGTACATATGTTTTCCTTTTTCCCCCCATTGTCCTCCCCCCAGCCTCCCCTACCCCCGGGCACATGTCTCCACCTGCCCCCCCACCCCAGTGTCTTGCATCCACTGGTCATGCTCACATGCATGCATACAAGTCCTTCAGTTGATCTCCCACAGCACCCTGGGTCCAGGATGGAAAGGGTGCAGGCTTGGCTGAGGGGACCCTTCCCCCAGTGCACAAATTTCATGCATTGGGTCTCTAATATAAGATAAAACTCTGGGGGACCCCAAGGCAGGTGCTGGATGTGGAGGCCACGGGGGCATAGACTACAAAGGAGACAGAATGGAACCTCACATCACCCTGTTTGGCCCTGAAGGATGGCTGGTTAGCCAGAGACAGGTAAGATTCCTCAGGGAAGGAACAACCTAAGACAGGCACAGTCGCAGAGGGGCCAACAGGAGAAAACTAAAGATCAACAGAAGTGAGGCATAGACCCTCACTCACAAACCTTGCAGGGGCATGAACTCTCACCCCTTCTGAGGGAGGTCTCCTGCCCCCACGGCTGTTTTGCCTCGCACGCACATCTCAGACCGGGACCCAGGTGGCAGACAGAGACTCGGCCAGCAATAGCTGCTCTATATCTAAATTCAGTCGATTACCAGGAATGCTCGGGACCTACACAAAAATGCAAATATTCCTTTTCACTAGTATTTACATGGTAAACTAAGATTTCTGCTTGAGTATTAAAATTGATGGCAAAATAGTAATCAAGTTTTCAGATTAATTTAAATTGGCCAAGTGAAATAAGTGAATACTCAAGAAAATTTAAGTGTACTGAACAAAAAGCTTTTCCTAAAACATTAACTAAAATATCTATTAGTAGTTCATCTCACTGTAAAATTGCCTAACATCCAAAGAACCTAAAACAGTCATATTTGTGTGCAAAATTTAAAATTTAAAATTACCAAGACTGCAAGATAAAATTTCCAAAAGCCCCCATTAATCAAAAAAGGAGGGGCAGTGGGGTAATATCATATAAGGAAAAATATCCTGTAAGTAAAATACATCTAGAAAATTCTTACTCCAGTAAAGTAAATTCCATTTGTAAAACCAACTGCAGGACACCCATGAAAAAACACACTTGCTGTCAAAATTAGCCAAAGGAAAATCATTTAGGCAAAAATAAAAAGAATCCCAAGTCTATTTTGCAGAGAGGATCCCTATGGTAACTTTTGGTAGAGAATGTGTTTGTGTGTTTTCAGAGAACAACTCCAAGACCATGTGGGTTCCTGCAACTGTGAGGAACTGATGGGTCTGTTCCAGTCACGAGGATGGTCCAGAGATGTGGGACACTGATGACACCTTGCCATGCTAGCAGTCGGCAGCTGTGCATGTCTGCAGGCGGCCCAGGACCAAACCAGAGAGGATGGATCTTGCATTGCCACAATGTGTCCACCATCTGATACCATTGCTGACATGTACACATAAAGAACTATTTGACACTGAAACTGGGACTCAGAACAGTTGGACATTGAAACTGACACTCAAACTTTTTTTGCTCTTATACGTTTGTTTTCAGTATGCAGAGGCAAGATATTTGTGAAGAAAAGAAACAGGGGAGAGCGATTGATATAGAGGCAGGGAGGCATTGAACAGGCTGTCAAGCTACAGGGGGAAGGCTTGGGTGGATGGGAGGTGAATGCCGGGGGAGATCAACTGAAGGACTTGTATGCATGCATATGAGCATAACCAATGAATAAAAGACACTGGGGCGGGGAGGGGAGTGGCGGACATGTGCTGGGAGGTAGGGGAGGCTGGGGGGAGGATAATGGAGAGGGGGGAAAGGAAAACATGTACTGCTATTAAATATAAGTTATACAGCAAAAAAATCAATAAAAGTTAAATGTTAAAAAAAGATAGTCTCTTATATTTAGTTCATACAATTTTTAATATATTTTACTTAAAATATATTATATTCCCTCCAGCACATGTACCCACCTGCCCTCCAGGCCCCAGTGTCTTGCATCCACTGGTCATGCTCACATGCATGCATACAAGTCCTTCAGTTGATCTCCCACAGCACCCGCCCCCCACCCTCCCCAGCCTTCCCCCTGTAGCCTGACAACCTGTTCAATGCCTCCCTGCCTCTATATCAATTGCTCTCCCCTGTTTCTTTTCTTCAAAAATATCTTGCATCTGCATACTAGAAATAAATGTATAAGAACAAAAAGAATTTGGGCCTTTCCTCCCAAGAAAAATGAAACTTTTTTCTTTAGAGACTTTATTTTTTTTCCATTTTTAATCTTGAATGTTAAAAAACAACAACACCTGTTATATGTATATTTTTAACCATTATTCAGAAGTTCAAATAACTACTGCTTATTTATAGAAAATCACTAAATTTTGTTAGTTAAATAAATAATAGGATGATAATCTAAGTGTAATATTAGTATGCCATAAATTGTCTTCAACATTGAAAATTCATAAGTAGGAAATTAAAGCTATTATAAGTTACATTTTTAAAAAATATATGCAACTCAAGAATGAATGGGGATTCCACAAAAAGGTTGACTTTGTAGAAGCTATGGTTTTCTAGTAGCTGAGGTCAGAGAGGGAGAAAAGTCGTTGAAACAACACTAGCTGGATATATAATGTCAGTTGAGCCAGATGGCTGTGGAACAGACTAAGGCACATTCACCTTTTGTCTTCTTTATGTTATGGCTTCTGATTGTTCTTAACGATCCCAGATGTGCTTGCTTTAAACCTTTCCCTTCTTCCTGACCTCACTTTTTTTTTTGTATTTCTTCTGTAAAGGTCTGTGGAATTGCCTTTCCCATATTGTAACTAGGATTAAGTCTTTAATGATGCATTTCCAAATGACCACATCCCTTTTCTCCAAGGCTATCAAAATGTTTCCCATCTTTCCTAGACTCACTCCTAAAAATATCACCTATAATGGCTTAATTAATACTCTGAAAATAATTAAAATGAGGTCATTCTATTATAAGCTAGTGTTATGAAATGTGTGAATTCACTTATAGTATCCTATTTCAAAATTAATATATCTTTAAAGTCTTAAGTTTTAATTCATTGTTAAAATGTATTATACATGCCAGAATTACCAAAATGTTTTTAATTTTAAATATAGTTCTTTGACTGCATAAAACATTAATAATGCCCTGGAAGTTTTAATATTTTGGTAAATAACAATTAGGTAATGCAAGCTAGTAAATATTAAAATAAAAACATGAAAATAAAATAACAAAAATACTTAACACCACAAGAAAGGAAATATGTATGTTGTCGTTATAATAGAGTTATATCTATCTATCTATCTATCTATCTATCTATCTATCTATCTCTCTATATATATATGCTTACATATAGTTACATAATGAGTTATAAATGTATATCTGTAATATGTAATATACTTGGAAATACATATCAAGGATTCATTATAAAAAATATAGCAGTTGAGGTATTGAGGTTATAAGAGTAGTTTATAAATGTCTCAGCAAGGTAATCAATTAATCCAGTGAATATGATATAACATTATTATGGTTATTATTCTTACAGTTTACTGTTTCAAAATAAGTAACTTAAAATGTTTAATAGGGATTTCAGTCAAGATGGTGGCAAAGGTAAATTTGAACTCAGAACTTCCCCAAACCACATCAAAAGTACAACTAAAGTGAACAACCGTCATTGAGAACTGCTTAAAATCTAGCTGAACAGAAATACTATAACTAAGGATACACAGAAGAAGCAACATCAAGACTGAGAGGAGGGGTGAAGATGCTAATTGGCTGCTCCCATACCCAAAAGTGATGGATAAAAATCTGGAGGGATATTTCAGCTGAGGAGGTGTCCCCTGAGGAGTGAGAGGTCTCAGACCCATATTGGCCTCCCTAGCCCAAGGTTCCAGTGTCAGGAAGAACTGTCCCTATAACTTCTGGCTGTCAAAACAAGCAAAGATTGTAGGTGAATGAGGTGGAGGGCTGCTGAAGTCCCACTCATTCCCCTTAAAGGTCCCACATATAAACTTATTCAGACTCACATGCTCTGAGCTTCAGTGCTGGAGCAGCTGGGTCACACAGAGAGGAACTGGCATTGGACAAAGCTGGTGGGGTAGGTTTATCCCAGACAAAAGTGCTGGCAGAGGCCATTGTTCCTTTGGTGAGCCTTTCTTCCACAGTGCTGCAGGATGATGTCATATCTGAGTTTTCATCAACCTGGCTATCACTCTTTGTGCTGCCTATTCCCTGAAACCCCAGCCCAGTCAACTTGAAGGTCCATCTAAGTCATTTCTAGGAACTTTTCTATACAAATGGCCTCTCTTGGCTCATGCTTCAGAATTTCCTAAAATCTTGATAACATGCAGCATCTGGCTTCCCAGTGTCCTATATCTCTTAGTGGCCCCAGGCCTGACCTAGTGGCAGCCAGCCTTGTTTAGCAGTCTGGCCTCTCCTGGGCAACTCCAACCCCAACACAAGTAGCAGTGATCTTTAGATCACTATGTAGTTTGTGCTAGGTGGCCCTGGGCAGGGCACAAGTAGTGGCTGACCTTGCATCACCCAAGATGCCACAGGTCCAGTGCTCCCAGTGGACAGCTTCAAACCATGTTGAATTCTAGCCAACCACCTTGATTAGCAACATACTCAAAGGACAGACTTGGCAGGCAACAAAGCCTCACTAAAGCAAGCCCTGCTTCATGGGATTGGCTCCTGCATAGCAGCTCCTCCACAACAGTTGTGCCACCATCATAATTGGCTAGTTGATATTAATAATAGGGAAAAAGCAAAGAGGAGGCCAGACACTGAAGCTGCAACTTTACACTCAGGGAACCACCAGTACATTCCCTACAAATCATTGGGGGAATGGGGGAATGGGGTGGGGAAAGAGGTCCAACAAAGGTGAAATGGGTGCATGCACAATGAAGTTGGAGTGAGGTAAGATGCTTCTTATCAATCTAACCTGGGGAACAAAGTACATTAGCTAGCGGGGACAGAGCCATTGAAAGCCTGGAAAATTCTGAAGGTTTAACTTGTTAAACTCCTAGTTATAACCTCAAGATAGAGTTCTCACTTTCTTGCTTGTTCTTTCTTGTTTGCTTTCTCTTCTCCTATTTCTCCCTTACTGTGTGACCCACACATGCCCTTACATGTCCCGAGCTTTAGGAGCCACATGGCCCATGATCCTACAGATCCCACACAATGGACTACAGCTGGGAACACAAACTAAACTAGACTGGATAGTGCTTTAATATAGAGTAAAAACTCTGGGCAATGTCTTTTTTTCTAGAGAGAGTGGATGAGAGGGGGAGAAACAGAGAGGAAGAAACATTTATGTGAGAGAGACACATCAATTGGTTGCCTCCTGCACTTACCCCAACCAGAGCCCTGGATTGAGCCTGCAACAGCGGTACATGCCCTTGATTGCAATCAAACCTGGTACCCTTCCATGTGTAGGCCAACATTCTATTTACTGAGCTAAACCAGCTAGGGTGGGGCAATGGCTTTGATCTTAGCCCTACTGAAGACAACGTTGGACTTTTGCCATGGTGGGATGGAAGGAGATGGGGCTTTGGAGGGAAACTCCTTAATTTGTCATAGCTTTCCATGATACCTCATCCTCCATGGGGCTTCAGGAAATTCTTTATCCCATGGCACCCTAAAAGCTACACTTCCATCAGTAACAAGTTGGGATGCAGAGGTCACCCTACCAATAACAGATGCACCCAGTCCCCACAGTCAATTGACATGGGGGGGGGGCGACGTGGTCAGTCCCTCCCAGGGAAGTGCCAACAGCAATCAAAGATCAACTACAACAGGACAACTCACACATCCAAAATGGGCATGTACTTAGAGAGCCCAACTCAGTGATTGGAGAGGTTGTGCCACAGGGCCCTACAGAAAACCTGCAATAAAAGGCCATTATACCAAGACTGGGAGACATAGAAGCTCTACCTAATACATAGAAACAAACACAAGGTAGCAGTCAAAATAAGAAGGCAGAGAAACAGGTCTCAAATAAAAGAACAAGAGTAATCTCTATAAAAAGAACTAAATAAAGCAGAGACAAGTAAACTACCAGATACAAAGTTCAAAACAATGGTTATAAGAATGCCCAAGGAAGTTAGTAACAACTTCAACAGCGTAAAAAGGACATGGAATCCATAAAAAGAACCAGTCAGAAAATAACGAAACACTAGATGAAATGAGGAATAAATTATAAGGAATCAACAACAGAATAGATGAAGCCAAGAATCAAATAAGAAATTTGAAATATAAGAAAGCAGAAACAGTCTGGCCAGCTTGGTTCAATGGTTTAGCATCGACCTATGAACCAGGAGATCATGGTTCAATTCCCTGTGGATCCCCAGTGGGGGTGTGCAAAAGACAGCTGATCAACGATTTTCTCTTATCATTGATGTTTCTCTCTCTCTTTCTCTCTCTCTCTCTCTTTCTCTCTCCCTCTCCTTCTCTCTCTGAAATCAATAAAAATATTTTTTAAAGAAAAAGATATCATAAACTCCCAACAAGAACAGCAAAAAGGAGTCTCTAGGACCGTGATGGCGAACCAATGACACACGTGTCAGCACTGACACGCATAGCCATTTTCAATGACACACAGCCACATGTGATTCCATACAGAGAAGTATGGGGCTGCATGCTGAGGATGTTTCATCCTCGGCTACCGCATGGTCAGATGCAGTAGCTGAGGATGAAACATTTGCTGTAGTGTAGTGTAGACACTCTGTTCCAGAGGTCTGTAGGCCAAAACAACAGAATTCTGTCACAGAGTGTCTAGTTCTGGGACTTTTCGGTTAGGCTATTAGGGGATCTTTGACCTCACTTCTGGCCAGTGGAGCAGGGAGCAGCAGAATGCTGTGGGCAATGCATCTCTGGGGGCCCTGTGATCACCATTACCAGCAACCACATAACCACAGCAACCATCATCCAATCTACTGTTCTGGGGTGTTGTGGATTTCTAACTGATCATCATTAATGAGATAAGTGAAGGGGAGGCTGAGAGATCCAAAGGTCTGTGCTATGGGTGCCATTTCCTGCCATTAGAAATAGCAGCAGCCATCTGAATTTATATAAGGAACGCCATTTTGCATCATAGTACAGACTCCATTTCACCACTATTATTGTTGTGCATCTTTATTAACACCTATTTCTGCTTATTAACCCTGCCCTTTCCTAAAAGAAAGTTACATGTGCCATCTTGTAGTCAGTTAGGCTAGTTAACCCCTAATTGCCTGCAGGGCTAACAGGCTATCTATAATTCTATCTTCTGTCACTGCCCCCCTGATGGAGAACCCAAAAAATAAAAAATCAAGGTTAAATGAAGGAAGTGGTAGTAATAGCAGCCGACCCTTTCAAGAGACATGGACCGAGATGTAGGGAATTTTAGAACAAAAATGGCAGATCATTCTGCATTCTATGTACTGAAATGGTAGTACTGAAACTAATCATTCCCAACTCTTGAAAAAAGGTGAGGATGAAAGGAAGGAATACATTTCCAGGCAGCTACACCTTTCTTAAGAGCCAATCTAATTCCATCCTTCAATTTATAAAAGACTGTAAAAATTGAACCTCTGCAAGTTTGAGCATTGCTCACTCTATAGCTCAGCATGGAAAAGCACTCAGTGAGGGAGAATGTATTAAAGAAACTCTCCTAAGATGTGCACCAGTTCCATTTCATGATATGCAGAATAAAGATGGAATTATTAAGAGAATATCTGAGTTACCATTCAGTAGAAATATCAGTAGAATAATGAAACTGAACATAAACGTACAACATCAATTAAAGAGAGACATAAGTAATTGTAAATATTTTTTGACCTCTCTTGATGAAACTACTGATATCACATCACATGCTCAGTTGGCCATTTTTGGACAATATTCTGTTGATCTCACAATGAGAGAAGAGTTGATAAAGTTAGTATCAGTGCCAATAAGTATACCAGGAAGCAAAATATGTAAAGTTGTTATACAAACATTTCGTGACCTAAGCATTGATATTTCTACAGTTTTGTCAGTGACAACAGATGGGGTACCAAACATGGTGGGAGGAAAAGGTCAGATTTGTCTAATTGTTTACGAAAGGTATTGGACATCTGATTGTGCTTTTTCATTGTATTATCCATTAGGAGGTTTTATGTGCCAAGGCAGGATTCGCCTACTTAAATTGCTTAATGTCAGTTGCTACACAAATAGTTAATTTAATAGCTGCTTGCCCCCTTCACAAGTGAAAATTTTCTGCACTTTTATTGGAGGTTGATTCCACCTACAGGAGACTGCTGATGTACAATAATGTAAGATGGCTGAGCCGAGGCAAAATTCTTGAGCTCTTTGTTAAGTGCTTTGAAGAAATTAAAGTATTTCTTGAGGATAAGGATCTGAGAAACTTTTCTCAGCTCAATGATGATAAGTGGGTCAACACCCTGATATTTTTTACAGATCTCTCTGTTCATATTAGTGAACTAAATTTAAAGTTACAAGGCTTTGGCAAAAGTATTGACGTTATGTTTGGATACATAAAAGCTTTTGAAAGTAAACTTAAAAATTTCGAGCGAGATGTAGAAACTAAAACTTGTATTTTCCTCGAGTAACAAAGTATTTTGAGAAGACCAGTTCAGCTGTACAAAGTGAAATGGAACCCTTGCATATAAAGTACCAGCATGTTTTAGACTCGTTACTTGACCAGTTCAGTGATAGATTTAATCAATTTAGAAGCCTAGAACAGACCATAAAAATAATTAAGTATTCTGATATAGTAGTATACAGTAGTTTGGAATTAAATGGTTCCCAATGAATGCAAATTGATAATTTGGAGATGCAACTTGCAGAATTTCAAGACAGCATCTGGGCTCAGGTGTTTGTCAATTTGAGGTCAAAGCTTGAGAATCTGGAAAGGTGCTGCTTGGAGAATCAAGAGGAGTGTCACTATGAACAGGAATTACCAGACACTTGTAGCACCCTGAAAAATATAACAATGGCTTTATTCACAATTTCTCCCTCTATGTACTTTTGTGAGATCTTATTCTCAGCCTTAAATAATATCAAAACCAACAAAAGAAACAGATTGACAAATGAAGTTAGTAGTGCTTGCTTGGGTTTGAAGTGTACAAAATACCAACCTTCATTTGAAGGTTTAGCCAATGAAATTCAACAACAAAAAAGTCACTAATAGGCAGGTTAGTTAAATAATTCCACCTCCACCTCACTTATCTTAGTTCATGGTACCCCACACAAATTAAATAAAAGAAACCGACTGACAGATGAACAAAGAAGTCACTAAGCAGGTAAGTTAAATAATTAGTTTTTGGTTTATTAAATACAGTTACATATTACAATTATACATTTTTGTTATTTAAACTATAAATATCATGAAATTATGGTGTTTTCTTTTTCTCGAAGTGACATACCACCCGATTTATGCTTGTTTTTTTGGTGAATTTTGACACACCAAGCTCAAAAGGTGGCCCATCACTGCTCTAGGATAATTTAAAGTCCATCAACATTTGCATCAGAGAGAGCAAGACTGGAAAATTAATATTTGAAAAAATAATGGCTGAAGACTTCCCTAATCAGTGAAGGAAATAAACATACAACTTCAAGAAGTACAGAGAATTTCAAACAAGATGAACCCAAAGAGGCCCACACCAAGACACATCATAATTTTAAAGACAAAGAGAACTTAAAAGCAGCAAGAGAAAAGCAATTAGTTATGTACATGAGCTCCCATAAGACTGTCAGCTGATTTCTCAGCAGAAACTTTGTAGGCCAGAAGGGATTGGCAAGAAACATTCAAAGTGATGAAAAGCAAGGATCTACAACCAAGATAAATCTACCCAGCAAAGTTATTTAGAATCAAAAGACAGGTAAAGAGCTTCACAGACAAGAAAAAGCTAAAGGAGTTCATCACCACCAAACCAGTATTATTTGAAATGTTAAATGGTTTTCTATAAGAAGAAGAAAAATAAAGATAAAAAATATGATAAATAAAATAGCTATAAATAAATACCTGTCAATAATTACTTTAAATGTAAATGGATTAAATGCTCCAATCAAAAGATATACAATAACAAAATAAGACTCTTACATATGTTGACTACAAGAGACTCACTTCTGATTGAAAGACACACAAGAACTGAGCATGAAGGGATGGAAACAAAATTTCATGAAAATAGAAATTTAAAAAAAATCTGTGTAGCAATACTTTACCAGACAAAATAGAGTTTAAAACAAAAGCTATAACAAGAGGCAAAGAAGGACCCAGCAATGCCACTTCTAAACCCAAAACACTAAATCAAAAGACATATGCATCCATATGTTTACTGCAGCATTATTTACAACTAGAGGCCCAGTGCATGAAATTTGTGTACGGGGAAGGCTCCCTAGGCCTGGCTGGTGATCAGAGCCAATCAGGGCCTTTCTTCCCCCAGCTGCCATCTGCCTGCACCTCCCTTCCCCTTTCATTCTATGCCACTCCCTGGTGGTTAGTGCATGTCATAGTGAGTGGCTAACTCCTGGTTGGTCGAACTCCCAAGGGAACAATTGCATATTAGTCTTTTATTATGTAGGTTAGATATGGAAGCAACCTAAGTAACCATTAATAAATGAATAGATAATAAGTGGTTAAGTGGTGCATATATACAATGGAATATGACTAGTCACAAAAGAGAATTAAATCTTGTCATATGCAACAACACAGATGGAGTAGAGAGTATTATGATTGGTGAAATAGGTCAGCCAAAGAAAGACAAGTGCCAGATGATTTCACTTATATGTCAAATATAAAGAAAAATAATAATAATCAAACAAGTAGAACAGAAACAAACTCATAGATACAGAGAACATTTTGACAGCTACTAGAAGGGGGTTGAGGGCATGAGTGAAAAAGGTAAAGCAATTTAGAAGTACAACTTGATAGGTATAGAATAGTCACAAAATGTACTTTACAATACTATCTAATAAAGAGGAAATAAGCAAATTGACTGTCACACCATCACAAAGATGGTGGCACCCACAGCAGAGGCAGGATTTCCATAACACAAGATGGCTGTACCCAAGCAGAGGCAGGGTTTCCATAACATACAATGGCTGTACCCATAGCGGAGGCTGAGTTCCTGTAACAAGCCTTCAGGAGCAATCAGCAGGAACCTGAGGCTGTGTGGCACTGGGATGGGGCAGGGGACTTGAGCCTGAGCCCTCCGCCAGGTGAGGCTTGACAGGGCACCTCAAGCCATGCCCTCTGCCTGGTGGGGCTTGAAGGGGGATCTCAAGCTACTCCCCCCACCCCAGGCTGGGGGACCTGAAGCTGTGGCCCCACCCAGCAGCGCTTGACAGGGACCTCAGGCCATGCCCCCCACCCCAGCACTGAGCCAGGGAACATGAGTCTGTGCCCCCTGCCCAGCTGGGCTTGATGGGGGACCTGAGGCTGTGTCTCCCCACACCTGGCACCAAGTTAGAGGACCTGACGCTGTGCCCCCTGCCCAGCAGGGCTTAATGAGGGTGGGGCTGACCAGAGCTGGATCTTGTCCAATGTGGGTGGGGCCAGCTGGGTCTCATGTGATTTTGAGGTGCTGCGAGTAGGCGGGGACTTGATTCTGGGTCCTGTGGTATACCCCAGACTCTGACAATAGGAAGATTTTCATATACATTATACTAATTTTCTTTCATCTCTGACACTTCTATTATAGAAAAGGGCAAATAGCAGTATTAAAATATTTCCTCATTAATCCCCCTTTAATGTGCATGGGTTTTGTGTACCAGGCCACTAGTATAGGGAATATAGACAATAATATTGTAGCAATTTTTTATGGTGTCAGATGGGTGCTAGATTTATGAGTGATCACTCTGTAAGTAATATGACTGTATAACCATGGGGTTGTATACCCTAAACTAATATAATATTGTACATCAACTGTAGTTTAAAAATTTTTAGAAACACAATGAGATATCACTTCATTCCTGTCATAATGGCTATTATAAAAAAGGTAAGAAATAATAATTGTTAATGAGGATATGGAGAAAAAGGAACCCTGTGCACTGTTGGTAGGAATGTAAACTGGTGCAGCCACAATGGAAACAGTATGGAGGCTCCTCAACAAGTTAACAATAAAACTATCATATAATCCAGCAATTCCACTTCTGGGGATTCTTTCCAAAGAAAATAAAACACTAACTGGATATATCCACCCCCCATGCTCATTGCAGTATTATTTACAGTAGCCAATATATGGTAACAACTTATGTGTCCATCAGTAGATGAATGGATAAAGAAATTATGGTATATCTGTACAATAGAATATTAGCTATCTAATAATAGATGAATATGCAAATTAGCTGGGATGCCATAACATCACAACTGAACAGCAGGGACCTGAAGTTGCATGGTGCCTGGTCAGAGCAAGGGACCTCAGGCTGCACTCCCCATCCAGGAGGCTTGACAGGGACCTCAGGCCATGCTCTCTGTCTGGCAGGGCTTGATGGGGGACCTGAGACTGCACCTCCCACCTGGTGCCAGGCTGGGGGACCTGAGGCTGCACTCCCTGCCTGAAGTGGCTTCATGGGGGTGGAGCCGGCTAGGTCTGGGTCTCACTCTATGGGTGTGGGGCCAGCCAGGTCTGGCTCTCCTGCATTTTCAAAGCGTGTGCAGGTGCTGGGATGGGACTTGACTCTTGGTCCCACTGCATGCCTCAGACTGACAGGAAGGAGATTTTCATATATATTTTACTAATTTTCTTTCATCTCTGACACTTCTATTATAAAGGGCAAATAGCAATATTAAAATATTTCCTCTAATTAATTTCATTTTAATGTGTACAAATTTTGTGCATCGGGCCACTAGTTCAGTCATAATTAAGAAAGAAACCCTGTCTTTTTGACAACAGGGAATTTTGCTAAGTGACAGAGAAAGACACATATTGCATGATACCATATGAAGTATCTATATTAAAGAAAAAAAGAAACCTAATAAGAAAAAGGGGAAAGAGTTCAGATGGGTAAGTACCAGAGGCAGGGAAGAGCAGGAGTGGGAGGGGAAATTGGTCAAATAGTACAAACTATCTGTTATAAGAAAAATAATTACCAGGGATATTATGTACAATTTGATGACTATAGTTAACATTACTCTATATTATATTTAAAAGTTGTGAAGAGAGTAAATCCTGATTTCTCACCACAGGACTTTTTTTCATTCCCTTTTTTCTGGTTGTGCCTGTATAAGATAAGGATTATTAAACTTATTGTCATAATCATCTCAGTATATGTGAGTCAAATTATTATGCTATACATCTTAAACTTATATAGTGCTTTATGTCAATTATATCTCAATAAAACTAGTAAAAATGCCACAGTTATAAAATATAATAAAATGTTTAAGAAAATAAAAAGTTGTCTCAAAAAAATAAACAATGCTTTAAAGAAACTTCACAAGGAAAATACTTTGTTTCTAAAGAAATATAGTATATCCATATCCAGATATAGTATACTAGAGACCCAGTGCACGGATTCACAATCCAGGACCCCTTGGGGGATGTAGTAGTGCATGAAGCAGCAGGCAGCCGGGGGTGGGGGGAGCCTGAGCCCAGACTGGGTACTGAACTGCTCCCCCTCATCCTGGCTCTGTGGTGCCTGCCTCCACTGCTCAGTAGCACCACGGCAGAGATTGGAGAGGCTTGCGTCACTGCAGCTGAGCTCCCCAGCCAGGAGCCTAGCGTCTGGTGTCCGTTGGTCAGCTGAGCAGTGCTCCCTCTGTGGGAGCGCACTCACCACCAGGAGGCAGCTCCTATGTTGAGGTTTTATTTAGAGAGATAATCCTCTTAATATGAGGTCTTGGAGAAAATGTTTTATATATCATCTTCTGAAAAACATAGTTTCAAATATAAGCTTAAACCTTTAAAAACTATTTTTCTTTGCTTGGAACTAAAATTCCATCAGTACAAACAAAAGCAAAGCAACTGTGAAAAAGTTGTTGCTTTGAAGCACAAAGGATTTTTCTAATATGTATTAGACAAAACCATTCATCTAATTCTTGTGAATGATTTGCCCATCTACAAGTACAACGTCATTTCTATATAAAATTAGCACATACTTAAGTGGATGTGAAACACAGAATAGCAAAATCCCAGCAGGGCATGGACTATTGGCACGAGTAGTGATGGTGGAGGAGAGGGAGAGGAATTGGGTACTGGTGATAATGTGGCACAGAACATAAGCAAAGGCAATCTAAGCTGATTGTGTAGCAATAGTCCTGGTGAACTCAGAATAACCAGAGAGGAGTACGCAAAATTGTAGCTGTCAGAAAGTGGGAAAAGTTCACCCACCAAAGAGTGTTGTTGTTTGTTTGCTTAGGAAATTAAAAATGAGTATACAAGGGGTATGCCAGCATGAAAATTCACATTGATATTTCAAATATTTAAAAACGTTTTCAAGTGCTCATTCACTAAAACCCAGAGGTCATTTTACAGTGATTGAGAACCTCAGGGGCCTGGACAAGCCATGTATGCCCATGGAAACACCTCTCTTCACAATACAAATGAATTAATAGTGACTTGCTAAAATATATTTGATAGAGAAAGGATAAGTGATTATTGAATGAGCTAAGTTAGTCAAGGAAGTACAAAGGAACATTACAATATCTACTTCTATTTGCAGTGGACAGGCCAAGTCTAAGAAAGCTTGTCATGCACACACACCCTTTATAAGGAAACTCCTTACCCATCACTGCTCCTTGAATAATCCTGTTCTCCAAACACTGGAAACCAGTTCTCACCATACCAGACCATGATAAGGCTCCAAATATACAACGCTGGCTAGAAATTATGGTATGACCTCAGGCAGAAAAAGACCTAGTGGAAGATTTCCTTAACAAATATGTACTGAGAAGCATTGAGTGATTGAGCAGGTTAAAAGTGGAAGTTAAAGTGGACAAGGTATAATGGAGACATAGTACATGTGTTAGAGGACATGATGGAATATATCTGAGGGAAAAGTTGTGAAGAGGAAACCCAGAAACTCCAGAGAAAGCCATTGAAATAGAGAGAGCAAGGAAAATGCTGAGAGAGAATGAGAATGGTTATTTCTCCGTAATCTGTGCCTGAGACTGCTTTGGCCCAGATGCATTTCCCATGATAGTTCTAGGCCACATGTAGTCTTGAAGTAACTCAAGTTTATAGAACCAAGTGATTTTTAAATGTGTTTTTATTGATTTCAGAGAGAGGAAGGGAGAGGGATGGAGAGATAGAAATATCAATGATAAGACAGATTCATCGACTGGCTGACTCCAGCACATCTCCTACTGAGGACTGAGTCTGAAACCTGGCATGTGCTGTGACCAGGAATTGAACCATGACCTCCTGGTTCATGGGTCAAAGCTCAACCACTAAGGCACACAAACCAGCCCCAAAAGATTTTAAAAGAATAATCTTGGATTCCAAAATGGCGGGGGAGTAAGTGGAAGTTACACTGACAGTTCCAGGACCAAACTGGAAACACAACTAAAATACAGAAAAAACACCCTGAAAAATCAACTGAAAACTAGCTGGAGAGAGCCCTGATAACCAAGGGTGGAAAGTGGAGACCACATAGAGACTAGTAGGAAGTGCAGAGGCATGAAAATGCTGTCTGGGCTCCCATAGACAGCAGTTGAAGTTGCAGAGGGATATCTCAGTTGTGGGAGGCTCCCACTGAGAACTCTGAGGCCTAAACTCAGGCTAGTCTCCTCAGCCCAGAGCACCAGAACTGAGAAAGGTGTTAACATAACATCTGGCTGCAAAAAGCAGCAGGGTTGTCATCTGCGAGCAACAAATGGCTGGAAATCCAGGCACCTTCTTAAAGGGACAATGCACAAAATTTTGTGTGCTGCCACTCACCTATTATCAGAAAGAGGGACTCAGTATGGTATCAGAAAAAAAAAGTGAAGCTATTTTTCTTGATGGGTTTTTAAGCCATGGGAATCATGTAAGTTCTGACAGCAGGTCAATCATTTAAGTTATACTTTGCTGACATTTCCAGCAAACACCGTGGGAGAACATGTTACTCAGAATTCAGCTTTGCACAACAACATTAATTGGGTTCACTTAGGGCTGTAGTGGATAGGTGGCAGCACAAGTTGACAAATTTTCAGGTTACAACCACCCTGCCTTTGTCACTCAAAGTGGATTAGAATTGCTTTCGGTGTTGGAGAGGGGGGATAAGGTGGCAGGTAGCACTCAAAGCTAGTCTATATTTAGAATTTACTGAAAACATTTTTAATAGGCTTTATTGTTTAAGGCAGTTTTAGGTTGACAGCAAATTTGAGAAGAAGGTAGAGAGATTTGCTATATACTCCCTTCCTCCGGAAATGCACAGCCTCCCCTACTATCACTATCCCCCACCAGAGTGGCACATTTGTTACAACTAATGACTCTACATTGAAACATTCTTATCAGCCAAAGTCCTTAATTTCTATTAGGGTTTGCTCTTGGTGTACATTCTATGGGTTTTCAAAAATGTAAAATGACATGTATTCTTACCCTAGCTGGTTTGGCTCAGTGGATAAAGCATCAGCCTGCAGACTGAAGGGTCCTAGGTTCGATTTCTGGTCAAGGGCACATGCTCGGGGTTGTAGGCTCGATCCCCAGTGGGGGGCATGCAGGAGGCAGCTGATCAATGATTCTCTCTCTCCCTCTCCCTTCTTTTCTGAAATCAATAAACATATATTTTTAAAAATGACAAGTATCCTCAATTATAGTATCATCCTGAGTAGTTTCACTATGAAATCCTCTGTATTCTTCCTGTTCATCCCTTCATCTTTCCCTAACCCCTGGAAGCTGCTGATCTTATTTCTGTCTCCACAGTTCTGTCTTTTCCAGAGCATCATCTAGTTGGAGTCATATAGTGCATAGTCTTTTCAGTTTGGCTTCTTTCATTTAGTAATATGCATTTAAGTTCCCTCTGTGTCTTTTCATGACTTGATAGCTCATTTCTTTTTTTTTAATTGTTCAGTTTATTAATTAAATTGTTTCCCCTTTTTTATCCCCCTATATCTTCCCTCCACCCTGTACCTATCCCACCCTCCGCCCTCACCTCCCCCTCCCCCAATGTCCTCTCCCATTGTTGCAAGATTTTTGTCCAATCTCTTGCTGTACTTCCCACAACCCTTTTCTCCCCAAGAATTGTCAGTCCATTCCCTCTCTATGTCCATGTTTCTGTTATAGTCACCAGTTTATCTTGTTCATCAGCCTATCAGTTCACTTGATTTTTATGTTCATTTGTTGATAGATGTGTATTTGTTGTTCATAATTTATATTTTTACCTTTTTCTTCTTCCTCTTCTTAAAGAATATCTTTCAGCATTTCATATAATACTGGTTTGGTGGTGATGAACTCCTTTAGCTTTTTCTTATCTGCGAAGCACTTTATCTGATCCTCAATTCTGAATGATAGCTTTGCTGGATAGAGTAATCTTGGTTGTAGATTCTTGCTCTTCATTATTTTGAATATTTCTTGCCACTCCCATCTGGCCTGCATCGTTTCTGTTGAGAAATCCGCTGACAATCGTATGGGTGCTCCCCTGTAGGTAACCAACTGTTTTTCTCTTGCTGCTTTTAATATTCTCTCTTTATCTTTTGCTCTTGGCATTTTAATTATGATATGTCTTGGTGTGGCCCTCTTTAGATTCCTATATTTTGGGGTTCTGTGTACTTCTTGGGCTTTTAAGTCAATTTCTTTCACCAGGTGGGGAAAGTTTTCAGTCACTATTTCTTCAAGTAGGTTTTCATTAACTTGCTCTCTCTCTTTTTCTGGCACCCCAATAATTCGGATGTTGGCTTGCTTGAGGTTGTCCCAGAGGCCCCTTACGCTATCTTCAATTATCTGAATTCTTTTTGTTTCTTGCTTTTCCAGCTGAGTGGATTTTGGTTCTTTGTATTTCAAATCTTTGACTTGGTTCTTGTGGCCCTCTGGACTGCTTTTAGGACTTTGTGTAATATTTTTTATTTCAGTCTGTGTATGCTTGATTTCTAGTTGGTCCTTTTTTTTATCTGTGAGGGTCTGGTTCATATCCTCAGAGGTCTTGTACATTTCCCTGAGGGTCTCATTCATTTCTTTGTAAGTAGCATTCATCTCCTTGTAAGTCTCATTCATTTGCTGGTTGGTCTTGTTTATTTCCTGGTAATTCTCCTTAAGTTGATCGGCCTTTTGTAGGAGCCTCTTGAAAAGCCTTATAACTGTGGTTTTGAACTCTATGTCTTGTCGTCTTTTCTCCTCCATTTCTTTCACACCTGATTTCTTTCCATGTCTTTGCATGGTGGCTGCTTTATGTGGTGGCTGCTTTATGTGGTGGCTATCCTCAAAGGGACAGTGGCTCAGTCTCCCCAGTTACCTGAGGTGGGTACTCTTACTGCAATCCTTTATGGGTTGTATTCAGTGTTTTTGAATTTAAACCCAGCTTTTTGTTGTTAGCCCTAGGAGGGTTTGACCTCCAGGCCAATTGTCTGTGAAGCTCAGCTGTGCTCAGGTTGGATGGGCGGAGTCTCCGGGCGAAGCAGACAGTGTTAGCTCCGCCCCATGCAGCCCCAGGGGCTCTGTGCCGGGGGCAATGGCTGCCAGCACCTCTGAGAGAGAGCCGCTGTGGAGCTCCACCGGCTGCCGGGGAATTCAGACTGTCCCCAAATGACTTTGCATGCGCAATGTCTCACCCAGGGTCATAAAACAAAGCAGACTGACGGTTTTCCGAATGAGAGACAAGTCTCGGTGCGCTCTCTGCGCCATCACGCAGCCGAGCTGTTCGCGCGAAAGCTGCCTTCTCCACAAGCCAGCAGACCCGGCAGCACCCGAGCTTCGGCGTGCCCTCCCACTGTCCAGTTTTCACACCATGTGATAGTGGGTTCTCTGGACTTCGCCCAGAGCTGGAGAATCTGTCCAGTGGGACGCCCCTGTCTCCCCGTTCGAGAAAACTGGCCGGTTTCCAGCCGCCCGCCCTCTCCGCGGCGCGCACTCCAAACCTCTCTCTGCTTGCGAATCTTTCAACACTGTCCGCCGCCGCTCCTCCAGGTCACAGTGTCTTATCTTTACTTTTATTTGTGGAATTTTCACTCGGCGAGCGTTCTGGTGATTCTGGAAGGTGTTTGTTCCTTCGTTAAGTTGTAGTATTAAAATTGCTGATTATGACGGCAAGATAGGTGTTTCACCTTTGCCGCCATCTTAGTTCTCCGATAGCTCATTTCTTTTTAGTGCTAAATAATATTCTATTGTCTGGATGCACCACAATTTATCCATTCATCTACTTGGTTTCTTCCAAATTTTGACAATTATAAATAAAGCTGCTCTAAACATCTATGTGGCAGTTTTCATGTGGCTGTGAATTTCCAATCTTATGGGGTAAATACCAAGGAGTGTGATTGTTGGATCTCATAAGAGTACTAGGGGCCTGGTGCACAAAAATTGTGCACTGGGGGTGGGTGATCCCTCAGCCCAACCTGCCCCCTCACACATACTGGGAGCTCTCTGGCCAAGGCTTCAGGCCTTTGGCACCTGGCCATCACCCTGCAATGGGTCAAATGGCTGGCTCCATCCCAGCCCCGCCTTCCCCCATCCCTCCGGCCAGCACCTTAGTTCAAGCCAGCTCGTCCCCACCTAGGACGGGCCTCCACCCCACCCACCCAGGCCAGGGCTGCCTTGGCCATGCCCCCACAGGCCCAGGCCACCTCAGACATGTCCCCCAGAATCCCCACAGCTGGGCAGCCTTGACCACGCCCCCATGCTCCTGATTGGCTGGTGGGAGTGGCTGTTGGGTGTGGCTTGTTGGTATAGCGAAGGTAAGGCCAAATTTGCATATTACTCTTTTATTAGATATGATAGGGTAGAAGCCTGGTGCATGGGTGGAGGCCAGCTAGTTTTCCCTGAACAGTGTCCCAGATCAGGGTGGGGGTTCCCTTGGGTGAAGGGTGGCCTGAGAGAGGGGCTTGTGGAGGTTTGCTGGCTGGCCACGCCCCCAAGTGAGCCAAGCAGAGGCCCTGGGATCTGGGATTAATCTATGTCTACAATTGAAACTTTGTAGCCTGGAGCGGAGCCAAGCCTTCTGCTCGCTCCATGGCGGCAGCCATTTCTGTTTGAAACATTGTAGCCTAGAGTGGAGGCCTAGGCCGGCAATGGCAGGCTGAAAGCTTAGCTTCCTCCATTGCCAGGGAAACCCAAGCCTCTGTTCTCTCCAGTTCAGTGGCTGCCACCATTTCTGTATCTTTTATAATTGAAACTTTGTAACATTGAGTGGAGGTCTAGGCCAGCAAGGGCAGGTGGAAAGCTTGGCTTCCTCTGTTGTCAGGGAAACCCAAGCCTTCCTCCTGCTCTCAGTGGCGGCAGCCATCTTGGTTGGGGTATATTTGCATAATCTACTCCTGATTGGCTGGTGGGCATGGCTGATGGGCATGGCTTGTGGGTGTGGCAAAGGTACAGTCAAATTTGCATATTACTCTTTTATTAGATAGGATGTTTTGTTTTGTAAGTAGATTCCAAAGTGGCTGTACCATTTTGCCTTCCCACTAGCAATGTATGAGAATCCTATTGCTTCACATTCTCATCAGCATTTGATGTTGTTGTTATGTTTGTTTAAAAATATGAGTATTATATAGAATAATAATGTGCATGCACATGGAAATCTCAAGTGGAGATTTTAAAGAGATTGCTGATTTATGGACAAACCTTTGGAAACATATTCAATCCTAATGGTAACAGTTTAACTTGACCCTGCCATTAGAAGTACTCTGATGGAAAAGGTTGCTAACTCAGCCAATATTAGGTAGCACTTTCACATTCCGCGTCCTCTGGAGTGAGGAGATTCAGAACACAAAATTGGTTAAGTTCTGATTTTTTACAGTATGGATTGGCCATTAATACATTCTTATGGATTCTAACTCTTACTAGTTTATTCTTAAAAACCTCAAGAAAGATTCTCACCTGAAGGTTACCTTGAAGGATGTGCTGCTATCCAGCTTCTAACAAATAGGAAATATCAACCAAGAACCAGTATCAGTATGTCATTCCTCTCAACTTCCTAAATTCTACCTTTGGATCAGGATTGAACACATGGGATCAAGCCTACCAATGGGGTACATGCCCATGACCGAAATTAAATGGGGACGCTCTACCTACTGAACTTAACCAGCTAGGGCTTCCTTGGTGTTTTAATATTATGCCTTTGACTGTCATTGAAGGCTCATTTCTGCATTTGCTGTGAAACAGGTATAATGACATTGTCCATTAAATTACTCAGTATTCCCTGCCGAAGACCCACATGAGAACTTGCTCTGAGTTTAGATTGGCTAAATGCAGAAAATAAATGTACCTTTCTTGAGAAAGTAGTAATTTTTTTTATGGGTGAGTTATATAACCCATTGTGTTTCCTTTTTTTTTTTTTTTTTTTGGTCTTGGTTGCCAAAAACTATACAGTCAGTTTTATGTATAATCATATCCATGGGATTGGCCTTAGTGGTTGGCATGTTTGCTTCTTCCTTCTTAACTTTCTTCTGCTTTGCTCTAAAAATATTATCATATATATCTTTTAATGTAAGTCAGCTAAAATCTGCATTAGAAAAAGGTTGAGCATACCCAAATAAAACTTACAAGAATATCTCTGAACCTGATATAGATATTTTGAGGTATTTTCTGTTCTGTTTTATAAAATCCTACTGATTTCAATACAGGACAGACTCTCTGTTAAATGTATACTCAAGTATATTTTAATCATGTGCCCTTGGCAAATTTTTATAGACATAAAGTTATAAGTCAGAAAAAAACACCTTGGGATAATCATAAAAACCATAGACAAAATCAATGTGTTCAATGTTATATTACTAAAGTCCAATGTTCATTCAACAAATGTTTAACAGTGCCAGCATTGTGCAAGGTAGCATGCTGATCATTGCAGAGTACAACTTGGTCTAAAAAATTATCACCTTCAAGAAATTTCCTATTAAGAGTCAATATGTTTACCAATCTAATGAATAAGATATCTCATGTCCAGCAGCATTGAATACCACTATGCCAGGATATGCTTTTTAATAACATTGGGAAAGAAGTCTTGTAAAAATAAAATTTTGTTATGGAAGAATCTTGTTATGAAGAGAAGGAAAACTATACAAAATGATAAATAGTTAAGCTTCCCTCAAACAAATTTGATGAAAAGGATTATGAAAAGTAAAAGAAAAAAAAGACATTACTTTATTATGATCTGCAAGTAACTATGAATGTAAGATATCTTTCATTTTCATATGAGCAATATTTCTTTGAAATAGCACTTCCTTAAAAGCAGAAAGAATTATTGACTGCAATCTGTGGGCTGACAATACAAAGAGTTTATTAGTGTCTTAAGCTCCCACACAGGAAGTAGGGTTAAAAAAATATTTTCACAGCTTGCTGATGGCCTTCCAAAAATTGAGGGTTGAAGGCTGCTACAGTCATTTGCTTTTCATATTCTACATGTCTTTTTTCATGAGGTGAATAATGCAAGAGTCTGGAAACCAATACTGGGGTGAGGATTTTGTCTAGAGATCTGTTTAGATTAGTTACTGAGCTCTCCAGTTTGTGGTCATTGAAGGTCACTTGGTTGATAGCTAAAATTTAAATTGGAACCTTGTCATATAATCATGATTTAAAGCCTAGCTGAGACTTTGTCTCTCCCATGAAAGAGGGGGTTGTTTTATGATTAGCTTCAGAATGTTAAATTAGGTATTGGCAATTATGAGCCTTTTTTTTTTTTTTTTAGTTTAAATTGCACTATAGAAATACCTGTCCAGGAGAGCAAAGGAAGGAAGGATTAAAAAAAAAAAAACCCAACCAAAAACAAAACCAAAATCATCTGATTCTATTATGCATGAATAATCCTACTTTTATTAGCAAACATTAGAAGCAACACTTAACCACTCTTGAGAAAGAATACTTTTTGTATCCTTTCACAGCAATCCTCAAGAATAAGAGTCTTATTAAAGATACTAGTGACCCGGTGCATAAAATTTGTGCACATTAAAAAGGGATTAATTAGAGGAAATAATTTAATATTGCTATTTGCCCCTCTTCTATAATAGAAGTGTCAAAGATGAAAGAAAACTAGTAAAATGTATGTGAAAACCTTCCTCCTGTCAGAGTTTGGGGCTCACCATGGGACCCAGAGTCAAGTCCCTGCCCACCCACATGGATCTCAAAATCACATGAGACCTAGACCTGGCCAGTCCCGCCCATTGGGCTAGATCCAGACCCATCCAGACCGACCCTTGTCAAGCCCTGCCAGGCAGAGAGTGTAGCCTTGGGTCCCTTGGCCTGGTGCCAGGACGGGGGGTGTGGCCTGAGGTCCTCCAGCCCAGACCAGGGCTGGGGGCATGCCCTCCATCAAGCCCTGCCAGGTGGGGGACATGGCCTGAGGTCCCCTGTCAAGCCCTGCCAGGCAGGGGTGCTCAGCCTCAGGTCCACCGGCCCAGCAGTGGGAGGGGGGGACAGCCTCAGGTCCCCTGTCAAGCCCTGCTGGGCAGGGGCATGGTCTGAGTTCCCCTGACCCAGCACTGTGGGGTCCCCTGTCAAGCCCAGCCAGGCAGCGGGATGCAGTCTCAGGTACATTGGCCCAGTGCTGGGGTGGAGGTGTAGCCTGAAGTTTCCTGTCAAGCCCCACCTGGTGGAGCAGTGCAGCCTGAGTTCCCCTAACCTAGCACTAGGTGTGCACCTTGAGGTTCTCTGTCAAGCCCAGCCAGGCAGGGGGGCACAGGCTCAAGTCCCCTGGTCTGGTGCTGGGGTAGGTGGCATAGCCTGAGGTCCTCCATCAAGCCTTACCAGGTGGAGGGTGTGGTCTGAGGTCCCCCAGCCTGGTGCCAGGGTGGGGGGCACAGCCTGAAGTCCCCTAGTCAAGTCCCATCTGGTGGGGGGTGGGGCCTGATGTCCCCTAGCCCAGCACCAGGATGGGAAGCTATGAATGTAGTTCTTCCAGGTAGGGGAGGGAGTAGCCTCAGGTCCTTGCTTGTTAAGGCTCCTTATGAGAACTTGGCCTCAGCTGTGGGTGCAGCCATATCTGTGATGGAGTGATAGTCAATTAGCATATTCCCTCTTTATTAGATAGGATTTTTATATGTGTCACAGGACAATGCTTGCATAAAGAGCCCATTTGCCAAATGTTTTCCAACTTCTTTTCAATAATGTGTATTTTTCCTTCCAGCAGTCTTCATGTTCTTATAAAAAAGTCTATTGATGACTCATGTAACCATGTCCTGAAATGGCCAAGGATTAATAAATGTTTCTGCTGGAGAACCAAGATGGCGGCATAAGTAAACACCTATCTTGCTGCCATACACAGCAATTTCAAAACTGCAACTTAACGGAAGAACAAACACCATCTAGAATCACCGGAAAGCTGGCTGAGTGAAAATTCAACAAATAAAAGTGAAGATAAGACACTGTGACTCGGAGAAGCGGCGGCGGACAGCGTTGAAGATACACGCAGAGTCAGAGGTTTGGAGCGCGTGCCAGCAGATAGGGGGGGGGCGGCTGAAAACTGGCAAGTTTTCTTGAACAGGGGAGACAAAGACATCCCACTGGACTGATTCTCCAGCTCTGGGCGAAGTCCAGGGAACCCACTATCATATGGGGTAAAAACTGGACAGTGGGAGGGCACGCTGAAGCTCGGGTGCTGCAGGGGCCTGCTAGCTTGTGGAGAAGGCGAGCTTGGGCGGATGTGCGTGAACTTGGGAACAGCGCAGCTGTGCGACTGCACAGAGAACACTTGTGACTTGCTCTTTCATTCAGGAAACTGTCAAACTGCGTTGTTTTGCAACCCTGAGTGAGACGTTGGGTGTGCAGACTCATTTGGGGAGAGGCTGAAATCTCTGGCAGCTAGTGGAGTTCGGCAGCGGCTCTCTCTCAGAGACCTTGGGGCCGCATAGGGCAAAGCTGACACTGTCTGCTTGACCCGGAGACTCCACCCATCCAACCCGAGCACAGCTGAACGTCACAGACAATTGGCCTGGAGGTCAACCCCTCCAGTGCGAACAACGATTAATCTGAGTTTAACTTCAACAAGACTGTGCAACCCATATCCACCTCAGGTAACCAGGGAGGCTGAGCCACTGTCCCTTGTAGGACATCTACCACAAAAAGCTAATTGACTAACTCAGGGAAGCAGCCACCATGCAGAGACATGGAAAGAAATCAGATGTGTAAGAAATGGAGGGGAAAAAAACGACTGGACATGGAATTCAAAACCACGGTTATAGGCTTTTCAAGAGGCTACTAGAAAAGGTCGAGACCTATAAGGAAATAAACAAGACCTATGAGGAAATGAACAAGACCTACCAGGAATTGAACAAGACCTGCAAGGAAATGAACAAGGCCAACGTTGAAATGAATGAGACCTACAAGGAAATGAACAAGACCCTCAAGGATATGACAAAGGACCAACCAGAAATTAAGCATACACTGACTGTATAAAAAGTATTATACAAAGACCTAAAAGTACTCTAGAGCACCCCAAGAACCAAGATAGAGATTTGAAATACAAAGAGGTAATATCCACTCAGCTGGAAAAGCAAGAAACCAAAAGAATCCAAAACATTGAAGATAGTCTAAGGGGCCTCTGGGACAACCTCAAGCATACCAACATCCGAATTATAGGGGTGCCAGAAAAAGAGAGAGAGCAAGACAATGAAAACCTATTTGAAGACATAGTTACCGAAAACTTCCCACATCTGGTGAAAGAAATTGACTCAGGAGTCCAAGAAGCACACAGAACCCCAATATACAGGAACCCTAAGAGGACCACACCAAGGCATATCATAATTAAAATGCCAAGAGCAAAAGATAAAGAGAGAATATTAAAAGCAGCAAGAGAAAAACAGTTAGTTACCTATAAGGGAGCACCCATACGACTGTCAGCGGATTTCTCAACAGAAACAATGCAGGCCAGATGGGAGTGGCAAGAAATATTCAAAGTGATGAATAGCAAGAATCTACAACCAAGATTACTCTATCCAGCAAAGCTATCATTCAGAATTGAAGGTCAGATAAAGTGCTTTGCAGATAAGAAAAAGCTAAAGGAGTTCATCACCACCAAACCAATATTATATGAAATGCTGAAAGATATTCTTTAAGAAGAGGAAGAAGAAAAAGATAAAAGTGTAAATTATGAACAACAAATACACATCTATCAACAAATGAATCTAAAAATCAAGGGAATTAATAATCTGATGAACAGGATAAACTGGTGAATGTAACAGAATCACGGACATAGAGAGGGAATGGACTGACAATTCTATGAAGAAAAGGGGTATGGGAAGTGCAGCAAGAGACTGGACCAAAATCATGCAACTACGGGAGAGGACAGTGGGGGGAGGGGGAGGGCTGAGAGTGGGATGGGTACTGGGTGGAGGGGAGCTATAAGGGAAAAAAGGGAACAATGTAAGTAATAAACTGACCAATAAAGATTTTTTTAAAAAGAAGAGAAACTAAATAAATAAATAAATAAATAAATAAATAAATGTTTCTGCTGTTAATTTCCTATTGGAAGTATGGCAGTGACTTCTTGGGATACAGAACAGTTATCTTTCCTCTCTGCCCATTATAGGGAAGGAAGGGAATGGAGAGATTGAGAAAGAGGACCAAAATGTAGTATCATGTTAAATGTAGCACCTTCATAAAATTTTCAAATTTATGAAGAAAAGTTAATGCAAAAGGAGAAAAATGGAAATAATAGTGATAATAAAGATAAATTGCAGATAGTACCGTTTTATAATTTAATATTTAATAGAATTAGGAGTGCTTTATTTTCTTGTAAAGACATTTTTTTTGAATTCTTAGGCTAAAATACCCTATATCATCCCAATAAATAAATATAAGTAAAGAAATAAAATGTCCCCTTTTCTTTTTATTTCTCTTTTCCTCTCTGTTTTTTCTCATTAACTTCCTTCCTCCCTTTATCCTTTCCTCCCTCCCTTTCTTCTTTCCTTCCTTCCTTCTTTCTTCCCTTTCTTTCTCTCTCTCTGTCTCTCTCTGTCTCTCTCTCTCTTTTTCTCTCCCTCTTCCTTTCTTCCTTCCTTTCTTTCTTTTTTTCTTACTTTTTTTCTTCCTTCCTTCCTTCCTTCCTTCCTTCCTTCCTTCCTTCCTTCCTTTCTTTCTTTCTTTCCTTCTTTCTTTCTTTCATCAGAGCAGGGAGGATTATAGATAGTGCTTGACTAAATTCCCTTGTGATGAAGTATTTAGAACTTTAACATCATATGCTCTTCAAACTTGAGAGATAGCAACTTATAACTGACCATGTGCGAAAACGGGTTCAGGTAAGAATATTCCTACTCTGTCTAGAGTTTCTCTTTGTGATATATTAATAGTCATTGCAAATGCTGGCATCACGGGAAACTGTCATCAAATCCATTTAAATGGGAGGCCAGTGTCAGATGGGGAAAACTCAATTCTTGGAACCAGAACAACCTCTTCCCCTGCAGACCCTGTTAATACTTCAGCTTTGATAATGTTAGGTCATAATCTTTTGATAATAAATCTGCTATCATTACAAAGACCCCATTTACTATTAAGATTTCTCCATAGCATGATGATTGCACCCACTTTCAATTTTAATTTATGACATGGCATTCCCAAAGGAATAATGCTCTTTTTGAAAAATATATTTTATTAATTTTTTACAGAAAGGAAGGAAGAGGGACAGAAAGTTAGAAGCATCGATGAGAGAGAAACATAGATCAGCTGCCTCCTGCACACACCTCCTCCCCCCCACTGGAGATCAAGCCCAGAACCCAGACTGTACCTTTGACCAGAATCAAACCCAGGACCCTTCAAGCCACAAGCTGACACTCTATCCACTGAGCCACACCAGCTAGGGGTCAACCTGTCTCCTAATTCACTGTTTTAATCCATGGCTTCCCTAATCTGCTGTGTATTCCTTCCAATGTGTTCTTTATTTGGTGTTATATCATTCTTTATTTCTGACTGTTCTTTTTTCATAGTTACTATATATTTTCTCATGCTATTGAATATCTTTACCATCATTACTCTGAACTTTGTTAAAGATAAATTTCTTATTTCTGCTTCATTTATCTCTTCTTCTGGAGAATTCTCTTGCTCTTTCATTTGGGGCTTGTTTCTTTGTCTTCTCATTTTGATTTTCTGTTTAGTTTTGTGGTTCTGTATTAGGTGGAGCCTCTACGCCTCCAATCTCTAGTGAAGGACAGTGTGAAATGCAGTTTCTAATTAATTAGATCAAGCAAAGACTCAAAGCCTCCAGAGACTGCCTCTGCCTACAAATTGATTGGATTCTGACTTGAATTTTCCCCAGGCAATTGTTCTTAGGTGTGGTGAGAGTTTTTCTGCCTGGAGGATAATTGTTATTTTTAGTCTCTGAAGTGGCCTCAGGACAAAGTGTTTTCCTACAGTGTGAGTTAACTGTCTGCCCTCCAGACAAGAAAGATGTCTTCTATGTGGGAGTCTTCTACGGTGTGAGGGAATGACTCAGCACAGGAAACTGGGGGTGTCTGCCTTTTTAGCTCTTACCCCTGAGCCCTCAATCCTGGCTTTTGCTCACACAGCTGCAGTCCACTCTGCCCTCTCTCTGCTGGAGCACAAGCTGTATGGCTCCACAGGGAATTTCGTGCTTCACCCTTTAAGAGGGTGCAAAATTTCCAAATGTCTACCAGTGGCAGATAGCAACTCCACTGTTTTTCACAGCCAGATGTTATGTGGGGACGCTTTTTTTTTTTTCTAGTGCTCTCTGCTAGGGGGACCCAGCTTGGGGATTAGATCCCAGAGTTCTCAGTGGCATCCTGTGATATCTTTCTGAAACTTCAGTTGCTGTCTGTGGGCACTCAGCCAGCCCTCTGCCCTCTCACCAATCTCTATGTAGTCTCCTTTTTTAATCCCCAGGTATCAGGGTTTTCTCCAGGGAGCTGTCCATCTGATTATTCAGGAAACTTTTCTATATTTTAGTTATTATTCCAGTTTGGTCCTAGCAGCATGTCCATGCAACATCCACTTTCTCTGACACCATTTTTAATTTCTTTTCCCAGGTAACAATTCTTAAAAGCAAGATCTTAAAAAGTCAAACCATTTCCAACTAACTTAACTATGCCCCATAACAAAATACAAGAATATTTATAGAAATACAACAATGGCAAGAATCATATAAGGTGTAATCTATAATGTTTTTCAAGCAATTTAATATGACCAACATGCATAGAAGCAGAAACATACACCCATAATGAAGTTGCATCAATCAACAGAAACTGATCCAGAACTAGTACAGATATTACTAAAGTACTAAAGTACAGATGAGTACTAAAACAATTATGATAACAGTAGTCTCCTCTTATCCATAGCTTCATGTTCCTTGGTTTCAGTTAACTGTGGTCAGCCATGATCCAAATATCAAATGGAAAATTCCAGAAATAAACAATTCACAAGTTTTAACTTGCTCACAGTTCTGAGTAGCATGATGAACTCTTGTGCCATTCCATTCTGCTCTATTCTGTCCCACTTGGGGTGTGAATCAGTAGTCATGCTGTACCTGCTACCTGCCTGCTGTTCCCCACTAATAGCCATCTAAGTTACTGGATCATTATGAGAGTGAGAGAGAGAGACCACAATTACAACATTTTTATTATGGTGTATTATTATAATTGTTCCACTTTATTATTAGTTACTGTTGTTAATTTCTTACTATGACTAATTTATAACTATTATTAGAGGCATATATGTATAGGAAAAAACACAATATATGTAAGCTTTAGTACTATTCCAAGTTTCAGGCATCCACTGGGGGACTTGGAATATATCCCTCACAAATAAGGGAGGACTATAATATAATTCATATGTTTAAAATATTAAATGAGCTCTAGCTGGTTTGGCTCAGTGAATAGACTTTCAGCTTGTGGACTGAAGGGTTCTGGGTTCGATTTCAGTCAAGGGCACATGCCTGGGTTGCGAGCTCCATCCCCAATGGGGAATGTACAGGAGGCAGCAGATCCATGATTCTCTCTCATTATCTATGTTTCTCTTTCTCTCTCCCCCCTTTCTTCTCAAAATCAATATATATGTTGATTATATATATATATATATATATATATATATATATATATATACAAATTGATTATATATATATATAATTTAAAATGTTAGCCCTAACCGGGTTTCACTCAGGGGATAGAGCGTCAGCCTGCAATTCAATTCCCATCAAGGGCATGTACCTTGGTTGCGGGCACATCCCCAGTAGGGGGCGTGTAGGAAGTAGCTGATCAATGTTTCTCATCCATGTTTCTAACTCTCTATTTTATTATTTTTTAATGTTAAATAGGGAGATAAAAGATATAATAAAGACCCAAATTAAGTGTCTTAGAGATAGTCTCTTGAAAACAATGTGTGAGATGAAAACTACAATGGGTGGGATTTACTGCAGATTATATGCTGCAGAAGAAATACATGGCAATAGAAACTATTCAAAATAGAGAGAGCTCAGAGTGGGTAGCTTAGCTGGTGAGAGCATCATCCTAGTATGTCAAGGTTTAAGTTTTGATCTGTGCACACACATACAAGAATCAACCAAAGAATGCATAAATAAGTGAAATAACAAGTCCATCTCTCTCTCTCTCTCTCTCTCTCTCTCTCTCTCTCTCTCTCTCTCTCTCTTCCTCATTTTTTCTCTCTCAAAAATAAACAAATAAATAAATAAATAACTTAAATAAAACAGAGAAAAAAGACTGGACAATGAACAGAACATCAGGGAATTGTGGAACAACTTACCAAACTGCATATTTTAAATATATACAGTTTAATGTATGTCAGTTATACTTCAATTGAATTATTTAAAAATATGAAAAATGAACAGTGCCCTCAAGAATTTATAATCTAGTCATTAAATCAAGTTAGATTTGTAAACAACATAATACACGGCAGTATAGACTGATATAACTCTTATAAAACCCAATTTAAATTAGCAGTTTAAGGTAGCAATTTTCTATGCAAGAACTATTAAAACATGTAATACCTGACTAGTCAGGAACACTGACTTCTTTTCCCTTAGATTGTCAAATAAAAAAATGACAACAGCCAAAACAATAGCCATCTGGTATGAATGAATCAAAATCATATACCTTTGTGTGTGTTTGTCAGATCAGCAAAAAATGTAATATATTTTTGATGTGCTGCAGAATTTTAATAATTAATTTATATGTTCCATGAGATGAAAAGTGTTGAAAATCACAATTTTTGGGTAATAAATACATGCACCCATGGAAATTCTTACTAATAAAGCAGAATTATATTTTTTTCCTGACAGAATATTTTTAGCATCTTATGCTTTTTAAATATTTTAAAATTTCTGCGTATTATAACAAAGCTAATGTTGCTGAAATAATATTTGGAATAACCTCTTTTAGCCTTTACAGAGTACATTATTCCAACTTACTTTTTCAACATACAATTAATATTTTTAGAGATAAAACTTTGAGTAGATTTAATTGCCAAAATAATTACCTTGAAAATATAAATAACCTTCAATTATGAACTATGATCAAAGAGAGCTTTTTCATTCTTCATATTGTTTCATGAAATGACTTTCAGCCCCCCAATTACCTTTTAAATAACTTTGACATAACATTTTACTTTTCGTCACTGATAAAATACTTTTAGTTGAATACAGTTTAATGATACAAATCCTTTTGCCAATTTTAACACAAACAGATTTCTATTTAGGAAAAAAGTGTGTGCAGGAAGCTTTTTGGATTTGATATTGTTGAAAGTTTTGTTTGAATGCTTCAGTCGCACTCCATATGAAAACATTGCCAAGTATGAAGGTGGTTTCCTAAAAATGATTTACAAACCAGTGATCAATGGACATTTCCTGTCACCATTTCACTGAGAATGCATGGATAGCTCTTAGAGAATCAAAGAGCCAAATATATCTCGTAGCTACCCCATTCTCAGAATACCTTGCTTACTTATTCCCTTAACAATTAGTTCAGATGGAAGGAGAAAAAGATGAAAGTGGATGGAGAACTCAGAAACTGTAGAATATCCATTAATAGCACCCATCTCTGAGATATGTTTTTGGAGCATTAAACAAAATCTTATTTTACATCCTCTCTCTTCTGATATTCCATCATTTGAACAGCACACTATCAATTTAAAGATAACTTCTACATTACATGTTCATGTAGATTTTAAGATACATCCAAATCATAGAGACATTTGAGTCTTTGAATAAAAAAAGGTGCTATTTTATCACAAGTAATCAGAAATTTAAACTTAATATATTTCAAATATGTATGAAAAGAGAGCATATGTTAACAAAAATTGAATAACAATTGATAGTAAAAATTCATCTCTGTGGAAAAGTTTTTAAAAAATTTCAAATATATGTTATTTCACATCTGAATTTTGTTACTTCCAGGTTTTCCACACATTTAGAAATGTTATGGCCATGGTAAAACAGAAGCAATAAATTTTTGTACTTAGAAGAAATGTAGTTATCTGGTGGATTATATTTTCAATTGACCTTTACATAATTGTTTACCAAAATTTGATTCTATCTGGAGGCTGCCTAATTCCTTCTTTTGCATTCATCTTAAATTGTAGGGTGATCTGTTCAGAAAGTAAAAGAGAGAATAAGATTTAAAATATCTCAAAATTAAAATAAAGTGTATAAATGTTACAGAATAGTAAGAAGCTAGGAAAATTCCAGGACAAGCAGAAGAGGGAAACTGAGACAGATTGTTAAACAACAGTTTACAGCCAACAAGTAAAGCCTGTTTTCCCTAAAGCAAGGACACTTAAGAGTAAATGGTTTGTACTTCTCCCCACCCAGAGAGTAGTGTCTTAAATAAACCTACAGATATTGGAAATACAATAAGTAACATTTGCCAACCACACCCAAGAATAGACAAATTACGAGAATAAATTTTATTTTGGTACATCAACATAAAGCTGATGAATATTTTACTGATCTGCCCATAAGATCTCCCCTAGAAACGCAGCTTTTAAAACCCCTGAAAACAAAGATCCCAGCCCCACTCTCCCTCCATGGAGCACATCTGTACCATTTTCTTCCTCCAAGACACATGTCCCCTAACCTCTAAGGGAACCATGAGACTTACAACCAGGGGAGCAATGGGCAGTGGCAGCTTGTCCCTGGCTAATCCCTGAACCTGTCTCTGAGGCCCCCTTTTCTCGGCCTTGGCTCTCCTATTGCTTATGTTGTAGGCAGTGGGATAGCAACCAGGTGTCTGATTGGTAGGGTCAGACCAAAGCTGGATTCAGCACCTTGGTATTTAGGTTCTGGCTAGGAAAGAATTCAGAGACAAGACCCAGACTGCAGGAGAACATGTATTTGGTAAATCACAGAGATAGAAATAATTCCTAGAAGAATTGGGCTTAGGAAATAAGTTATAGAAGTAAAAGAAGGGCCTTTGGAGCTTGGGAATGAAGAAACTAATGGTTAATGTGCCTGGGGCAGAGAAGGGGAAGGGGAGGGAAAGATATGGGTAGGATCTCAGGAGGGAGAGAATACTGGGTCCTCGACCTAAGGGTTTTAAGGGTGGATAATTTAGGAGAGGGCCCAGGAAAAGATCTCAGTAGAATACTCATCAGCTTTTCAGGTATGTCCTTTCAGGATTGTGGTCTGCCCTGATTGCATGGCCAGCATCAGGGGTTATTATATATTTTTTCTTCTTTCTTTCTTTTAATATTTTAATCTTTATTGTTCAGTTTATTAATTACATTGTTCCCCTTTTTCCCACCTAAGGTTCCCCACCACCCAGTACCCATCCCACCCTTTGTCCTCACTTCCCCCGCACTGTCCTCTCCCATAGGTGCATGATTTTTGTCCAGTCTCTTGCTGCACCTCCCAAACCTCTTTTCTCCCCAAGAATTGTCAGTCCATTCCCTCTCTATGCCCATGATTCTATTATATTCACCAGTTTATCCTGTTCATCAGATTTTTAATTCACTTGATTTTTATATTCATTTGTTGACAGATGTGTATTTGTTGTTCATAATTTTTATTTTTAGCTTTTTCTTCTTCCTCTTCTTAAAGAATATCTTTCAGCATTTCATATAATATTGGTTTGATGGTGATGAACTCCTTTAGCTTTTTCTTATCTGCAAAGCACTTTATCTGACCTTCAATTCTGAATGATAGCTTTGCTGGATAGAGTAATCTTGGTTGTAGATTCTTGCTATTCATCACTTTGAATATTTCTTGCCACTCCCATCTGGCCTGCATAGTTTCTGTTGAGAAATCCGCTGACAATCATATGGGTGCTCCCTTATAGGTAACTAACTGTTTTTCTCTTGCTGCTTTTAATATTCTCTCTTTTTCTTTAGCTCTTGGCATTTTAATTATGATATGCCTTGGTGTGGTCCTCTTAGGGTTCCTATATTTTGGGGTTCAGTGTGCTTCTTGGACTTCTAAGTCAATTTCTTTCACCAGGTGTGGGAAGTTTTCGGTAACTATGTCTTCAAATAGGTTTTCATTGTCTTGCTCTCTCTCTTTTTCTGGCACCCCTATAATTCGGATGTTGGTATGCTTGAGGTTGTCCCAGATGCCCCTTAGACTATCTTCAATGTTTTGGATTCTTTTGGTTTCTTGCTTTTCCAGCCGAGTGGATTTTGCTTCTTTGTATTTAAAATCTTTAATTTGGTTCTTGCAGTTTTCTAGAGTACTTTTAGGTCTTTGTATAATATTTTTTATTTCAGTCGGTGTATGGTTAATTTCTAGTTGGTCCTTTTTCATATCCCTGTAGGTCTTCTTCATTTTCTCGTAGGTCTTGTTCATATCCTCTTAGGTCTTGTTCATTTTTTGTAGGTCTCAGCCTTTTCTAGGACCCTCTTGAAAAGCCTTATAACCATGGTTTTGAACTCTATGTCCAGTTGTTTTTTTTCCCTCCATTTCTTTCACATCTGATTTCTTTCCATCTCTCTGCATGGTGGCTGCTTTCCTGAGTTGGTTGATTAGCTTTGTGTGGTAGATGTCCTCTAAGGGACAGTGGCTCAGCCTCCCCAGTTACCTGAGGTGGATATGGGTTGCACAGTCTTATTGAAGTTAAGCCTTGCTTATTGTTGCCAGCACTAGGAGGGTTTGACCTCCCTGTTCAGCCGTGCTCAGGTTGGATGGGTGGAGTCTTGGAGCTGAGCAGGCAGTGTCAGCTCTGCCCTATGTGGCACCTGGGACTCTGTGCTGGGTGGCAATGGCTGCAAGCACCTCTGAGAGAGAGCTGCTGCTGGACAATTCAGCCTCTCCCCAAATGAGTCTGCACAACCATATCACCCAGGGTCGTAAAACAATGCAGTCTGGTGGTTCCCCGAATGAGAGAGTAAGTCACGAGTCCTCTCTGTGCTGTCATGCAGCTCTGCTTTTCCCAAGTTTTACGTGCACTCTGCACAAGCTCGCCCTCTCCACAAGCTTGCAGACCCTTGCAGAGCTCAAGTTTCAGTGTGTCTCCCCACTGTCCAGTTTTACCCCATATGATTGTGAGTTCCTCGGACTTCTCCCGGAGCTGGGGAATCAGTGCAGTGGGACTCCTTTGTCTCCCCCGTTGGAGAAAACCGGCCAGGTTTACAGCTGCCCGCCCTATCCGCTTGCGTGTGCACGGCTCCAAACCTCTGACACCTTGCGTATCTTCAATGCTTTCCTCTGCCACTCCTCTGAGTCACAGTGTCCTATCTTCACTTTTATTTGTGGAATTTTCACTCATCCAGCTTTCTGGTGATTCTGGATGATGTTTGTTCTTTCGTTAAGTTGTAGTTTTGAAATTGTTATGTATGGCAGCAAGATAGGTGTTTACCTATGCTGCCATCTTGGTTCCTCCTCAGGGGTTATTATTCAATGCAGCTAGTCCTGAGGTTAGCTGTGGCTATTTTTGTTGTTTATCTGGGCCTGGAGCTGAAATACAACAGAGACCTAGATGTTATCTCTAGGGAGGAAAGGTTAGGGGTTCAAACCTCATGACTATCAATATGCTAGTGGAGAAAAAGTAACACCCTGGGGCAAGGTTCCACCCTCTAATTGATTCTCTGTTGCTAGGAACTTAGGGCTTTCTGCCCTGGTGAACTTCTGTACTTGGCCCATCTTCCTCACTCTGCTTATGTATGTCTAACTGCCTACCATATGCCCTTCCTTTCTATGCCCTTCCTTGTTTCAGTGTCCTAAGTATATTTTTTCTGCAGTCAAAAAGGGGAACCAGTTTTGGCTACTTTGAGAAATTCTTCTAGGTTAGTTTATACAAAATTCTGATCATTTTTCTGAGAAATTCCATAGCTTGCATTGCTATAGAAGACCGAAGAAACCCAAGTGTTACTTGGGTAAGTGACACTTAGAGAAATGGAGTTACACAGTTTTACTATGCCAATGGTCTCAGAGGAGTTGCCTCCAAAGTCTATGCAAACCAATATGGTGGGAGCTTTTCATTTTTCCCCTTTGGTTTCTTTATCCCCCAAATATGGGTAAGACTTCCAGAACTTTCATGGGCTTTACAAAAAGCTCGTGTTTTGGGGTGGGGCCTTGAGACTATATCTAAGGGCCTGAACTGATGCCAGTGCTGATAACCCCCTCCAGGGGTTGTGTATTGTTCATGGTTTATGGCCTCTCTAAAATGGGAGTAGTACTTTAGGTCAGCACATCTTGCAAGACCAAATTGTGGAGAAAGGGGCAGTGATTTAATTATAGGTTATCAAGTGGGTATATTAGGTTACTGGCACAGATTCAGATTGCTAGCCCAAACATTAGGGTTACATTGGAATTAACCATTTAGCCTTCTCATTCCCCCCTCTTGTCCCACAAGCTTTCCTTAGCCTTGTAGTACAATGACTATGGGATGTTACAATGAACAGGGACAGCAACCACTCTTAACTACTTCCTGCTGATAAGGGACAATGACCAAGAGGTTAGCATCCCATTTATTCCTCTCGGAGGGGTTTGTAGAAAAATCTTCTGGTTTGTAAGACCATCTGAAGTTTAAAAGCATCTAGGTGGATGAGATAAAGTGACTTAAGAAATTTAGAAGTCATGGTCCTAATGTTACAGCTATGAATAGCATTAACAGTGGTCCTTACAATGGGAGAAGCCATTTCCAGACCCCATCCTCACCCATCCTCTCACCCCCCATAAGCATCCCAGGACTCAGATAGTTCCTGTCTATTGGTTGCTCATTTGATTAAATCCTTAGCCTTATCCCTGACAACGCCTGACTGGTTGGCATAAAAACAGCACTCTTCTTCTAAGAAGAGGCAGACTCCACCTTTCTCTGCCATTACTAAGTCTAATCCCTTTCTATTCTGTAGTACTATTGTGGCTAAGCAATCAACTTGATACTGGAAGGCAATTAGGGTCTCAGCTACTTTCTCTACGTTTTCTGAAAATTATGGGTCAAAACTTGTTAAGAGGAGACAGAGTGATCTATTCCCCCTATTCCCAGCTCCTATGCCACCCACAATTCTGAGTGCTATTAGAAAGGGGATTGCGAGAGGAAAAGATGGCGGTGGGACAGAAGGACACATAATCATCTGTGTCCCGGGGTAGACGGGGTGAGCAGCCGAGGGTCACGGGCGGAGTGTTTGTTGGCAAGTGGGGGGACAGCAGGGCTTTGGGAGAAGGAGAGCCACTGCTTAGATTAGCCTCCCTCAAGGGAGCAGCTCTGTGGGGCTGGGTTCTCTCCCGGAGCCTGGCTCAGAGGCGGCTGCGCCATCTTAAAGGGGAAGAGCCTGAAGATTTTACAGTTGCGGTACCCACTGGGCATCTGAGACCTCCACCTCCCCCCCAACATCGGTTCCTAGTTGGTGAAGAAGCAGACTCCGAGGAAACCTGTGCTCAGCCACGGAAAGGTCAGGTTTCTCTGGGGGTTAAGGGAGCTGGTAACACAGGGAGATTCGCGCCTGGCGAAAACAGAGGAAAAAGCGGCGGCTGTTGGAGCTGGCAAACGTGGAAGAGGGCCCTCGGAGCTGGTGACAGGAGGGGGGGATACATAGAGGGTGACCCATTTGGACCTGAAGGAGAAGGCCAGCCCGGCAGTTTTGGGAGGGAGCGGGCTGCCAAACCCAAGGGGAGAAAGGGTTTTGCGCAAACATACAAGCAGGATGTGAGTTCGCACGCCTGAGTTTGTCCTCTCTAAATTCGAATTTCTCAGCACTGAACGAGGAAGGGGGGATCCTCTGGTGGGGGAGAACCTGGGAGACCACAGGGGCGAGCTGTTTTTCTGACGCTGGGGGTCAGAACAGGTCCTCACAATTAGAGAGGCAGCTCTGGGGTAGCCTATTTCCACAAATCAGTAGTAAATACCATAGACATAGCGGGATTTTAGATCAGGCTAGAAAGGATCAATAGACCCTGAGGTCAATTCAGAAACACTGCCACCTAGGGGCTGAATCACAAATTGTCTCTTGTGTAACACAAATTAAGGAATCAATTTTATTTCTACTACTATTTAAATTTCTTAAGTGCCATTTTATTCCATCTTTATTCTACTCAGAGATTAGTGTTATATAGTCTTTTTTCATCTACCCTTTAGTATCTCTTTACTCCAACTTCACCCTTATGCCAGCACTCTCTTGCTAACCTTTCCTTAGTTAGTGTCTTATTCCCCTTACACTTTTTCTGGTTTAGATTTTCCTTATTCTCTCTTTTTAGCCCCTGTAAAAATTTCACCCCACTTTTATATCCAATCTCCAACCACCTGCTCCAAGTCCATACACATCTAATGCTTCTCCGCCTTCACTATCCTAAAATGTTTTTCTCTCGGTCCTGCTGATGTTGTAGATATTTTATGCATATTTGTGAGATTGGTTTGATTAATCTTTTCTTTTAATTTGTTTTGTGGGGCGGGAGTTGGCATTGTTTTGTGTATTGGTGATGTTTACATTGTTTTTTGATAGATTTAAGCTTCTGTGTTCCCTACCCTCCCTTGATATTAGTTGTTGTATGTAGTTTGTATCAGTCTCCAGGTACTCGTTGCTGGCTTTTGCTGGGATTAGTGGCGGTCCTCTGGGAGATTCCAACCCATATTTATAGTTTACTCCCTTTTCTTTTCTTTTTACTCCTTCCCCTTTTCCCAACTTTATTTTGGCGTTCCCTTTTTTTATTCTTTCTTTCTTTCTTTCTTTCTTTCTTTCTTTCTTTCTTTCTTTCTTTCTTTCTTTCTTCCTTCCTTCCTTCCTTCCTTCCTTCCTTCCTTCCTTTCTTTCCTCCTTTCTTTCTTTCTTTCTTTCTTTTTTTCTTTCTTTATTTTGTGTGTGCGAGTGTGTTTTCTCTTACTCTCTCTTACCCCACCTATCACCTAATTTACCTTCCTCTGGCAATCACTTTTAATTTGGAGTTACCAATACTGTGAATACATTCTTCTTCTGTGCCTGGTGTGCTGCACCTGGTTGTGTTGTAGTCTGAGCCTTCAAATCAACACAGGAGAGTTAGAACTACATAACAAGACACACAGAGAAGAAAGACTATGGGGAGACAAAGAAATAGCCCACCAATGAAAGAAAAACAAACCTCACCAGAAAAAGAGGTAACCGAAATGGAAGCAAACAACCTGTCAGAGAGAGAGTTCAGAGAAATGGTCATAGGGTGGATGAAGAGAACAGAAGCCAATACAAATAAGAACCATGAGGAATTGAAGAGGAATCAAGAGGAAATGAAGAAGAGCCAGGAAGAAATGAATAAGAACTATGAAGAAATGAAGAATTATGAAGAAATGAAGAAGAATTATGAAGAAATGAAGAAGACCCAAGAAGAAATGAAAGTGACATTGCTGAGGTAAAGAACTCCATAGAAAGTATCAGGAGTAGACTAGATGAAGCAGAGTACCGCATCAGTGAGCTGGAAGACAAGGTAGGAAAAAACACCCAAGTAGAGCAGCTTTTAGAAAAAAAAATTAAAAAGCAGTAGGAGAGCCTAAGGGAACTTTGGGACAACATGAAACAAAACAACATACGTATAATAGGGCTTTCTGAGGGACAGTAAACTGAGCAAGGAATAGAAAAACTGTTGGAAGAAATAATGACAGAGAACTTCCCTGATATAGGAAAGAAAAAACCCACACAAATCCAAGAAGCTCACAGAGTTCCAAGCAAATTAAACCCCAAAAGACCTACACCAAGGCATGTTATAATTAAATTGGCAAACATCAACGACAAAGTGAGAATCCTAAAAGATGCCAGAGACAGCCTGAAAGTCACCTACAAAGGAACCCCCATCAGATGAGCAAGTGATTTCTCAACAGAAACTTATCAGGCCAGAAGGGATTGGAATGAAATATACAAAGTTATGCAAAGAAAGGGTCTGAATCCTAGAATACTGTACCCAGCAAGGCTATCAAAAAAAATTGAAGGTCAAATCAGGAGCTTAACAGACAAAAAAGGTCTAAGGGAATACATTACCACCAAACCAGCAATGCAAGAAATGCTAAAGAGTCTGCTGTGAAAAGCAATAGGAAGCCATGAAAGAACATAGGGGCAAAGAACAAAAATGACTACAAATAACTACCTATCAATAATTACTTTAAATGTAAATGGTTTAAATGCTCCAATCAAAAGACGTAGGGTAATAGACTGGATAAGAAAACACGACCCATATATCTGCTGTCAACAAGAAACCCACCTCCAAAAAAATGATGCACACAGACTGAGGGTGAAAGGATGGAAAAAGGTTCTTCAGGCGAATGGAAATGGGAAAAAAGCTGGGGTACCAATACTTATATCCGACAAATTAGATCTCAAAGTGAAGGATGTAACAAGAGATAAAGAAGGCCACTACATAATACTAAAGGGAGCAATCCAACAAGAAGAAATAACTCTGGTAAACATATATGCACCCAATATAGGAGCACCCAAATACATACTAAACATCCTAGAGGATATCAAGGGAGAGATAGGCAGCAATACAATCATAGTAGGAGACTTTAATACCCCACTATCACCATTGGATAAATCCTCTAAACAAAAAATTAGTAAAGAAACATCAATCCTCAATGAATCACTAGACCAGAAGGAATTAATTGACATCTTCAGATCATTTCACCTCCAAGCCACAGAATATACATTCTTTTCAAGTGCCCATGGGTCATTCTCAAAGATAGACCATGTGTTGGGTCATAGGCAAAGTCTCTCCAAATTCAAGAAGATAGAAATCATATCAAGCACATTCTCAGATCACAATGGCATAAAGCTGGAAATCAACTACAATAAAAACAATCCAAAGAAATCAAACACATGGAGACTAAACAGCATGCTATTAAACTATGACTGGTTTACTATAGAGATCAAGGAAGAAATAGAAAACATCATGGAAACAAATGACAATGATAGCACAACAATCCAAAATCTATGGGACACAGTGAAAGCAGTTCTGAGAGGGAAGTTCATAGCTCTACAATCCTACTGCAAAAAACTAGAAACAGCAGCAATAAATTATCTAACCCAACAACTCAAAGAGTTAGAAAGAGAACAACAAGAAAAGCCCAGTGTAAGCAGAAGGAAGGAAATAGTAAAGATCAGAGCAGAAATAAATGACATAGAGACCAAAGAAACAATACAGAAGATCAACGAAACCAAAAGCTGTTTCTTTGAAAGATTAAACAAGATTGATGAACCTCTAGCCAGACTCACCAAGAAGCAAAGAGAGAGGACCCTAATAAATAAAATCAGAAATGAAAGAGGTGAAATAACAACAGATCCCATTGAAATACAAAGGATTGTTAAAAATTACTATGAACAACTCTACTCCAACAAAGTAGACAACCTGGAGGAAATGGATATATTTCTGGAAAATATATAACCTCCCAAAACTCAATCAGGAAGAATCTAAACAACTCAATAGACCAATAACTGTGGAAGAAATTGAAGCAGTCATCATAAAGCTTCCGGCAAACAAAAGCCTAGGGCCAGATGGCTTCACAGGGGAGTTTTACCAAACATTCAAGGAAGAACTAAAACCTATACTCCTCAGACTATTCCAGAAAATTCAAGAGGATGGAACACTTCCAAACTCCTTCTATGAAGCTAGCATCACCCTAATACCAAAACCAGATAAAGACGACACAATGAAAGAGAATTACAGGCTAATATCCCTCATGAATATAGATGCCAAAATCCTCAATAAAATTCTAGCAAATCAGATCCAGCAGTACATCAGTAAGATCATACACCATGACCAAGTAGGATTTATCCCAGGAGTGCAAGGATGGTACAATATCCGCAAATCAATAAATGTGATACATCACATAAACAAACTGAGAGATAAAAATCGCATAGTCATATCAATTGATGCAGAAAAAGTATTTGACAAAATCCAACACCCTTTCTTGATAAAAACTCTCAACAAGGTAGGAATAGAAGGATCATACCTCAACATAATAAAAGCCATATATGATAAACCCACAGCAAACATCATACTCAATGGGCAAAAACTACAACCATTTCCCCTAAGAACAGGAACAAGACAGGGTTGCCCACTTTCACCACTCCTGTTCAACATAGTACTGGAAGTATTAGCCATTGCAATTAGACAAGAAGAAGAAATAAAAGGCATCCAAATTGGAAAAGAAGAAGTAAAGCTATCCTTATTTGCAGATGACATGATATTGTACATAAAAAACCCGAAAGACTCCATAAAAAAGCTAATAGACTTAATAAATGAGTTCAGCAATGTAGCAGGCTACAAAATCAATGCCAAGAAATCTATGGCATTCCTATACACCAATAGTGAACTTACAGAAAGGGAGACTAAAAAAGCAATCCCATTTACCATCACACCAAAAAAATTAAGATACCTAGGAATAAACTTAACTAAGGAGGTAAAAGACCTATTCGCGGAAAACTACAGGATGCTAAAAAAAGAGATAGAAGAAGATGTAAACAGATGGAAGAACATACCATGTTCATGGATTGGGAGATTCAACATAATTAAAATGTCCATTCTACCCAAAGCAATCTATAAATTTAATGCACTCCTCATTAAAATACCAATGGCATACTTCACAGACCTAGAAAGAACTCTCCAAAAATTCATCTAGAATAAAAAAAGGCCCCGGATAGCCACAGCAATCCTGAGAAAAAAGCACAAAGTCGGTGGGATTTCAATACCAGATTTCAAGCTGTATTACAAAGCTATTTTTCTCAAAACAACCTGGTACTGGCACAAGAACAGACATATAGATGAATGGAATAGAATAGAGAATCCAGATATCAACCCAAACCACTATGCTCAATTAATATTTGACAAAGGAGGTATGAACATAAAATGGCATCAAGATAGTCTCTTCAATAAATGGTGTTGGGAAAATTGGATAGATACATGCAAAAAAATGAAACTAGACCACCAACTTACACCATACACAAAAATAAACTCCAAATAGATACAGGACTTAAACGTAAGACGAGAAACCATAAAAACATTAGAGGAATCTACAGGAAATAAAATCTCAGACATATGCCAAAAGAACTTCTTTGATGATACTGCTCCTAGGGCAATGGAAGCTAAAGAGAAAATAAACAAATGGGACTACATCAAAATAATAAGCTTTTGCACAGCTAAAGAAACCATCAACAAAACAACAAGAAAACCCACTGTATGGGAGAACATATTTGCAAATGTTATCAGTGATAAAGGTTTAATCTCAAGCATCTACAGGCAACTCACACAACTCAATAAAAGGAAGACAAATGATCCAATAAAAAAAATGGGCAAAAGACCTAAATAGAACCTTTTCTAAAGAAGACAAAAGGAAGGCCCAGAGACATATGAAAACTTGCTCAAAGTCACTAATAATCCGAGAGATGCAAATCAAAACGACTATGCAGTACCATCTCACACCTGTCAGAATGGCTTACATCAACAAATCAACAAGTGACAAGGGCTGGCGAGGATGCGGAGAAAAAGGAACTCCCCTGCACTGTTGGTGGGATTGTAGACTAGTACAGCCACTGTGGAGAACAGTATGGAGTTTCCTCAAAAAACTAAAAATGGAGCTCCCATTCAACCCAGTGATCCCACTTCTAGGAATATACCCCAAGAAACTAGAAAGGCAAATTAGAAATGATATATGTACCCCTATGTTCATAGAAGCACAATTTATCATAGCTAAGACTTGGAAACAGCCTAAGTGCCCATCAGCAGATGAGTGGATTAAAAAACTGTGGTACATCTACACAATGGAATACTATGCTGCGGTAAAAAAGAAAGAGCTCCTACCATTTGTAACAACATGGATGGAATTAGAGAGCATTATGCTAAGTGAAATTAGCCAGGCAGAGAAAGACAAATATCACATGATCTCACTCATTTGAGGAATATAATGAATGACATAGACTGATGAAGAAGAATGGATCCAGGAACTGAGAAAAGTTCATCAAAATGTCAAACCTCAGGGTAAGTGGCAGGTGGTGGGAGTAAGGGGGAAAGTCAATATATTTGAATGCTTGAACTAAGGTAAGTGATTTGTGTTTTTACATCCCTGACAAAGTTTATATAAAGTTATAAAAAAATTGGCAGCTAGTTTGAGATTGAATTAACATGGCCTAGAGCATGTCATCTGTTATGGACGCCAGTTCTTAGGCTAGGCCCTACTTAACCTCCCGTGACACCACAATACCCTTACATGATATTATTCTACAATGTCATTATAATATTTGATATTTGACAACAGCATATTATACAATTATCCCAAATAAACTTACAAACTAATTCTTTGAATGTTGGGCAGCAACTTAAAAAAAGGATAGGAAAGGAATTAATCCCTTTCAGAAGGGATTAAGGCACTGGGAAGGCATCTAAGCATTCTATATTGGCCCCTCTGGCCATTTTGCCAAGAGGGACCCTCTTCTTATTATCCAAATACACACAGCTGATGCGTGAACTTTCAGTTCAAGCTGTGGCTAAAGCCTCTGGGCAGCTGGCACCATGGATCTGTCTCTCAACCAATGGCGTGAGCTGGGCCCTCTCTGGAGAAGAAACCTGGGTCCCCCGAGATATGTGATCAGTACCGGGACCCCGCCAGCAGGCGAGGGGACCCCAAGGCAGGTGCTGGACGTGGAGGCCATGGGGGCATAGACTACAAAGGAGACAGGACTGAACCTCACATCACCCTGTTTGGCCCCGGAGGATGGCTGGTTAGCCAGAGACAGGTAAGATTCCTCAGGGAAGGAACAACCTAAGACAGGCACAGTCGCAGAGGGGCCAACAGGAGAGAACTGAAAGATCAACAGAGGTGGGGCACAGACCCTCATCCACAAACCTTGCAGGGACTTGAATTCTCACCCCTCCTGAGGAAGGTCTCCTACCCCCACGGCTGCTTCGCCTCCCATGCACAACTCACACCGGGACCCAGGTGGTAGACAGAGACTCGGCCAGCAATAGCTGCCCTATATCTAAATTTAATTTATTATAGGAATGCTGAGGACCTACTCAGAAATGCAAATATTCCTTTCCTCAAGTATTTACTGGGTAAAGTAAGATTTCTGCTTGAGTATTAAATTTGACAGTAAAATAGTAATCAAGTTTTCAGATTAATTTAAATTGGCCAAGTGAAATAAGTGAATACTCAAGAAATCTAACTGTACTGGACAAAATCTTTTCCTAAAACATTAGCTAAATTATCTATTAGTAGTTCATCTCACTGCAAAATTGCCTAACATCCAAAGAACCTAAAGCAGTAATATTTGTGTGCAAAAATTAAAATTTAAATTACCAAGACTGCAAGATAAAATTTCCAAAAGCCACTATTAACCAAAAAAAAAAAAAAAAATGGGGGGGGGGGGAGGGGACAGTGGGGTAATATCATGTAAGGAAAAATATCCTATAAGTAAAATACATGTAGAAAATTCTTATTCCAGAAAAGAAAATTCCATTTGTAAAACCAGCTGCAGGACACCCATAAAAAAACACACATGGTGTCAAAATAAGCCAAACGAAAATCATTCAGGCAAAAATAAAAAGAATCCCAAGTCTATTTTGCAGAGAGGATCCCTTTGTTAACCTTTGGTCGAGAATGTGTTTGTGTGTTTGCAGAAAACAACTCCAAGACCATGTGGGTTCCTGCGACAGGGAGGAACTGACGCGCCTGTTCCTGCCACGAGGACGGTCCAGAGATGGGGGACGCTGACGACACCTTGCCATGCTAGCAGTCGGCAGCTGTGCGTGGCTGCAGGCGACCCAGGACCAAACCAGAGAGGATGGATCTTGCATTGCCACGATGTGTCCACCATCTGGATACCATTGCTGACATGCACACATGAAGAACTATTTGACATTGAAACTGGGATTCAGAACAGTTGGACATTAAAACTGACACTCAAACTTTTTTTGCTCTTATACGTTTTTTTTCAGTATGCAGAGGCAAGATATTTTTGAAGAAAAGAAACAGGGGAGAGTGATTGATATAGAGGCAGGGTGGCCTCGAACAGGCTGTCAAGCTACAGGGGGAAGGCTGGAGTGGAGTGGAGGCAGATGCTGGAGGAGATCAACGGAAGGACCTGTATGCATACATATGAGCATAACCAATGAATGAAAGACTCTGGGGTGTGGAGTGGGGCAGGTGGGGACATGTGCTGGGGGGTAAGGGAGGCTGGGGGGAGGATATTGTGGGGGGGAGGAAAACATATGTACTACTATTAAATATAAGTTATATTGTAAATAAAATTAAAAAAAAAGAAAGGGGATTGCTTGCAGAGCCTTCTTATATCTAGTTACTGCTTTACGGGGGGTCTCAAGGGATTGATTGTTGGGTATAATAGACATATCTGGGGTTAAGTATGCAGGAGTGCATATTCCCATCCAGTTCACAGGCAGGCAGAGATAAGCAATGGTCCCACACATATAGAATGTTCTTGCAGGGGGGCACCAGGAGTAGGTGATGTTTTTGATCTTGAGGGTATAGTTGCATAGTTCATCTGGGAGGCAACCTGTTGGATGTTGGTCCTGGGACTGTTGAAGCAAATAGGGGCAACATTAGTTAGCTGAACATTGGCCGTGACAGGTCCTATTATTTCTTCCATTAAGTTCCCTAATTTAGTTATGTTCACTGGAGTAGCCATTAATAGGAGTGGTTCTGCAGGGAGACAAAACCAGCAGTCCCTAACCAAATAAGGGTTGGTAATATTGAGGAGGTGGTGGGTTGAATTGAAGAGGTGATAAAGCTGGGGGTCTGGATCTTCAGCTTAGTTAGTCTGGGTGTTTGATGTTCAAGCAGGTGCTTGATAGTCTTTTTAATATCTGCCCCTTGGGCTTGATCCTTGACCTCTCCCCTCTCCACCTCCCTACCCCCCGCCCCGAATCAGAGTCGCTAACATAGGTGCAGCAAGTTCAGCAAGTTACTACGTCTGGTTTTCCTTGACAGGTACATCCTGCCCATTTTTGTCTGGGCTTAATTCTTCCCATCCAATACAATTTCCCTCCCTATATGCATTCGGTAACATAGTCATAACACGCCGCAGGCTGGTAAATATAGCTAACAAAAATCTGGCTTGATTGGGTTTTCCTGTAGATTACCGGGTCTAGCATATTTGGGTAGCAAGTCTCTAAGCAAGGACACATGGTAGTGGCCCCTAAGGGAGGAAAGTTAGCTAATATTATTAATGGGTGCATGTTATTCTCTCTATTCCTGTTCAATGGGGGGTCTACAGCAGTGAACCACTAAAACAAAGAGTAGTGTTATGACGATTCCTGCAAGGATGGCATGACCAGGTGTAGTCCCACAATTTATGATGAGGCTTTTGTTTCCTTGCTGAGGGGCCAGAGGGGATTCTCAATATCTGAGGTCACCTTCCACTTGGACTGATCACTGCTTGGCTGATAAACTGCCTTCACATGCGAGTGTTGGATCCAGGTGCTTAATCCTGCAATGTTGAGAGCTGTGGGTGTGGCTAATGTGACTTGACAGGGTCCCTTCCAGGTAGGCTTGAGGGGTTCCTTTTTCCAATCCTTTACCCAAACCTTGTCTCCAAGTTTATAAGGATGTACAGCTGTTCCTAGAGAGATGGGTAGTCGGTCAGTAACCTATCCATGGACCTCAAAGACAGTTTTTCCAAGTCCTTGTAGTTGCTTGTGGATTTCCAAGTTCCTTATTTCCCCCAAATCTCCCTTTGGCTGAATTAAGAGAGGGGGTCTGCCATATAGAATTTCAAAAGGAGAGAAACCTACCCTGGCCCTCAGGGCACAGCATATTGCAGGAGTATAAGAGGCAAGATAGCTGTCCAGGGTAAGGTTGTCTCTTGGAATAGCTTAGCCACAGTCTGCTTTAGAATCTGGTTCATGCGTTCTACTTTCCCTGAACTCAGAGGCCTATACGCTGTATGTAGGTTTCATTTAATTCCTAAATCATTAGCTACCTGTTGTACTATATCTGTTACAAAGGCGGAGCCATTATCATACCCTATGGTCAGAGGCACTCCATACCGTGGAATTATGTCCTTTAGCAATGCTTTAATGACTTCTCTTGCCTTTTCCGTGCAAGTGGGGTATGCCTCAACCCAGCCTGAAAAGGTGCAAACAAAGACTAGTAAGTAATTCTTTCCTCTGCTAGGCCCCTTTTCTGTAAAATCTACTTCTAAGTCCTCAAAGGGGGCTTGCCCATAGCATTGAACTCCTATTGGTCTTACAGGACCCTGTTTGACATTATTCTGTGCTCAAAGGAGGCAATGCTGAGAGACTGAGGCACACAAGGAGGATAGACAGGCAATTAGGTAGTATCTGCCTAACAATGCTTCTAGGGCAGCCTTTCCTAAATGAGTAAGTTCATGCTGCTGGAGGACTACCTTATGGGCTAACTGTTCTGGGACATAGACTGTATGATCTGAGAGTCCTTCCTTCATTCTCTTGCCTCCTTTATGGGCACCTCTTCCTGAGGAGTGCATTTTGGAGGTTAAGGTGATTCAGGGGCCGACATGATCTGTGATGGTGCTACTTGTTCTTTAGCATCCAGCTTGGCTGCTGCTACATCAGCACATCAGTTTCCTTCTGACACTGAGTCTTTCCCCTTCTGGTGACCTTTAGAATGAATGACAGCTATTTCCTTGGGCTCCCAGACTGCTTCTAGTAACTTTAAGATCTCATTCTGATTTTTTATTCCTTTCCCTCTGGTTGTCAGAAGCCCCCTTTCCTTGTATATGGCCCCATGGATATGCAGGCTAGCAAAGGCATAGCACGAATCAGTGCAGATATTGGCACTCTTATCTTTACTGAGTTCTAGAGCTCTTACTAGGGCCCAAAGTTCTGCCCTCTTCATTGACCATTCGTCAGGCAGGGCCTGTGCCTCGATTGTCTCAAAGTTTGATACCACTGCATATCCGGCTCATCTTTTTCCTTCATCTAAGAAGGTACTGCCATCCATGAACAATACTGAGTCTGGATTCTATAGAGGCCTGTCTGTAGGTTCTGGTGGGCTAGAGTAAACCTCCTCTAGGACTTCTAGGCAATCATGTTCAGGGGCTCTCTCAACAACGGGTAAAAAGGTGACAGAATTAAGAATTCTCACTACTTCTAGTCATAACCATAGATTTTCACATAGGAGCCCCTGATACTGGGTCATCCCATCATGAGTCAGCCAGTGCTGCCCCCTACCTTCCATTAGGGTAATAACAGAATGAGGTACTTCCACATTTAAGTTTTGTCCCAGGGTAAGCTTATCTGCTTCTTTGACTAAGAATGCCGTGGCTGCAAGGGCCCTGAGACACGGGGGCCACTTGGAGGCAATTGGATCAATCTGCTTGGAGAGATAGGCTACTGGTCTTTGCGAGGATCCAAACTCCTGGGTTACCCTGCTGTTCTCATGAACAAAGAGGTTAAAGTCGCATGCCACATCTGGTAGCCCTAGTGCTGGGGCCTCACTGAGCTTTTCCTTTATGATGATGAAGGCTTTATCCTGTTTGGGACCCCAGTCAATGGGTGCCTTCTCTTCCCCATTTGAAGCTTCATAGAGAGGCTTATCCAGGTCTGAAAACCCTGGGATCCAAATTTGACAGAACTCTTCTGCTCCCAGGAATTCCTGAATCTGTGGCCGGGTGCTAGGGTCTGGGATAGCACATACTGCCTGCTTCCTTTCAGTCCCTGACCTTCGTTTCCCTTGGGTGATCCAGAAGTCTAGATATTTGACTTCTCTCTGACAAATTTGTGCCTATTTCTTGGACACCAGTTAGCTGTTTTAGTTAAGAATCCCAGAAGGGCTTGCTTTCCTTCTGAGCACTGAGCTCCCGTAGAGTTAGCCAGTAGGAGATCATCTACATATTGAAGTAGAATGCACCCCAAATCCTGTCTTGGGGAACTTAGATCAGATACTAGTGCTCCACTAAAAAGAGTAGGGGAGTTCTTGAATACTTGTGGCAGTCTGCTCCTTGGCCCCATAGTTGTGTTTTCCCACTCAAAGGCAAACAGGGGCTGACTGAAGGGTGCTAGCTGAAGGCAGAAGAAGGCATCTTTCATATGTAAGCCAGTCCTCCTTTGATGGAATGAGTCCCAGAAGAGTGTATGGGTTCCGTAGTAGGTAGCTCCAAATGCAGGTTTATAACAGCTTCATTAACAGCCTGCAGGTCCTGCATGGGGCAATAATCATTAGTCCTAGGCTTTTTGACAGGCAAGAGAGGAGTGTTCCTTGGTGACTGGCATCATTTAAGAAGTCCCCACTGGAGCGGCCAGTCTAAGTGGACCTGGATTCCTAGGCATGCTTCCCTTGGAATTAGATATTGGCAGATTTTAACAGGTTGTGCCCCAGGCTTTAAGTCGATTAGTACTTGGGCATAGTACTTAGCCAGGCCTGGAGGATTCCCTTCTGCCCAGACTAGTGGAAATTCTTCCTCTAATTCAGGTTCTAATGGTGAGGCCTTTGATTGGAGGGTATCAAGTCTCCATTCTTCCCCCCTTGGCACTGCTAAGGATAGGATCTTTGGGGAGGTCTCCTCACCTAGGTGAAGCTGTGCTGAGCCATCTGGAGCAAAAGTGATTTCTGCCCTCATTTTGGCTAAAAGATCTCTCTACCAATTAGAGGCACTGGACAGTCTGGCAAGTACAGGAATTACTTGATGACAAGTTGGCATTAGCAAAGGCATTGGCAAAGGTCTGATCCCCAGTAACTCCAATAATGGTGACCTCCTTTCCTGAGAGAAGTATTACTTTCTGTGTGACTACTGAGTGCTCAGCTCCCATATCAACCATAAAGTCCACAGTCTGGCCCCCAATTTTTGTTCTGACAATGGGCTTGTGATAACCTACCTGAAGTGAGCCCGGGCTGTCCTAGTTGAAATCAGCCATTGCTGGGCGGAAAAAGGGGGCCCTGTTTTCTTACTTTGCCATTTGGGATATTCATTTTTCCTGTGTCCTATTTCCTGACAATAGGCACACTGGTTTCGTCTCAGGCTTGCTCTTCTTTTCCCCTCTGATCTGTATTCTTGCTTCCCTTCCTGATCTGTCTGGGAGCCTAAACCTCTAAAAGCTGCTCCTATTATATTGGCCCTTCTTTGTATTTTCTTTTCTGCCTCCTTTCTTGCCACCCTGTCTCAGTTGATGAAAACCTTGTTTGCAATTTCTAGCAGCTCAGTAACATTTTTTTTCCTACAAATCCTTCCAGGGAATCCAACCCTTTGTTCTGCAAGGACCTCCTGAGGAAGCCCTCAGTTTTACCACCTCCCTGACCCATCTATATGTGTCTAAAATTCTGGCCAGGGCCTGCATCTGGAGCCATCTCTGAGCTTCTATTACTATTCTCATGTGTTCCTTGGTGTTGAAGAGAAAGATTAGGAACTGCTGACAGGTGGGCTTGTGTGTTTGGAAGATCCTTTCTAGGAGGTCTACCATGGCCTGAAATTTCTCAGAATAAGTTTGGGTGTGATGTTTTCAATTCAGGATGTCACTTGTGGTAAAGAGCTAATAACAATAGACTGGTCCTCCCTCCTGCAAGGTCTCATCTTCGCCAAGTACTTGGGCACTCTGAATCTCTCTGAAAGGCATCTGATGTGCCAGTTGTGATTTGGTCCCTTGGTCAGCTAAATGCAAGTGCCACCCAACTGGTTCTGGGGAGCTCGGTTGAGGAGAGATGGAGGAGGGGGTGTTTCTAGAATTTCCGGACCTTCTAGACCAACGGGGGGGTTGAGGGTGGGGGGAGCATTAGGTGTCGCCTGTGGCACATAAGGAGATGGTAAAACTGGAGGAGCTTCCTCAAGAGGTGCTTGCAGAACAGAGGGTTGGGTTCCCTTCTTCTCTGGGGCCTACTCCCCTCTTCCTACTACTAAAACCTTACACTGTCTCTTTGTATTGACACACAAGATTTGAGCAATTTCTAACCAGCTGTCTATGTAGGGAAACTGATATAGGTGTCTGGGGTCTTCTGTGACTACATTCCAGACTGTCCTGACCAGTCCTTCATCTAAAGAGTTTTCCAAGGGCCAGCCCAACCTGAAGGTTGGCCATTCTAATTCACAGAATTTCCTCCGTGTTTCAGGATCCATTTTAATAACATAATTCCCATTGAAACCCTTTAAAAATTTTTTCAACTTGCAATTGAGAAAAGTGAGTTTACTTTGTCCAGACCCCATGATGATGGGTGGCGAGAGACAGACAAGGGAGGGGTGATCTATTTTTACAGATCCATTCAGATGCCTGCCTGGTCTTGTCCCTTGTGGGAGCTTTGTTTCATCTTAGCTAAAGTGCACCTGTATAAACCCAAGCCTGATCACCTCCAAGTGGGGTTGAGTCACCATTATGCCTTATGATGAATCATAGAACCACAGGTGAGGGCTCACTGGGACTCCATAACTGAGGTTATAGAGCCACACAATGGATAGGAGAGCCCTCTCCCTCCACACTCAAACACCTTCACCAGCATTCACTCAGAGGTTAAACAGCTCACCCAATTCCTGACTAATTTACCTGATGAAGTCATATGACTCCCTGGGGGGCGAGCAAGCTCCTCTTCTACTTTCATGAGTGGGCCTAACTGTGTGGGGCCCCTATCTTACCATTTCTGTCAACAGGTCCGGAGGTGTTCATCCACTTTCTCCAGATGCTGGCCGGGTTCTAGGCTGAGGTTTGGGAGTGCTCAGAGTCCTCCAGTTCAATTCTGCTAAAGTCAGCAGGGCACACCTCCCGGAAGTCTATCCCATTTCCCAGGGCCTCAGTGGAGGCCAAAAATCTGGCATGGTTGGGGTTCTCAGTCAGGGATCCAGATACTGTACAAGTCCAAAGAAACCCATGATACTTAGAGAAATGGAGTTACACAGTTTTATTACGCCAGTGGTCTCAGAGGAGTTGCCTCCAAAGTCTGTGCAAACTAATATGGTAGAAGCTCTTCTTTTTTCTCCTTTAGTTTCTTTGTCCCCCAAATATGGATAGGACTTCCAGAACTTTTGTGGGCTTTGCAAAAAGTCCCATGTGTTAGGATGGGGGCCTTGAGACCATATCTAAGGGCCTGGCCTGGTGCCAGCCCTGATAACTGCCTCCAGGGATTGTGTATTGTTCATAGTTTATGGTCTCCTGAAATGAAAATAGTACTTTAGTTAAACAGGTCTTGCAAGACCAGATTATGGAGAAAGGGGCAGTGATTTAATTATAGGTTATCAAGAAGGTATATTAGATTACTGTCACAGATTCAGATTGCTAGCCCCACCCCCACCCCCAAACATCAGGGTTACATTGGAATTAGCCTTTTAGCCTTCTCAGCATCAGACTCCTAGAAATATTTGGCCCAGCTCCCTCCCCCAAATAAATAAAAACTATGGTTTTAGGTACTTAATTTTCTCAACTAACATTTATTAAGAGTGAAATATTGCCTGGATACTGTAACTGAGTGGTTGAGCATCAACCTATGAACCAGGAGGTCATAGTTTGATTCCCAGTCAGGCCACAAACCGGTTGTGGGTTTGATTCCCAGTGTAGGGTGTACAAGAGGCAGCTGATCAATGTTTCTCTCTCATCATTGATGTTTCTATCTCTCTCTCCCTCTTCCTCTCACTTGTTAGTGGGACGAGAGAGGTGTGGCCAAATATAGCCTGGGAAACTCCACTACTACTCAGAAGCTGACTGTTCCCAAAGCTGTCCCTTCTCTGTTCTGCTGCCATTCTTGGTACTAATTCTGCTGTCAATGGAAAGATGAGCTCTGTGATTATTAGCTTCAAATCTACTTTTCCATAACCATGTGTATTGGAGATTGCTGATGTTCCTTCACATCTTTGTAGCCAGTTCTGTTTGCACAATCCCAGCTCTGTGCTCTACTTCAAACTACTCACACCTGCAACTTTCTCAGAGGATTTCTCTTTGCTACTGAATCAGAGCTAGAAGTATTTGAACTTTACAAATCCTCATCCCTCCCCCACTTTCACCAGGAGGTAACCAGTGACTAACTGCTAGTGCAAGTAGAGAAACTTCTGGTTCCGTTTCAAATGTTTGATGTGCATAGATATCCCAGGGCTCTCCCCAGGATCAAGCCTAGGCTGGGACTTCATCTGAAATTCTATTCTTTGTTAGCTTTCCCTGCTCACATATTGTGCTTTTCCCATTCCATTTTCAATTTCCCTCAATAAACCACTTGCACACCAATTCCATCCCAGCAGCATTTGTACAGCATGTGGAAACAGCCTAAAATACCAGGTCAACCCCATTCCTAGAAGTCCCCGGACTTAAAAATGAAAGGCATTTCTTCAACCCTCAGGACAAAGACACACCTAGTACTTACTGTACTTAATATTGAAGTTCCTGGAAGTTTGACAATGATCACTTTTATTTATTTTTCAGGGAGAATAATAAAAGAAAAACCTGATTCTCTCAGGGTGTGATCCTGCCTCAGAGGACCAAAGATAATCTCAGAATAGTAACATATTAGTATTTTTTAAGCTCTGGATTATATAGTCTTTATTCATGGTTATGAGATTTTTTTTCAGAATTTGAGATAGGGTGGAGGGGAGAAGTTAATAGACAAATAGAGCAGAAGAAAAAGTTATGGTAATATTTCCAATGTGACTAGAAAATGGTATGTGCCATTGGGACCAGTGGAAGATGAGAATCCAGAAGCTGACGGGCTGAACAGGCCATTAAAGAGCTTGCCCTTTATCCTCTAGATATCAGGGATGCTTAAATGAGATAATGATATGAGGAAATATATGCATATACTTTTAAAGATAAAAGTCATAACTGACAGAAGGAAACATAAGGGAGAGAGGCCTAGACATACAGGTTGGAATATAAGATAGCTTTCCTGGCCCTGCTCCTGGCAGCTTTTGCTACTTTTGGGCCAACCAGTCTGAAGAGAAAAATATAAAAAAACCCAAAATATATTAAAATCTGAAATTTTAAAAATAAAATTCATATAAATAAAAAGCCAGGGGCCATCATGACTGAAACAACTGGACAGATGACCAAACAGGCTGCACGGGGTGACCAGGCCAGCACAGGGGGTTATGGAGAGATGACAAAATGACTGAACAGCAGGCTGCATGTGGCGACCAGGCTGGAAGGGGGTCAGTGAGGAGGCAACCAGGCTGGCTGGAGGGGGAGGGTGTGGGGAGGGGGCAGTTGGGGGCTACCAGGTCAGCAAGGGGGAACACTTAGGGGCAACCAGGCTGGCAGAGGGGGGCAGTGAGGGGCAACCTGGCTGGGAGTGGAGGGCAGTTGGAGACAATCAGGCCAGCAGGGAGATCAGAAAGGGGTAACCAGGCTGGTGGCGGGGCAGGGGTGCTGTTAGGGGTGATCAGACAGGCAGGCAGGTGAGCGGTTAGGAGCCAACAGTCCCGGATTGTGAGAGGTATGTTCAACTGCCGGTTTAGACCCAATCCTAAGGATTGGTCCTAATCCAGCAGTTGGACATCCCCCAAGGGGTCCAGGATGGAAAGGGTGCAGCTTTGGCTGAGGGGACCCTTCCCCCAGTGCACAAATTTCATGCATTGGGCCTCTAGTATAAGATAAAACTCTGGGGGACCCCAAGGCAGGTGCTGGATGTGGAGGCCTCGGGGGCATAGACTACAAAGGAGACAGAACTGAACCTCACATCACCCTGTTTGTCCCTGAAGAATGGCTGGTTAGCCAGAGATGAGTAAGATTCCTCAGGGAAGGAACAACCTAAGACAGGCACAGTCACAGAGGGGCCAACAGGAGAGAACTAAAAGGTCAACAGAGGTGGGGCATAGACCCTCACCCACAAACCTTGCAGGGGCCTGAACTCTCACCCCTTCTGAGGGAGGTCTCCTGCCCCCATGGCTGCTTCACCTCCCATGCACAACTCAGACTGGGACCCAGGTGGCAGACAGAGACTCGGCCAGCAATAGCTGCTTTATATCTAAATCCAGTCTATTACCAGGAATGCTCAGGACCTATTCAAGAATGCAAATAATTCTTTCCACTAATATTTACATGGTAAACTAAGATTTCTGCTTGAGTATTAAATTTGACAGTAAAATAGTGATCAAGTTTTCAGATTAATTTAAATTGGCCAAGTGAAATAAGTGAATACTCAAGAAAATTTAAGTGTACTGGACAAAAAGCTTTTCCTAAAACATTAACTAAAATATCTATTAGTAGTTCATCTCACTGTAAAATTGCCTAACATCCAAAGAACCTAAAGCAGTCATATTTGTGTGCAAAAATTAAAATTTAAAGTTACCAAGACTGCAATATAAAATTTCCAAAAGCCCCTATTAATCAAAAAGGGGGGGGGGATAGTGGGGTAATATCATGTAAGAAAAAATATCCTGTAAGTAAAATACATCTAGAAAATTCTTACTCCAAAAAAGCAAATTCCATTTGTAAAGCCAACAGCAGGACACCCATGAAAAAACACACATGGTGTCAAAAAAAGGAAAATCATTTAGGCAAAAATAAAGAGACTCCCTAGTCTAATCTGCAGAGAGGAACCCTTTGTTAACTTTTGGTAGAGAATGTGTTTGTGTGTTTTCAGAGAACAACTCCAAGACCATGTGGGTTCCTGCGACAGTGAGGAACTGACGGGTCTGTTCCAGCCATGAGGATGGTCCAGAAATGGGGGACACTGATGACACCTTGCCATGCTAGCAGTCGGCAGCTGTGCATGGCTGCAAGTGGCCCAGGACCAAACCAGAGAGGATGAAACTTGCATTGCCATAATGGATACCATTGCTGACATGTACACATAAATAACTATTTGACATTGAAACTGGGACTCAGAACAGTTGGACATTGAAACTGAGACTGAAACATTTTTTGTTCTTATACATTTATTTCTAGTATGCAGAGGCAAGATATTTGTGAAGAAAAGAAACAGGGGAGAGTGATTGATATAGAGGCAGGGAGGCATTGAAAAGGCTGTCAGGCTACAGTGGGAAGGCTGGGGAGGATGGGGGCCAGATGCGGGGGGAGATCAACTGAAGGACTTGTATGCATGCATATGAGCATAAGCAATGAATGAAAAACACTGAGGCTAGGAGGGGGGCAGGTGGGAACATGTGCTGGGGGGTAGGGGAGGCTGGAGGGAAGATAGTGGAGGGAAAAAGGAAAATATATGTACTACTATTATATCTAAGTTATACTGCAAAAAAATTTTTTTTAAAAATTAAAAAGAAAAGATAAAACTCTGGATAAAGAAGAAACTCTGTAAAGAAAACAAATGACTATCAAGGAAAGGACCCCTTACACACTGAGGAAACAAACCTTAAAATATGATGGGTGGGTCAAATAGGAGGCAAGACAGTATAAAGATAAAAAAAAAAAAGAGAGAAGTTGGTAACCTAGAATCCATTTAAGGAATAATATTGAAAATAAAATTTTATGAGAAAATCAAGTTGTGTGAGAACAAAATAGAATTTGAAATGAAGATGCATTTATGTCTAAACAGAGAACAATCTCAGTAGGATAAAGATGGTGAAAGTCAGACTGGAATAATTTCAGGACTGTGTACAATTTTAAAGAGTAGAGAAAGTAATTGTCATCTCTCTCCCACACACACCTTCACTCGTAAAGATTAACCACAATTGAAAAAGGAATTAGAAAGTAGCCTGAAGGGGATATAGGAATAAGATGAAATATTTTTTAGGGTGAGAGATTCATGAGAGAAAAAAAATGTAGAATTTCTAAAACAAAACAAAACAAACAAAAAACAGTGGGTGTGGTGGGGTGAGGAGATTAAATGATGACCAAAATCCTAGAGGATGGAGGAGGATTTTTGGAGAGAAGACCAAGGAGGATAAATTGATAAGAATAGGTTCTGTTAAGTTAGAGGCCAGGCCATCAGGAAGAAAGGTGGGCTGTTCCCAAAGGCTGCTCTTTTGTTTGGAGAATCAGACAGAGTCACTGCTGGGGTTTAGAGAGAAGGAAGCAAAAGGAGCACTATAAGGTGAAACATCTGAACAGCAAAAACTGAAAATATAAGAGTTGTAATCAGACAAAAGAAAAATAATTGCCCAGTGATAATGAGGGGTCACTTGATTTGGAATAAAGTTTTGGTACTCTTGCAGAATTTAATGTTTAGTGCCAAAGACAAATAGTAAAGAAAAGGATGGTTATAAATAAAAAGAATAAGTAGATTCATTTTTGGTTATGTATTACTATAATGATGTCCAGGGTGGGTAATTCCTAAAGAGAGAAAAAATAAGGAAGAAATTGAGGGTGCTGGTGAAAATGCATTTAACTAATTAAACCTTGATGTCTAGATTGAGTTGGAAAGGAATTGATATCAAAAGGAAATTGTCAGACTAGGAAACCAGAAGGACATTTCAAGTAAGAAGGGTATAAAGAAAGCTCCTAAGGCAGGTAAGCTTTCACAAAGTATAATGACAGTGAAGAGAGGCCCAAGGAAGGCAGATAATGTGTGCCAGAGACTGGAAGTAGACAGCTGATGGTCTTTGAAAAGAAGGGTAAATCAAGGTAAACTTTGAAAAAACAAAAATGGAAGGTTTAATTGAAGGTGATACATAGAGAACGATGGTGAAAAGCAGTGAAGATGATACCTATAGTCCTAGCTTCTTTCCCTAAAAATTAGAAAAATAGTGATATCCCTGACAAAATGAAATAGAGAAATAAGGAAACAGGTCTAAATTCAAAGATGAAAAACTTAGTGCTATTGTTACAAACTATTCAAGTAGAAATTCTCTCTAGACTACTGGAAATACACATCTAAAAATATAAACTGATGGTATTGGAGTCAGGTCTACAGTGTTGTTTTCAGTTCTCAATAACATCTAGTATTACACATATATTGACCTGTGTTTATTAGAACACACTCCCCCATACCATCCAGTTTTCACCTATAATTTCCAATTCAAAATCTATGCTGTGGTCATCTAGAATAAGTAAAAGTTAGGATGTAGACAAAGAAATTAACCAGGCACACTAAATCACAGATGGAGTTCAATGTAGTTATCATTCTTGCAAAATAATTTAATTTCTTAATACATAAAATATTGTGTTTTGGGGGGCTGGATAGTTATTCATGTACATTGGGATAGGGTGGAATGGAGTGTGGAACAGAAGAGTACCATAACATGCTCAGAAGTCAGAGTCCAGCTCTGCCTGGGGAAGTTAGAAGGATACTCTCTATGGGCAAACACATTATTTATAACCATTAGGATACTCTAGGTCAGTGGTTTACAAACTGCAGCTCATGAGCCACATGAGGCTCTTTGGCCCCTTGAGTGTGGCTCTTCCACAAAATACCACAGCCTGGGTGAGTGTATTTTAAAGAAGTGGCATTAGAAGAAGTTTAAGTTTAAAAAAATTGGCTCTCAAAAGAAATTTCAATCATTGTACTGTTGATACTTGGCTCTGTTGACTAATGAGTTTGCCAATCACTGCTCTAGGCAATAAAAATGACTTAAGAAAAATAAATATTTTGAGAGACCATAATGTTAATCTCCTTCAGAATCTAAATTTTTGTTTCTATTTTTTGTTAATCATCACTCAAAGATATTTTTTCATTGCTTTTTAGAGAGAGTGGAAGGGAGAGGGAGAAATAGAGAAAGAGAAAAATTGATGTGAGAGAGACACATTGATTGGTTGCCACCTGCAGATGTCTCCACCAGGGCCAGGGATCAAGCCTACAACCAAGGTATTAACCCTTGACTGGAATCAAACCTGGGGCTCTCAGTCTGTGGGCTGATGCTCTATACATTGAGCCAAACTGGCTAAGGCTTATTTTTTTCTTCAAAGCAATATTATGCTTACCATATTGCAAAATAATGTATTCATCATAAGTATATACGTATTAGCAATTTATGGTTGATAAATATTGTCTCTGAGGCTCTTTTCTTATCCATAGAGCTATATAAATTTTCTATATTAGGCCAAGTCCATGAGATACATCTACCAATTCTGAGGTTAATTAAAAAACGTGAGATTTGACCCTCAGTCCTACTAACCAATATTTCTTTCTGTCTCATTTTTTTCCTTTTCCTACATGAGTATCACCAACTTGACACAACCAAATTATATATATCATATTAGTAAAAGCAAACAACTTTTTTTTCAAATGAGAAAGATACAATAAGTTAGCATATTGCTCAATTTTACATTATTCCTTTCATTCAAAGCATGCATGGAATATCTTGTCCCAAGAGATATACAGATACTTCCCAACTTGATAGGTATAAAATCATTTATCAGCTCCTTCCCTGAGTATTTGGAGAAACAATTCTATCCATAGTCCAGTAAAATCTCTTTTTATCAGCAAGGTTGCATGCTGCCAGTGACTGACGAAGCACAGGTGCTGCTCACTAGGACTTAAAGATGAAATTCTCTCCTCAGAGTGACTAGCTTCTTAAGAGAATATTTGGAGGACAGTGTGTTCCAGACATGCAGCACCTGTTCTCTACCAGCATAAATGTCTCCTGAAGGAGCCAGAGAAAAAATAGTTTATCTCTATCTCTGGAAACATACATAAATTTAGCATATAGGGTTTATTTTGGCCAAGTTTGAATTACCTTAAAAAAGACCATATGATATAATTTTTAAAGATGCTTTTCACATTATAATTTATTACATAAAATAACTGATAGGATAAAGGAAATATAAAAGAAGTGAAAAGTAATATAAGTAAAATGGAAAATATAATAATAACTCCAACATGAAATTGGAATGCAAAAGATAGCTCATCAACTTCACTTTACTGTTAATGTTTGCATTATCTAAAAGCATTTATTCTTCCATTTTATTTGATTATGGGACATGTGAAATTCAGGGAACGTTTTTTAAAATACTGAAAATCTCTCTATGTTTGAAGATGTTATTTATCAACTCTTTTTAGGAAATTGGTTGAGTTTATATTAATTTTTTACATTTTGATATAAACTCAGTCTAAATATGAGACTTGAATGTTGTTTTCTCATGAGCTAGTCAGTCATACTCTCATTAATGCTACACTAAAAAAAAAACACCACAAAACCTAAAAATCAAACAAAAAATAAAATATATTGGTCCAACATTATTAAGGATAGTCATTGGCATTTCTGGAAGCATAGGAACATTGGAAAAATTTTAGAAACAAAGTTGTTGCTATATTGACTTAAGTTGTACCATGCTCTTAAAAAACACTGTGTCTTCTACAGAGTGCACACACAAATGAGGACTTAGAAAGTGCATGTGGATGAGTTGTGCATGCATACACAAGTGGGCACACTCACCTGGACACATACACACACACACACCATAGTGTTCAGAGAAAGGTGCGGATGCTAAGCACCTGACCTCTTAATCATTTCATTACAATACTGAAGTGAAACATCTGTCTATACTACTGTAACTTTTAGATCACTATTTATTAATAGCCACTGTGCGAGTAGTTCTTCAGCCTTCTGGGGCTGCTTTCAAAATTACAAACATACTCATAAGAAGGGAATTCAAAGTCATCAGTCTGTGTTAAGCAAGTCCCATATCTGTAAAGTTTCTAGAAATGGTAACTTATCATTCTGCCTCTCTATGCTTGCTGGACTCAGGACAAGCCATTATTTTCCTAAAATCTTTTTTAATGCAGGAATGAAGACCTAACATTTATCTGTGGTTCAAGCTCACCCTGAGGGCTTATGACTCTGGGACTGGCTAAAGACTAACACTTTTAGAGTCAGTCCTGTCTTCCTGTCAGTCTGGCTCACCTCAGAAGCAGATGTGAAATTTGAAGCAGCACCCAGACTTACAAAAACTCCTTTGTTAATGCAATTCTGTTCAGGTAGTATACGAATGTGCAAGATTAGAAATGTATATTTTTGTTGTTCTTGTATGTGTGTGTATGTGAGTTATCACACTACAATTTAAATTTCTTGTTCTCCTTTTCCTCCTCCTCCTCCTCCTTCTCCTCCTCCTCCTCCTCCTCCTCCTCCTTCTCCTCCTCCTTCTCCTCCTCCTCCTCCTCCTCCTCCTCCTCCTCCTCCTCCTCCTCCTCCTCCTCCTCCTCCTCCTTTCTCCTCCTCCTCCTCCTCCTCCTCCTCCTCCTCCTCCTCCTCCTCCTTCCTCCTCCTCCTCCTCCTCCTTCCTCCTCCTCCTCCTTTCTCCTCCTCCTCCTCCTCCTCCTCCTTCCTCCTCTTCCTCCTCCTCCTCCTCCTCCTCTTCCTCCTCCTCCTCCTCCTCCTCCTCCTTTCTCCTCCTCCTCCTCCTCCTCCTCCTCCTTCTTCTTCTTTTTCTTTATTTTTGGCTTTTCACCAAGTGTGAGGGTTTATGTTGAGTTTTATACTGACTTGGTTCTTAAAGACCCTTTCAAATATAGATTTGTGTTTCTTGTATTCAGTAGAAAAAGAAGCAACGAGAATTTTGCACAGTTAAGTATGTAATGTATGATATGAAAAAACAAGAGATTTATGCACAGAATTATGAACAAAGCTAGAAAAAAACAAGTAAAAATAAAAACTATAGAAATAATTATAAAATGAATGTAGTTGGCAGAAGATGGTGGCTGGGAGGTTGGCAGTAAGGAAGAGATTGTGAGTGAGTGAGAAAAAGGGGAGTGTGTGGTTGTGTATGGTGCATGTGTGTGTGACTGAGGGACAGTTAGATCTTGCAGGACTTTAGGGGGCTGGTGGACAGGGCTCTCTTACATGGACAGCCGCTGATACCACTGAAATCACTCCCAGGCAGCTGGCGCTAGCACAGAAAACAAGCCATCTTGAAAGTGAAAGTTGCTGTGACTAGGAGCCCAAGCCACACCACCATCCAGACTGGCCTCAGACACCATCCCAAACCCTATAGCCACTCTTGCCAAAGACCTGCTACTTCAGATGCAAACTCATGGACACCAGGACTCCAGCCTCCCTAGAAGTGGGTCCCGGAGTGTGTCCTCCCCAACCCCCTGCCCTCCTGCCAGAACATTTTGTTGATCCTGGGCAATGTGTGTCCCACTGGTTAGTCTCAAACAGTGCTCCCTGCTGCCAAGACCACAGCATGGGCTCCAGACCCAATGCATCCTGCAACCAAACCTCAGACTGCGCTCCCCATCCACCAAGCCTGTGGCATCCTCCATGGCCCTACACATCCTGCTGGAAAGCCTTTGACTGTGCTCCCCACCTGCCAAGCCCAGGTCATTGTTACCAAGCCCCACATGGCTCAGTGCTTGGACCCTTATGTGAAAGCAAAAATGGAGAGACAAAGAAAACACCAAAGGAAAGAAAAGGAGGTGTCCTCCTGAAAAGTAACTAAATTAAACAGAGGCATGTAATGTGTCAAAAAAGAATTCAGATATAGTTCCTAAATTGGCTGGATGAAAAAATGAATAACTTATGTAAGAATCAAGAGGAAATAAAAAGCAATATAGCTATAGTAAAAATAAAATATTAAAACACTGTGGACAGTTTTAACAGTAGATTACAAGAAACACGCACTGAATTAGTGAATTAGAATCCAGGGCATCAAAACACACCCAATCTGAGCAGCAACTGGAGAAAAAAACTAGAAAACAGGAAGAGAGCCTAAAGAAGCTTTGGAACAATACAAAACAAAGTAACAGTAATAGGGGTACCAAAATGACAAGAAAGGACCAAGAATTAGACAATATATTTGAAGAAATAATGACAGAAAACTTCACTGGTTGGGGCAGAAAATAGTCACACAATCACAGAGAGTACCAAAAAAGATGAACCCAAAAAGACCCACACCAAGACACATCATAATGATAATGGAAAATGTTAACAAGTGAGATAAAATATTAAAGGCTGCAAGAGAGAGACAGAAAGTTACCTTCAAAGGATTATCAAATGATTTCTCAACAGAAACACATCAGGCCAGAAGGGAATGGAATGAAGCATACAAAGTGATAAAAAGCAAAGGAATGAATACAAGAATACTCTGTTAATCACTCTATCTTTGAAACTTGAAGGGAAAATCAGGAGTTTCACAGACAAAAATAAATTAATTAATTAATAATAAATAAATAAATTTAAGGGAATTTATTACCACCAAGCCCACCAGCAATGCAAGAAATGCTAAAGGGACTGTTGTATAAAGAAGATATAGAAAGGCAAGCAGAACACAGGCACAAAGAATAAAAATGACTACAAACAAGTACCTATCAATAATAAAGTGAAATGTACATGGATTAAATGCTTCAATCAAAAGACATCGAGTGACTGAATGAACAAGAAAACAAGACCTATATGTATAATGTCTACAAGACAACAAGGGACTCACATAGACTGAAAGTGAAGGGATGGAAAAAATGTCTTTCAGACAAATAGAAATTAAAATAAAAAGCTGGGTTAACAATACTAATATCCAAGAAAATAGAACTCCAAGTAAAGGCCATAAAATAAGGTAAAGAGGGCCACTTCATAGTAGTAAACGGATTGATACAGCAAGAGGTTATAACTCTGGTAAACATATATGCTCCAATGCAGAAGCACCCAAATGCATTAAAAACAAACAAACAAACAAACAAACAAACAAAAAAACTTCTGAAATATATCAAAGAAGAAATAGACAGCATTACAATCACAGTATGGGCATTAATACTCCATTGACATCACTGGATAAATCCTCTAGACAAAAAAATCAGCAAAGGAACAGCAATCCTAAATGACTCACTAGATCAAATAGACTTAATTGACATCTTCAGAGCATTTCACTCCAAAGCTACAGAATATATATTCTTCTCAAGTGCACATAGGACATTTTCAAAGATAGACCACATATTGGGACATAGGCAAAGTGCCTCCAAATTCAAAAAGCTTGAAATCATATCAAGCATCTGCTCAGATCACAATGGCATAATATTAGAAATCATCTACTGCTGAACCGGTTTGGCTCAGTGGATAGAGCATTGGCCTGCGGACTGAAAGGTCCCAGGTTTGATTCTGGTCAAGGGCATGTGCCTTGGCTGTGGGCACATCCCCGGTTGGAGGTGTCCAGGAGGCAGCTGATCGATATTTCCCTCCCATCGATGTTTCTGACTTTCTATCCCTCTCCCTTCCTCTCTGTGAAAAATCAATAAAATATATTTAAAAAAAGAAAGAAAGAAATCATCTATGATAAAAACAATAACAAAAACTCAAACACTTGGAGGCTAAATAGCATGCTATTAAACAATGGTTGGGTTACCAAAGAGGTCAAAAGAAGAAATTAAAAACATCCTGGAAACAAATGACAATAAAATCACAACAATCCAAAATTTATGGGACACAGTGAAAACAGTCCGGAGAGGAAATTTGATAGTTCTACAGGCCCACCACAAGAAATAAGAAAAACTTATAATAAATCATCTAACACAGAACTTTAAAGGATTAGAAAGCAGGCAGCAAGAAAAGCCAGGAGTAAGCAGAAGGAAGGAAATAATAAAGATCAGAGCAGAAATAAATGACATAAAGACCAATAAAACAATACAAGAGATAAATATAACCAAGAGCTGTTTTTTTGAAAGGATAAACAAGATTGATAAATTTCTGGGCAGGCTCACCAGGAAGCAAAGAGAGAGGATTCACCAAATAACCAAAATCAGAAATGAAGGAGGTGAAATAACAACAGACCCTATAGAAATACAAAGGATTGTAAAAATAAATAAATAAATAAATAAATAAATAAATAAATAAATAAATAAATAAAATAAATAAATAAAATACTATGAATAACTCTATTTAAACAGTCTGGCTAACATAGAAGAATTGGACATATTCCTAGAAAAAAAATGACCTTCCAAAACTTAGGATGAGTCAAAAAATCTGAATAGGCTGATAATTATAGAGAAAATTGAAGCAATAATCAAAAAACTACCAGCAAACAAAAGCCTTGGGCCAGACTGCTTCACAGGGGAGTTTTACCAAACATTCAAAGAAGAACTAAAATTTGTCCTCCTCAGACTATTCCAAAAAATTCATGAAGAAAAAAATATTTCCAAGCTCTTTCTATGAAGCCAGCACTCCCCTAATCCCAAAAACAGATAAAGACACTACAAAGAAAGAGAATTACAACCAATATCCCTGATGAACATAGATGCTAAAAACTTCAACAAAATTCTAACAAATCAGATCCAGCATTATATTAGAAAGAGCATACACCATGAACAACTGGGATTTACTCCAGGGATGCGAGGATGGTACAATATCAGCAAATGAATAAGTGGGATACACTACATAAACAAACTGAGAGATAAAAATCACATAATCATATCAATCAAATCAGAAAAAGCATTTGCAAAATCCAACACCCTTTCTTTATAAAAACTCTCATCAAAGAGGGAATATGTTGGTCATGTCTCAACATAATAAAAGCCATATATGACAAACCTACAGTCAACATCATTCTTAATGGACAAAAACTAAACCCATTTCCCCTAAAAACATGAATAAGACAGAGATAGATGCCCACTCACCCTCACCACTCCTGTTCGATATAGTACTGGAAGTGCTAGTCACAGCAATTAGGCAAAAAGAAGAAATAAAAGGCATCCAAATTGGAAAAGAAGTAAAAAAGTAATTATTACCATATGAGATGATATTATACATAGAAATTTCTAAAGGCTCCATCATAAACCTATTAAACTTAATAAATGAATTCAGCAATGTAGCAGGATACAAAATTAACACCCAGAAATCTATGGCTTTTTATACACCAATAATGAACTTACAAAAACAGAAATTAAAAAAAAAACAATCCCATTTATCATTGTCAGAACAAAAAATTAAGATATCTAGGAATAAACTTAACTAAATATGTAAAAGACCTGTACTCAGAAAACTACATGACATTGAAAAAAGAGGTAGAGGAAGACATAAACAAATGGAAGAATATACCATGTACATGGATAGGTAGAATCAACATTATTAAAATATCCATACTACCCAAAACAATCTAAACATTCAATGCAATCCCCATTAAAATACCAATAGCATATTTCACAAACCTAGAACAAATGTTCCAAAAATTCATCTGGAATAATAAAGACCCCAAATAGCTACAGCAATCCTCAGAAAAAACAACAAAGTAGGAGGGATCTCAATACTAGATATGATGCTATATTACAAAACCATTGTCCTCAAAACTGACTGGTACTGGCACAAAACAGACATATAGACCAAAGGAACAAAACAGAGAACCCAGAAATTGACCCAACTCAGTATATACTCAATTGATATTTGACAGGAGGCAGGAGCATACCATGGAGTCATACCATGGAGTCTCTTCAATAAATGGTGTTGGAAAAATTGGATAGATACACACACAGAAATGAAACTAGAACACCAACTTACACCATATACAAAAATAAACTCAAAATGGATGAAGTACTTAAATGTAACATGGGAAACCATAAAAATCTTAGAGAAAACCATAGGCAGAAAAATATCAGATATATGCCATTGCAATATCTTTACTGATACAGCTCCTAGGACAATGAAAACTAAGGAGAAAATAAACAGATGAGACTACATAAAAATCAAAATCATCTGCACAGCAAACGAAATAATCAACAAAACAAAAAATCCCACCAAATCGGATAACATATTTGCCACTGTTATCTTTGATAAAGGTTTAACCTTCAACATTTACAGGCAACTCATACACTTAATAAAAGGAAGAAAACAATCCAATCATAAAATGGGCAAAGGCCCTAAATAGATACTTTTTGAAAAATAACATAAGGAAGGCCAAGAGACATATGAAAACATGCTCAAAGTCACTAATCATCTGAGCGAGGCAAATCAAAATGACAATGAGGTAGCATCACACACCTGTCAAAATGGCTATCATCAACAAATCAACAAAAGATAAGTGCTGGTGAGGATGCAGAGAAAAGGGAATCGTCATGCACTGCTGGTGGGAATTCAGACTAGAGCATCCACTCTTGAAAGCATTGTGGAGTTTCCTCAAAAAATTAAAAATGGAACTTCCATTTGACCCAGTAATCCCACTTCTAGGAATATATCCCAAATCAGAAACACCATCAGAAAAGATATATTCACCCCTCCTATATTCATAGCAGCACAATTTATAATAGTTAAAATTTGGAAATAGCCTAAATGCCCATCAACAGATGAGTGGATTAGAAATCTGTGGTACATCAACACAATGGAATACTACACTTCTGTAAAAAAGAAGGAACTCTTACCATTTGCAACAACATGGATGGGCCTGGAGAGCAATATGCTAAGCAAAATAAGCCAGTCAAAGAAAGATAAATATCACATGATCACTCATCTGTGGAATATAATAAGCAACATAAACTGATGAACAAAAATAGATCCAGAGGCAGTAAAGCACAGAACAGACTGTTAAACCTCAGAGGGAAGGCAGAGGGGCGGGGCTTAAGAGATCACCCAAAAGACTTGTATGTATGCATATAAACATTACCAATGGACACAGACACTAGGAGGGTACGGGCATGTGCTGAAGGTGGGGGTGGCCAGGGAGAGGTCAATGGGGGAAAAAGGAGACATTGGTAATACTATCTGTAATACTTTAATCAATAAAGAATTATAAATAAATCCTATCTAATAAAAGAGTAATATGCAAATTGACCATCACTCCAACACACAAGATGCCTGCCCCCATGTGGTCGAAGATGGCTCCCCATGTGGATACAAGATGGCTGCCTCAAGAGGCCAGAAGGGGAGGGCAGTTGGGGGTGATCAAGCCTGAAGTGGAAGGCAGTTGGGGTGACCAGGCCAGCAGAGGAGGGCAATTAGGGCCAATTAGGCTGGCAGGGAAGTAATTAGGCATCAATCAGGCTGTTAGCGGAGTAGTTAGGGGGTGATCAGGCTGGCAGGCAGAAGCAGTTAGGGGCAATCAGGAAGGCAGGCAGGCAAGCAGTTGGAAGTCAGCAGTCCTGGATTGTGAGAGAGATGTCCTACTGCCCATGTAGGCCAAATCCTACAGGCAGTTGGATATCCCTCAAGAGGTCCCAGATTGGAGAGAGTGCAGGCTGGTATGAGGGATACACCCTCCCCCATGCACGAATTTCATGCACTGAGCCGCTAGTAAATAAATAAATAAAATGAATGTAGTTAGTCATTTGTGAAACTACCTAAGAAATGATTCAAATAAATAGGGATAATCCCTTAAGTCTTATTAAAAAAAATTTAAAAAATACAAACAAAAAACAAGTACTTCCATGAAATCTTACTAAATATACATAAACTTAAAATATCTGACAAAATAATTCAATAATACTACTAATAATAAATACATAAGACACAATACTATATATGGTATAGTTTGGATGCTTAAACATTTGTTCCTCAGTATAAGTATCCTGCAGGAAAAATAATGAAAGAAAATAAAAATCTGTTTCTGAATTATTAGGGCAATTCAGAGGTGAGAATTCCCTAGTTTATTTTGTCAGACACCTACTTATGCAGGAAACATGGCATGTGATAACAGTAATTAGAAAGATCAACTAACTTCCTCAACTATGACTCAATACCTACCTGAAATGTTTAGATACTTATTTTGACTTCATTTTTCTAAAAATATATTTTTTTGGTTTCTGATAAGGAGGGAGAGGGAGAGACAGCAACATCAATGATGAGAGAGAATCACTAATAACTGCCCCTGCATCCCCCCTACCAGGGATCAATCCCTGACCTCTAATCAAACCATGACCTCCTGGTTCATAGGTCAATGCTCAATTACTGAGCCATGCAGTGAGGCTTATTTGGCTTCTTAAGTTGATTTTCCTAGTGAGACAAGATTGCTTTCAGCAACCAATAGATATATTTACATTTATTTTGAGATAATTTTACCAAGTACTGATTAATAAATTGTTATTCTATTTAAAAATAAATTTTGACATGTTTTATAATAATGAGAATCTATCTCTCAAAATATGATCACCAGATTTATGTTTTTTAAGTTGGTGGAATCAAGGCATTTTCATCACCTCTCTTTTCAAAATCCACCTCCTTAAAATCCAGGGGAAAAAAACACAAATAAATGAAAACAAATTCAGAACCTTCTAAAAAGAACTAGTATACATTTGTAAACCAACTCAGAATGTTTGAAGATTGAACAATAATTTAGAAGAGTGGAGGAAATAAAATTTTGCACATAGATTTACTAAAGTATTTGGCTCCTAAAAACCCTGAAAAGGCTCAGGAATTAGAATTTTAATGAACAGTTGAAGATCTCAGGGAGAGTATTTGAAAAACCACAAATGGAACAATTAGTTCCATAGCCCAGGTCACCATTCACTCTGGGTACCTTCGTATGACTAACTGCTTCCAACACACTTGCAGGTACAAAACATAGAAGATAGCAAGGTACCATATTGCAGGGATGGGTATTATTAAACTAAAGTTTGCTTACTGAACTATGGATCTAGACCCTTCTTATCCCACCAAATTCCAGAAATCTGTAGCCATGTTAATTCTTTCCAGGGAGATAGGTATATGAGAGAATGTACTGCCCAAAGAAGACCCCAGTAGGGATACAGAAGTTGGGGGTTTCATAACACCGAAGCAAGCTGGTCAGTCATAGTAAACATAGGATTTTCAGCTGTGTAGAACTTCCTATTCACTTTTTAGAGCATTAATCTTAATTAGAAACAAAACCAAAGAACTGAAAACTTCTAAAATTAAAATGAAAAAAAAAATTCAGGAAGAAGAAAGTCCACTATAATTAATATCCCGCGGAGCTAAGAGAGATATGAACCCATGGAATGAAACAAATGTATAATAAGAGACAAAGACCATGCCATCTTGAAAAACAGGACTGCTTGTGACTAGGACCCTCACGACCACTCTATCTGGTCTCAGATGCAAGCCAAGACCCTACAACCACTTGGGACAAAGACCTGCACACCCACAGACACCAACACTCCAGACTTCCCAGCCACACATTACTATGAGTCACAGAGCTTATCCCATTCCCCCCTAGCCCACTGCGGTGGCATAGGACTTGCCAGACCTACTCGCCACAAGCAGGCTTCCTGTTGACACAGGGCAGCTGTGCAACTTAACTTTGACTCTGGGCACATGTACATGGGAGTCTGTTTTCCATGGCACAGGAGTGGGCCGTCCGCTGACACAGGAAGGCTGCACTGCCTGATTTTGACTCCGGTTGTGTGGATATGAAGAGTCTGTTTCCCGCAGCACATGACCAGGCCTCCTGCCCACAAAGGGCAGCTGTACCACCTGACTGACTCTGGGCACACACTCTGTTTCCTGTGGTGCAGGAGTAGGCCTCCCACCAACACAGGCCTGCTGTGCAACCCAGCCCCCCAAGCAGACTGGTGATCCTGATTCTCCACGTGAGAGGCAGCACCGAGTATCAATGACTTGATTCTTGGCATGCACAAGCGGGGACTCTGGTTCTCATTGTGCGCATATGGGATCCTGATTCTCAGTGCACGCACACTGAGAACCTATGACTCCAATTCTTGGCACACGTACACATAGGGACCCTGGTTCTCAGTGCAAGGCCAGCGACAGAGACTCTGATACTTGATTCTTGGAATGTACTCATGGAGACTCTGACTTGTGGCATGTGCTAGGGGACTCTGATTTTTGGCACATGCCTGCAGCAACTTTTTTTCAGCACAGCGCATGTGGGACCCCTGATTCTAGGTGCACACACAAGGCCATACTGAGCGCTGGTGACTCTGATTCTTAGCATTCATGGCTCCCACAGACCCATGGCAGCTACACATCTCAGGGTCAGAGCTCTTCAGTAACACTTGAGTGGCATGACAGTACCACTGAACATGGCTCAGGCCTCTGCAACTTGGCATTTGGACCTTCTGTTGATAGTTAAAATGGGGATACAATGAAATAATCCCCAGAGGAAAGAAAAAAAGGAATCACCAAGAAAGGAAATAATGAAACCAAAGCATACAATATGACAGAAAAAGAATTCAAAGTAATGGTCATACAGTTCACAAACTGGATGAATGAGAAAATCAACAACCTATAAAAAAATCAGGAAAAAATCAAAAGTGACATAGCTACAATAAAAAACTATGGGAGGTTTCAACAGTAGACTAAAAGAAGAAGAGGACTGAATTAATGAGTTAGAAGATAAGGTAGAGAAGCAAGCCCAATCTGAACACCAACTGAAGAAAAAAGTTAAAAAGTAGGAGGAGAGCCTAAAGGAGTTTTTGGATATCTCGAAATGAAGTAACATATGTATATTAGAGGTGCCAGAAGAGCAGCAAGGATTAGAGAATTTATTTGAAAAATAATGACAGAAAACTTTCCTAAGAAGGAGATGAAAAGTGAGACAAATCTCAAAAGACCCACACCAAGATATGCCATAATTACAATGACAAATGTCAATGACTAAGTGAAAATCTGAAAGGCTGAAAGAGAGAGACAGAGAGTTACCTACAAAGGATCCCCCATCAGATTATCAAATGATTTCTCAACAGAAATACACCAAGCTAGAAGGAAATGGAGTATACAAACTAACACAAAGCAAAGGACTGAATCCAAGAATACTATCCAGCAAGAATATCAATCAAAATTGAAGGGGAAATCAGTAGCTATGAGAACAACAAAAATGCTAAGCCATTCTCTAACCTTGATCCTAATCCAATTAAATTGTCTTTGAGGAGGAAAGAAATAACAATCAAAGTACTAATATGTCAATATATTAAGGCTTATTTATTAAAAACCTATACCAAAATTAGACTTAATACTGCACCCTTTTTATATAAATGAGATGAATTGAAATTCATGTGTACATCAACAAACAAGTTCTATTATCAGAGTTCTTCTGCTCCCAAGCTCTCTATCTAACATTACCATTCATTGTATACACTATGCAATGATGATGGTATGGCAAGGTTTTCAATGAGAAATTTTCATTTCACTTTTTGTTCATCTGCTTAGCAGTTATTGAATGCCAAATGTGACAGGCACTATTCACAGGCTGAAGATGTGTGGTGACAGAACAAAATTCACATTCAAAGAGGAGGCAACAAATGATCATCAAGTAAATTCTCCAAAAACTTTCAGAGTTAGCCACAATAAGTAAAATTACCTCAGAGAGAATAGAGGTGTTTATTTAAATGGAGTGAGAAAAGAAGAAGAAGAAGAAGTAATGGATCACCATGTAACCTCACTTGGCCTGGTAACACCACTCATAGGTTCCATGGCTTTGGCCAAAGAATTTTTTTTCCACCTAGTAAGCAGTTTGACAAATTATCATTTTATTCCCATGGTCCAACATAGAAAGCATTTCTTGGCTTGTTCTCTGGACTTTCTCCTCTGAGAGTCTGAATTGCTGACTCTCAACTTCCTTTCATTTAGACCTTATTTTTACCACATTCTTTACCTAGACAGCAACCTCCTGATTTTTGACCCAACTCACATGTGATTTGATTCTTGCAAAATTCCTTTTGGAACACAGCTTGTTTAATGATCTGGAATTGTGTATCTGAATAGCTAAAAAGAACTGTTTTCTGAGTGGAACTCTAATATTTCTCTTATTGCAGAGTGAAGATGTATTTTTTTCAGCTGCTTCCTTTTGTTGGATCAGAACACTTCAAACTTTCCACATGGTATTTGATCCTTTTCATCATGCAGGATTATATGGCTTAAGTTTTATTGGACTTTAATTCCCAAGGGACTTGAAAGCATTTGAAAATCCATTTTACTAGCAAAATTAATTTTATTTATTTCTGTGAGTTTTATAACATTGATGCTGAATTTAATTAAAAGTGAAGAAATCCATGCTGGCCAGTGTGGCTGTTGGTTGAACATCATCCCATGGACTGAAAGGTCACCAGTTCAATTCCTGGTTAGGACACATGCCAGGGTTGTGGGTTTGATCCCCAGTTAGGAGACAACTGATCAACATATTTCTCACATTAATCCTTCTCTCTCTCTCTCTCTCTCTCTCTCTCTCTCTCTCTCTCTCTCTCTCTCTATCTCTCTCTTCCTTTTCTCTCTAAAATCAATAAAAACATATTAAGAAAAAAATCAATCATTTAAAAAAGTGAAGAAATTCTATGATTGTTGCTGGTTGTTAATTTTATGTTTTTATGTAATTTCTATAGTCTGATAAAAAAAAATCAACCTAGTTTCAATGTCTGAAACATGGAAAAATAAGACTGCAGCATAAATACTTTTCTATACAAAAGAGGCTAAACAATGAACATTTAGAGCTTTCTATGCTACCCAAACATATAGAACCCACCACAAGTGGCCAGGACTGACTAAGTACTGTTCCTGGGCATGTCATCCACAAATGAGCTTCCTAACCCCAAATTCTTCTCTGTGGTTCCACAGGGAAAGTGGTCATGATCTCATTTAGGTCTCCTGTAGTGTCTTTGCCACAAACCATAATCTTTCCCCAGCCAGGGTTCTTTTCAAAATGCAAGCAACCACATACTTTCCTTTTCCAAGTTGGATCTCCAGTCTGAAATGTTATCTCCTGCTGTGTTGAACATCTGTTCAGAGTCTTACTTTTTTCCCATACTTGCTTTCCCACTGGTTATTTTCCATATCAAAATTACTTAACAAAATGGGGTTAGCAGCATTAGTTTTCATACTTTGGGGACCCAGGTCTTTCACATTTTATAATATCTGACAGAACAGAGAATAGCATTCTATACATATTATAGTTCAATCATTATCTGTTGAAGGAATAAATGGAAGGATGGATGGCTTCTTTATGTAAATCTCATAAATGACATTTAACAGATGTGATTCCCCGCCCTCTTCCTTAAATAAAATGTTTAGGCTTTATTACCATACTAGAGGCCCAGTGCATGAAATTCCTGCATGGGAGGCGGGGCTGTCCCTCAGCCCAGCCTGCACCTTCTCCAATCTGGGACCCCTCGAGGGATGTCCAACTGCCCATTTAGGATCAATCCTGGCAGGATTAGGCCTAAACAGGCAGTCGGACATCCTTCCCACAATCCAGGACTGCTGACTCCAAATTGCTCCCCTGCCTGCCTCCCAGATTGCCCCTAACCGCTTCTGCATGCCAGCCTGATCATCCCCCAACCACTACCCTGCCAGCCTAATTGATGTCTAACTGCTCCCCTGCCAGCCTGTTTGCCCCCAACTTCCGTCTTCTGCCAACCTGGTCACCCCTAACTGCCCTCCACTGCAGGCTTGATCACCCCCAACTTCCATCCCTTGCAGGTCTAGTCTCTTCCAACTGCCCTCCCCTGCTGGCCTGATTGCCCACAACTGCCCTTGCTCACAGGCCTGCAACCTCCCAACGGACCTCTCCTGCTGGCCATCTTGTGGTGGCCATCTTGTGTCAACATGGGGGCAGGATCTTTGACCACATAGGGGCATCCTTCTTGTGTGTTGGAGTGATGGTCAATCTGCAAATTACTCTTTTATTAGATAAGATAGAGGCCTGGTGCATGGGTAGGGGCCAGCTGGTTTGTCCTGAAGAGTGTCCCAGATCAGGGTGGGGGTTCCCTTGGGGCATAGAGTGGCCTGGGTGAGGGGCCTGTGATGGTTTGCAGGCTGACCATGCCCCCCCACAGCGACCCAAGCAGAGGGTCTGGAATCTGGGATTAATTTATATTCTACAATTGAAACTTTGTAGCCTGGAGCAGAGCCAAGCCTTCTGCTCACTTTGTGGCAACAGCCATTTCTGTTTGGGTTTATTTAAATTCTATAATTGAAACTTTGTAGCCTACAGTGGAGGCCTAGGTGCTAGGGCTGTAATAGGTTGGCTTCCTCCATCACCTGGGCAACCCTAACCTCTGCTCTCTTCAGCTTCATGGCTGCTGCCATTTCTGTTGGGATATATCTTCTATAATTGAAACTTTGTAGCGTTGAGTGGAGGCCTAGGCCAGCAACAGCCAGCAAAAAGCTTGGCTTCCTCCATTGCCAGGGAAACCCAAGCCTCACTCCTGCTCTCAGTGGCCACAGCCATCTTGGTTGGGGTTTATTTGCTCCTGATTGGCTGATGGGTGTGGCTTGATTGGAGGTATGGTCACTTTGCATATTACTCTTTTATTAGGATATATATATGATATATATATTATATATATACTAGTGGCCTGGTACATGAATTTGTGCACATTGAAATGAAATTATTATAAATATTTTAATATCGCTATTCTCCCTTTCTCTATAATAGAGTGTCAACCAAATTCACAATCAACAATGACAGATTGAAACACTCATGTGTGACTGGCAGGGAGAGCTTTGTACATATTGTCCATGCATGAGTCAACTTTGCTTTTTATAGAGAGAGAATAAATGTTCTTAATTAGACTAGTTTTCTGATTTAGCTAAACTTTTTCAAGCTCAGTGAAGCACCCCAACTTCTCTTCAAATAATTGTCAGCAACACAGCAGTAAATATCAACATGAAGCAGATTATTATTGTAGATCACGCAGGGAGAACAAAGGATAAAATATTTAACTGCAGCAGTGTTTGACTATATTCTACGCAGTGAGAAAACCTGAAGTCATTTTCAAGGTCCACCATTTCTTACTTCTTTTCAGTCGAGTCAAGTTTCTAAGCTTTCTTTCTTTTTTTTTAATTTACTTTTTATTTTTTATTGATTTTTTACAGAAAGGAAGAGAGAGAGATAGAGAGTTAGGAACAATGATGAGAGAGAAACATCAATCAGCTGCCTCCTGCACACCTCCTACTGAGGATATGCCTGCAACCAAGGTACGTGCCCTTGAACGAAATTGAACCTGAGACCTTTCAGTTCACAAGCCAACACTCTAATCACTGAGCCAAATCAGTTAGGGCAAGTTTCTAAACTTTCTAAATCTCCATTTTCCAACTAATGAAAAGAAAATAGGATTTCACCATTTTCCTATTTACCTACTCCAGAACGTCTGTGAGGATCAAATGAGATGAGGCATGAGAAAATGCTTCACAGACATTTGGTTAAAGTATAAGATGTTTGCACTTGGCTGTAAAGCAAGTCTTTTTCCTGGGCTGAAGAAACACCAAGGAGGCTAGTCACTAGGAAAACGAAGCCAGTTTTTGCTATGTGACATCATTACCTGCTGTCCACAGCCATCGTTTATAGGCTGGGCTAGCCTGTGGGCCATATTTTGCACCATGGGGTCTCGGTAGTGTTGGCTGCGATTAAGTGTGCTGTCGCTCTAGGGTGGTGGCAGGGCCTGTGTCCCACATGGGGGAAGCCAACTGTTGCTTTGTTGACACCAGGTCCATGGTCCATTTCTCTTGGCCAGTGTGTCTCATGGCAACTCCTGCATTGAGTGTCTACCCCCAGGTGGTCAATGCACGTCATAGCGACAAGTCAGATAGTCAGACACTTATCATACTAATATATCCTCTATAATAAAAGGCTAATATGCAAATCCATTAATCAGCTGAATGACTGATCACTGTGATGTGCACTGACCACCAGGTGGGAGATGCTCAACACAGGAACTGCCCCCTGGTGTTCAGTCTGTTCCCACAGGGGGAGCACCACTCAGCCAGAAGCCAGGCTCATGGCTAGCAAGCACAACGGCAGTGGCGGGATCCTCTCCCACCTCCATGCCAGCGCTAAGGATGTTTAACTGCCAGTAGTCAGACATCTCCTGAGGGCTCCCAGACTGCAAGAGGGCACAGGCTAGGCTGAAAGATCTCCCCTGAGTGCAAAAATTTCATGAACCAGGCCTATAGTATATAGATAATATTAACAGAAGTGAAGTTTTGGAGTGTCTTGATTAATTATATCTGCTTATTCATACCAATAGAAAGGGAGAAGCATAATGATCAGGGAGACAAAGATATGTTGAGCAAAGATAAACTGTATTGATTTTACATCCCAAGGAAATATAAAAAAGTGTTTTAAGCAAAATGATAGAAAGTAAAAACAAAATAGGAAGGAAAGCTATGGGTCTTTTAAACAAGCAAAACTAAACCAAACATTGTTCAGTATGATGGTGAGTGGGTTATACAGTTGCAGTCCAGGGAGAATCTAGAAATCACTGAAGGAGTTATAAATTAGGAGGGGGGCCTCCTTAAATAGGAAATATAATCAACACTAGAGGCCCAGTGCACTCAGCCTGGCCTGAACCCTTTCAGAGCCCAGGCACTCTTAGGGGATGTTTACCTGTGGGCTTAGGCCCACTCCCCAGGGGATCGGGCCCAAGCTGGCAGTTAGACAACCCTCTAGGAGCCTGGGAGCCCTCAGGAGATGTCTGTAGTCAGCAGTTGGACATCTCTCTCACAATCCACTCCTAACCACTTGCCTGCCTGCCTGCCTGATTGCCCCTAACTGCTCCCTTGATGGCCTGATTGATGCCTAATTGCTCCCCTGCCAGCATGATTGACACCTAACTGCTCCCCTGCCATCCTGATTGCCCCCAACTGCTCTCCCTGCTGGCCTGGTCACCCCAGCTGGCCTCCCCTGCCGGCCACCTTATGACAATGTGGGGGAGGCCATTTGTGATGATGTAGGGGCAGCCATTTTGTGACAACGTGGAGATGGCCATCTTACAACGCGAGGGCATGAGAGTCAATTTGCATATTATCTCTTTATTATATAGGATAACATTTTTATTTGTCATATTCAGGATGCAGAGCAGGTATACCCTTAGTAATATATAGAAGGATGGGAGGACTCTAACAACCTTTTGGACCATTTCTATATCTCCATTTGCAAAAGGAGACATGGAGAACTTTTCCTCCATTCAAGCTTTCCTTTATAATTCCTGAACATAAAATGTGAGAGTTAGATTCGAAATAACTATTACCAAGGAAACCCAGATTAAATGTTTTTTTCTAATCTATGCCTCAAAACACCTTTAAAAATTGCTAATCATTTAAAAAATTTGTTATTAGAATAAATTTACACACTAAATATTTAGACCTGACCCTGAGTGTCAGTCAGAAATTCCAAAGGCACCCTTCTTCATTACTTGACAATGGACAAGCTGCATTGAAGTAAGCAAAAAAAGCTGCACTTAAATCCAAATTTCTTAGCACTGGACCAGTAGCTCAATTGTTTTGAGGGTCATCTCGATACACCAAGGTTGAGGGTTCACTCCCCAGTCGGGGAACATATAAGAATTAACTAATGAATGCATAAATAAGCGAACAAGAAATAAATGTTTCTCTCTCTCTCTCTCTCTCTCTCTCTCTCTCTCTCTCTCTCTCTCTTCCTTTCTCTTTCTCTCTCTAAAATCAATACTTAAAAAAAAAATCCCGGAGAAGAACTAAGATGGCGGCATAGGTGAGCACCTATCTAGCTGTCCATGCAACAATTCTGAAACTACAACTTAACAACGGAACAAACAATGTCCAGAATCACCAGAGAGCTGGCTGAGGGAAAATTCCGCACATAAAAGTAGAGGCGGGATGCAGCGGTGACTGGGGAGCAGCGGTGCGCAGCTTTGAGGTTCGGAGCTCAAGAGAGCGGTGAGGGACGGGCAGCAGACAGCAAGCCCGACTGATTTTCTCCAGCGGGGAGGGTGGAGGCCTCCCACAGCACCAACCCCCCAGTTCCAGGTGAGCTCCCAGGTTGGGGAAAGAAGGATCCCGGGCGCGGCTGAGGTCTTTGTGTTTGGGGAGAGTGCACGAGTAAATTGGAGTGTGTAACTGGGCAGAGAATGCAGGCAGAGAACGCGCGACTCACTTGCTTGGAGACCACCATACTGCTTTGTTTTACACCCCTGAGACAGACTTTGGCTGTGCAGACTCATTTGGGGAGAGGCAGAGTTGTCTGGCAACGGGGAGACCAGCGGTAGATTTACATTGCCACCCAACACCGAGACCCGTGAGCTGCACAGATAAGCTGACGCCGCGAGCCCCATAGACCTGAAATGGGGGGCCAGGAAGGGCGGACCTAAGCCTGACGCTGTGTGCCCATTAGACGCAAGCTGTGCGCCAAGTAGGGCGGACCTAAGGCTGATGCTGTGCGCCCATTAGATGCCGAAGCTGTGCGCCAAGTAGGGCGGACCTAAGGCTGACGCTGTGCGCCCATTAGAAGCTGAAGCTGTGCGCCAAGTAGGGCGGACCTAAGGCTGACGCTGTGCGCCCATTAGATGCCGAAGCTGTGCGCCAAGTAGGGCGGACCTAAGGCTGACGCTGTGCGCCCATTAGAAGCTGAAGCTGTGCGCCAAGTAGGGCAGAGCTAAGGCTGACGCCGCGTGCTGCATAAGGAAGCTGAGCCACTGTTCCTTATCTATCACACACTGCTAAGGAACCAACTCAGGAAAGCAACCACAATGCAGAGAAAAGGAAAGAACTCAGCTGTGAAAGAAATGGAGGAAAAAAGACGACTAGACATAGAGTTTAAAACCATAGTAATTAGGTTTATGAAGAGGCTACTAGAAAAGGCCGAGAAAATTAATGAGAACTATGCCGAAATAAATAACACTTACAAAGAAATGAACAACGCCTACGAGGATATGAAAAAAGACCAACTAGAAATTAAGCATACACTGAATGAAACAAAAAATATTATACAAAGACCTAAAAGCAGTCCAGACGACCGCAAAAACCAAGTCAAAGATTTGAAATACAAAAAAGCAAAATACACTCAGCTGGAAAAGCAAGAAGCCAAAAGAGTCCAAAAAATTGAAGATAGTATAAGGGGCCTCTGGGACAACCTCAAGCATACCAACATCACAATTATTTGGGTGCCAGAAAAAGAGAGAGAGCAAGATAATGAAAACCTACTAGAAGAAATAGTGACTGAAAACTTCCCCCACCTGGTGAAAGAAATTGACTTGAAAATCCAAGAAGGACACAGAACCCCAAAATATAGGAATCTAAAGAGGACCACACCAAGGCACATCATAATTAAAATGCCAAGAGCAAAAGATAAAGAGAGAATATTAAAAGCAGCAAGAGAAAAACAGTTAGTTACCTATAAGGGAGCACCCATACGATTGTCAGCAGATTTCTCAACAGAAACGATGCAGGCCAGACGGGAGTGGCAAGAAATATTCAAAGTAATGAACAGCAAGAATCTACAACCAAGATTGCTCTATCCAGCAAAGCTTTCATTCAGAATTGAAGGTCAGATAAAGTGCTTCACAGATAAGAAAAAGCTAAAGGAGTTCATCAGGATTATCAGGATAAAATGAGGAATAGAACAAAATCATGGACATAGAGAGGGAATGGACTGATAATGCTTGGTGAGAAAAAGGGTGCGGGAAGTACAGCAAGAGACTGGACAAAAATCATGCAACTATGGGAGAGGACAGAGGGTGGGGGGAGGTAAGGGCATAGAGTGGGATGGGTACTGGGTGGAGGGGAGCTATTGGGGGAAAATGTAATTAATAAACTGAACAATAAAGGTGAAAAAAAATCCCTATGTTACAGGTAAGTCTTTCCACCCAACAGGATTTTTACAAATTTGTCGGAATTCCTTAGGTTTCCAGTAGCTGACCTGTAATCTCTGGCACCTAACCTGCTAGTGGCTGAGTCCAAAATATTTAGAACTTCATTTCAAACATTTACACATGTCATTTTTTATGTAACTGTAGTGTATTATCAAAATCAGGAAACTGATATTGGCATAATACAATTACCAAAACATCACTAATCATTCCTTGGTCAGTTTCCTAGAAAGGCAACCTGACAGTGTGTCCCCTCAGGCCAGGTGTCTATGTCCCTTGACCCTGTTTTGGATTTTCTCTGACACAGAAAAGCAAAGTAATGGGAATTGTGAGGTAATTTAATGCCCCCAGGGAAGTTGTTGGCCACTGGGAGACAGAAGCCACTGGGAGAAAGAAGCCAATGGGTAAACATTTTCCTTTGAGTGGATTATCCTGAGATGTGTGTCTTCTAGATTCTCAGGTGGATTCATACTATTGAGCATCTTACCAACCTTAGAAATGGCCAAGTGGAAAACTCATCCTGGGTCATTTTCCTTCTCTCCATGTACCTCACTGCTTGTCCCTTGTTCCTGCTGCTGTGGAATCACACTGGCAAAATATGATACTCAAACATCAATCTTTGCCTGAAGCATTTTAGGGGAAACCAGGGTACAAAAGCCAATGGTGGGGCTATGTCCTATAAAGCAGCAGGACACAACTCTATGAGTCCAGCTGCCCTCTGGGACCTGGTGTGCTTCTCTGTGAGATGTTGGTGTGTGCCACCTCTCGCCAACCTCTGCTTGTAGGTTTCTGGAGTAAAACCCCATGCTGTGTGTGCTTGTATAATTCGCCCCCCCCCCCCCCCCCCGCCATTCTACTCATATCCTTGCTCCATTGACTGTTACAGAAAAATTCCAATAAGTCATTTTTGCTTTTCCAAAGCTTTTAACTAATGTATTGGTTTCCAAAAGGTGTACAGATGTAAATGTAGGAGGATGTGTATGTGAATATATTTGCAGACTCTTCTTGGGGCTGCTTTGTTTGAAATTGATGTTAAATTTCACCAACTAGTAAAGTTGAACTACTAAAGCATGGTGAGAGGGCATGTTTATTTTTAAACCCTGAAACATCTGTAAACCAGTGCTATCTCTGTCATCTTTTGTACACTTCACATTGATAATAAACTTATGAAATTAGATAATATATAAAGAAAATAACACAATGTGAAGGCCACAATAAGTCTCTGTTAAATTTTGATTTTCTTTCCCTACTACTATAGGAATTTACATTTCCTTTCTCTAGCTCTGTGGATATGAACTGAAAAATAGAACTTTCTAAATATGACAAATGTTTAGAAGCTTGTGTTACATTTTTGATAATGCTATTAATGTCAATGAGCTTCTTCAGAAACCTGTATTGATGCCATTCTAATATTTGAAATGGTTCATTTGGCGAATGCAAACAGCACCAAGCAATAGATTCTGTGGCTTTTTGCCTAGATAATGGATGTAGAACTAGGTCCTAACTGAATTTTCTTGTTCTTTTGTTCTTTCTTAAAATGCAGATCATACATCAGGAAAAAAAAACAAAACAAACAAGCAAACAAACAAAAAACTGCTAAGGTCTCTGCCATAGTCGGTATTTATCATCTTCGGGGACAAAGAATGCCTTGGGCTGCAAATCCCTTAGAAACTGCCTGTCACTTCCTCTTTCCTCCCACTTGTCCCTCATCACCCAGGAGCTGTCTTCCTCTGCTAAAGCCCTTTGGGAGCTGGAGACAGGCCTTTAGTCTGAAACGAGAGGTTACGGCGCCCCCTGGCCAGGCGGCTCAGGAGGTTGGGGCGTTGGCCTGTGTGTCAGTTGGTTTGATTCTGGTCAGGGTGCAAGGGGAGGCAATCTATCCATGTTTCTCCTCTCTCTCTCTCTCTCTCTCTCTCTCTCTCTCTCTCTCTCTCTCTCTCCCCCCCCCTTTCTTTTCACTCTCTCAAAACAATAAAAACATATCCTTGAGTGAGGATTAAAACACACACACACACACACACACACACACACACACACACACACACACACACACACAATTGACAGTGCATGGATTTATGTCCTCTCTGCCTTTCCTTACCTAGAATGCAGAATTTGTTTACATGCCTATTGGAGGTGTTTCTTCCTCTCTCTGTTTCCCACGTCCAGCGTGGAAAGAGACTGGGTTCAGTTTCTGAGTGGAGGAGCTGAGGATGAAAATGAAATATAGAAGAGAAGACACAGAAGTAGGATTAAAAAGCTGGGGCTAGATGAGCATCTGTTCTCCCTCTCAAGGAGAAACAGCCAAGCGCGAGAGCCCATGAAGCTGCTTTTATTTATATTCCACAATACAAAGGGGTTTCTCCAACATTAGGATTGAAGGAGTTTCGGAGAGCCCAGGCCCTATTCATTCCCCCATCCCCAGGGCCAGCCTGCATACATATAGAGGCCCTCTCCGGACACCTGAGGCCAAGTTAAGCCAAGATGATAACATCCGTGAATATGTTTTTCCAAGACCTGGTTTTTCCAGGTGCCTTGAATTCAGCCGGCACAGAGATTTAGAGAATGATCAGTGTCTTGCTTAGGGCCGCCCCCAACACATGCCTCTAAATGGCCTATTTACATTGTCATGTTCATGAGGACATTTATAGTATTTTATATTTTTTGCTTGTAATTAGATTGATTCTCCCCTATGCTTTCTAGAATGTTTAAGACCATGAAGAGATAATATAAAATTACTGTGTGTGTGTGTGTGTGTGTGTGTGTGTGTGTGTGTGTGTGTGTAATTTCTACTTAGACCATCATTTCAAATTGAAGATGACATCTACTGGTTAACAACTAGCATTCCTTTATAATTAACTTTTCTGAGTGGGGAAATATGTTAAGATTAAATGAATGTCTTCAGGAAGCTCACTGATTGTCTCTTACCCTTCGAAAGAGCATGGGTTACCTCCTGTACTGTGCAAACCACTCTTTCATACTGATAACAGCTCTAAACACTTGACAGAAAAAAAAATGCTTTATCATATACAATGATGCTGTTTAGAATAAATTCAGTTCCAAAGCCAAAATAGCTACAGTGATTACGGTACATAGTTAGAATGACAGTTCAGCATTGTGAGTACTCCCTAAAGCCGTATTCTTTAGGAAGTCTTTGGATCACAAAAGAATGTTACCTTCAATAAATCAGCCTATTTTTTCCAGTATATATGAACATTAGCTGATTGCTATTGTTTTTCTGATAATATGTTTTACTATCTATATTTTTCAATGAATTATATTACTTAAGAGAAGGAAATGCACCTTACACATTTAAAAATTTATAACTTTGAGTGTATACCACAACATTTTAAATGAATTATTGATCTGATGAATTTGGTTTGGTCTTAGTAACAAAACTTATAATGTTAATACAATATGGTATAATTTTCCAAACTGAATTTTCCAAAGATCATACACACATCCAAAGTTGCAAATAATCTATAACTTTATTAAGTTCCTATACATATTAATCAGCAGTTTGTATACAAAATGACATATGTACAAAAAGCATAGATTCTCCTTTATCAATTATTATTTTTCAAAATGTATCCTAGGAATAAAGTCATTTAGGGGTGATCGTTAAACATCACTGCAGGTTACTTATATTTCAAATCTTCTGATCAGAATCCCTGTAGCTAGAAGCCAGGAATTTGAATTTTTAATAAATTCCCTGGTTGGTTCTTTAAAATACTAAAATATGAGACCCACTCATCTGAAAGCTTACATAACAGATCCTTAAAATTCTACTTTGGTGATAGGAAGCTGTCTGTTTTCCACACTGAGACTGTTGCAGATACTCCATAAGATGAGAATCAGCACTTTTTTTTTTCTTGCAGAGTAAGACGCCTTCTATTTCCTCAAGTAAATAATAGCAAAATTAAGAATGAGCTATAAATTATAGTAAATGCTGATAACTTGAAATCTCCAAAATGGAATAAATTACTGACTATTGCACTTTAAATGGACATTAAGAGCGTTCCAAATTACCAATATTTTCCATTTTGATAAATTGGTTTTAATTTTTTATCAGACTATATATAAGTATCTCCTGTAGCAAGTGCCAGACAGTTCCATTAGGCATTCTCAATTGCATTTATTTTCTTTAATGTATGGACTGTATAAACTAAAGATAGTTTGGAGAGCCTGATGCCCAACTCCATCATGCTGCTTGGAGTAGTGCCCCTAGGTTTGGGGCTGTGTTCACACTGAACCCTAGGAAAAAACTATGAAATTGCAGAGGACCATAAGTTAGAATGTCATTGTTTTTTATTTGATTTTGCAAACACTGCTCATAAATGCAAAAAGAAAAAAAATTCTGGTTAAAATGAAACAATCTGATGAGCAATGAGAAGAGATTTGTTTCACTTTATGCAAGAAGGGGGAGGGTGTGCATATAATAAAGGCATTCAAGTCCTAGAAGTCTAAGAGAGCATAATTAACTCCTTGGCACTATGAGATAGACTCTCCCTGAATGTGGTTCATTGCCAGTAAAGGACATGCCTGGAACCACTGGCCAAGAAGAATTACAGGCATTCCCTGTTACTTTAAAATATTCATGTTTTAGCTACAACACCGCATATTTTCAATTGACAGATAAGAAAAAAAATAAACCTCCTATTTTGCTTCCTTTTCTGGCATAAGAACTCTACATTATTAACTCTTTCATGGAACAAAACTGATAGTTTTTATTACCACTATGAACTTAGAGCTCTCATATTTTGAAATCAACCCATCAGCCTATTTCTTTTTTAAATAGTACCAAAATTTGGAGAATGTATTTACTCACTAAGATTTTGACTGAAAACTGAACACAATATTGCAAGCCATGGCAATGGTAGTTTAAACAGTGGTCCTTCACCCTGAAACAGAAATTTTAAAAAATGCACAAAAACAGGTGGGCAGAACTTCGAAGGCTGAGCAAGAACAGCCTGCTGACAAATAGATCCTAAAAACAAAGAACGTGTTCTGAAGCAAAATGAAAAGGACTATGTAGAAATTACACACACCTAAGCAAAAATCATTTTTAAATTTGTTCTTCTTTCAATTCTCTCTCTATTGAAAGGAATTCCTTCCTCTTTTGCATAAAAATAAAAATAGTTGCACAAGAGCCAATTAATCTACCCCTAAAACTCAGCATTAAGGAAGAAAAGAAAAAAGTTAGGAATGGCTTTTCTACTAAGTTACTAATACATCCTTTTTGATACCAGGTGCTTTATGTACTGAGAACCAAAAAAGCAAATATCACTGCTTGCTGAGTGAACTCTAGATTTGAAGAGTGGGCCTGTGATTAAAACTCAATATTGCTTCTGAAATAGGTATATACGGGTATGGATAATATTCCACTGTTTTCATTTGTTTGTTTGTTTTTGTTTGTTTGTTTTCTATAAAGCTCTCTATATTATTCTCTGAATTTTTACCTTCATCACATTCTCAGGTCAATTATCTGAGACCTATTATCCAAATGTCTCTGCAAATAAGCCCCTCCCTGACATCACCAAATCTCATATAAAACAACCCAATAGTAGATATATAACCACATTCTCTGTGTAGCTCAGAAGCCAGCACAGGGCCTTACACATGGTAGGTGCTTTCCATATGCAGGTTGAATTGAAATTAAATATATCCTCTCTTGCCCTAGCCATTTAACTCAGTGGATAGAGTGCCCTGGGTTTGATTCTGGTCAAGGGCACATTCCTCTGTTGCAGGTTCTACTGGAGACCTGGTTGGGACATGTGCAGGAGGCAATAAGTCAATATGTCTCTCTCACATCAATGTTCCTTCCTCTCATCTCTCCCTCCAACTCTCCTCTCTTAAAAAATATATTAATGGAAAAATATCCTTAGGTGAGGATTAACAAGCAAAAAATGAATAAACATATCCTTTGTGCAGAAATCTACCATGTTAAACTATTATAATTGTAAAAATCGCCTTTACCTATATACCAGATTATTTATCAGCTTGGTTTATAATATTCTCTTAGACCTTTAAGAAAACTCACATTTATTAAGAAAGTTTTTGTCACTAAACCATACTTAATAATGTGCTTCATTGTTGTTAAAAATCGTAATTCAGGAAACATCTCATTTGTTTTCTAATTTACTTGTATTATTTGTTTTCAATAAGTACCACATGCTTTAAATTCCAAGTGTAGTATTGGTCACTTAAAGAAATTAATCCAAATGGTCAACTTGACATTTTGACAGAACTTGAAAGTTTTCAACACTTCCAGGGAATACTTCCTCTGATGTTCATAATGGTCACTTGTAACATATACAACACTAATTTCATCTCCATTAAATGAGGAAATAGAGCATCCCAATGAACTGTATAGTCAGTGTATATCATCTCTGAATTCATCTCTATTTTAACTACATGTGACACTGGATTCTTCATAAGAACTTTGTACTTCTGTGTGTGTGGATTTTTTTTTAAGGGAGAGGGTCCACACCTTACACACTAAAAAATGAGAGGAACAGTTTATGTGTACACTTACTTACTTAATTACTGCAAATAATTGGGTTAAATTAATTTTTGAATTCAGGCAGAATAATATAAAACTCTATTGACATGATTTTTAGTAATGGTTAGCCCAGGTTTTTTCTTATTGAAGATTTTCAAACACTGGAAATTGAGGAAATTTTTTAAAAAGGAGTGATGGGATATGAGTTCTGCAAACACTTTTTAATTTTAGATTTCCATTTCAATGGAAAACTTTAAAAATCATTTTATAGCTATAAACTAATATCTCCTTATCTGAAAAAGGAAATTACAATTTAAAGTTTCAGTTTCAGTCAGCTTGAGCTGCCATAACAGAAAGCATAGACTGTGTGGCTTAAACAACAGACATTTATTTTCTCATAGTTCTAGAGGCTAGGACTTCAAAATTAAGGTAGTGGCTAAATGATTTTATTTCTAGTGAGAGCTTTTCTCCTTACTTATAGATGGTCACTGTTAGGGTCACCAAAGGAGGAATGCACAAGGCCAAAGTGATAAGGGATTATATATTTACTAGAGCCAGTGCACAAAATTCATGCACAGGGGGTGGGGGATGTCCCTCAGCCCAGCCTGCACCTTCTTCAATCTGGGACCCCTCAAGGGATGTCCAACCCACCAGAATTGAGTCTAAACGGGCAATTGGACATCCCTCTCACAATCCAGGACTGCTGACTTGCAACTGCTCACCTGCTTGCCTTCATGATTGCCCCTAACTGCTTCTGCCTGCCAGCCTGATTGATGTCTAAGTGCTCCCCTGCCAGCCTGTTTGCCCCCAACCTCTCTCCTCTGCTGACCTGGTCACCCCTAACTGCCCTCCTCTGCAGGCCTGGTCCCTCCTATGCTCTCCCCTATAGGACTGGTGCCCCCCAACAGCCCTCCCCTGCAGGCCTAGTCTAGTCACCCCTACCCCTAACTGCCTTTTCCTGCAGGCCTGGTCCCCCCAACTGCCCTTCCCTGCAGGCCTGGTCACTCCCAACTTCCCTCCTCTGCTGGCCTGGTCACTTTTAACTGCCCTACCCTGCTGGCCTGATCTCCCATAACTGCCTTTCCCTGCTGGCCATCTTGTGGTGGCCATCTTGTGTCCACATAGAGGCAGGATCTTTGACCACATGGGGGCAGCCATCTTGTGTGTTGGAGTGATGGTCAATCTGCGTATTACTCTTTTGTTAGATAAGATAGAGTCCTGGTGCACAGGTGGGGGCTGGTTTGCCCAGAAGCATGTCCCAGATCAGGGTGAGGGTTCCCTTTGGGAGTGGGGTGGCCTGGGCAAGCAGCCTGTGGCAGTTTTCAGGATGGCCTCAACCCCCGGGGACCCAAGCAGAGGCTCTGGTATCTGGGATTTATTTATCTTCTACAATTGAAACTTTATAGCTTTAAGCAGAGCCAAGCCTTCTGCTTGCTCCGTGGTGGCAGCCTTTTCTGTTGGGATTTATTTATCTTCTATAATTGAAATTTTATAGCCTTAATTGGATGCCTAAGCTGGCCAGGGCTGCAGAAGCTTGGCTTCCTCCATCACCAGTGGCAGCCTAAGCCTCCTGCTCTCTCCTGCTCCGTTACTGCTGCCATTTCTGTTGGGATTTATTTATCTTCCTAGAATTGAAACTTTGTAGTCTGGAGTGGAGGTGTAAACCAGCCAGGGCTGCAGAAGCTTGACTTCCTCCATCGCTGGAGCAAACATAGCCTCCTGCTCTCTCCAGCTCTGTGGCTGCCACCATTTCTGTTGAGAATTATTTATCTTCTGTAATTGAAACTTTGTAGCATTGAGTGGAGGGCTAGGCCAGCAAAGACAGGTGGAAAGCTTGGCTTCTTCCATTGCTGGTGGAATCCAAGCCTCTCTCCTGCTCTCAATAGCTGCAGCCATCTTTGTTGGGTTTATTTACATATTTGCTCCTGATTGGCTTGTGGGCATAGCTTGTGGGTGTAGCGGAGGTACAGTCAATTTGCATATTGCTCTTTTATTAGATAGGATTAGGTCATCTGGATACCAAATGGGCTGAGCCCTGAAATGATGCCAGCACCTAGCAATGGGGAGTCAGAGATTTTAAAGGACTCTAGGCAAGCATTTTCTGGGTGGAGAATTCTCTAGGAAGCTCCAGATCCTGAGAAAGTTAGAAGAAGGATAATGGTGTTAGCAAGTAGAATATGGTCCAAGTGAAAGGGGATGTCTGTTGTGAAGTTGTCTAAAGATCAATTCCCAGGGTAGGGGGTATTGATTCAATTATTTGATCAGACCTAACATTCCAGATTTTTTGTTCTATAAAATAAGAACAGAAGTCATATCTTCTTTAGTTACTTTCTGCTGAGTGGGGTGGATGTTGAGATCATAAGGGGATGGACTTTTACTGTAGTCGGCTGGAACACTGTATAGATTCCTCATAGTTGGAGAGAGGGCTTACAGCAGCATGACTTCCCCAAAAGACTGGTTTGATTGGTGAAGGCTCGAAAGTGGTCCTGAAAGATGAAAAATGGTGCAGAATACATGGGCCAAAAACGAGGATGAGGAATTGAAATGTTAATGGTCATATGAAAGGAAGTCGCCAGGTATACCAATTTATATTCTTTAGCCAGTAATTCTATAAATTTAGTTGATGTTCTCTAATTTTTGCAGCCCTTTCTGTTAATTTTTGGGTGGCATCCCTGATGAGGCCGTACTAATTGACATAAAAACAACATTCTTCCTCCAGAAAGAAGCATAGACCCCCTTTCTCTGTTGTTAGGAGGTCTATTCCTCTCTGGTTTTAGAAAGTGACAGCCCTAGTGATTCTATCTGATCCTAAATTTAAACTAAACTTTTGGCAATATCATCTAGGCTTACTTGTAGATCCTGAGACAGGATTTCAAACTATGACAGAGCATTGGTTAAGCCCCCAATGTCAGTCCTAACACCTGCTGAGATACTCAGGGTTATGAGGAAAGGGGTTATCTGGGAAGCTCTTTTGTATTGTTTATGATGCACTACAGGGATGGGTAAAGACTGATTATTAGGGGCTACATATATTGGGTGAGAGATAGATAAGAGTACAATTTCCTGTTTATTTGGTTGGGAAGCAGATGTATGTGTTTTCCCCACAGAGGACAAAAAAAAAAAAAAACCCTGATCATGGAGACAAGCTGAAAGTTATAAAGAGAAGAGGTGGACTAAAGGGTATGAGGTTCCTTTTTCAGGTTCCAAGCTCCAAATCAAAGTAGTCACCATAGCACTACTGATAAGAGGTGATAGATGAGTGGTTGAGATTCTATTGCAGTGAAAGTGGGTGGGAACAGTACAATCGGCTACTGTATTATCCAAAGGAAAAGAAAAAGGGAAGGAAATGAGAAGTTGAAGCCTTGATCCTGGAATGTTGGATAAGAAGTAAAATGGACCAGCTGTAGGAAATAACCATTGGCTTCCAGAGGGACCTGTGGAGTTATTGAGGTATGAAAGCAGGTCCATTATCTAACATGATGTAAGAGGTGGGTAGGCTCAATCTGGGAATGATAAACTGAATGAGAGTTTGAGTGACCTCAATGGACTTTTCAGATGTAGTCGGGAATGCTTCTATCCAGCCTAAGAAGGTATCTACTAGGGTTAAGAGATATTTGGTTTTTTAAATAGGGGGCATGTGAACGAAGTCAGTGTCCAGTGATTTGGCACTTTGCTTGATGAGTAGGTAAAGAAGGAAGTCTAATCTGTCCTTGGGGAGATACTGAGACAGTGAAAGCGACTGGCAGAAGACTCAAGATGAGGGAAGTTGTGGAATGTCACTCACTTAGGGAAGATTGGTTGGTGTGGATGGCGGATAAACAATAGAGAATGAGAAGTTTCCCATCCAGAGTCCTCCTTGGCTGTTTCGGAAGGGCCTACAGGCCTACAGGGAGAGAGGCCTAATTGAGGCTGGTGATTGTGACATCTGAGTAGGATTCAGAGGTAAACCCAGGACAAGCTGCTGCTGCTGTGTACTGCTCTCTAAATAGCACACTTGGGGTGACTGAAGCTGGGGCAATAGCTCTCCTTCCCCATGGAACAAACTCTCCCAGCTTCCAGCACCAAATGTTAAGGTCATCAAAGTAGGAACACACAAGCCAAAGTGGTAAGGGATTATACATTTATTAGGTCATCTGTATGCCAGATGGGCTGAGCCCAAAAGTGGCACCAGACCCCAGGGACAGGGAGTGAGGGTTTTAAAGGACTCTAGGTGGGCTTTTTCTGAGGTAGAATTGTCTGGGTGGATCCAGATCCTGGGAAAATTAGCAGGAGAAGGATAATGGTCTCAGCAAGTGAAATGTTGTCTAAGCAAAAGGGAATGTCAGTTGTAAAGAGGTCTAAAGGTCAGTTCCTAGGGGAGAGGTTATCAATTCTATTATTTTGACCAGACCTAACAGCCATCTTCTCCCTATATCCTCACATGACCTTTTCTCTGTGCATTTAATTCCTTCCTTTGAGACCTCATCTCCAAATATGGCCACATTGGAAGTTGAAACTTCAAAAGATGACTTAGGAAGGAGGGAGTAGGGGATGGACATGCAAATGTTAGTACATAACAGCTTCTCTCACAGAATGAGACTTTAAGGTCTTAAAGTCATTGCTCCTAAAAATGGCAATTCTCACACAATTTTTCCTCTAATATGAGCCTTGTACATTATTTAATTTTGATATGAACTTAATTATCATATTGAGTCATTTAAGGTATGAGTTATAGTATAGTGGTTAAAATTACAGAATTTTAGAGTCTGCCCATCTGTTTTTGAATACTAGATCTGTCTTTTCCCTGGTGTTATAGGCAATTTATCTAATTATCTTGCTTCCATTTCTTCATCTATAAAATAAAAATAAAAGAAATAACCTATACTAAATTCATTGTAAGAATTAAATGAAATAAATGCTCAAAATGCTTTAGCAAAGTGCCTTGGCATAATACACACTATTGATAATATTAACTTCAAAATGATAATACACCTGTGCTAAACCCTAAGCACTAGGTTTGTAGTACAGAGGCATGGTCACCTCAATTGGTCACATTTTTATTTTTATCCTTTCTGTAATTAAATTTTCACTTTTCATTGATTCTCCATTGGAAATTATTTTTCATTAATTTCATCCATAGGTTGGTTATCTTAAATAATGACTCCTCTTGGTAAATAAAGGTATTCCTTATTTATATAAATACATTCTACCCTAGATATTATTTTGATCTTGATATCTGGCTTTTCAAACATATCCACATTAAGAATGATTACCCCAACCAGTGTGGCTCAATAGTCAGTGTTGACCCATGAACCAGGAAGCCATGATTCATTTCCCAGTCAGGGCACATCCTCAGGGTTGTGGGAGTAGGGGTTGCAAGAGGCAGCCCAATCAATGGTCCTCTCTCATCATTGATGTTGCTGTCTCTCTCTCCCTCTCCCTTCCTCTCTGAAATCAATAAAAACATATTTTTAAAAAGAGATTGATTGGACATTTTCCCAAGAGCTTATGGACTGACTTGAAGATTCCTAGTGTATAAGGAGCAAAGGTACGCTAGAACACATGAAAACCTTACTGGGTTTGTCATCATGTAAAGAAGCCTTCCGTTTGCGGGGTGTTAGGGAAATATTGCAGGCACTCAGTAAAAACATTCAAGCCCTGACTACTTTAAAAGATTACTGACTTTGGTTCTCCCAAATTAAAGGTTGAGAATGACTTTGTGTCTTAGCCATACCTTAGTCTAAGTGTTTTAATCAATGTTTTGTTTAGTCTGTGGATATTCTTAGCAAATCCAGGGCATCACCAGCACAATGCTTTGACTTTTGGGTCTTCTTTCTCTAAATATGGATCTACCCATCTACTCTATCCAGCTCAGTTTCTTTCCTTATCTGTCTCTAGCTATCACTATAATATGAAGATGAGCGATTCAGATCTGAGAGGATAGCTTTGGGATACTTATATAAAAAGTTCAGTAGGTGTATGTCAATTATGCTAATGCTAATAGTGTTGAATGTTATCTTCTCTCTATTGCCTAGGAGATAGAATTATTGATGATTTCTCCTTATGCACTTTATACTTAATGTTCACAATCATCTCTTTTTCTCCTAACACTTTCTCCAACTTCCATGTGAAAATCTTACAGGAAATGTTGTCAATAACTTGTTCTCTGGCCAGGCTTCCCACATATGCTTGCTTCACCACAGACCAGCATGCAAATGTGCAGTACAGGATGCACCCAAGCTGGATCAGGTGGAAGAATGTGAACAAATGTCATTTCACCTCTCCCAACCAGCAAGCAGAGGTACTGCTGACCAAGGGCAGGGAGGCGCCTGAGGCCATGGGGGAGGGGAGGCCTGTAGCAGCAGCCAACAGCCCAGGGGTCCCAGGGAGGAGCCTTCCTGGCAGGTGAGGAGTTGGAGCGGATGGGCCACTTTCCACACTTTTGTATCAGGCAGTTTACAATTCTAGACATTTCCTACTATGGCGATCTTTTTTAACTTAATCCTTTGCATTTGATTTTATACCAATAAGAAATAAAATTTCAGGGCAATTTCTCCTGTAGTGCATAGTTTTACTATTTTAAAAAGATCTCTGAATTTGACAAGAGAGCCAACATTCCTTAGTGGCAAATCACTGAAAGTTGATGGACTTGGGCAGCTTTCTGCTGCAGGATCTCAAAAATGGGGTGATTCTGGGTAAATATCTTTTCTGTGAAACCCCTGTCTGCCACTCCTTGGGCTGCTAGGTGAGTGAGTCACCCTTTATGCTGCATGTAAGGATGGGCCCTGTTGCACTTTCTCAGTAACTAGAGGCCCAGTGCATGAAATACACGCAGGGTAGCGGGGGGGGGGGGCGAGGGGGGAGAGGAGGGATGTCCCTTAGCCCAGCTTGCACCCTTTCCAATCTGGGACCCCTCGAGGGATGTCCAACTGCCCATTTAGGCCAGATCCCGGTAGAATTGGGGCTAAACGGGCAGCCAGACATCCTTCTCACAAACCAGGACTGCGGGTTCCAAACTGCTCACCTGCCTTCCTCCTTGATTGCCCCTAACCACTTCTGCCTGCCAGCCTTATCATCTGCTAACCACTACCCTGCCAGCCTAATTGATGTCTAACTGCTCCCCTGCCAGCCTATTTGCCCCCAACTTCCCTCTTCTGCTGGGCTGGTCACCCCTAACTGCCCTCCCCTGCAGGCTTGATCATTCCCAACTGCCCTCCCATGCAGGCCGGGTCCCTCCCAACTGCCCTCCTCTGCTGGCCTGATCCCCCACAACTGCCCTGCCTTGAAGGCCTGGAACCTCCCAATGGCTTTCCCCTGCTGGCCATCTTGTGGTAGCCATCTTGTGTCCAAATGGGGGCAGGATCTTTGACCACATGGGGGCAGCTCTCTTGTGTGTTGGAGTGATGGTCAATCTGCAAATCACTCTTTTATTAGATAAGATAGAGGCCTGGTGCATGGGTGGGGGCCAGCTGGTTTGCCCTGAAGAGTGTCCCAGATCAGGGTGGGGGTTCCCTTGGGACGAGGGGAAGCCTGTGGGAGGGGTCTGTGGAGGTTTGCAGGCTGGCCAAGCCCCCCAGCGACCCAAGTGGGGGCCCTGGGATCTGGGATTAATTTATGTCTACAATTGAAACTTTGTAGCCTGGAGTGGAGCCAAGCCTTCTGCTCACTCCGTGGAGGCAGCCATTTCTGTTTGAAACTTTGTAGCCTAGAATGGACACCTAGGCCAGCTACGGCAGGCAGAAAGCTTGGCTTCATCCATTGCCAGGGAAACCCAAGCCTCTGTTCTCTCCAGCTCAGTGGCTGCTGCCATTTCTGTATCTTTTATAATTGAAACTTTGTAGCATTGAGTGGAGGCCTAGGCCAGCAAGGGCAGGCGGAAAGCTTGGCTTCCTCTGTTGTCAGGGAAACCCAAGCCTTCCTCCTACTCTCAGTGGTGACAGCCATCTTAGTTGGGGTTTATTTGCATAATCTGCTCCTGATTGGATGGTGGGCGTAGTTGTGGGTGTGGCAAAGGTACAGTCAAATTTGCATATTGCTCTTTTATTAGATAGGATAATAGCTGCCCTGTGATTGGCTGGCCAGGAGGCGTTGTTTTACTAACAGGAGTACCTGGGCAGGTGGTTGAATTTATATAGATACCTCAAGAAAAAGAACCTGAATGTGCTGTATTTTGTTTATTGAGCTTTTCTGTGTAGTGTTTTGTTTTGCTTTTACTGTTTTGTTCAGATTTATTCTTTTCGGACCCCAAGAGATTGTTGGAAGAAGCCTTAGAATGACCCTTGTAGGGATACCATGGCTTTTTTTCTTTCTTTTTTAACTTCACCATGGCTTTCAAAGATTGCCCACAAGTAGAATCATACTTTTCCTGACACACCTGAGAGGTGTTGGCAGGCAGTGCAGTTCCTAGTCCTTTCCATTCCCACTGCATCCTGGACTCGGTCTCCGTGCCATGCAGAGGTTGGGTGACTAGTTGCTAAGGTCAGACTTAACCATCATGGCATCTCACACGTTTTCAACACAGACCTCACATGATCACCACTGAGTTAGTAACATGATCCTAGAGGAGCTGCTGGCCCGGGCAGCGGGGCAGAGGCTTCTCGAGAGCCAGGCTCTGCATCTCCATTCCCCTGCTCTCACCCTAAACCAGATGGGTGGGGTGTGGTCTTGAGGACTAAAGCTAAACTGGTGGAGAAAGCTCCAGGCTGAGACACTGAGTACCTTGGTCGTGTCTGAGCTTAGCTGGATCCTTTTGAGTTTGTTTTACAGCTTCCTAGGTTAAGTAGTTTGCACTATTTTTACAATAAATTCATGGAAACCCTAACAGTTATTTGTTTTGTTTTCTACTGTGTATATATAAACTAATAATAAAAATTTGGCATAGTGTTTTTTCACCTCCTTACATTACCCTTAACATGCACACAATTCTGTAAATCTGATAGAATATGTGAATGATATTTTATAAAGTTATTTTGTATGGTGTCAATTTTGTTTTGCCTCATAGTATGTCAGCAAAAAAGTAAATTCCTTGTATTTACAAAAAAAAAAAAAAAGAACGTGAACAAGAGACCATTAAATCTGTATCTCTGCATTTAATCTAGTCAGATAAACTAGTATTTAAAATTAGAAGGACTTCCTCATTTACCTAATATTTAAATTTCCTTTAATTTTGTGAAAATTGCCTTTTAGGCTTTCTGCAACCTGAACAAACTACCATAAACTTTCTATCAGTTATTTTGTTATTGTTTTTGTTGTTGTTATTGTTGTTTATTTTTGTTTGGTGTGTATGAATTTCTCGTCTGCTATCTTTTTCCCCTTCTTGGTCCCTTCACTCCTTAAGACTTATCTAGTCTTTCTAGCAAACTGCTCTGTAGATATTTCTGTATGCCAAAGACCTGGATTCCATTTTTCTCTCCCATTTAAAAAAATATTTATTGTTGAGAATCTTACAGATATCCCCCTTTTTTTCCCCTTTATCCATCTCTACCCAGGTCCAGTACCTCCTCAGGCCTTTACCACCCTACTGCCTGTGTCCATAAATAAGATCTTGGTTAATCTCTTCCATTTCCCTCTCCCCCTTCCCTCTGAGATTCGTCAGTCTGGTCCATGCTTCCATACCTCTAATTCTATTTTATTCACCTGTTTATTTTGTTCATTACATTTCTTGTTCATTTATTTTGATTTTTAGGTTCAATTATTGATAGATATGTATTTTTTGCCATTTTATTTTTCATAATTTTATTTCTCCTCCTCCTCCTCCTCCTCCTCCTCCTCCTCCTCCTCCTCCTCCTCCTCCTCCTTCTTCTTCTTCTTCTTCTTCTTCTTCTTCTTCTTCTTCTTCTTCTTCTTCTTCTTCTTCTTCTTCTTTTCTTCTTCTTCTCCTTTTAATTCTCCTAATTCTTATTTTTCTTTTACTTCTCCCTCTTAAATAATACCCTTTCACATTTCATATAATACTGGTTTGGTGGTAATGAACTCCGTTAGTGTTTTCCTATTTGTGAATCTCTTTATCTGACCCTCAATTATAAATGAGAAATTGGTGGATAGAGTGATGTTGGTTATAGGGCCTTATTATTCATCACTTTGAATATTTCTTGCCACTCTATTCTGGTCTGCAAAGTTTCTGTTGGAAGTCAACTGACAGTTGTATGGGTTCTCATAGGTAACTAACTGATTTTCTCTTACTGCTTTTAAGATTCTTGCTTTATCTTAAACCCTTGGCATTTTAATTATGATGTGTCTTGGTGTGGCCTTTTTGTGTTCCTCTTGTTTGGGATTCTCTCTACTTCCTGAACTTGTAATTCTATTTATTTCTCCAGAAAGGGGATGATTTTTGTCATTATTTCTTCAAATATGTTGTCAACATCTTGCTCTCTATCTTCTCCTTCTAGTACTCCCTTAATGTGAATGCTAGTATCCTTGAAATTGTCCTAGAGGCTCCTTTCATGACATTCTTTTTTTAAATCTTTTTTCTTTTCTTTTCTGATTATGTGTTTGTTGCTCCTCATATTCCAAATTGATTTGATTCCCAGGATTCTCTACTCTACTGTTGAATCCCTATAAATTACTCTCTATTTCAATTAGTGTATGCTTAATTTCTGATTAGTTCTTTTTCATATCTTTGAAATTCTCACTAAGATCCTTGAAAGTCTCATAAAAATCCTTTAGTAGCCTCATCCATATAACCATGGTTTTGAAATTGTGTCCAGTAGTTTGCTTGCTTCCATTTCATTCACTTGTGACATTCTTTGTATCTGTATTTTGACTGCTTCCCTGTGTATGCTTCTATGTATTAGGTAGAGATGCTATGCCTTCTGGAATTGCTGGAGTGGCCTTGTGTAGTAGGTGTCCTGTAAGACCCAGTGGGTCAGCCTCCCCAGTCACCTGAGATGGACACTATAGGTATATCCCAGTGTATGCTGTGTGCACAGTCTTGTAGTTGAGCCTTGACTGCTATTGTTATCATCACTAAGAGGAGTTGACCTCTAATTCAATTGGCTGTGAGGACCAGCTGTGACTACAGTGGAAGAGCTGCTGTGCAGGAAACAGGATTTGCTGCAGTGGGGCTTTGGTGCTCACTGAGTCTGCCTCTTGAGTGTGTTGCTTATGGATGTGTAGAGTTGTAACCTGGTATGGTCTGAAATTGTCCACTGCATGTACTGACTCTGGGGCCTCCAGGGAGGAGCAAAGTCAGCCACCTCCTGGGACCACCCAACAGGAGATACAGAGAGATCTTCAGATAGCTGCTATTTGCTATTTGTTTTGGTCTTAGAGGTGCCCAGGTGAGACCCAGCTGTGAAGCAAGGCAGACTGATGCTAGTGCTGAGTCTTGAGCCTTTATCGATAAGTTTGGGGCACCCTGTAACCAGTTGCAGCTTATTTGAGACGTTTTAGGAAAGTCTGAAGCCTGAACCAGCACAGGCCATTTACATGGAAAAGCTGCTGCAAACAATATGGATGGGGCTGCAAATTGGATGGGGCAGGGTCTCAGGGAATCACCAGAGTGTGGCAAATAGTTTACCCCAGGCTGATGAAGACTGGCCGTCAGCCTGCAACAGAGAAGGTCCCAACATAGGAACAAAAACCCCTGTGAGCACCCTACTCTGGAGGAAAGCCACCCTCAAATTTCTACCTGGCTGGCAGACAATCCAGTTCCTCCCCATATGTATCTGGGTCCCCAAAAGCTTCCTGGTGCTGGGATTTGGAGTAAGATCATATACCAGCCCTTTAAAGGGAACACCTGGGTCTTCAGCAATCTCCATGTTCCTTAGCCACAATCCCCACTGGTTTTTACAGCCCATAGTTGTATGGACTTCTCTTCCCAGCTCGGAAACCCTGTTCTGTGGGTCTGGTATGGAGGTAGGACCCCTTGCTCTTCATGGACATACTCTGCAGGGTTTATCTCTCTCCCAATGAAAAGAAAACAAAAACAGCACATGTGGGTATTGGACCAGACAGTTTGCACCTCCATGCCTCCTAGCAGTCTCAATGTGCTTTCTTCTGTACTTTTCTAGTTGTAGGACTTGCATTAAGCCAGCTTTCAGGTGGTTCTGAATGATGGTTGTTCTGTATTTTAATTGTTATTTTGATGTGGTTGTGGGAGATGGTAAGTACAGGTGTTTACCTACACTGCCATCTTGGTTCTCCTCTCCTCTCCTATTTTTTATAGGTATATGATTTGGGGTAGATTATTTAATACAATTAGATCTTTGTTATGATTTGCACCATCTGGTTTTCCAAATAGTGACCTGAACCTCTATGTGAAAAGATTAGGTATTTATATAGATGTGAGAAATTGTTTCTTCTCCCAGAGAAGCCTGCACTCTACTTGAAGGTAAACTCTGAACATTTTTTTAATATAAATATCAGTACAAAGTAGCATGTGATTTGTCCCAATTAATGCTATTGCAACATATGCTTTTAGACTTTCAGAGGGATAGACTGAGGTGGTGAGGTATGAGTTATATATACAAGGTATGGAATGACTTAGAAAAATTAACAGAAATTATGAGCTTGTGCCTGGCTAGGAAAACAGTCACAACAAAGGTCAGAAACAGAAATAAATACAGGAGTATTTTGCTGGTGTTGCTAGACTGTCATGGTTATAGGAAAGTGATGCAGATGCACTGTATAACAGGTTAGACTTGGGCTGTCCACTACAGTGGCACTAGCTGCATATGACTATGTAATTTAATAAATTTTAATTAATTAAACTTAAATAAAATTTAAAATTTGCACCCTCAGTCATTTTAGCCGCATTCCAATTGCTCAAGAACTACATATAACTAGTGGCTACCATATTGGACAATGAAGATGGAGAACATTTTTATCACCACAGAAAGTTCTGTTGGACACAACTTTTCTTTTCAATGAACAGTGATCACTCTTTCCCGTGTTATCTATATGCCTAGGCCAGTGGTCAGCAAACTGCGGCTCATGAGCTACATGCGGTTTGCCGCTCTGTTAACTAATGAGTTTGCCAACCACTGGATAGGGGCTTAATCACAAGGAACAACAACAGCCTGTAATTATTGGAATCTAGAGTCTAGGACTAGGCTAAGTAATTTTCAAATTGCTTACAGAGATCCCAAACCTGTAGTGTTAAGCCTTCTTTGGGAGTATTTACCTTACACATATCCTGTCTTTGAAAATTCTCATTTATCTTGCTCAAAGATATGCTTGTCTTAGCAATGGTTCTCAACCTTTCTAATGCTGCAACCCTTTAATACAATTCCTCATGTTGTGGTGAACCCCAATCATAAAATTATTTTCGTTGCTACTTTATAACTGTAATTTTGCTACTGTTATGAACCATAATGTAAATATCTGTGTTTTCCGATGGTCTTAGGCGACCCTGCTAGCAGTTCTCAACCTGTGGGTCATGACCCACAGGTGGACGGCTGTAGAGCATAAGACCATCAGAAAACAGATATTTACATTACAATTCATTAACAGTAGCAAAATTACAGTTATGAAGTAGTAATGAAAATAATTTTATGGTTGGGGATCACCACAACATGAGGAGTTGTATTAAAGGGTCGCCACGGTAGAAAGTTGAGAACCACTGCCTTAGAGGATCATTTAAATCCATTCTTCTATTGTTTAGGGAAATAGAAATGGATACCTGGCCCCTGGATAATCAGATTAACTGTCCTAAGGATCTAATATTGTGACAATTAGACAAGTGACAGTTGTGGGCAGTAGGTCTGGGGAAGGGCAACTCTTAAACTAGTCCACCCTTTCTCTATTTGTACAAAGATTAAAAAGAAATACAGTAAATAGTAGCACTTCTTAATCTGAGCCCAGGTATCCCTGATCAAAGGATAGAATTCAGGGAGCTTGTGAATTGAGAAGGAAAAACAAATTACATAGATTTTCACCAATCCCTAAATAGATTATGAATTTAGGCAAAACTACAGTAGTACTAGCAATACCTATGATTTTATTTGCAGTAGAAATGACAGATATTTTCATGTCAACCCCCTTCCCCTGAAATTTATACATTATTTTAGAATTTCAGGACTATTAACACACTGACAGATCTTATTGACTATATTATACAGCACATATATTGATATGCTGTATATGTTTAATTAAAAAATAAAACTTAAAATTAGAATTTTATCATTGTGTTTTAAAACATTTGGTTTCCTTTTTAATCCTACATAATGTACTTATTGATTGAAAGCATTTCTGAGAAGGGTTTCCTAGGTTTCCTGAATGATCCAAGGGCATCCATAGTCCAAAAATGCTGGTAACCCTTAGTTCACAAAGAAGTGAACGATGAGGTAGATGTTAGCAAGAAACAGCGATGAAATCCATTATATCTCTGGAGAGAGGATCCAGATGAATTTCTACTTTCCATTTTCAGTATGGTTCCCACTTTGGTTTAGCAAGGCTGAATCCAACTTTAAGATATCTTTATACCACCATTGTTAGCTGACAGCATAATTAGCCCAGTTAGTTCATTGTTGCCCAAAGAACATGTTTATTAAGCAAGAGAGATGAATCCATTCAGATAAAGCCAGGCACAAATTAGACTCCCAAGCCATTATAGCTCTTCCAAGACTAAATAGTAAATCATCACTTCTTAAGTAATCCCAACTCTTTTTAGACTAGTTCCTTAGGGTATAAAAACAACTCCTTAGAGAAAATAAATGCACTGGAGTAGGCTGAAGGCCAAGACCCATAATGCTTGCTGAAATGCAGAGCTGCTCCAAGTTTCCCTGGTTTCACTTGTACCAAATAAGCCTATAGAAGTGGCTGAATTTTATAGACTTTCTTCCTTATTTTATATACATCATTATCCTCTCTCCTCTTGCACCAGGACTGACTTTTCTGACAAGTACAGAAAAATTGCTTGTGATGTTTTTCTATTCACTCATAAATATTCATTTAATTTTTTATTTGTTGGGAAGCACAGGATATTTGGTTGGAAAGTTTGTGAGGAGGACATTCTGAGAAAAGGGAAGTGTGTGGAAGGCTGCCTGCCTGGTTTATTGGAATTCCAACATAGGGGAAACATAGGGGAGTGTCGAAGGCAGCACCCCTAATTATTCCTTGACTTTTCCAAACAAGTCTGTGCACCTACAGACCCCCAGGTGTTTACTGGAATCCCTATATTTAATTCCTGGATGCCCTTGCCTAGAGTACAATGTAAACACATGTGTCCTCCCAAGATTACTCAGCCTATTGATTGTATCTACAAGATAAGCTTTATTTCAAATTGCTGTTATAATAAAAGTCTAATGAGGCAGGCAATCGAGGTTGCCTGGCTCCTTCAGCCAGGCCATCCCTTGGCCCTCTCTTTCACAATGAAACTGTGTCAGAGTAGTCGGTTCATCCATTGCTCAAGGTCTGCTAGTCAGCCCTGGCATTTATTTTTCTTCTAAAATAGCCCAGCCATCAATTGTCTAACACCTAGACTATAGTCCAAAAGGCCTTAGACTTTACAAAGGAGTCAGAGTTGATTATCTAACTCTCTAGATAAAACCATTCTTGGAAAATTAGGAGAGAAAAAATGAGAAGGGGTAGAAACAATTCAAAATTTTATTTGGGTATACTTAAATATTTAATCCTACTTTCTTGTATTAGCACAAAATTTTCAGTAAGGAGTGCCCTGGCCTAAATTAATCTGTCACATACACCTGTTTTAGCTGGCCCAGTACCTTTGAACTGCCTGCACCTTTTATAAGAAGCATGTCTGCTCACTTTTCTTTCTTCTTCTAGGAAATTAAACACACTACTGGAGGTTCTCCTTTTTCAGGATTTAGCCTCATTTCTACAGAGCCTGAAAAAAGTCTTGATGGTGACGACTAAGGCAAAGTGTGGAGATGCATACATGATCATACCTACTTTCACACAAGCTGCAGTATAATTTGGGTTCAAAGATTGCTTTTTAAACAAGAAAATTTGCATTTTTTATGCCATGGTCTTAACAAATTTTATTGGTAAAATTCAAGACTCTAAGGACATTCATTGTATTAGTGTTAATAGGTTAAAAAGATTTGGTGGGGAAGGGTGAGTACAGAAGAGAAAAGGTGTGAAGGAAGTGGAAGGAAGGTGCAGAAACAGAGCAAGGATGCTGACCATCTGGAGGATAAGAGATAAGCACAAGAAAAGATTGAGGGGGAAATGTGGATAGGCAAATTTTATTTAGTTTGAAAGTTTACCAAGGACTTTGTTGGCAGAACATATATTGTTACAAAAGAAGTGATTTACTAATTTGGAATATTGCTATTTTGTGCCTGCTTTTCTGCCTGGAGGAGGCGGGGAAGCAGCATAAGTCCAGATCCCAATCTGAGTTAATCAGCTTTGATATGCACACAGAGCACAGGTCTGGGCATAGTGTGAATGCTCTGATACTGACTAAATGAGACCTTTTTCCTCTTTGTTACTTTGACACTAGTGTATGAAGAACACAGTGTATGAGGAAGAAGGTCTATATTGGGGTATCTATGGTATTTGGGCCAAATCCAGCCTGCAATCTGTTTTTATAAATAAAGTTTTATCTTTGTTAACACACTAGAGCAATGGTCATCAAACCACGGCTCCTGAGCCACATACAGCTCACAAGCCACGGTTTGCCGCTCTGTTGACTAATGAGTTTGCTAACCACTGGACTAGACTAAATATTACCATGTAGTTGCAAGCTTTGAGGATTAGGCAATTGTGGCATATTGTGTGGAAAGGGGTAAAGGGTAGTATATGACAGTGGTAGGCAAACTCATTAATCAACAGAGCAGCAAACCTCGGATTGCGAGCTGCAAGTGGCTCATGAGCCACAGTTTGCTGACCAGTGCACTAGAGGCCTGGTTCACAAAATTCGTGTATGCGGGGGAGGGTGGGGTTCCTTCAACCCAGCCTGCAGCCTCTCCAATCTGGGACCCCTCAATCCCGGTAGCATCAGGCCTAAACAGGCAGTTGGACATCCCTCTCAAAATTCAGGACTGCTGGCTCCCAACTGCTTATCTGCCTGCCTTCCTGATTGCCCCTAAATGCTTCTGCCTGCCAGCCTGATCACTCTCTAACCCACTCCCCTGACAGCATGATTGATGCCTAACTGCTCCCCCTGCCAGCCTTTTTGGCCCTAATTGCCCTCTCCTGCAGGCCTGGTCACCCTTAACTTCCCTCCTCTGCCGGCCTGGTCACCCCTAACTGCCCTCTCCTGCAGGCCTGGGTACCCAACAACTGCCCTCCCTTGCAGGCCTGGAACCTCCCAACTGCCCTCCCCTGCTGGCCATCTTGTGGTGACCATCTTGTGTCCAACTGGGGACAGCCATATTTGACCACATGGGGGCAGCCCTCTTGTGTATTGGAGTGATGGTCAATTTGCATATTACTCTTTTACTAGATAGGATAGAGGCCTGGTGCATGGGTGGGGGCCAGCTGATTTGCCCTGAAGGGTGTCCCGGATCAGGGTGGGAGTTCCCTTGGGATGTGGGGCGACCTAGGAGAGGGTCCTATGGTGGTTTGCAGGCCATCCATGAGACCCCTCTACCCCTCTGTGACCCAAGTGGAGGCCCTGGTATCTGGGATTTAGTTATCTTCTATAATTGAAACTTTGTAGCTTTGAGTGTAGTCAAGCCTCCTGCTTGCTCTGTGGCCAAGCTATTTTGGGGGGATTTATTTTTCTTCTATAATTGAAACTTTGTAACCTTGAATGGAGGCCTAGGCCTGCCAGGGTGTGTGGAAAGCTTGGCTTCCTTCATTACTGGGGAAATCAAGCCTCCTGCTTGCTCCATGGCTGCAGCCATCTTGGTTGGGTTAATTTGCATACTTACTCCTGATTGGCTGCTGGGAATGGCTTGTGGGTATAGCAGAGTGATGGTTAATTTTCATATTACTCTTTTATTACATAGGATTGTCTGTGGATGCTTTTGCATTATAACTTGCATGCTGAGTAGTTGCAAAGAACACCACTGGCCTGGAGAGGTAAAAATATTTACTATAAGGTCTTTCAATGAAGAAGTTTGCTGAATCCTGGCCTATTTTAGGGAATAAATGTATTCTTTGAGATTAAAATATTTGAGGATTATTTAGAAGAACTTTGAGGTGCTTTAGGGCATTGCTTAGCAGAGGAAACAAGATCTAGTTCTCACCAAAGGGTCTAGAAAAGAAAGGAGAAAAGAAAAAAAGTGCATGTGGGAAGGAGGAGGCACAGCAATAGGTAAAGGTTTGTCAGAGCACACCTCTTTCTGATTTCACTGACAATGCTGATTGAGCTATTTTGCAAACTCTGGGCATCCTGCTCTCTTTAAAGATTAAGGATACACACACACACACACACACACACACACACACACACACTACTGAAATACTTAAAGGAAAGATTATTAGCTAATATCCAAGTGATAGGGGCAAGTAATACTACTGATTAAATTAATTTTCCCTCAAAGAACAGATTGGATTTGAGCCCATGCTTTATCCTATATTTGTGGACCTTCAGAGGAATATTTTTGCCAAGAATGACTGCTCATGCTTAACTGGGCTCAAAATCTGCCAGAGTCTAGCAGCCATTGCTGGCCCAGGCCTCCGCTGCACACTGAGAGCTGCCCAGTGCAATCTGAACTGCATAGCTCTATCCTTATTTGCATCTATACCAACCAATTAAAGCTTCTTCAGACAGACCAATCAGGACAGTACTATTTGGAGCACAGAGATTGTGCAAATTTGGATCTGTCATTTGCATAAAAATGGGTCAATCAGGGACCTGGGTGAGGACTTTCTCTAGAAAAAGTGGTCTCACACTTTGTCTCAGCAGATAGCACTTTTAGTTTCCTCTGGAGGCTGCATCTCCCCAGTTTGCAAACTGTTTACCTAAATACTAGAAAAGTTTCTCTTTCTACTGCATCCCAGACTAAGGACTCCTGTTGGCAATAGGTTGATGACAGCAACTTTTTGTGGACATGTTGCAATGCATGGAGCTATTTTCAATAAGATCTGAGAGAGGATAGAAAAATTAAAATCTGTAACCTTTAGTTTCTCACATACAAATTGTCAGTGATAAATCCAGAAAGAAATCTTAGCACATTCCTATTCTATCCTATTTTATTTTACCTTTTCTCCTAGGTGCCAACAATACTAATAAGGCTGTCTTTAAAGTCATGCTAAATTCAGCCATTTTTGTGCACTGCTTGTCTGTTATGTCTTTATCAGGTAGCATAATTATAATTATTAACACCATTAAAGATATGTCTATTAACTTGCCAATGATTTATTTTCCACTTTTTATGAAAATATGCACTGTAGTAAGTGCATCACTCTTGAAATCAATGACCTCTATTAAAGTCCTTGTTCTTTCATTTAATGATGTGTGATCTTCATAAATAACTTCTTTTAGTTATAGTATCCTCACCTGTAAAATGAAGATACTAACAGCATACCAGATTCACAGAGTTCCTGTGGATACTAGAACACATGATATGAGAGATGACAAATAGGGGGTAACTTTTGCTGGGCCATTCATTTCAAAACAAAGGAACATTAACATATATTTCTTCTGAATTGGTAAGTACTAGTAAGAAATATTTTGCCTTCTCCCTTCAAACCACTAGCATTTATTGACCTGCTGAAATCTCTCCCAGGTAGGAGAAACACTACCATCCCTCTCTACCCACAGCCAGTCACTACTGCAGGACATCCTGACTTAGGTTTAAATCAGTTGAATATATGAAAGACTGTATTTCACAAATTATTGTTGGTCAATTTTTACAGAATGTCAACATGGATATGCTGACCTACAAAAAGGCATGGCTTTAAAGGATAGATGAACAGTTGACTTTGAAATGAGAATGTCCTAAAAATAAGGCTCTTGAAAAGTTATGGTGATAGACTTTAGTTATTTTGATGACAGTTTTAAGATTTGGTGTTGTTCCTGTTGTTTTTTTGTTTGTTTGGTTGGTTTTTTTTACTTGTTTTTTTTATCTTTATTGTTCAGTTTATTAATTACATTGAATCCCCTTTTTATCCCACTATAGCTCCCCTCCACCCTGTACCTATCCCACCCTCCACCCTCACCTCCCCTCCCCACTGTCCTCTCCCATTGTTGCAAGATTTTTGTCCAGTCTCTTGCTGCACTTCCCACAACCCTTTTCTCCCCAAGAATTGTCAGTCCATTCCCTCTCTATGTCCATGTCTCTGTTATATTCACCAGTCTATCCTGTTCAACAGCCTATCAATTCACTTGATTTTTATGTTCATTTGTTGATAGATGTGTATTTGTTGTTCATAATTTTCATCTTTACCTTTTTCTTCTTCCTCTTCTTACAGAATATCTTTCAGCATTTCATATAATGTTGGTTTGCTGGTGATGAACTCCTTTAGCTTTTTCTTATCTGCGAAGCACTTCATCTGACCTTCAATTCTGAATGATAGCTTTGCTGGATAGAGTAATCTTGGTTGTAGATTCTTGCTGTTCATCACTTTGAATATTTCTTGCCACTCCCGTCTGGCCTGCATCGTTGCTGTTGAGAAATCCGCTGACAATCGTATGGGTGCTCCCTTATGGGTAACCAACTGTTTCTCTCTTGCTGCTTTTATTATTCTCTCTTTGTCTTTTGCTCTTGGCATTTTAATTATGATGTGCCTTGGTGTGGTCCTCTTAGGGTTCCTATATATTGGGGTTCGGTGCACTTCTTGGACTCCTAAGTCAATTTCTTTCACCAGGTGTGGGAAGTTTTCAGTCACTATTTCTTCAAATAAGTTTTCATTGTCATGCTCTCTCTCTTTTTCTGGCACCCCTATAATTCGGATGTTGGTATGCTTGAGGTTGTCCCAGAGGCCCCTTACACTATCTTCAATTTTTTGGATTCTTTTGGTTTCTTGCTTTTTCAGCTGAGAGGATTTTACCTCTTTGTATTTCAAATCTTTAACTTGGTTCTTGGGGTGCTCCAGAGCACTTTTAGGTCTTTGTATAATATTTTTTGTTTCAGTCAGTGTATGCTTAATTTCTGGTTGGTCCTTTTTCATATCCTTGAGAGTCTCCTTTATATCCTTGAGAGTCTCCTTCATTTCCTTGTAGGACTCATTCATTTCCACATTGGTCTTGATCATTTCCTTGAAGGTCTCATTTATATCCGTGAGGGTCTTGTTCATTTCCTTGTAGGACTCATTCATTTCCTTTGTGGTCTTGCTTATTTCCTTAGAGGCCTCGACCTTTTGTTGGAGCCTCTTGAAAAACCCTATAACCGTGGTTCTGAATTCCATGTCCAGTCGTTTTTTTTTCCTCCATTTCTTTCACATCTGATTTCTTTCCATGTCGCTGCATGGTGGCTGCTTCCCTGAGTTGGTCAATTAGCTTTGTGTGGTAGACTTTCTACTAGGGACAGTGGCTCAGCCTCCCCGGTTACCTGAGGTGGATATGGGCTGCACAGTCTTGCTGAAGTTAAGCTCAGTTAATCGTTGTTAGCACTTGGAGGGTTGACCTCCAGGCCAATTGTCTGTGAAGCTCAGCTGTGCTCAGGTTGGATGGGCGGAGTCTCTGGGCCAAGCAGACAGTGTTAGCTCCACCCTATGTGGCCCCGGGGACTCTGTGCCGGGGGCAATGGCCGCCAGCACCTCTGAGAGAGAGCTGCTGCCGAGCTCCACCAGCTGCCGGGGAATTCAGACTCTCCCCAAATGACTTTGCATGCGCAATGCCTCACCCCGGGTCGTAAAACAAAGCAGTCTGACGGTTTTCCGAATGAGAGACAATTCGCAGAGCGCTCTCTGTGCCGTCACACAGCTGAGATGTTCGAGCACAAGCTGCCTTCTCCACAAGCCAGCAGACCCGGCAGCACCCGAGCTTCGGCGTGCCCTCCCACTGTCCAGTTTTCACCCCGTGTGATAGTGGGTTCCCTGGACTTCGCCCAGAGCTGGAGAATCAGTCCAGTGGGACGTCTTTGTCTCCCCGTTCGAGAAAACTGGCCGGTTTTCAGCCGCCCACCCTCTCCGCGGCGCGCACTCCAAACCTCTCTCCGTGCAAAACTTCAACGCTGTTCGCCGCCGCTCCTCCGAGTCACAGTGTCTTATTTTCACTTTTATTTGTGGAATTTTCACTCGGCGAGCTTTCTGGTGATTCTGGAAGGTGTTTGTTCTTTCGTTAAGTTGTAGTATTAAAATTGCTGAGTATGACGGCAAGATAGGTGTTTCACCTTTGCCGCCATCTTAGTTCTCCCTGTTCCTGTTGTTTTAATGTGGCATCTACATTGATAGTGAACAGCACTTTTATGAAATAGAACTTGCATGAATAACTTCTAAAAACAAAACACAACAGAGGAGAAAATGGCAGTGGAACGGAGGGATTGGATCTGAATCTGCTCACAGGGCAGAGGGAGGGAGCAGCTGAAAGTCGCGCAGGGAGCGTTTATTCGCGACTAGGGGGACAGCTGTGCTCCAGGAGAAGATAACGGACTGCTGGGCTGGCCTCCCCAGCCTGAGCGGCCCCAGTACTGCTGGGTTCTCTCCCTGAGCCAATTGCGCGAGGAGGCGTGCGGAGGCAGACCACGACATCTTGAAGGAGAGGAGCCGGAAAATATACAGCTGCCGTATGCGGTACCGGCTGGACCGCTGAGGCTCCCGGAGCACCGGCGCCCAGTTGGCGCGGAGGCGCGCAGAGCCCAGGGAGCGCTAAACTCCAGCTCGGAAAGGTCAGATTTCCCTGGGGGTACTTTGGGCGCGAAACTGAGGGGGCTGGCAGTCTGGGAGATCTGCACCTTGGAACTCAAAACCTGGAGATCTGCACCTGAAATAGATTCTGTGGCTGTTGAAGCTGGTAAACGTGGGAGAGGGCCCTTGGAGCTGGTGGCAGAGTTGATCCCTGGAGCGCAATCGGTTTGGACCTGACAGAAGGGGGAAGCCCGGAAGATTTTGGGAGGGTTCTGGCTGCTAAAACAGCAGTCACCATTAGAGAGGCAGTATTGTTTAGTTCAGGATAGAGAGGACCAATAGACCCAGAAGTCAATCTAGAAACACTGGCACCCAGGGGCCAAATCACAAATTGACTCTTATGTGACAGGGAATCGATTATATTTTCTCTTTGACCTTGGGAATACAGTCTATTTTCATCTACACTTTAGTATCTTTTACTCTACCTCAACTTCACCTTTTTACCACCACTCTCTGGCTAACATTTCCCTATTTAGTGCCTTGTTTCCCTTACACTTTTCCCGCTTTAGATTTACCTAATTCTTTCCCCTTAACCCCTGTTAAAATTTCACCCCACTGATATATCTAATCTCTAACCACCTAATCCAAGTGCATATATACCTCTAGCTTCTCTGACTTCACTATCTTAAAGTGTTTTTAGCCCTGTCCTGTTGTTGTTGTTTACTTGACTGTTGATTATATTGATTTTTTAAGCAGGTTTATGAGATTGATTTGCTTATTCTGTTATTTTGGTTTGTCTTGTAGGGGGGGGTTATTTTTATTTTTGGTGTTGTTTTTTGTTTTGTTGTCCTCATCTGCATTGTTTTTGAGATAGATTTTTGCTTCTGTGTTCCCTCACCTCTCTTGATATTAGTAGTTGTATGTAATTTGTATCAATCTCCAAGTACTTGTTGCAGGTTTTGGTTCGGATTAGGGGCTGTCCTATAGGAGTTTTCACCCACATTTATAATTTACTCCTTTTATTTCTTTTTTTTTTCTTCTCCCCCTTTTTCCCATTATCATTTTGGCATTCCTGTCTTTCTTTTTTGTGAGTGTATGTGTGTGGGGGGGTCTCTTTCTTTTTTGTGTGAGTGTGGGTGTGTGAGTGTCTGTGTGGGTCTGGGGGAGGTTCTCTTTCTTTTTTCCCACCAATCACCGAATTTGCCTTTCTCTGGTGGTCACCTTTATTTGGAATTACAATTACTTTGACTACATTCCAGTTCAGTGCCTGGTGTGTGGCACCTGGTTGTGTTGGATTTTGTGCCTTTAAATCAACGCAGGAGAGTGAGAACTACATAACCAGATACACAGAGAAGAGAGACCATGGGAAGACAAAGAAATAGCCCACATATGAAAGAAAAGCAAGGCTCGCCAGAAAAGGAGGTAAACCAAATGGAAGTTAACAACCTGTCAGAGAAAGAATTCAGAGAAATGGTCATAAGGTGGCTGAAAAGAATGGAAGACAAATTTGATAATATCAGTAAGAACCAAGAGGAAAGGAGGAAGACCCAGGAAGAAATGATGAAGAGCCATGAAGAAATGAAGAGGAGCCACGAAGAAATGAAGAGGAGCCAAGAAGAAATGAAAAGTGACATTGCTTTAGTAAAGAACTCAATAGAAAGTATTAAGAGTAGACTAGAAGAAGCAGAGGATTGCATCAGTGAGCTAGAAGACCAGGTAGGAAAAAATAACCAAGTAGAGCAGCTTGTAGAAAAAAAAATTAAAAAGCAGGAGGAGAGCCTAAGAGAACTTTGGGACAACATGAAACAAAACAACATCCGTATAATTGGGCTTCCAGAAGGACAGGAAACTGAGCAAGGAATAGAAAACCTGTTGGAAGAAATAATGACAGAAAACTTTCCTGGTATAGGAAAGGAAAAACCCACACAAATCCAAGAAGCTCACAGAGTCCCAAGCAAAATAAACCCCAAAAGACCTACACCAAGGCACATTATAATTAAATTGGCAAACACCAATGACAAAGTAAGAATCTTAAAAGCTGCCAGAGAGAGACAGAAAGTCACCTACAAAGGAACCCCCATCAAACTAACAAGTGATCTCTCAACAGAAACCTATCAGGCCAGAAGGCAGTGGAATGAAATCTACAAAGTCATGCAAAGGAAGGGTCTGAATCCTAGAATACTGTACCCAGCAAGGCTATCAATAAAAATTGAAGGTCAAATCAGGAGCTTCAGAGATAAAAAAGGACTAAGGGAATTCATCACCACCAAACCAGCAATGCAAGAAATGCTAAAGGATCTGCTGTAAAAAGAAATAGGAAGCGAAGAAGGAACACAGGGGCAAAGAACAAAAATGGCAACATATAAGCACCTATCAATAATAACTTTAAATGTAAACGGTTTAAATGCTCCAATCAAAAGACATAGGGTAATAGACTGGATAAGAAAACACAACCCATGTATCTGCTGTCTACAAGAAACACACCTCTGAAAAAAAGACGCATACAGACTGAGGATGAAAGGTTGGAAAAAAGTTATTCAGGCGAATGGAAATGAAAAAAAAAGCTGGGGTAGCAATACTTATATCTGACAAATTAGATCTCAAAGTGAAGGACATAACAAGAGATAAAGAAGGCCACTTCATAATACTTAAGGGAGCAATTCAACAAGAAGAAATAACTCTTGTAAACATATACGCACCCAATACAGGAGCACTCAAATATATACAAAAACTGCTAGAGGACATCAAGGGAGAGATAGATAGCAACACAATCATAGTAGGAGACTTTAATACCCCATTATCACCATTGGACAGATCCTCTAAATAAAAAATCAGTAAAGAAACATCAATTCTCAATGACTCACTGGACCAGATGGAATTAATTGACATCTTCAGATCATTTCACCCCAAAGCCACAGAATATACATTCTTTTCAAGTGCCCATGGGTCATTCTCAAAGATAGACCATGTGTTGGGTCATAGGCAAAGACTCTCCAAATTCAAGAAGATAGAAATCATTTCAAGTATATTCTCAGATCGCAGTGGCATAAAGCTGGAAATCAACTACAATAGAAACAATCTAAAGAAATCAAACACATGGAGACTAAACAGCATGCTATTAAACTATGACTGGGTTACTAGAGAGATTAAGAAAGAGATAGAAAACATCATGGAAACAAATGACAATGATAGCACAACAATCCAAAATCTATGGGACACAGTGAAAGCAGTTCTGAGAGGGAAGTTCATAGCTCTACAATCCTACTGCAAAAAACTAGGAACAGCGGCAATAAATTATCTAACCCAAAAACTCAAAGAGTTAGAAAGAAAGCAACAAGAAAAGCCCAGTGTAAGCAGAAGGAAGGAAATAGTAAAGATCAGAGCAGAAAAAAATGACATAGAGACCAAAGAAACAATACAGAAAATCAACGAAACAAAGAGCTGGTTCTTTGAAAGGATAAACAAGATTGATGAACCTCTAGCCAGACTCACCAAGAAGCAAAGAGAGAGGACCCTAATAAATAAAATCAGAAATGAAAGAGGTGAAATAACAACAGACCCCATTGAAATACAAAGGATTGTTAAAAAATACTATGAACAACTCTACTACAACAAACTGGACAACCTGGAGGAAATGGATAAGTTTCTAGAAAAATATAACCTCCCAAAAGTCAATCAAGAAGAATCTAAACAACTCAATAGACCAATAATTGTGAAAGAAATTGAAGCAGTCATCATAAAGCTTCCGGCAAACAAACGCCAATGGCCAGACGGCTTCACAGGGGAGTTTTACCGAACATTCAAGGAAGAACTAAAACCTATACTCCTCAGACTATTCCAGAAAATTCAAGAGTATGGAACACTTCCAAACTCCTTCTATGAAGCTAGCATCACCCTAATACCAAAACCAGATAAAGACGACACAATGAAAGAGAATTACAGGCCAATATCCCTCATGAATATAGATGCCAAAATCCTCAATAAAATTCTAGCAAATCGGATCCAGCAGTACATCAGAAAGATCATACACCACGACCAAGTAGGATTTATCCCAGGAATGCAAGGATGGTACAATATCCGCAAATCAATAAATGTGATACATCACATAAACAAACTGAGAGATAAAAATCACATAGTCATATCAATTGATGGAGAAAAAGCACTTGACAAAATCCAACATCCTTTCTTAATAAAAACCTTCAATAAGGTAGGAATAAAACGATCATACCTCAACATAATAAAAGCCATATATGATAAACCCACAGCATACATCATACTCAATGGGCAAAAACTACAACCATTTCCCTTAAGAACAGGAACAAGACAGGGTTGCCCACTTTCACCACTCCTGTTCAACATAGTACTGGAAGTATTAGCCATTGCAATTAGACAAGAAGAAGAAATAAAAGGCATCCAAATTGGAAAAGAAGAAGTTAAGCTATCCTTATTTGCAGATGACATGATATTGTACATAAAAAACCCGAAAGACTCCATAAAAAAGTTAGTAGACTTAATAAATGAGTTCAGCAACGTAGCAGGCTACAAAATTAATGCCAAGAAATCTATGGCATTTCTATACACTAATAGTGAACTTACAGAAAGAGAGACTAAAAAAGCAATCCCATTTACCATCACACCAAAAAAATTAAGATACCTAGGAATAAAATTAACTAAGGAGGTAAAAGATCTATTCGTGGAAAACTACAGGACACTGAAAAAAGAGATAGAGGAAGATGTAAACAGGTGGAAGAACATTCCATGTTCATGGATTGGGAGAATCAACATAATTAAAATGTCCATACTACCCAAAGCAATCTATAAACCTAATGCACTCCCCATTAAAATACCAATGGCATATTTCACAGACCTAGAAAGAACTCTCCAAAAATTCATCTGGAACAAAAAAAGGCCCCGAATAGCCACAGCAATCCTGAGAAAGAAGCACAAAGTCGGTGGGGTTTCCATACCAGATTTCAAGCTGTATTACAAGGCTACTGTTCTTAAAACAGCCTGGTACTGGCACAAGAACAGACATATAGATCAATGGAATAGAATAGAGAATCCGGATATCAACCCAATCCACTATGCCCAATTAATATTTGACAAAGGAGGCAGGAACATAAAATGGAGTCAAGACAGTCTCTTCAATAAATGGTGTTGGGAAAATTGGACAGATACATGCAAAAAAATGAAACTAGAGCACCAACTTACACCATACACAAAAATAAACTCAAAATGGATACAGGACTAAAACGTAAAACAGGAAACCATAAAAATATTAGAGGAATCTACAGGAAGAAAAATCTCAGACATATGCCAAAAGAACTTCTTTGATGATACTGCTCCGAGGGCAATGGAAGCTAAAGAGAAAATAAACAAATGGGACTACATCAAAATCAAAAGCTTTTGCACAGCTAAAGAAACCATCAACAAAACAACAAGAAAACCCACTGTATGGGAGAACATATTTGCAAATGTTATTAGTGATAAAGGTTTAATCTCAAGCATCTACAGGCAACTCACCCAACTCAATAAAAGGAGGACAAATGATCCAATAAAAAAATGGGCAACAGACCTAAATAGAACCTTTTCTAAAGAAGACAAAAGGAAGGCCCAGAGACATATGAAAACTTGCTCAAAGTCACTAATTATCCGAGAGATGCAAATCAAAACGACTATTCGGTACCATCTCACACCTGTCAGAATGGCTTACATCAACAAATCAACAAGTGACAAGGGCTGGCGAGGATGCGGAGAAAAAGGAACTCTCGTGCACTGCTGGTGGGATTGTAGACTAGTACAGCCACTGTGGAGAACAGTATGGAGATTCCTCAAAAAACTAAAAATGGAGCTCCCATTCGACCCAGTGATCCCACTTCTAGGAATATACCCCAAGAAATTAGAAAGGCGAATTAGAAAGGATATATGTACCCCTATGTTCATAGCAGCACAATTTACCATAGCTAAGATTTGGAAACAGCCGAAGTGCCCATCAGCAGATGAGTGGATTAAAAAACTATGGTACATTTACACAATGGAATACTACGCCGCGGAAAAAAAGAAGGAGCTCCTACCATTTGTAACAACATGGATGGATTTGGAGAGCATTATGCTAAGTGAAATTAGCCAGGCAGAGAAAGACAAATATCACATGATCTCACTCATTTGAGGAATACAATCAATGACATAGACTGATGAACAAAAATGGATCCAGAGACTGAGAAAAGTCCATCAGAATGTTAAACCTCAGGGTAAGTGGCAGGTGGTGGGAGTAAGTGGAAAAGTCAATATACTTGAACTCTTGAACTGAGGTAAGTGATTTGTGTTTTTATATCCCTGACAAAGTTTATATAAAATTATAAAAAAATGGCAGCTAGTCTGACATTGAATTGACATGGCCTAGAGCTTGTCATATCCTATGGAAACCAGTCCTTAGGCTAGGCCCTGCTTAACCTCCCATGACACCATAATACCCTTACATGATATTATTCTACAATGTCATTATAATATTTGATATTTGACAACAGCATATTATACAATTATCCCAAATAAACTTACAAACTAATTCTTTGAATGTTGGGCAGCAACTTAAAAAAGGATAGGAAAGAAATTAATCCCTTTCAGAAGGAATTAAGGCACTGGGAAGGCATCCGAGCATTCTATATTGGCCCTTCTTGCCCTTTCTGCCAAGAGGGACCTTCTTGTTACTATCCAAATACACACAGCTGATGCCAGAGTTTTCAGTTCCAGCTGTGGTGAAGCCTCTGGGCAGCTGGCACCATGGATCTGTATCTCGACCAATGGTGTGAGCTGGACCCTCTCTGGAGAAGAAACCTGGGTCCCCCGAGATATGTGATCAGTACCGGGACCCCGCCAGCAAGCGAGGGGACCCCAAGGCAGGTACTGGACGTGGAGGCCACAGGGGGCCATAGACTACAAAGGAGACAGAACTGAACCTCACATCAGCCTGTTTGGCCCCGGAGGATGGCTGGTTAGCCAGAGTCGGGTAAGATTCCTCAGGGAAGGAACAACCTAAGACAGGCACAGTCGCAGAGGGGCCAACAGGAGAGAACTAAAAGGTCAACAGAGGTGGGGCACAGACCTTCATCCACAAACCTTGCAGGGGTTTGAATTCTCAACCCTCCTAAGGGAGGTGTCCTACCCCCACGGCTGCTTCGCCTCCCACACACAACTCATACGGGGACCCAGGTGGCAGACAGAGACTCGGCCAGCAATAGCTGCTCTATATCTAAATCTAGTCTATTACCAGGAATGCTCGGGACCTACTCAAAACTGCAAATATTCCTTTCCACTAGTATTCACAGGGTAAACTAAGATTTCTGTTTGAGTATTAAAATTGACAGGAAAATAGTAATCAAGTTTTCAGATTAATTTAAATTGGCCAAGTGAAATATGTGAATACTCAAGAAAATTATAGTGTAGTGGACAAAAAGCTTTTCCTGAAACATTAACTAAAAAATCTATTAGTAGTTCATCTCACTGTAAAATTGCCTAACATCCAAAGAACCTAAAGCAGTCACTTTGTGTGCAAAAATTAAAATTTAAAATTATTAAAACTGCAATATAAAATTTCCAAAAGTCCCCATTAATCAAAAAAGGGGAGGGGACAGCGGGGTAATATCATGTAAGGGAAAAAAAATATCGAGTAAATAAAATACATCTAGAAAATTCTTACTCCAGTAAAGTAAATTCCATTTGTAAAAACAATTGCAGGACACCCATGAAAAAACACACATGGTGTCAAAATAAGCCAAAGGAAAATCATTTAGGCAAAAATTAAAAAGAATCCCAAGTCTATTTTGCATAGAGGTACCCTTTGTTAACTTTTGGTCGAGAATGTGTTTGTGTGTTTTCAGAGAACAACTCCAAGACCATGTGGGTTCCTGCAACGGTGAGGAACTAATGGATCTGTTCCAGTCACGAGGATGGTCCAGAGATGGGGGACACTGACGACACCTTGCCATGCTAGCAGTCAGCAGCTGTGCATGTCTGCAGGCAGCCCAGGACCAAACCAGAGAGGATGGATCTTGCATTGACACGATATGTCCACCATCTGGATACCATTGCTGAAATATACACATAATGAATTATTTGACACTGGGACTCAGAAAAGTTGGACATTGAAACTGAGACTGAAACATTTTTTGTTCTTATACATTTATTTCTAGTATGCAGAGGCAAGATATTTTTGAAGAAAAGAAACAGGGGAGAGTGATTGATATAGAGGCAGGATGGCCTTGAACAGGCTGTCAAGCTACAGGGGGAGGCTTGGGTGGATGGGAGGCGGATGCGGGGGGAGATCAACTGAAGGACTTGTATGCATGCATATGAACATAACCAATGAATGAAAGACACTGGGGCGGGGAAGGGGGGAAGCTGGGGATGTGTGCTGGGGGGTGGGAGAGGCTGGGGGGAGGATAAGGGGGAGGGGGAAAGGAAAACATGTACTACTATTATACTGCAAAAAATCAATAAAAATAATTTTTAAAAAAAGAACAAAGAATTATCAAATTGTCTAAGTATGAATACATATCAGTGTTGCAGAGTTCTTCATCTGATTCCACAATGCTCAGTTATTTCTCAGCAGAAAGAGGGAGAACAATTTAATAAGAATGGTATAAAGGGAAAATATATTTTAAGAACTTGAGTTTATTAATTTGTATTGTGTAATGCAGAGTAAAATAAAAATTGCTGTTGACTGTGTAAAAGAAATCTTTGCACCTGGACAACTAATATACTAGTTTAAACATTAAATTGTATTCTTTCACAATAAATTTGTATTCTGCATATAGCAAAATAAATAAATAAATAAATAAATAAATAAATAAAAATAAAAACAAAACCCAAATCATTCCATTGTATGTGTTAACTTCAGTTTTTGAGAGAGGGATTTAGAAATTTGATAACATAAGGGTTATACAAATTTCAAATTTAAACTAGTAAAAACATTTCTGCATATTTCTGGAAGTAGTCAACCCTGTTAACTTTCACTTAAGGCCAATTATTCAAGAATGTTATAGATGGTTATGGATCTTTGGGGGAAAATTGGAAAGACTTTAAGTGCCCATTAGCTAAAACTAAATTATAGTGAAACACCTAGGAAAGTGCATATCCTGTGAATATGAAATTAATTCACCATACTAACCCAGCTAAGATAAAATATGAACAAAACATTTCCTATTACATGAAGAAAAGATTGCACATTGAAAGCATAAAAGCTGTCAGGCTGAGCTATTTGTCAGAGAAAAAAAGCATTTAAAAATATTTACTGAATGTTAACTACATACCAAAGGATTACTAAAAATGCTTACATTTTTTGAGAAGTGTCCATTCTGAAATTGGATAGGTAGCTGTTATAATATAAAAATCTTTCATAGTAGTGTTTTGAATAAGCAACCAGAAATTTTTAACACACCATGTGTCCACCATCCAGATATCATTGCTGACATGTACACATAAGGAACTGTTTGACATTGAAATTGGGACTCAAACATTTTTTTTATTATTATACGTTTATTTCTAGTCTGCAGAGGCAAGATTTTTTAAAGAAAAAAATGGGAAAAAATAGATACAGAGGCAAAGAAGCATGGAACAGACTGTCAAACTACAGCAGGAAGGCAGAGGAGGTTGGGCAGAGGGGCTGGGCGGGGGGGCTGAAAGAGATCAACCGAAGGACTTGTATGGATGCATATAAGTATAACCAATGGATACAAGACACTGGGGGGAGGGGGATGCAAGTGAGGGCATGTGCTGGAGGGTAGGGAAGGCTGGGGGAAGGTCAATGGGGGGAAAAAGGAGACATATGTACTACTGTTTGTAAGACTTTAAACAATAAAAAAATAAAAATAATAAAAGATAGGTAAATACCAATCAATAAATCAAAACTGTATATTCAGTACCTATTAAGTTCAAGAACTATCCTTTTTTAAATGTTTATATTGATTTCAGAGATGAAGGGAGAGGGAAAGACAGAAGCATAAATGATGAGACAAAATCACTGATCAGCTGCCTCCTGCACATCCCCTACCAGGGACCGAGCCTGAAACTCAGGCATGTGCCCTGACTGGGAGTTGAACTGTATCCTCCTGATTCATAGGTCAGCACTCAACCACTGAACCACACTGGCTGGGCAAGAACTATTCCTGATGCTCAGACAGATTTAGCAAAAATGAATCAGTATTCATACAATCAAGCTGGGAGGGATAATATACATACAGAGGGTGGGGCAAAAGCAGGTTTCTAGTTGTTCCTATGGAAAATAGTATAATAATCGATAAATACTAATGCAAGAATAAATTGTGTATTTCACATTCTCACAACTATATATGTATATATACTATTGGCCTGGTACATGAAATTAATGCACATTAAAAGGGAATTAATTAGAGGAAATATTTTAATATTGCTATTTGCCCTTTCTCTATAATAGACATGTCAGAGATGAAAGAAAATTAGTAAAATGTATATGAAAATCTTCCTCCTGACAGAATCTGGGGCATGCTGTGGGACACAGTCAATGCCCTGCCCACTTGCATGTGCCTCAAAATCATGCGAGACCCAATCCTGGCCAGCCCCAACCCCATTGAGTGAGATTCAGACCTGGCTGGCCCCAACCCTGTCAAGCCCTGCCAAGCGGGGGTTGCAGCCTCAGGTCCCGTCAAGCCCCGCCGGGTGGGAGGTAGAGCCTCAGGGCTCCAATCAAGGTCTGCTGGGAGGAGTGCAGCCTCAGGTCCCCTAGCCTGGGCCAGGGCAGGAGGCATTCTTTGAGGTCTCCCCGTCAAGCCCTGCCAGATGGGGGGCACAGCCTGAGGCTCCCGTCAAGCCCCACCAGGCAGCCTCAGGTCCCATGCCGCAGCCCATCGCCACACAGCTTCAGGTCCCTGCTGATTGCTTGTTACAGGAACCCCACCTCTGCTATGGGCACAGCTATCTTGTGTACTGGAACCCTGCCTCTGCTGTGGGCACAGCCATCTTATGATGGCATGAGGGTTAATTTGCATATTACCTCCTTATTAGATAGAATATATATCTACTAGAGGCCTGGTGCTCTCCCCTGTATTTAGCACTGGGTTCTCTCCCAACTGCCCATTCCTGTAGACACAGTCACCCCCAACTTCCCTTTCTGCTGGCCTGGTCACCCTTAATTGCCCTCCACTGCAGGTTTGATCTTCCCCAACTGCCCTCCCTTACAGGCATGGTCCCTCCCAATTTCCCTCTCCTGCTGGCCATCTTGTGATGGCCAACTTGTGTTCACATAGGGGCAGGATCTTTGACCACATTGGGGCTGCAATCTTGTGTGTTGGAGTGATGGTCAATCTCATATTACTCTTTTATTAGATAGGATAGAGGTCTGGTGCATGGGTGGGAGCCAGCTGGTTTGCCCTGAAGGGTATCCCAGATCAAGGTTAGGGTGTCCCCTTGGGGTATGGGGCAGCCTAGGTAAGGGGCCTGTGGTGGTTTGCAGGCTGGCTATGACCCCTGGTAACCCAAGCGAGACCCTGGTATCTGGGATTTTTTTATCTTCTACAATTGAAATGTTGTGGCCTGGAATGGAGCCAGGCCTCCTGCTCGCTCAGTGGCAGCAGCCATTGCTGTTGGAATTTATTTATCTTTTATAATTGAAACTTTTCAGCCTTAAGTGGAGGCCAAAACAGACCATGGCTGCAGAAGCTTGGTTTCCTCCATTGCCCGGGGAAACCCTAGCCTCCTGCTCTCTCCAGCTCTGTGGCTGCTGCCATTTTTGTTGGAATTTATTTATCTTCTGTAATTAAAACTTTGTAGCCTTGAGTGGAAACCTGGGCTGGCCAGGATGTGTGAAAAGCTTGGCTTCCTCCATCACCAGGAACACCCAAGCCTTCCTCTTGCTTGTTCTGAGGCCACAGCCATTTTGGTTGAGGTTAATTTGCATACTCACTCCTGATTGGCTGGTGGGCATGGCTTGGGTGTAGCAGAGTAATGGTTAATTTGGATATTATTATTTTATTAGATAGGATTTCTATAGAGTATCACATTAGAAAATATGTTAAAATATCTTGTAAATAACTGGTTAATATTTTTAGAACAATTAAGTATCCTGAAACTTTCTTCACACTTGGGTCTGCTTAACCCCCATCAAATGAGATGGGAGGAAAATATAAAAAGATGTAAATTGACAGTATAATCTTATCCAAATTACTTATTATTCTAAACCACCTGTTATTTTTTTTAGCTGACTAATTTGATTAATAGACAGATGAAGACAGTCTTTGGCAGGCAGCTCAGTATCCCAAGAAATAAATTTTCTATGTTTTCCTATATATTGTTATAGCAGTTAAGAAAATATATTTATAGTACTCTCATGAGACAAGCTTTTGAAAAATAACTCAACGGATTTAGGTGGTGACAAAATAAACTGTCTATATTCTCATGGTTTTCCCATCATTTATCTTTCAGAGGTCTTCTATTTTTTAACTATTGCAAAATGTTGACTGTCTCTTTAAAGTTTATACACAAGTTAATATATAGGATTAAAATTCTAAGTGTCACTTTAGATTTGGGGAAATAATATGACTACTGTAATCTGTTCTTTTAAATATGCAAAATATTAATTACTGCTTGCTTGCTAGTTATTTTTGTAAAATAAATAATATTGTCTCATTCCTTCTAAATGGCTTCAGTTGTTTTGTTTTTACTTTATATCACTCAAAAAAATTTAATTTTAACTGCAATATCCTCAAATCAGTGAACTGAAGAAATTATATATATAACAGATTGATAATGTAAGAATGTAAGACTTGAAGATGTTTTATGATTTTCGTAGGCAGCAATAGAATGGCAGGAATATCACCTCTCCTCCTTTTTGCACTTTTACCTTTCTTCTGAAATCTTACTAACATTCTTTAGGTGAAAACAAAAAAACAAAGAACAAAACAAAACCACACATAATAACTCAGAGAAGATTTCCCACATTATGTTTATATTTGGTTTTACATGGGAGAAGGGGTGGATGCTCAAGTAAATTTGGGAAAGGTTTCTTCTAAGCAAAACTAAACTTTTAATATGATCATTTCATTTGGGAATTTAAAAGGTGAGGTAATAGTGGTAGCATTTGCTTATTTATTTTAGCAGGGGTCCCCCTCCCACAGACGACTGGCAGGACAGTGTTTCCAGCACTGCACCTTGGCAAGTGCCCAGGTGGAGTCACAGAGCCCATCTCCGTTGGTTTCCTGAACTGATATTCTTTCTTGGTGTGACCTGTAGTAACCCGAGGAGCAACCTCATATCAAAGAATGGAATCTTCCCCTTCTGGTTTTTCACACAAAGCACAGTGCTCTCTGTCCTCCCAAGGCCTTGCTCCAACCTGCCTCCTCACTTCCCTGTGTCAACAACTCCAGAAACAGAACTCCACGTTATGCAGAATGCAGTCAGTGCTTGGAGAAGGGACAGGGCAGTTAATCCAGTAATTTTGGGGAAGGTCAGACTTCAGACTTTGTCCCAGAACCTGTCTCCTGGGTGGTTTTCTGTGCCTCCCCAGCTGAAGCCCCACTGATCCACCGTCAGCGTTTCACGAGGGATTTAGTTCAGAGGAGACAGAGACAGCTTACACACTGTCTTCAAAGGGAAGGAAAGCTTTGCCATTTCAGGTATTAGGATGAAAAAGGCAATAAATTCAAACTCTTCCACATTACTGCATTTTGCTAATTAAATTGCTCCTCCAATTTGGCTTTAATTTCCCAAATATTAAAATGGGGGAGGGGGGAGAATAACACGTACTTGTTTCATCTCATGCTGTGAGGATTTAATGAGCTAATGATATTTGTTACAATTTAAGCTTTTGCTTCCTGTGAGTTTGTCTTCAGGCAAGTCACTGGACCTCAGTTTCCTGTCAAATAGTAAAATAATGCTCTCCCAAGCTGCTTTTTAAGGTGAAGAGCTAATGAAGATGAATGCTCTTTTAAAACAGTATATTATTATTCACATTTGAGGGATATTTGAAAATCAAAATACATTTTTAAAAGCAAGGAAAATCCTCCTTTACAGTATTTGTAGGAATAATTCAAGTTATTTTAAATGACCGCTCATAGAGTTTGCCTCTGTGTCACTTTCAAATGAGAAATAGTTTGTAAGATAAATTTTAATAGACATTTTTGGGTATAATGTGAGCCTCCATCAGTTATTCAAGCAAAGTGGATTGTATGTTATTTTTTAACTTATATTATTTTTTTAATATTTTTAAATTTCATATTGTTTGCATATATTAAACAATAATTGTTTCTTTAAGCTCATTTCTTTTTATATTCTGTTTATTAAAAACATTGATTTAAAAAGCTATAACCATGAGGGATAGGATCGGTATATCTTCATACCGGGGTCACTGTCTTCTGCAGGTTGTGAAATCTAACAAAAATGCATATCTTTCGGTCAGGCTGAAGTGTTCTTGGCTACGACTGCATGTGCTCTATCCCAGTTTCTCCATGTCTGCGTGTTATCTGTCATGTTCTTTTTTGTTGTTGCACCTCCTTTTGACACTTCGCAGGCGGCAGGCCTCAGACATGAATCACACAGGCCCTCTATTCCTCTCACTTTTCCCTGAAATGTAGCTTGCATACCACTTCTGGCTCTGGTAAAGATTTAGCCCTGAGACAATATCCCAGTATCAGCCACCAAATCAAAGCTCCTGAACTGACTTTACAGTGGAGGATGGTGGCGGATGGGGGAGGGGCAACAAGGAAAGAGAAGTATATTAATTTCCTACAGCTTCCATGACAAATTACAACACATCTAGTGGCTATGGCAACATAAATTTATTACAGCTCTAGAAGTAAGGGGACTATAGTGTGACTTATGGGTGAAGGTGTTGACAGAACTGCATTTCATCTATATGTGTTAAAGGAGCCTCTACTAGCTTCTAGAGGCTGCCCACATTCCTTGGGTCCTGGCTGTGTCATATTTCTGCTTCTGTCAACAGATCTTTTCTGATTTTCTTGGCCCCCTCTTTCAGAAATAAGAACACTTGTGATTACATTAGGCTCACCTAGGAAATCTAGGATAATCTCCCCATCTGAAGATTCCCAACTTAATTCACATCAGCACTGTCCCTTTTGCATGTAAGGTAACATATTCACAGGTTCTATGGATTCAGATGTGTACATGTTGGGGGAGGGAGAGCATCATGCTGCCTACCACAAAAGAGAAAGAAGTAAAAGTAGATTTTAAAAAAAAAGTCAAGACCTTAAGATCCAGCCAATTACAGAAGAGATAGTGGAACTGGCTGCATCTGAATGAGTTTTTGCTCCTGGAGGCCTCGCTGCTCCTCCCCAGCCCTGCCTCACCTTGTACTCGGTGATCTCACCCTCTTTTCTCCACTAAAAGGAAACTGTTCTGAAGTTCATCTCAAAGATAAGGAGCTAATCTAGGCTAATGTACCCTTTGTGCAAGGATGCAGGATCACCAAGACTTCATGTAGAAAGGGATGCCCCACTGACCCATCATTTAGTGAGTTAACTGTTGAGAATTTGAACGGGATGAAGACCCCACTGGGAAGACATTTTTCTGAGAGATCCTGAGGTCACTCCAGGCAAGCAGTTGCCCTCTTCGGGAGGCCTGGCTCTGGATGCAAAATTTTCCTTCCTCCTGAGCAGAAAGATACCCCTAGGCTTTTACCCCCTAGTCAGCTCCAGTCTTCTCATATTTATGAATAAAACTGACCCCCTTGCTATCAACTAGTGTTTTAGGATCACCATATATTTTATCCATGCCACTTGAATCAGAACATGGAAAATGAGACTGGTCCTAACTATTTCTCACATACATGAAATGATCCAGGTACAGAAATGTATGACAAATACTGTAGGATCTTATTTATACTTGAAATCCTATCTAATAAAGGAGTAATATGCAAATTGACCATACCTCCAATCAAGCCATGCCTAAAAGCCACGCCTATCAGCCAATCAGGAGCTGGGGTGGAGCCAGCCAGCGAGTGCACAGCCCGGGCCAGGGGAGCAGAGCCAAGGAGGCCAGCATGCGCTGGCTGAGGTGAAAGCCCAGACCGTGGGGAGAGGAGGGGCCAAGGTGGCCAGGGCCATGGAGGGCGGGCCGAGGTGGCCAGGGCTGTGGGGGTGGGGCAAGGCGGCCAGGGCTGGGGGGAGGTTTGAGGCAGCTGGTGGGGGGCCCCAAGGCAGCCAGGGCCAGGGTGTGGGACCAAGGCATCCAGAACTATGGGCTGGCTGGGGTGAAGACCAGGGTTGGGTGGGTGGGATCAAGGCAGCCAGCTGGCCAGGGAGAAGGCCTGGGCCAGGGGGCAGGGCTGAGGTGGAGGCAGCCATTGGCCCCATTTCAGGGCGATACCTAGGTTAGGGGTGAATGGTCAGTAGGACATCCCCTGATGGCTCCCAGTATGTGTGAGGGGGCAGGTTGGGCTGAGGGATCACCCACCGCCAGTGCTCAAATTTCATGCACCGGGCCCTTAGTTTAAAATAAATAAATAAATAACCAGTGAACTCATAGATACAGAGAACTGATTGGTGGTTTCCAGAGGTGGGATAGTGGGAGGTTTAACAAAATGGATGAAATGGGTCGAAAGGTACAAATGTCTAATTATAAAATAATTGTCATGGAGATGTGCTTTACAGCATTGTGACTATAGTTAATGATAACATGTATTTGAAAGTTGTTTAAAGAGTAAATCTTAGACGTTCTCATCACAGGAAAAAAATCTGAAAATAAAACTATTTTTACAGTTAAAAGCTAGGTTCTTTCATAGGCCTCTGGCATTGCTGCTCCCTCTGACTGAAATGTCTTTTTACCTGGCTGATTTTTACCTTTTTATTTATTTATTTTTTAAGGTTCATAAGCATCATTGCTTCTGGGAAAACTTCCTTGATTTCCCTGTTCTGGAAACTTGAGTTAGACAGATATTTATTTGTATCTTAGCACACATCACATTACTATTTATGTGCAAGCAGCGAGGCCTTTAAGACTGAAGTCTTAAAGTCAAGTCATGTGCTTCAGTCACCTGATGTCCCATAATCATTTGATGAACACATGAAGGAGCATTCCCAGAGCTGGTAAGCCACAGCAGCATGAAGCCACACCATAGAACTGGGAACCTGGGAAGAGCACCAAAAGGAGTAAGGAGAATACCCAAAGTGAAGGCGGGGAGGCACAGACCTGGGAAATAGACATCACCCATTTACTTTTGCTTTGACATACTTCATTGAGATACTATGTGTTATACTTCTTGCTATCTCCCCCATCCAGACCCCTACCAAATGGCACATGGCAGGATATTATATGTATTTAGTGATTGACTGATTGCCTAGTTCTGGTTCAATATGGCTCACGAGGCAAAGCCTAAGTTAAGAGTGACATGAAATAAATCTAGAAATTACATTATTCCAAGGCTACATAATCAGAATAGTGAACATTTATTGACTTCCTACAGTGAGGAGACTCCTAAGTAGCTATTAAGCATCAATAATAAAGATATTAAAGAGATGAAATCTGCCCTTAAGCTTTGCATTGTTAACAGAGTAAACAGAAAAAATATATTCAGTAAAAATGATGCAATGATATATATTAAAAGTTATTCTGATCTATTGGATACTGGGAAATATGCTCAATTGGACTATTGGAGTCTAGTTCAGACCATAACAATTTGTGTCATAAGAAGAAGAGATATAGTTTTCTCCCCAACTGTTGAAATTTCCTTCACTGAGTAATAATTATGAACTACATACAGCTCATACAGTTATCTCAAAAATGAACTCGTCCCCCTTATTAGAGGGTGACCCAAAGAGAACACCACTTTGGAATCTTGTCCAATGGATGTGTAAGCATGTTTCTCCATCATTGTCGATGGTTGTCTTGTAACTATGGAGAAGACAGCATTCAGATCAAACCAACACAGAGGAGCCAGAATCAAGAAAATCACAAAGAAATGGGATAAGAACTCATTTTGAAGTACAGTTAAAGGCTTCTTCATCTCAGAATTTTTTAATATACACCACTTGTTTTTCATTTAGTTTGAGCTGGGTTTCTGTTGCTTTATACAAAAAAAAAAAAGCATCCTAATAGATATAGGAAGAAGTATCTATGTCCCAACATCATATGTCCTCTAGTTGATCTTTTATAGAGAAACTAGAGGCCTGGAGGCCTGGTGTACAAAATTTGTGCACAAGTAGGGGGGGTTGTCCCTCAGCCCCACCTGCACTATCTCCAATCTGGGACCCTTTGGGGGATGTCCAACTGCCTCTTTAGGAGGCAGGACTTTCACAATCCAGGACTACTGGCTTTCAACTGCTTGCCTGCCTGCCTGATCACCCCTAACCACTCCCCTGCCAACCCGATTGACCCCAACTGTCTCCCCTCCCCTAACAACCCAGTCACCCCCAAATGCCCTCCCCTGCATATTAATTACCTCTTTATTAGATAGGGTTTTGTTGTTGTTTTTTTAACATATTACACAGCTCTAACTGGTGTGGCTAGGTGGATGGAGCATCAGCCTTCAGACTCAAGGGTCACTGGTTTGATTTCAGTCAAGAGTATGTACCTTGTTTTGGGGCACATACCCAATGGGGAGTGTGCAGGAGGTAGCTGATTGATGTTTCTCTGTCATAGATGTTTCTAGCTCTCTATCTCTTTCCTTTCCTCTCTTTAAAAAAAATCAATAAAATATATATTTTTAAAAAGGAAACATTTAAGATTCCTCCATATCTGCCTGGTTGGTGTGATTCAGTGGTTGAGTACCCAGGTTGCTGCTGCTGGGAGGGGTATCGTGCCATGGGGGTGCACAGCCCTGCCAGGCTGAGACCCCAGGCTGCCACCATTCAGAGGAGATCGGGCCATGGGGAGTGAATTTGCTTTTGTTTTTATAAAGGGTCAGGAGGGCCTCTGGGCAACATTTCGCCAGGCCGCTTACTCTGCAGGTTTTCAGCGGCAGCCCTCCCTGAGCCTGGGGGAATCCATAGAGCTGAGAGGACTTGGTGCAGCCATCTTGTGGTTATGTGCACTGCCATTTTTGTTGCAGAGTGATGGTTAATTTGCAAATTACTCTTTTATAGATAGGATGTGTAAGGAATCCCCCACACATTTTTGAAGACTTCAACAAAATCATAAGTGTCCATAAGAGGAATAGAACATATGAAAGAGATAGTAATATTGGCATAGAACATCAGATATGAATACTGCTGAAATTCAAGATGGATTATATCAACCAAATTCAGATAAAATCTATAGGGGAAACCCACCTCTCTATAAGAATAATCTGAGAATTTAAAGTGATTTCTGTTGACTGTTGCTCAAGAACTTAAAATATAATAGCATACTTACTGGAGAATATGCTATTGCATTTAAGGATCAGGGAAGATTGGAATGTTAATTTGTATCACTTGATCAGTGATCATCATCACTGACAAAATAAATGTAAAATTTTTGCTGAAGAATTACTTTTCATTGAAAGCCAGTATGATTCACTAGCATAATATAAAAAGAAAAGAAAAGAAACAACAGGTGGTGAATACAACTCAAGACATTAAATTTCCATGAGTCACTGAAGCCAGATGGCATGCTTTTAAGAATTCTGAACAAATTTAAGATCAAAGCATTTTAGATACTAACATTATGAGCAATTTATCATATAAAACAACTATCAGAGTTCGGGAGCTTGTCAACCATATTATATGACACTATTAGGAAAAGCACATATTGTTCAGTCAATTCAATTAAATGCAATGAAACCTTACAAATTTATTGGACAACACCAAGTGCAAAGCACTGTTCTAGGCACCTGGCAGTCAAAGGTAATTAAGACAAGATTATGAAGGTCATGTCCTTCACAATCTCACAATTGAGAAGATTGCTACATTGACAGTAGCAGTCAAATTACATACCGACAAGGATACTTAACAACTTTATAGAGAGAAAATATTTAACGAATTCTCTAATAAAAATGTTTCCATTTGAAGGCAAATTGGTCAGGATCAAATGCAGAGAACTGAAACCATTCATTCAGTGGTCTAACAGTCAAATGGTCAATAAATCTTGTTAGTTTTATCTCAGATGTCACTGTCTTGGTTCAGGACCACATCATCTTTTATTTTTATTTTTTTATAAACCTTTATTATTCAAATTATTATAATTGTTCTTCTTTTTCCCCCCCATAGCTCCTCTCCATCTGGTTCCCACCCCACCCTCTGCCCTTACCCTGTGCTCCCCCACCCCCCCGTCCTCATCCATAGGTGTAAGATTTTTATCCAATCTCTTTTGGCACCCTGTCATGCCCCTCCCCCCCCCTGAGAATTGTCAGTCCACTCCCTTTCTATGCCCCTGACTCTATTATATTCACCAGTTTATTCTATTCATCAGATTTTTTTATTCACTTGATTTTTAGATTCACTTGTTGATAGATATATATTTGTTGTTCATAATTTTTATCTTTACCTTTTCCTTCCTCTTCTTAAAGGATACCTTTCAGCATTTCATATAATACTGGTTTGGTGGTGGTGAACTCCTTTAGCTTTTTCTTATCTGTGAAGCTCTTTATCTGCCTTTCAATTCTGAATAATAGTTTTGCTGGGTAGAGTAATCTTGGTTGTAGTTTCTTGCTATTCATCACTTTGAATATTTCTTGCCACTCCCATTTGGCCTGCATAATTTCTGTTGAGAAATCAGCTGACAGTCATATGGGTGCGCCCTTGTAGGTAACTAACTGTTTTTCTCTTGATGCTTTTAATATTCTTTGTGTTTTGCTCTTGGCATTTTAATTATAATGTGTCTTGGTGTGGTCCTCTTTGGATTCCATTTGTTTGGGGTTCTGTGTGCTTCCTGTACTTGTAAGTCTATTTCTTTCACCAGGTGGGAGAAGTTTTCAGTCATTATTTCTTCAAATAGGTTTTCAGTATCTTGTTCTCTCTCTTCTTCTGGCACCCCCATAATTTGGATGTTGGTACACTTAAAGTTGTCCCAGAGGCTCCTTATACTATCTTCATATTTTCGGATTCTTTTTTCTTTTCTGGTTGAGTGTTTTTTGCTTCTTTGTATTTCAAATCTTTGACTTGCTCCTTATGGTCCTCTAGTCTGATGTTGGATCTCTGTATATTTTTTATTTCAGTCAGTATATGCTTAATTTCTAGTTGGTCCTTTTTCATATCCTCAAGGGTCTCACTAAATTTATCGGCCTTTTCTAGGAAATTCTTGAAAAACCTTATAACCATGGTTTTGAACCCTATATTCAGTCATTTTCTTCCTTCCATTTCTTTCATTTGTGACCTGTTTCTTTGTCTCTGCATTCTGGCTGCTTCCCTGAGTTGATAGAGTGGCTTTGTGTGCTAGGTGTCCTATAAGGCCCAGTGGCTCAGCTTGCCCACTTACCTGAGGTAGACACTCTTTTTGCACCCCTTTGTAGGCTGTGTGCACAGTCTTATTGTAGTTAGGTATTGATTGTTGTTGATATTACTGGGGGGAATTGACCTCCAGGCTAATTGGCTGTGAGGATCAGCTGTGTCTATGCTGGGAGAACTTCTGGGTTGGAGACACCCTTATGAAACAAGAGTTGCTCCAGTGTGCCTTTGGTGCTCACTGAGTCTGTCCCCTGAGTGTGTCCCTTATATACTGAGGACTTGTAATCTGGATGGTCCCATTCTGATCCCTGGGTACACTGGCTCTTGGATCTCTAAGGAGGTGCTAATTTAGCTTTTGACTGAAGCCACCTAGCAGGAGCTATGGAGAGATCTGCAGATTCCTCTTCTTTGTTTGGGTTTTGGGGGTGCCCAGATGAGGCCCTGCTGTGAAGCAATGCAAGCAGATGTGGAACCTTGGGCCTTCTTTTGGATGTTCTGGGTCTCACTGACTCAGCTGTAGATCAGTTTAAAACTCAAAGGACCAAGCCATTCATATGCAAAGCCTCTGTGCTCAGCTTGGATGGGGCGGAGTCTCATGGTGGATCAAACAGCTATGGCTTCCTTGGACAGGATCACAGGGCAGGGCAAACAGTGATGGCTTCCATCAGCCCTGCCCTAAGAGGCCCCTGGTTCTCAGTGTCCCGCAGTAATTGCTGCAAGCACCTCTGAGAGAAAGCTGCCCTCAAGTTTTGCCTGCTGCCAGATAGTCCAGTTTCTTCCTGTATGAGTGTGGGTATCCAGAGTCTCATCCAGAACTGGTGTTCAGAGCAGTCAGAGCTTTTGTCTCCCTCTTGATTGAGAAAGCCCACAGCATACTCAGTTGTCAGCCCTTGCCACATGCGTGCCTCCTTATCTCTGCCTTCTACAGCTCCTGTAAGTCTCAGTGTGCTTTTCTCTTTCCTTCTAGTTGTAGAATTTCCACTCAGCCAACCTTCCTGTGGTTCTGGATGATATCTGTTTGTCTTTAAGTTGTAGTTTTGAAATTGTTGTGCTAGACAGCAGTTTAGGTGCTTACCTATGCCACCATCTTGGTTTCTCACACTTCACCTTTTAAACAGATTACGTTTCTTTAACAGTAGTCTAGCAGGTTCTTCCTTTTAACAGATATCTTCCATGCATCCTGACTTTCAGAATTGTCTTTGTAAAATGAAAATCACATTATGTCACTCCTTTAAGTAAAACCCCTCCAAAGGCTCCCCATTTCCTGGACAATAAGGTCTAAGCTTCTTGACATGGCAATCAGAATCCTTCCCAATTGGACACCAGCCTACTTCTTCAACCTTTCATCTTTCTAGTCCCATAACACTTTTGCCTTTAGTAACTCTAATTGAGTCACTCTTACTTCTCATTGTTTCCTAAGTACACCAGATCCATCCATGACTCTGTTCCTCTCCATGTTTTTTTTTTTCTTTCATCTTGGGTTGTACTTTTCCACAGCTAATAAATTTCTGTTTATCCCTCAAAACCCAGTGTAAATGTTACTTTTATAAACCTCTCCCAAGCAGAATTCATCATTCTCTCCTCTTCACTGCTATCACATATTTCTCATACTGTTATTCAAGTGTGCATCATAATATATGCGTATTTTTTTTCTCATATTGCATGTCCTCCACTAAACTGATGATTCCATTAAGATAGGGACAGAGTCTCATCCAGATTCACATATCCCTCCCCATCCTAAACCAAACACAAGACTTGGCACTTCAGGGGATTCAATAAATACTTACTGAGTGATCTAATGAAGAAAATGTAAAAATCTTTATAAAGAGCATTTTGAAATAGAAGAGAATTGAAAGACTTACAAATATATTAACTTATGATAATTTCTCTTATCTGATGCCAACCCAGAAAGGAAGGAAGGGAGGAAGGGAGGGAGGAAGGAAGGGAGGAAGGAAGGGAGGAAGGAAGGGAGGAGGGAAGGAAGGAAGGAAGGAAGGAAGGAAGGAAGGAAGGAAGGAGGGAGGGAGGAGGGAAGGAAGGAAGGAGGAAGGAGGAAAGAAAGAAAGAAAGAAAGAAAGAAAGAAAGAAAGAAAGAAAGAAAGAAAGAAAGAAAGAAAGGAAGGAAGGAAGGAAGGAAGGAAGGAAGGAAGGAAGGAAGGAAGGAAGGAAGGAAGGAAGAAAGAAAGAAGGGAAGGAAGAAAGGAAGGAGGGAAGGAAGGAAGGAGGAAGGAAGGAAGGAAGGAAGGAAGGAAGGAAGGAAGGAAGGAAGGAAGGAAGGAAGGAGGAGGAAGGAGGAAGGAGGAAGCAGGAAGGAGGAAGGAGGAAGGAGGAAGGAGGAAGGAGAAGGAAGGAGGAAGGAGGAAGGAAAGAAAGAAAGAAAGTTACAGAAATGGGTGCAGTGTTCTTTTTAAGATCTGCTTAACCTCTAAAAGTTATAAACTTGGCAGCATGACTTGAAAGAGTCAGATGAGCACACAGGAATTTCTATCAGACAGCATTGGCTTTGTACCCAGAGTGAGCCAGCACAATCACAGAAACCTATGCACAGTTTTTCTTGGACTATGTATATGTTTGGGTTAGTGTAGCCAGATAGCTCTAGGGCAGGTTACTGATTTGCATGTAAAGCCCAAAAGAAAGAAAATCAGCACAGATCTAGAGAGAAGTTAGTAAATCAAAGGACAACTAAGCTCAATCTTTTAATAATTAAAATAATTATGAGGAAATTATAAAATGCAATGAGGAGGGCTATAGACCCCAAAGAAAAAGCAATGGTGACATTTGATTGAATGTTATTCTTATAGGCATTAGTTTTCAAGCATGGATTCCCAAAGGGTGTGCTGGGAAAAATTAGCTGAGAAGTTTGTGGTTAAAAAGTATGGAAAATGAGCCTTTGACATGGTCTTCTTGGAACATCACAATGAGGATTGGCAAAAGCCTCAGAGCACTCCCAGGAAATGTTGCCTTAAACCCATTGTTTCACAAATAGGTTTGGCCACTCTGGTTTTCACTTAACAACTATGTATTAATATCCAGCAGAACCAGTGCTCAATACTGATGTAGAGAATGGAGAGGATAATGACAGAAAGCTAAAGTCAGTTGTCCTATGATAAGAGTTAAATGATTAGGATGGAGAAACCTGTGACTCTATAACGAAAAGGGACGAACAAAGGAAACCCTCCAGTGCTTAAAACACTGATCCCTTCCTATGGGGCTCCAAAGAGTATAGATCCACATCCTAATCCCCAGCAGGACCTGTGAATATTAGTTAATATGGCAAAAGAGTGACTATTACCTTACATAGCAAAAGATGCGACTAAGTTAAAAATTGCATAGAGGAAGAGTTTATCCTCAGTATAAATATAGACATGCATAGCTTGATCAGGCACACAGAGATGGTATTGTGCAGATGGAAGTAGGGACTGAAATATCAGGGCAGGCACCAGAAGCTGGAAGAGAAGTGGATTATTCCTGAGAGCCCCTGGAGAAAACGTGTCATGCTAACACTTAAATTTCAAACTTCTGGCCTCCAAAACTGTGAGAAAAGAAATTTTTGTTGTTTTAAGCCACCAAGTCTGTGACATTTTGTTACAACAGCCACAGGAAACTAATACACCCCAGATAAGCACCTCTCTGATTGAGGCACTAAGCCATGTTCCCCCAATCTCCACTGTACTCTTAAAGATAAGGAATGAGCCTTATCCATTCTGGCATCTCAATTTCCTATATAATAAAAGAGAAACATGCAAATTTGACCATACCTTCGATACTGATTTGCTATACTACCAGCCAATCAGGAGCGGGGGCAGGGCCAAGTGGCATGAGTGGCAGGTCCGGGGGTGGAGATGAAATGGCAGTGGTGGCAAGCGCCCAGCCCCCAGGCACTGTGAGGGGAAGTGGTGGCAGCAGCAGTGGTGGTGGTGGTGGTGGCAGGGAGTGTCCGGCTGCAGGCGCTGTGAGCAGAAGTGGCGGTGAGCACCGAGCCCAGCCCCCGGGGCTGAGCTGAGCAGGGCGATGGCTGGGTGAGCTTTAGGCCTTGGGCAGGCTGGGGGTGAGCCATCAGTTGGACATCCCCTGAGGGCTCCCAGCATGTGAGAGGGGGCAGGTTGGGTTGAGGGACCACCCACCCCCAGTGCACAAATTTCGTGCACCAGGCCCCTAGTTGTTTAATAACATTCTAAAGGCCTTCTTAAACTTACTTCTACATAATACTCTATATAGTATCTTGGGGCAACGGGTTTCATCACTACCCACTGTGAATAGCACCTCAATGTATGAACTTTTTAGGGCATAGTGCATTTTCATGATAAATCCATTTGTCCCCTTTTTCAACTTTTGTCTGTCATTAGCTAGAATAAATGTGAGAGACCATTGACATCCACTCAATAGAACAAAGGTCAGAAAGCAAAGCTTGAAGCATTTGCACCCTAATACACATAAAAGGCACCCCCTTCTGAAGTTGAAGGCTACTGTGGGAAATGCCCTGTTGAAGGTGGGAGCCCTAACACTGCAGCAACTTGAGGCAAATATCCATCTTGGCAGCATTTCAAGAATAGATGACCCAGAGACAGAATCATGCAGAGACACAGAAGGTAAGTACAAAGATCCACCTCTGTGGATAACAGGAAACATTTCCTTTTGGCATTAAGTAGATAAATGGCTATGTTACCAGATCAACATGAGATAGTTACAACAGCTTACAGGTTAAGCCCATAAAGATGTCTTATTGCTTGTTTTTGATACTTGCATTCTATTGCCACCAAAACAGTTTAATTTCTAAAAAAGAAAAAAGGTAATTTACTATAACAAATTGAAAATTGGAATGTATACATTTAAATATTTAATTGCCAAATAAATATTATAAAGCACAGCATATACAACTTGGATTACTCAGCATTAGTTAAATCTTACTTAAGATTATAAGACATATATTTATCAAACTTTAATGTTCCTGAGAATTACCTACATACTAAGTTAAAAGTGGAGGTTCCTCTTTTCCACTGCTGGTGGGAATGCACACTGGTGCAGCCACTGTGAAAGACTGTATGGAGTTCTCTCAAAAAGTTAAAAATGGAACTCCCATTTGACCCAGTAATCCCATTTCTAGGAATATATCCCAAAAAATCAGAAACACCAATCAGAAAGAATATATGCACCCCATCTTCATAGTGGCACAATTTACAATAGCTAAGATTTGGAAACAGCCTAAATGCCCATCATCGGATAATGGATTAGAAAACTGATACATCTACACAATGGAATAGTATGCTGTTGTAAAAAAGAAGGGATTCTTTCCATTTGTAACAGAATGGATGGACCTGGAGAACAGTATGCTAAATGAAATAAGCCAGTACGAGAAAAATAAGTATCACATGATATCACTAATTTGTGGAATATAATGAACAACATAAACTGATGGACAAAAATAGAACCAGAGTCATGAAAGAATCAAACAGATTGTTCAACCTGGGAAGGAGGGAAGGAGGGGGTAAGAGATCAGCCAAAGGACTTGTATGCATGCATACGAGCATAATCAATGGACATAGATGGAGGTGGAGTGGGGATGAGGGCATGTTTTGGGGGGTGGCCAGGGAGAGGTCAATGGGGGAAAAAGGAGACTTATGTAATACTTTAAACAATAAAGAATTTAAATTGGAAAAGCAAGTCGAGGTTCCTGGGCACTCTAGGTTTTTTTTCTGATGCTGTAGGTGAAGGGGAAAAGTAGGTGATGAGAGAGTGCTATATGTATTGAGAAATGTTCCTTTAGAATGTGTTTGCATGTGCATGACTGTGAGTGTGTGTGTTAAATTCTAATAGTGTAGTGGTCAGTCCCCTTCTCCCCTCTTTTACATACTGCAATTTAGCATTGATGATAAGACAGGGAGCAGAAGAATGTCAAACTATCATCTTAATCCTCTTGAAAACAATTGTGTTATACACTCAAATAACATCTCTTAAAAATCTGTACACTGCTGAAATAAATTTATGGTCTCAAAAAGAATGAAATAATTGTTAGCGTTTAGTGAGGACTCCTATATAGCAACACTGTTCCAAATTCTTTATGCACAGTAATGTTATCAGAGAAATGGGAGTGGGGTAATGGCAATATCTTGAGAATACATTTTTTTAAGATTCACATGGGAGGATGAATTATTTTTCTTTACACGGAATTACATATCTATGATTCCAAAGTCCCATTTCTCTTAATCCAGTCCTGGAAGATGTGCAGCTGGGGATTCAGTAGAACTAGAAGAAAAGTCAGTGGCCAAAGTTTCAGTTCCTTGGTGGAGCTGGGTCTAGATTAGTAGTCCTGAAGGGGAAAATAAGACATTTAGGGGGCTATCTGAATCTGTGCCAGTGATGTGCCTTCTGATGTACACCCTTTCTTGCCAATAAACTCCATTCTGATCTGTGATGCCTGTCCTGCCTTGCAGAACCTGTTTCCTGGAATACTCCCATTTTACAGAGACCATAAACCATGAACGATATGTAATCCCTAGAGGGGCTGGGGCCAGTGCTGGCAAGCCTCTGGATGTGATCTCATTTCCCCCATCCCAACTCACAGGGCAAACCTGATTCATATTTGAGGGACAAAGGAACTAAAGGGTATAAAGGGACACTCTCATTCATATTCATCACTCAGTATTTGGAGAATGACTCCCCTGAGTCACAGCACTAGTGCAATCTGCAATAAAGGCAACTTTTCTGAATATTCTCTTGAGTGCATGGCTGATTAATTCTCCCATGCCACCTGGCAATTTATCTGCAGCAGTCCAGCAGTCCATTGCGTGGGGATCCCCGTGGCTATGAGTCATGCAGGTGAAAGCAGAAGTGTAAGAGTCCTGTAAGTTAGAAGCCAAGAGCACAAGAGTGTGAACCAAGAGAATGAACTCCTCTGTTTAAGAGATGAAATATCTTAACTCTTCCTGCACTGTTCCCAGTGTGACTGACAGACAAGTACCTTCCCTGTTTCATTGGCCCTTCACTGGGCATGCATCCAAACTGCAGCTTTCTGATAAAACTCCACAAGTGACAAGCCTACAAAGTTCTGTCTTCCCTTTGCACATTCCCAGTTAGTCATAATTAGTTTAAATTATAACAGTATCAGTAACATTATATTCTCACAAAAGCCTCATGAGGTGGGTATCATATTTACCCCACTTTTATGGGTGAAGAAACAGAGGCAGAGTTTTTATCAAGTTTGCAAGATCTCACTACTAGTTAACAGTAGAATGGGTATATAAATTCAAGTAGACTCTACTTCATCTTTTAAACATTTGCTTTCTATGTGTTCACTTATTAATTTTAAGCCATTGATATTATTTTGTCAATGAAGGAATTTTATTTTTTCATATTATTTTAAGCCACTAACTAGATGGGTGATCTTGGATTTAGGATGTTGATTTCCTCTTTTTAACCTACCACACTGGGATCATCAAATAAAACTATTTTGAGATCATAGAATAAAAGAGGATGATTGTCACATTTTCTACATCAAAACTTCCAGAAACCTGAATGCCAAAGATGCCTTTATGCCCTGTAAGCTATTTATCTCTTTCTTGCAGAGGGAGATCTCAGGGGAGGGTTTCAATAGAATATTCATCAGCTTTCCAGAAGTGCCCTTTTAGAGTTGTGGTCTTCATTGATTGGTCAGTTCCAGAGCTGGGGGTCATTAGTCAATGTTCCTGGTCCTGAGGTCAGCCACACCATCACTTGTCTGGTTTTGTTGCTTTTGTGGGCCTGGAGCTGAAATACAACTGAGCCTAGATGTTATCTTTAGGGAGGAAAAGATTAGGGGGTCTAAACCTCATCACCAGCGATATGAAAGATCCAGGGTCCAAACCACATGACCAGCGATATGCTAGTGGAGGATAGGTTACCTTGGGGGTGAGGTTCTTGTTTTCCCAATTTTGCTCTTTGCTATGCATCCTCTCTGCTCTGGTGAGTTTCTGTACCTGGCCCATGGTCCTTGCTCTGCTTTGTCTAACAATATCCGTGCAGGCATACAGAAACTTTATTGTCTCCAGCCCTTAGCTATAGAGTCTGATCTCTACTAGGTGCTTAATAAGGATCAGGTGCTTGAGTAGCCAGGAGCACAGCAGAGTAATCAAGTGCTTGTGATCTGATATTAGACAAATCTGAGTTCACATCCAGCATTGGTATTTACTACCCAAGTAACCTTAGAAAACTTTGATAAAATTCAGTTTTCTCTTCTGTAAAATAAATGTATCTACTAGAGGGCTTATGATTAAAAAGTGATATATAAAGGAATTCAGTAGACTTGAAAAATGGTCATAATTAATATTATTATTATTAAAAAGAGTTTAAATATAATAGAGTAGGATATCATATATATATATGATACTTCCTATATAGTAATAATAGGAAAGAGATGGGTCAGATATAAATAAACCACAGCAAGAATCTCTGGAGGAAGGGGATTTTAAAATTTAAAGGTGCAATGCAAATGAAAGTTGTAGAAGGGAGAAAAAATACTGGAGGCAGAAATAGTGATACTAGGAGCAAATAAATAACATGGAAGCATATTAAAGGAGGTTACAAAGTAATTACACTGAGAAATAATGGTGAGGAATATTGAGCAGCAGGCCATCACCAAGATGGGACATGGACCCCAGTGAAAGTTCTTGAGTCATAAAATAAAGTAGTTTTTGAAGATTTCAATGCAGTTATGAAGACTCTTGTGAAGCAGGAAGAGACAGGAAGGCAGAGAGAATAAATAAGAAATTCAGAAACCCCATGTGGATACCAGAAGGCTGTTCCTTACAAATGCTAATGAGCCAATGCTAAATAAGTTACATTGTAATTTTTTTGTGGAGTGTTATTAACACTTGCTGAGAAAAAGCCACTTATTGACTGAAGTTGAAGCATCCAGAAAAACATCTTTACTTGATAATGCCTAGAAGTAAATTAATGGCAAATCCCAAAGGGGAGAAGAGTAAGCACTTCTCAAGCTTTTGCTGATCAAGACTTTTGCATATGTGAGCTCCTGCATATCAGAGAGGAAGCCCCGCTGGCTTTGCTTACCCCTTTAACTAAGCCCTTGAATTTAAGGTCTGGAGGAGATCCTGTAAGCTGGAAATAGTCAGAAGTTGCATTCAGACCAATATTCCTGTTCTTCTTATTAGAAAATGATGCAGTTGGAGTGTTGAGCAAACAAAAACTGCACACCTGGAGCCCAGTGGCCTTCAGTCAGTGGTTGAAAAACAGGCAAGTATCAGAATTCAAATGTGAAGTGAAAGATTGGGATCCAAAGGTCAGAAGTCTCTGCACCAAGAGGTCAGGTCAGCAAGGTCAGCATGCCAGGATGAGGTCACAAAGGTCAGAATGTCCTGCAGAATAAGTATTTGACACTGTGGAACTGGAAGAAACCCTTGGGTGAGGGTGTGTCAATAGCTTATCTGCCAGGTAAAAAAATATATATATGGGTCATGGAATCCGGCATATGTAAAAGAGTTTGGAAAAAAAACACTTTTAAATTTAAACTGAGTTAGTAAGAATTTGACACATCTCAGAGGGAAAAAAAAAAAAAAAGTGTGCTTGTGTCCATCTGAGGCCCAAAGTGTCAATGTTATTGTTTGTGTCGAATAGTCATAACTTAGCCCCCTGGGGTCATTTTCGGCGTTGTACTTAGAAGTGATTATGTTCTTTAGAAGTTGGACCTGAAAAGTAATGACATTAAGAATCAAGTGCTAACAACTTGATTGGTTTATTGTGTTCCATATATTTGCAGAGACCAAAATGAGACATTAATAAGGTATCTTTAAATATGTATAAAATTAATTTTGAACAGTTTTTGGCTGAAGTTTAACTACTTCTGCCTTTCTTTCAAATTATTTAGAGGAAAAACTGAAGTATCTTAATGTTATGACTTTTATTTTATTTTATATTTTTATTCTGAAAGTCATAGAACCAATAGATTTGACAAAGTCAATAAATAATGTAGATTCATTAATTAACAAAATAGCTAAATGGAAATTAAGATAAAAATTATTAGAGATATACCATATTTTTTCCTTTTAAAATACACTGGTCAAAGATATCTATTATTATGAAAACCTTAAACTTTTAGAATGCTTTTTAATTCATAGAACATTTTAATATATACTTTTCCATTTGATACCCACTAGAAACAATATACAATATATAAACACCAAATTAATTGTGAAATATTTTTGCTATTAAATGGCACTTGGACAAATTAAAGACAATGAACCATATTTCCATTTTTGACATGTGTTTTCAATAGCTCTAATAAGATTATGTATTTCATCCCAGGTGCACAACCAAAATAATATAACCTAATGTTATTAAAGTGTTATCTTTGACTCCTCTCTCCTCTGGAAGGTAATAGGTGCCATGCAGAATGTTTTGCAAGTTTGCATAATACAAAATGGTAGTATAAATATTGAGAATTAATTCTGTTGTCTTTTCGAGATATACCATAGCAGGACAAAGGATTAAATATCTCAGCTTTAGTAAGATCCAATTTTCTCTTCAAAAGTCTCTCTGAAGACTTAGATTTTCACTTTACAAAGTTATTCCCTTAAAAATATATAAGAAATGCCAAGATTGTAAAGCGATAATAAACTGATGTTTCATTAATGAGTTTCAAACTATGGGTTCTGATTTGTATGTGACTTCCAATGTAATAGATTGATTAGTGAAAATTGTATGTGATGATCAAGTTAATATTTCACCATGAAAAGTTTATATTTGTAAGGACAAATTAATAGTTGATCAAAGAGCCCTAAAGACAGTTTTTGTGTCAGCTGCTTCTCCAAAAGTCTTCAAAGAGTCCTAAAACCTGACTGGTTATCTTAAGAAACATGTTTAAAATACATTTTTAGCCAGATTCTGAGGGTTTTCTGGGCTAAAACCAAACATTTGATATGTACCTTGTTTTTTGTTTGTTGGTTTTATGTTTTATTGATTTTTTACAAAGACGAAGGGAGATGGATAGAGAGTTAGAAGCATCGATGAGAGAGAAACATCTATCAGCTGCCTCCTGCACACCTCCTACTGGGAGATGTGCCCGCAACCAAGGTACATGCCCTTGACTAGAATCGAACCTGGAACCTTTCAGTCTGAGGGCCAACACTCTATCCACTGAGCCAAACCAGTTAGGTCTGTACCTCTGTTTTGTTTCTAAAGCTTGTTGGGGGGTCAGATGTCTCCACTTGTAGTACTTAATTCACTTGGGAGGATTCGCACCAAACCATTTATCAGGTTTGATTATGCTATTTAACCTAAATTAGTTTAAAGGTTTTAAATTGTATCATTTTCTGAAAATTTATGGAATTTTTTAGTTTTAAAGAAAGGATTCTGAATCAGCCTACAAACATATTCAGTGTTCCCCTAAACTCATATTTAATCTTATGCAATTTAAATTATTTCATCTTCCTAAAATAAATTCCCAACTCTTCAACTAAGTAAATCTTAACCTGTAAAATCAAAGTCCAGACCCCATTTCTTTTGGCAAGTCTTATCTAACTACTCACATTTATTTAAAATACAGAATCACCTATATTAATCATATTTTGCTAATTTATGTATGTGTTACATGTGTTAGTCTTGCTTTCCCAGCTAGATCTGAAATGAGTCAAGGAGAACAGGGTCAAGAAACTTCCAAAATGCATGGCACAATTGATGTTCAAAAAATGCTTGTTTTTTGAAAAAATAGCATTTAAAGTCATTTCCTCTCATAGATGTTATTATTGCTAGTTAATTCTATTGTCATTAGTAAAGGCCTTTCTTTACTAAGAAGGTAGTATTTTTCCACCAATTTTCACTTTCATGGGAATTTGCTCTCATTTTTATAGAAGCTAACAATTCAGAGGAAGTATTATAAGGTAACAATAACTTCAATGTGTTTGATAGAGCCTTTTATTCACCCTCCATCCCTTCAAGAGATTTAATGTGGAAAGAAAAGCTTACAGCACAGTCTCAATGCAACTGTTAAGTTATGAATTCTATACTAAAGATGCATGGGTTCAAATTTTTCACCAAATAATTTAAACTGTCCAGTTCCCTTGTCTATAAAGTAGAGAACACAAAATATGTATATCTTATAGATATCTCTGAGGATTACATAAAAGAATTGTTATAAAATGTCTGGCACTTAAGAAGCACTCAGTAAATATTAATTACTATTTTATTATTACTTTACTTATAACTTGTCTTTTCCCTTTTCTCCACCTGAGGACTTAAGAAAAATAAAAGTATGGTCTATCCAAATAATTGTGAGAAAAATGTAAGATACCTCACATTCTTCATTCTCATCAATTCAATATAAAAACTGAATTGGGGCATAGTTTACAAACCAAAGAGCAGACATATACACTAACTTATCTGTACCTCACCTTGTCCCTCTTTTTTAGTATGACACTTTTATCATACTTTGTTCACTCTGTTCAATTTATTAACAGAACATAAAACACTGGCCCAGGCATTACCTCTTTCTGCTTGCTAATGAGGATTGGCCATTTTCCTCTTAGTTTCTTCCATCTTTTAGAATCTGTTGAGAATAGTCTTTTATGGTATTTCTTCTAAACCTCTGTGATGCAAATTCAGAAGAAAGGGGATAGGAATGAAAAAACAAACAAAACAGTGCTCAGACTGGGTCAGAGAAAAGAGCTCTCAGGGATTGGGAAGTGAGAAGTATGAGAGCAACTATAGTGTATGAAACTAGAATAGACAAGGATTTAATGAGGTAAATCCTGTATTCTCTTTGTGACATTCTAGAAATAGAAGTAAAAAACTTTAAATACTTTAAAGTGTTTTGTTGGTTTCTGAGTTTTACTTGAACAGGATGGTACATTCTGAGATTGGGCCATATGGTTCATGGCTATATAACTATTACCCAAGTTTAAGAACATGACTGAAGTTTATTATATAGTATGGGGAGAAAATGTGGGGCTACCAATAGTTGTAGTAGTATAATAGGACAATTGGTACTGCTTAAGTTGGCTAAATAGCTTTAAGGCCTGGGCTCCACCAAGCAACCATCAATGAATCCATTCAACCAGCCTTAAACAGTTTCATTCATTGAGTCATGTTACCCATTTGCATTTTTTAAATTGTTCTTACAAATTTATTTATCTGCCTTACTTTACTAGAGGCCCAGTGCATGAAATTTGTGCATGGGGCTAGGGAGAGGGTCCCTCAGCCTGGTCTGTACCCTCTCCAATCTGGGATCCCTCTCACAATCTGAAACCACTGGCTCCTAATTCCTTACCTGCCTGCCTTCCTGATGCCCCAAACTGCTCCTCTGCCACCTTGATCCCCCTAACTGGTCTGCCCTCCTGGCCTGATCCCCCTAACTGCCTATCTGCTATCCCTTTCTCTCTTCTTCCATCAGACCCCAGTGCAGGTGTGCTGAGAGCTCTCTGCTGTGGCCCTGCTCCCGTCCTGATTGGTCATTACATGACAGCATCTGAGCCAATTTGCATACTTCCCTATTATTAGTATAGATATTTTAATCCATATGTTTCTTATTCTCTTTTTTCAGGATGACCTTTAAATCCATAAGCATTTTGGAGAAGATAGTATTTTTCCACAGAAATCATTTTGAGTCTTAGGAATGAATGGTCCCTAAGAAACAAACAGTATAGATGCTTTATTATCCTAAACCGAACTTCTTCCCCTTTCCTTTCTGTGCTTCCTCCACAAATCCTGCAGTTTATCATCTTCAAAACAAATCTGATTGCTGAAGGGATGTAGATATGCCACCCCAAAACATGCCACTTTGGCATAAAAATTATTTTGAGCTGAAGACAATTGAAGGGAAAAAATACAAGCAAAGCTCTGTCTTTCCCTATTTGTCTAAAATCAGGATATAAATTGAAGGTGTCTCCCTTTCCTCCACTACTAGAAAAGACAGAAGTTTATCACTGGAGACAATTGGAGACCCTTACTTGCCCAGAGATGGCACCAGAGGAACCTAATAGCAAATTTTACTAACTAGACCTTATTTCCATTAATTTTCTCACATATTTACCTTCTCACAATTTGTTTCCCTGGAAACTCTTAGTCCTTTTGCTTTATCTTATTTCTCTAAAAATGTATTGCTCTTTTGTTGAGATGCCATATAAGCTCAAGTTCTAACTATACCTTTGAGTTACTCATCACTGCAAGCTCTCAAGTGTATGGATATTACACACATTAATAAATTTCTGTCTTGTGTTAGTCTATTTTATGGCCTCAGCCAATGAATGTAATTTTTTTCCCTCTCCTACATTGCCATGCTTATGCTTTAAAACCTTCATCAGCTTCTTCATTTCTATGGAATAAAATCCCATCTCCACAAATGGCCCTTCCCAATTGAGCTCCAATCTGTTTCTTCAACCACTCCTTCACAACACTTTCTGTACTAGGCTACACAAACCTCTTTCCTACTGTATGAGAACACTTTACCCAGAAACTGGGGAGGACAGCTTTTATATACTCTGTTTCTCCTTTCTGAGAGAACTTATACCACTAACTAAACTATGCCCCAATCCAGTTTAAGTTGTTTGGTTTTTTTTTCTTCAACTTCTCCAGGTAGTATTAATACCCCTGAAGTAAAAATTTTGTATTGCCTCTTTTAAGCAGGATATATATATATATATATATATATATATATATATATATATACACATACACACACACACACACACACACACACATACACACACACACACACACACACACACACACATACACACACACACACACACACACACACACACATACACACACACACACACACACACACACACATACACACACACACACACACACACACACATACACACACACACACACACACACACATACACACACACACACACACACACATACACACACACACACACACACACACATACACACACACACACACACACACACACATACACACACACACACACACACACACACATACACACACACACACACACACACATACACACACATACACACACACCACACACACACACATACACATCACACACACACACACAACACCTACACACACACACACACTACACAGCACACACACATAACACACACAACACACACACACACACACACACACACACATACACACCACACACATATACACACACACACACATATATATATATATATATATATCTTATCTAATAAAAGAGTAATATGACAAACATGGCAGCACCCACAGCCACAAGATGGCAGCGCCCAGTCCTCTCAGTCCCACCAGAGTCCCCCGGGGGTGGGGGGAGAGTGGCCGCTGAGAGTAGGCAGCGTGAGGGGCCTGGTGGAATGCTGCCCAGAAGCTTTCTGGACCCTTTATAAAAAAACAAAAACAAATTCATTCCCCACAGAGTGATCCCCCTCACACATACACCTGCAGTCTCAGGGTCTCAGACTTGGAAGCTCCCAAACCCCAGCAGAGTAATCTCTCCCACACACACCTGCAGCCTCAAGGTCTCAGCCTTGGAAGCGCCTGCGCCCCCATGGAGTGATCCCCTCCCAGTGGCAGCCTCTGTGCCTTAGCCTTGGAACCTTGCACGTCCCCAGCCAGTGATCCCACACACACACACTTGCAGCCTCAGGGTCTCAGCCTCTGAAGCATCCACGCCCCCAGCGAGTGATAGTAGCCCACCAGCAGCCTCAGGGAATCAGCCTCAGAACTTCCCTCACCCCCAGCTGAGTGATTGGAGCAGGAGGAAGGGCAGTATGGAGGGAGGAGAGGGAAGATAAGGAGGGGAGCAAGGGGAGCTGCGGTATTGAGTGGAGGGGGTGGGGAACTGTGTATCTGGGTGACACTGTCCAGCAATTCTCTCCCATTGGCCAGCAATACCGCAATAACTGCGGTATTGAGTGGAGGGGGTGGGGAACTGTGTATCTGGGTGACACTGTCCAGCAATTCTCTCCCATTGGCCTGAAACTTGGGACTAGGTTAGGGGGGTAAATGGGTTTTGTTTAAAATCTTTACAAACCGCAAAGGAGTTAGGGTTTCACATCGCAAGTAACTTATAGCTAATTTCTGAAGGCAAACTGCTACATTGCAGTTACATTACTAGAGAGTACCCCATGGTTCAGAGTTCAGACTCCACAGCAGCAGTTACTGGAGCTCCCTGCCCTGGTTCCTCAGCACCTCGGTCCGGCTTGAGCCCACCCAGGAAGGCCTTTTCCCCTGCAGTTTTCACCAAGGCAGGGAGGTTTTATAGACGTGAATAAGAAGTGCCCACGCACAAGTCCTGATGATGCTGGGGCTGGCAGAAATCACAAACAAATGGGGAAAAGAGTAAAACCAGAAACACCTCCACTCCCAACATAGATCATCTGTTTCTTCAGATGACTGTGTGTTTCCCTCTTCTTTGTCTTCTGGAAGCAGGACAGATTCAAGTACTGGTGAATCTACCAATGGAAAAGTTAGAAGAAAGAGAGAACAGGAAAGGAGTAAAAGAACAAAAGAAAGAAAGGACAAAAGATGAAACATCAAGAAAAAGAAAGAGAAGGAAGAAAGGAAGAAACAACTATATGATATCACCTTTCCAAGGTCTCATGAAATTCCTGTTGAATTTATTTTATGATACTTTTAGTTTGGGTTTACATTTTTACTGGTTTGTCAAGACTATGGCAGGTACAGTGTCCAATATGTTAAAGAAAAAACTCTATCCAATAAAGAGGGAATATGCAGGGAAGGGCAGTTGGGGGTGACCGGGCGAGGAGGGGAGCAGTTAGGCATCAATTAGGCTGGGAGGGGAGTGGTTAGAGGGTGATCAGGCTGGCAGGCAGAAGGGGTTAGAGGGAATTAGGCAGGCAGACAGGCCAGCGGTTGAGAGCCAGCAGTCCTGGATTATGAGAGGGATGTCCAGATTGTGGGATCAGGCCTAAACTGGCAGTTAGACATCCTTTGAGGGGTTCCAGATTGGACAGGGTGCAGGTTGGGCTGAGAGACACCCTTCTCCCAGTGCATAAATTTCATGCACCGGGTCTCTGGTGTGTGTGTGTGTGCGTGTGTATAAATTCTCATCTGAGGATATGATTTTATTGATTTAAAAGAGAGAGTGAGAGAGTTTCAGAAACATGAATCAGTTGCTTCATTTATGTGCCCTAACCAAGAATCGAACTCAAAACTTTCAGTGTGTTTGATGAGGCTCCAACCAACTGAGCCAACCAGCCAGGGCAGATATAATAATTTTTTATTGCCTTCTTGAACCATGATAAAAACCAAAGACAAAATTCTTATTAGACTTATTTTACAAACAATAAGTTAGAGGATATAGACTATAAGGACTTTCCTGAAAGTAGAACTGGCAAATTTGTCATTCTTGCCCTCATAGTCAAGCAATTACTCTTTCACTGTGTTCCTATACATTTCTATTCATCCCTCTGTTGTAGTCCTTAGCAAGTTGAATTGAAAATAGTTGTCTTGATGTGTCTCCTTTGCAGTGCTAACTGGATTCCTTTCTGAAGTTAAGGCTTTATAGGCCCAGGATTTGGTATTGTTCTTGATATTTAAATGTTTCCTGAGTAAATGAAGTAATCAAGCAATGGGGAAAAAAATCTAGTTTAAGAAGAAAAAGGAGCACGAGCTAACATTTAATGGGTACTTATACTATTTATCAGACATTATGCTAGAGTCTACAAAGCTCATTCAGAATTATTTAGTGAGTTTTATAAAAACTTGTTTTGCCCAGTTGGCATGGCTCAGTGGTTGAGGATCGACCTAAAAACCAGAGCACGGTTCAATTCCTGCTTGAGGGTTCCAATCATTGACTCTTTTTCTCTCATCAGTGATGTTTCCCTCTTTTTCCCTCTCCCTTCTTCTCTGAAATCAATAAAAATGTATTTTTTAAAAACCTGTTTTTATCAAACATTTATGTTACATAAAATATAACACTTTAACCAAATAAAGTCTACATTTAAACTTTCAGGAATTTGATGCTTGCTGAAGACTTATTATGCAAATTGTTAAAGATGCATTTCTTATCATATAATAAAGAAGTGATATGCAAATTGACCTTCGTGCCTGCACAGAAGATGGCCACCTCCCTATGGTCACAAGATGGCCACCGAAAGATGGCTGGCAGGGGAGGGCAGTTGTGTGCAATCAGGCCTGCAGAGGAGGGCAGTTAGGGGCAATTGGGCTGGCAGGGAAGTGCAGTTGGGGCCAATTGGGACAGCAGGGGAGGGGTTAGGGGTGATCAGGTTGGCAGGAAGAAGCACTTAGGGGCAATCAGGGAGGCAGGCAGGTGAACACTTGAGAGCCAGCAGTCCCAAACTGTGAGAGGAATATCTGACTGCATGCCTAAACCAGAAAGGGTGCAGGCTAGGCTGAGGGATACCCCCTCCCCGACAGTGAACAAATTTCATGCACCGGGCCTCTAGTGTATCCTAGCTAATAAAAGAGTAATATGCAAATTAACTGTACTTCCAATCAAGCCACGCCCACCAGCCGAACAGGAGCAAATAAACCCCAACCAAGATGGCTGCAGCTGCTGAGAGCAAGAGGGAGGCTTGGGTTTCCCTGGCAAAGGAGGAAGCCAAGCTTTCCACCTGCCATTGCCGGCCTAGGCCTCCACTCAGTGCTACAAAGTTTCAATTATAGAAAATATATCACAACAGAAATGGTGGCAGCCACGGAGCTGGAGAGAGCAGGGGCTAGGGTTGCCTGGCGATGAAGGAAGACAAGCTTCTGAAGCTCTAGTGCCTAGGCCTCCACTCTAGGCTACAAAGTTTCAATTACAGAATTTAAATAAATCCAAACAGAAATGGCTGTCACCAGGAAGTGAGCAGAAGGCTTGGCTCCACTCCAGGCTACAAAGTTTCAATTGTAGGACATAAATTAATCCCAGGGTCTCCACTTGGGTCACTGGAGGGCGTCACTGACCTGCAAACCACCACAGGCCCCTTGCTCAGACTGCTCCATGCCCCAAGGGAACCCCACCCTGATCCAAGACACTCTTCAGGGCAAACCAGTTGGCCCCCACCCATGCACCAGGCTTCTATCCTATCTAATAAAAGAGTAATTTGCAGCCAAAGTTTGGCTCAGTGGATAGAGCGTCGGCCTGCGGACTGAAAGGTCCCAGGGTCGATTCCGGTCAAGGGCATGTACCGTGGCTGTGGGCACATCCCCAGCAGGGGGTGTGCAAGAGGCAGCTGATCGATGTTTCTCTCTCATCGATGTTTCTGACTTTCTATCCCTCTCTCTTCCTCTCTGTGGAAGAATCAATAAAATAAAATAAAATAAAATAAAATAAAATAAAATAAAATAAAATAGTAATTTGCAGATTGATCATCACTCCAATACACAAGAGGGCTACCCCCATGTGGTCAAAGATGCTTTCCCCATGTGTACACAAGATGGCCACCACAAGATGGCCAGCAGGGGAGGGCCTTTGGGAGGTTCCAGGCCTGTAAGGGAGAGCAATTGTGGGTGATCAGGCCAGCAGAGGAGGGAAGTTGGGGACAAACAGGCTGGCAGGGAAGCAGTTAGACATCAATTAGGCTGGGAGGGTAGTGGTTAGGGGGTGATCAGGCTGGCAGGCAGAAGCGATTAGGGGCAATCAGGGAGGCAGGCAGGTGAGCAGTTTGGAGCCAGCAGTCCTGGATTGTGAGAAGGATGTCCGACTCCTCGTTCAGGCCCAATCCTACTGGGATCGGGCCTAAACAGGCAGTCAGACATCCCTCAAGGGGTCCCAGATTGGAGAGGATGCAGGCTGGGCTGAGGGACATCCCCCACCTCCCATGCACAAATTTTGTGCACCGGGCCTCTAGTTAATAATAATAAAAAATAGTAAAAACTAACTTAGAATCACAGCAAAAGAGTTCAGCACAGCTAATTTGTTCTCCTTACACAGATGTAAGCCCAGCAGTCTCTGCATTCCTTTTATTCATGTACTTGACAATAACAGTCTCCCTGTTCCATTGTATGCTCTGTTTTATTTTAATCTCCTTAGGTTTCACATAGCAGACTCCTTCAACCCAGTTAAAACAGAAAAGAGACAGGGCGAGAGAGAGACTTCATTATAAGAATTTCAGAAGAGTCTCAGAAACCCCACACTTGTAAAGTAATTGAAATAATCTATAGTAATAAACGGATAATGTGCTAACCAGGGTGGATGTCTTCTAGATGTCCATCAGGACAAAGCCACAATGGCTGCGAGGCCCGAGGCTCAGGCAGCCATGGGCTCAGGTAACTGCAAAGCCTGGGCTCACAGCAGCCATGGGCTCACAGTAGCCGTGACTCAGGCAGCTGTGAACCCCAGCACCTGTGTGGCCTGGAGCTCTAGCCTTCCAGCTGCTGCAGCCAGCAGTTGCAGCAGCAGTGGGGTGATGGGGGCATGCCTTCCCCTTATCAGCTTGATCATCTCCCACACATTGAGGCCAGAATGCACCTTAGGTCTTCTTCCCATGGGGACTGAGCCTAAGCCATCAGTAGGACATCTCCTGATGGCTCCTGGACTATGAGAGGGGGCAGACCAGGCTGAGGGACTTTCCCCCTCAGTGCATGAATTTTCATGCACTAGGCCTCTAGTCTATAATAACAAAAGCATAATATGCTAATTAGACTGGACATCCTCCCAGATGGCCTCCTGGATGAAGCTGGGGCTGAGAGGAAAGTCCAAGTCCCGAGTGCCTGCCAGCAGCCGGAGGGTGGCCCGGGTCCTGGGTACCGGAGGGAAGCTGGTGCTGGCAGCTAGGGGAAGGAAGGCCTACTCTTGCACAAATTTTGTGCATTAGGCCTCTAGTCAATAATAAAAGCTGTTAACCCAGACAGTATCTGTTGTCATCTATCTAATCTATCTGTCACTTAACTTCTCTCTGATTATGGTCTCTATCTTTTTGATTCTCTGTAATTGTTTTCATCATTCCTATTTGTAATTTCTCTGTTTCTCTTTCCAAGGATAGCTCATCCAGGGATGTTGTACATGTCACATATCTGTATTTATTTTTAGGAACTAACTAGATGACTCTCAGTCCCTCAGAAACAGAATCCGATTAGCTCAGTGTGGTCAGCTATTCACTCTTGACTGGATAGCTGACGACCACTCAAAAGTGGCAAAGGTCTTGAATTATTTTTTTAAAAAAAGGTGTGGGTAGCTAGAGACATCTAGGTGTAAATTTCTCAGAGAAAGAAGATCAGTGTCAATTGAACAGATACCCCAATAATTGTCAATCCATACAGATGTTTATCCATTTCTTTATGTGGAACCCAGTTAGAGTGTCTGTGTATTATAATTACTAAAAATATATATTTCAGAGAGGAAGGGAGAGGAAGAGAGAGAGATGAGAGAGAATCATTGGTTGGCTGTCTACTGCATGCCTCTCATTGGGGATCAAGACTGCAACCCAGGCATGTGCCCTGACCGAGAATCTAACCAGGACCTCATGGTCCATAAGTCAATGCTCAATCACTGAGCCACACTGGCTGAGCTGTATGTTATAATTTTAACAGATAAAGAAAAAGAAAATTGGAAACGCATGGAAGACCAAAGACCTATGTCTATGTCTTAGAACAAAATATTTTAACAAGTTCAACGTGGAATAATGTTGGAATACTTCTGCAGTGTAAGAAAAGAGATCCACTTGACTTGCACTACTGGAGCATCATTTGTCAAGTAACTCAGGTTTAGTGAAATGAGATCTACTTAGTTATATGGTTATTAATAATTACTATAATTGTAATGTTGAAAACATTTGTTGTTTCTCAATTCTAGAATATAAAGTATAGATAAAGCATCAAATATTTAATTAATTATAATAGTGGTATGGAATTTAAATGGTCTGAATTTGGTCAATGTAAAAATAATGGCACTGTTAATAGAACTAAAGTATAGAGAATGAAAGTTGTGAAGAAGCACTTATTTTCTTAATAATGAGATATAAGGCGTTAATGTAATCTTTCTGAATAAAACACGATATATACTAATAACTAATAAAAATGTAAGGGGGTAGTAATCAACTGAAAGTAAAAAGTGAGCATAAATTTATCAAATTCATCAGCTTCTACATGAAAAAATAAAAAGTTATTTTAAGTTATAAATTTTGGGATTTACAATTGTTAAACAATTATAAGATGTTAATGCAAAATCTACCTATCTGTACCCATGTCTGTCTATTTATCTATGTATGTATGTATGTATGTATGTATATAAAAGCCTAAGTGACCAAACAACTAGATGACCCGATGACAGGATGACCGCTGGTAGCTATGACACACACTGACCACCAGGGGGCAGACATTAAATGCAGAAGCTTCCCCCTGGTGGTCAGTGTGCTCCCACACCAGGAGCACTACTCAGCTGATAAGACAGGCACTAGACACTGGGCTAATTGCTGGCAAGCACAGCTGCAGAGACGTGAGCCTTTCCCACAGACATTCCCCTTCTGCACCGAGCTGCAGTGGTGGCAGGTGCAGTGGGGCCAGGATGAACGGGAGCAGCACAGCACCCAGCCTGGGCTCGGGCTCCTCCCCCTCAGCCTGCCGTTTCATGCACTACTTTGTTCTGTGCGGGGATCAAAGTGAACAGCAGGCTGGAGCCCAATGAGCTGGAAGCTCAGAGATCCACTGATTCCCCACAGGCTATTCCAAGGGACCCCGCGGTGCACAAAACTGTGCACTGGGCCTCTAGTAGAAGTATGAATGCACAGTTTAGCATAGTGTTGCAAGTTAGGGGCCAACCAGCCAATTCTTGTAAGAATCCTTTTTTTGTTTTTTTATATCCAGGACAATATTTGTAAAAAGAAAGAAGCTTAACCAAAACATTCATTTTTCTGTTTTTTCTTAGAAAAAAGAGTGGAGAATGATCTAGCAATACTGAGGTTACAATCCTGCATGGGAAAAATTGGCCAAAACTGGCAAACAGCCTTCCATTAGATGGAGCCTGTGCTAGTTTGTTGGCCACACCCTCTAGTCCTCCAGCTAAGCTACTTGTGGCCTGCTTGATCTGTTTATACTTCCTGCCTGGTTATGAAATTGGAGCTTATGGCTTCTCATTGAGGGTTACAAAGTTAAATACCAGAAGAACTACATGTGTGTCAGGTAGTTAACTCTGGGATCAAGGGTGGGAAGAGTATAATTTGGAAGATAATAATCTTTCACTTCTAACCTTTAGTACAGCCTGAACCAACCCTTTTATTTCTCTTTTTCTCTACATATGTCTCTGTCTATTTCTATGTTTTATCAGGCTCAAGTCTGACCACAGACTGATTCAAAGGTAAAGCCCCAGAAGAAATGAAGAGAACCCATGCTAATGAAAGGGTCAAATGGAAGCGAATGATGGTTTTCAAGGCAATGAGTGGTTCAGTACTAAGGGTCCACTGATGCTCTCAGAACACCTATTTGCTGTTGGAAGTCATGCAATGTGTATCTGATCCTGCTTGTGGTTCACTGTCGGCTCTCATAAGTAACCACGTGCTCCTCTACACTTCCAGCCTTCCTTCCAGGATGTTGCAATTAGGTGACTAGATTGTACCAGATGGGATGTGGGCAGATATGATGTAAGCACTCCCAAGCCTGGCCCATAAACTCTTCCCAAGCAATCCTTCAGATCTTTTTTTCCTTTCTCAGCAACCTGGAAGCCAGGTGTTCAAGATGTCTTAACAATAAGACGAAGAGAGCCTATCTGACCCAGCCTGGACATGATGTGAAATACGCCTTTGCTGTGTTAAGCAATTGAGATTTGGGGATTGTCTGTACTGGCAGTTATTGCTAATTACCTAACTTAGTGGCTCTCAAATTTAGCATGTTTCAAAATCACCAGCGGGTTTGTTAAAACAGATTGCTCAGAGGTGATTTAATATTAAGTCTCCCACATAACAACATTGAAGCAATGCTTATTGTAACTCCACTGAACTGAAATAAACTTGTAAGAATGGGTGATGCCAGATTTCCAAGATGAAACATAATGGTGCACTTATCCACACTGAGATGACTAAAGCAGGCTGGTAAGTGATGACTTCAGGTTACCTCGCAATTTCAATTGCAGCATAATTATGCTCTTCTGGGAAACCAGAGGGCAGAGAGATCAGCTTCCTATGAAGTCATCCCATTAAGTAAAAGCATGGGTCAGTTTGCAGGTAGGAAAAAAAGACAGAAAACATAACCAGACTCTGCAAACAATGGTTCAGTGAGATCTTGGCAAAGTAGTATACTGGAAGCATGGATAAGTGCCACAATCTCATACCTATTAGTATCTCCTGTAACAATTCTGAATAGGAACTATTCACTTCTGAATAGGAGCAATAATAAAAAGTTAACTGCCAGAGAAGGGAAAATACCCAACAAAAATCCTACTATTTTATGTCAAGAACATTGGCAGCAAATGAATGCATTTCTAATGACCTAGAAGTCACAGATTCAAACCTAGAAATTAAAATCAGATACTAGACAAAATTAAATTTTATTATTTCCAATATGAAAAATGTGCATCTATATGATAGGTATTTCTAACAACAGTGATTTGACTATATTACCTAATTTTTCACTATTCCTTTTCAAAAGGTAGTTCTGCATTTTCTTCAGACTCTCTACCATAAGCCACACAAACTAGTCTTTCTTGTCCCATATAATAAGAGTATAATATGCAAATTGCCCCCTTGGCGGTCCTTAGACTGGGAGTGTGACCCAGAGATCAGGAATTCCACCGCTCACTGTGATGTGTGCTGACCACCAGTAGGCAGTGATCAACCTCCTGTGGCGCTCAGGAGGGGGCTATGGCCTTTTGCTGGCTACCTGGGCACGGAGGTGACAGGGATAGAGGTGCAGTGAGAATGCGGGATGTCTGCTGAACTTGCTCTCATTTCCCCTGCTACCCTCTACCAGGACAGTATGTTTCCCAAAAACTACTTTATGTGTTTTATTTGTTACTCTTACTTTCTTGAATAGATGTGATCTCAGGAAATTCCTGCTTGGACATGGCTATTAATATTTCTGAGAAAAACTTTGTTAGTATAAGTTAGTAATTGAGAGTCAAATGAGAATGTTTTGATTACATTATTTGATTTTTTCTATTCTATTTGCAATCCAATGGGATATTTGTTTTCAAGTTATTAATTATTCACAATTAAATTCTAAATCTTATTTAGAAGCCATTTGTTGTCTTTAAGTCTACAGGAAATAAATAAATAACATACATAAATAAATAATATTATCTGTCCTCTTGAAGAAATTTGAATATAGAAAATGATTAACTAAAATTATTTTCATTACAGGTTTGATATTAAAAAACCTCAAATATTTCAAACTACTCAGAAAAAAGTAGTCTTTTTATTGACCATCTACTCTCTACAAAGTATTGTCTTAGATGCTGAGGAAGATTTATTTATTTAGAGTATCATTTTTTTAATTGTGTAAGGTATTACATATAATAGTACATATGTCTCCTTTTTTCCCCCATTGACTTCCCCCCTATCTTCCCTACCCCCCAGCACATGGCCTCACCTGCCCCCCCCCCCCCACAGAGTGTCTTGTATCCATTGGTTATACTTTTATGCATGCATACAAGTCCTTTGGTTGATCTTTTGCAGCGCCCTCCCCCCCGCCCCCCAATCTGCCCTTCCCACTGTAGATTGCTTCTTTGCCTCTGTATCTATTTTTACCCTTTTCTTTAAAAAAAATTGCCTCTGCAGACAAGAAATAAACATATGGGAACAAGAAATGTTTGAGTCCCAATTTCAATGTCCAATAGTTCTGAATCCCAGTGTCAATGTCCAACAGTTTCTTATGTGTGCATGTCAGCAATGATATCTGGATGGTAGATAAATGTTGGCAATACAGGTCCAACCCTCTCTGGTTTTGTCCTGGGCAACCTGCAGTGACACATGGCTGCTGACTGCTAGCATGGCAAGGTACCATTGGCGTCTTCCATCTCTGGACTGTTTCTGCTCTTGTATTCGTGGTTGGAGCAGACCTGTCAATTCTTCTCTGTTGTAGGAATGAACATGGTCTTGGAGTTATTTTCTGAAAATATACAAACATATTCTCAACCGAAAGTTAATAAAGGAATCTTTTCTATAAATTTGACTTGGGATCCTTTTTATTTTTGCCCAATTTTCCTTTGGCTTATTTTGATACTGAGTGTTTTTCATGGGTGTCTTGCTGTTAGCATTACAAATGAAAGTTAATTTTCTAAAGTAAAAATTTTCTAGATGTACTTTACTTACAGGATATTTTTCCTAACCTGATATTACCCTACTATCCCTCCTTTTTTGATTAATGAAGTATTTTGGAGATTTTATAATACAGTCTTGATAACTTTAAATTTTGATTTTTTTGCACACAAATATGCCTGCTTTAGGTTCATTGCATGTTAAGCAATTTTACCATTAAATAAACTACCAATAGAAATTTTAGTTAATACTTTAGGAACAGCTTTTTGTCCTGTACAATTACATTTTTTTGAATATTTACTTATTTCAATTAGTCAATTTAAATTAATCTGAAAACTTGACTACTATTTCATGTCAAATTTAATACTCTAACAACAATCTTAGTTTACCCTGTAAATATTAGTGGAAAGGATTACTTGCATTCTTGAGTAGGCACTGAGCATTCTTGGTGCTAGGCTAGATTTAGATATAGAGTAACTGCTGTCAGACAAGTCTCTCTCTCTTACCTTGGTCTCAATCTGGGCTGGGCCAAGTCTCTGTCTGTTACCTAAGTCCCAATCTGTGCTGGGCATGGGAAGTGAAGCAGCCCTGGGGGTAGGAGATCTCCCTCAGAAGGAGTGAGGGTTCATGTCACTGCAAGATTGGGGGCAGACGGTGAGGTTCTATGCCCCACCTCTGTTGACCCCCAAGTTCTCTCCTGATGGCCCTTCTGCAACTGTGCCTGTCTTAGGTTGTTCCTTTCCTGAGGAATCTTACCCATCTCTGGCTAACCAGCCATCCTCCAGAGCCAAGCAGGATTATGTGAGGTTCAGTTCTGTCTCCTTGGTAGGCTATGCCCCATGGCCTTCATGCCCAGAACCTGCCATGGGATCCCCTCTCCTGCTGGCAGGGCCCTGACACTGGTCAGATATACAGGGTGAGGCAAAAGTAGGTTTACAGTTATTAGACTGTGAAACAGAGTTTATTCATTTACTAGAGGCCTGCACCCTCTCCAATATGGGATCCCTCTCACAATCCAGGACAACTGGCTCCCAACTGCTCACCTGCCTACCTTCCTGATTGCCCCTAAGCACTTATGCCTGCCAGCCTGATCACCCCCTATCATTCCCCTTCCAGCATAATCGGTGCCTAACTGCTCCCTAGCCAGCCCAATTGCCCCTAACTGCCTTCTCCTGTTGGCCTGGTCTCCCCACAACAGCCCCCCTTGGCTGGCCTGGTCACTCCCTCCCAAATGCCCTCCTCTGCAGGCCTGGGTCCCCCACAACTGTCCTCCACTACAGGCCTGGTTCCCACCCACAACTGCCCTCTCCTGCAAGCTTGCCCCCCCCCCAACTGCTCTCCTCTGAAGGCATTCCCCCAGGGCATGCAATACTGTTGCCCCCCCCAATTACCCTCCCTTGCTGGCCTGGTCACTCCCAACTGCCCTATTCTGCTGGCCCAGTCACCGCTTACTACCCTCCCCTGATAGCCTGGTCCCCTCCAATTGTCTTCCACTGCAGGCCTGGTATCCCCCAACTGCTCTCCTCTGCATGCCTGCTCCCCCAAGTGCCCTCCGCTGCAGTCCTAGTGTCCCCAAAGTGCCATCCCCTGCTGACCTGTCCCCCCCAACTGCTCTCCCTTATAGGCCTGGGTCCCCCCTAACTGTCCACAACTGCCCTCCCCTGCAGGCCATCTTGTGGCAGCCATCTTTGATAGCATAGGGGTGGCAATCTTGTGTCTTGGAGTGACAGTCAATTTGCATATTACTCTTTTATTAGATAGGACTAGAAACCTGTTGCATGAAATTCATGATGGGGGTGGGGGGGGGGTGGAGGGAGGTCCCTTCAGCCCAGCCCATACCCTCTACAATCCAGGACCCCTCAGGGGATGTTCAACTGCCAGTTTAGGCCCAATCCCTGGGATCGGGCCTAAACCAGCAGTCAGACATTCCTCTCACAATCTAGGACTGCTGGCTCCTAACTGCTCACCTGCCTGTCTGCCTGATCACCCCTAACTTCCCCCCTACCAATCTGATCACCCCTAACCACCTCTGCCTGGGGCCTGATTGCCCCTAACTGCCCCCTCTGCTGGCCTGGTTTCCCCCAACTGTCCCCCTGCCAGCCTGGTCACACCCAACTGCCCCTGCCAGCCTGATTTCCCCCAACTACCACTTCCACTGGCCTGGTCACCCCAAACTGCCCCCACTGCAGGCCTGGTCAGTCCATGCAGCCTGCTGTCCAGTCGTTTGGTCATCCCTCAATAATCCCCCTACCAACCTGTTCACCTCACACAGCCTGCTATTTGGTCATCCATCTGCTCGTTAAGGTCATGATGGTCCTGACGTCTTATATATTAGGATTACTTACTAGAGGCCCGATGCATGAAATTCATGCAAGAGTAGGCTTTCCTTCTCCCAGCTGCCAGCACCAGTTTCTCTCTGGCACCCGGGACCTAGGTTTGCTTCCCTCCAGCCACCAGCAGGCACCTTGGAACCAGACTGGCTTCCCTCTGGCCACCCACAGGCCCCCAGGCCTCTGGCTGGTTTCCTTCTGCCTGCCCACAGGCACCCTGGAACCCAGGATTCCCTTCATCCCTGCCTTCATCCAGAATGACATCCAGAAGAATGTCAGGAATGATGTCTGGAAGGATATCCAGACTAATTAGCATATTATCCTTTTATTATTATAGATTAATCACTAGAGGCCCGGTGTATGAAATTTATGCACTCGGAGATGTCCCTCAGCCCAGCCTGTGCCCTCTTGCAGTCTAGGATCCCTTGGCGTATGTCCAACTGATGGCTGAGGCCCATTCTCCAGGGGGAGCTGGCCTAAGCTGTCATTTGGACATCCTTAGTGCTGCTGTGGGGGCAAGAGAGGATACTGCCACCATTGCTGCACTTGCCAGCCATGAGCCTGACTTCTGGCTGAGCGGTGCTCTCCTTGTGGGATTAGGCCAAAATTAGCTCTCTGACATCCCCCAAGGGATCCCGGATTTCGAGAGGGTGCAGGCCAGGATGAGGGACCCCACTAGTGCACAATCAGGGCTGAGGAGAGACACAGGAGGTCAGCCAGCTGAGGAGGGACTGCAGGAGGGCTCCAGGGTGTGTCCAGTCCATCTCACTCAGTCCCCAATCAGCCATACCTCAGCTGCAAGCTAACCTACTGGTCAGAGCATCTACTCCCTGGTGGTCAGTACACATCATAGCAACTGGTTGACCAGTTAACTGCCCCCTGGTGGTCAGTGCATGTTATAGCAAGCAGTTGTGGCCTCAGCATATCATTAGCATATACTCTTTGGTTAAGCACCCAACTGGACGACCAGACACTTAGCATATTAGGCTTTTATTATATAAGACTAGGGGCCCAGTGCATGAAATTCATGCACTGGGGGTTGATGGTCCTTCAGCCTAAACTGCCCCTTCTCACATACTGGGAGTCCTCAGGGGATGTCCTACTGGCGGCTTACAGAGGCTTTTAGCCTTGGGCAGGGGACCTTGGCCAGGGGAACCCCAGTGCTCTGCGATCCATCAATAGCTGGCTCCATCCTTGACACAGCCTGCCCAGGCCAAAAGCCTCTGGCTGTGGCTTTTGGCCTGGGCAGGGGACCCTCAAGCCCCTCAGGTTGCTGGCTCTGCCCCTGCCCCCTTGGCTCTGATCTGATGACTTACCTAACAGTAACTTGGGTGCCAGGATGTTCCTGGGACATAGCACTGAGTGCCTATGTATGCAAATTATCCGCCATCTTTGTTGGGTTAATTTGCATACTCACCCTGATTGGCTATGGGCGTAGCAGAGGTAAGGTCAATTTACATGTTTGTCTATTATTAGGTAAGATTGTATTATTTTCCATACAAACAACTGTAAACCTACTTTTGTCCCACCCTATAAAGAAGAAAGTCAGAAGATGGGGCTTATTTAGGAAAAGTTGTTACTATACTTGAATTTAAAAATGCCAGTGGGACATACTAGGAGAAATGCAGAGCAGGCAAATGTGAAAATAGAGCTGAAGCTCAAAAGAGAGCTGGGTTAGTGTTAAAGATTTGGAAATGGTTAAATTCAGGGTGAGTGAAATCATTACATAAAAGAGTATAGTGATAGAAAGGTAGAGAGCTAGTAATTATTTGGGACTAGCATATCCCCCAATTACTTCATTTATACTATATTAACACACAGGCACAGCTCCCAGAAACACCATAATAGTGAGAATGGTCAACAATTTCAAATGTTACAAAAAGAAGCAGATCTATTGGTGGTAAAAACAGTACCAGGCATTAGATCAGTGGAGTCAGACTGGACCTTGGTTAAGCAATCTTAGTACTTGAGTTCAGGCTAAGAAAGAATTCAGATCCAAGATTCAAACTGTAAAAGTTTATTTAGAGAGTCACAGAGGTAGCGTAGTGAGCCATAGAAGAAATGGGTTCAGAAAACAAATTACAGAGGCAAACTAAGGGCCCTTGGAGCTTAGGAGAAAGAGAGCGGCAAAAAAAAAAAAAAAAATGTAGCTGGGCAAAGGCAATGGAGAAAGGCGAAGGTGTGCTGCATACTGGGTCAACCATCTTGAGGGTATTCATCTGGGGACATCAGGAGAAGATCCCAATAGAATATTCATCAGCTAATCCTGATGTCAACCACTGTCTATTTTTGCTGCTTTTGGAGCTGAAAAACAACTGAGGCCTAGATGTTATCTCTAGAGGTTAATGCTTAAGAGATTGGTCATGCAAGGCCCTGCATACAAGTCACATAAGGCCACTCTTTGGTCCCTGAAAGTGATCTACCACACGACTAGAAACATGCCAGAGGAAAGGCCCGGGAAGGGGCCAAACTGAATGATCAATGATATACTAGGGCAGTGGTCGGCAAACTGCGCCTTTGTTGACTAATGAGTTTGCCAACTACTGACTTAGACTTACAGGCTGTTGTTGTTCCTTGTCATTAAGCCCCTATACTAGTGGTCGGCAAACTCATTAGTCAACAGAGCGGCAAACTGCAGCTTGGGAGCTGTATGTGGCTTGCGAGCCGCAGTTTGCCGACCACTGTTAGGGGACGAAAGGTTACCCTGGGGATGAGGTCCTTGTTTTCCCATTGCTAGGCACCTGGGGCTTTCTGCCCTGGTGACTTCCTGTACCTGGCCTAACATCCTTGTTCTGCTCATGTGACTCTTAACTGCTTACCACAGGTTTGAGGATTTCTATTTGAATTTGTGATTAAAGTCCTGGTTGAGAGAATCTACTTAAGTAGTTTTTTTATTTCTGTATTTTAGATGTAGATTTTGCAATTATCTAGATTATCTAACAGAGTTGGAAATCAAATTGGATAACTCCTAATTAAGCCAAATCCACCTGGAATCTGAGTCATTCATTTGGATTTCCTGGAGTTGCTTGAGCTCCATGTCTTCTAGCTATAATCTAAGCTTCTTAAGGGTAAGGGCTTTGATCTTACAGGTGCTTGACCTTTAAAAGAAGCTTAACCTTTTTTTGTTAAATATAGTAGTTGAATGAAAATTCCAAGGATCCAGCATAATGTGTGTTCCATGGCCTGTAGAATGTTGAAGAATTCAAAACTAGGATAATAAAGATGATTTAGAGGCCTTTATATTTAGCAGTGAGTCAGTCTTGTCACTGCTACCAGAAAGCCATGTTTCATGCATTAATTAACTATTATTCTCAAGTCTATAGACACAGACAGATTTAGTCGCTTCTAGAAGATCATGATGTGTCAGCAGGAGGCCAAAGCCTGAAGGAACTGGCTTACCCCTGAGCTCTGCCTGCAGCCTACCAGGGAGGCTCCAGACTTCTCAGGGGACAAGCTAAGGTTTTCCTAAGGTTTGTTTGTTTTTTTATAAGAGCAACTCAGGGGAAACATGCACTTTTAAATGAGGAAGAATTACAAATGCTGCTGTTATCTTTAAAAAAATTATATGAAACCTTCTTTATTTATGAAAGTGGGAATTCTTCACAGAAATATAAAGCATATCCTACCCCCTGCCACCATACCAGAAATAAACATTTACAGCATAATCAGCAAGTACGTGAAAAATACTATACTACTTACTTGTGTTTTATCTAGCACCTCTAACATGATTAAGTGAATCGTTGCCGCCCCTTGTAAGAGGTTTATTAGATATTGATTTAAAAGCTTCATTTCTTGAATAACAACTAAGAATTAGCAAGGCTAAGTTACCTTACAGCATCTTTTTTGGCTTCACTGCAATCTTAAAACAGGGCACGGAAGAGTTAACCTAAGGCCCAGACAGTCCCCTGCTGATCAGTAATGAGTGAGAGCTGCAGCTGAATGTCACTAGCTCCTTGTGAACTTGGATAACCTAGCTGAGCCCTTTGCTTGCCAGAGCTAGAGGAGGTAATCAGCTTGACCCATGTGAACTTCCTGAGCTTGTGCTCTGTCCTGCATCAAGAAGCTTTTTTTTTTTTTTTTAATAAGACTCCCATAGGCTGCTCAGTTGAACTAAACCTGAGTCAGCCTTAAGAGGAAACATAAATTAGTCAATGCTGGTTACAGATTGTGCAATATAGTAGGTGCCTTAAAAAAATTAATGGGAACACATCCTGGAAACCTCAAAAAGATTTCCAGGAACAGTTATGACATCTGCCCTTCCAGTGTTATTAAAATAAATTGAAGGTTATATAATAGTTCTGTCAGCACTTCACATTTCTTTGTGGAGTTGTGTTTCATCAAATGCTTTCACCTTTTTGGGACTGGTATATTGATTTACTTTTGCTTTATTGTTTACTTGTCACTATCTTCATTGCATAGTCCCAAGAATGCCATATTCACAAAGTTTGCATTATAGCCTGAGTATATTTCATAAGATTTTCATTGAAATTTTAAAGAGCATTTCATCCTTATCCTGTTCAATAAAAGAAACTTGAACAATTACTTAACTCCTCTCTGTCTATCTGAGTCTAAATACATTGTTATTAAAAGATTGTTGTTCATAAGCTGGAAGAGTGGATGCTAATTCTGCTGTTAATGCAGAACTTACATAACCATGCAGACTTCAGCACAACAGTGTTTCTTATAAAGTAGGAAAATGTGATTTGAATAATGAAGATTAACTTATCATAGACAATACAGATCCATAAATAAATAAGTCTCATAACAAACATAGCATTTACAGTCCCAAGAAAATAGGGCTTTAATTTTTTTAAATATATTTTATTGATTTTTTTACAGAGAGGAAAGGAGAGGGATAGAAAGTTGGAAACATCGATGAAAGAGAAACATTGATCAGCTGCCTCTTGCACACCCCCCACTGGGCATGTGCCCGCAGCCAAGGTACATGCCCTTGACCGGAATCGAACCTGGGACCCTTCAGTCCGCAGGCTGATGCTCTGTCCACTGAGCCAAACTAGTTTCGGCAATAGGGCTTTAATTTAACAAAAAGATCCCATTGACTTTTACTCAAAATGATGTTCAAATATTCCAAGTCACAGGCCCATTTTTCCACCCAGCAGCCAGAGTTTTCATGCTCACCTTAGAACAAATTTACCACTATGTGTATTTATTAATGGATTTGGTCCAGAGTAATAAATTACATGCTATTATTTTCCTTAGTTTTTATAATAATTTAAAATTCTTATTAAATAATTGCTCCAGAGTGGGCAAATTCTTTATCAAATACTATTAGCCACCATCAATATTACTTGAAGGTTGAAAGGGACCAGGAAGAGGCAGCTTCAGATGAGCAAAAGAAACAAGCATCGTTGGAAACCACAACCTGCAGTCCAATCTGTACATTGCTGTGTAGCCAGCCTTCTTTGGACAAGCACATGTGGTTAGACTACGGGAAAAAGAAAGGCTGCAGACAATTCTATATTAAGCCTAATAATATACTCTCAACTTAGTCCTAAGATAAACAACACAATTATGAACCCTAAAACCAGCTGAATCGAGAGATGGTAGAGATTACTTGAGGGAGATGACACCAATGTATATATATGACCACAACTGTCAAACACACACCCAGAAAGACTGCACTTTATCCAGACCCGCCTGTTTCTGGCTCCAGCGTCTTGTAACACATGACAGCTTGAGCGTCTCTGAACAAGTATCTTAAGAGTACAAGTTCCAAAGGAGGCTGATTTTTCAAAATATATGCCATGTGCCCAAATAAATCTATCAAGACTGGGCTCTGACAACTACGTTACACTAACAAAGTATATTTCCCTTGCTGATTTCAAAAGCCCATTAAGATCAGATCAAAAAATAACTATTTATTTTAACAAAGTTAAATTTGTACACAGAGTTCCTTCTAGTAAGTGTCACAGTTTGTTTTACCCTTAGAATACTTCTTTTTACAAAGATTCATAGAATTAATTTCTTTGAAAGTACAAAAGAGCAAATCCGCTTTATCTAATCAGATCACATCCCAGCAGCAAAGAACCTCACTGCTCTATTTGCAGTGTCTCTTCTTTTGCTCCTTTGTCCTTCGCCACCAGCACCACCACCCACACTTTCCTGAAGGAAGAAGAATTTTGTCAAAAGATTTCCTGGCAAATCAAAGGCATTCTGTGGATGGTAATAGTATGCTCTGCGCTGGTGAGACCTAGTTATACAGTGTTTTCCAAAATGAGCTCCCACTGGCTCTGGTCAATCAAATACCTAAAACCTAAAATAAATGAGGAGGCTTCAGAAACTTCTCTGGCAACTAGGTTAAATAAACAAACACACTTAAATTTTGCATAGTTCCATATTTCTATGTTAAAATATAATTTGTACAGATTAGCTGCCAAAATATACTTTGGGGGCTATCCTTATTGAAGTTACAAAATGAGGGTTGTGCTATGTGCAAAGCACTGTAAAGACTAATAACTCGACCATCCCACAAACATTTTGAAGAGCCTCCTCATTTGACTGAGAGAGCAGACTGTGTGATTGGCAAGAGGAAAGAAAGACAATTAAAATATGATCTAAAGGTGGTGCCACTCAGGGAGGACAAAAAGACAAATAACAATGATATGTCATAAAGTTATGTTAATACCTTGGTGAAACTCTGAGCCAAGTGCTTGCTCTTAGCTCCCTGAGATGGGAGAAATCACCACTTCTATCTGAGCTCCTAGGGAAAGGTGCCTCTGCAGAGGTGACTGAGGCCTGAAAGGCTGGGGGCACATAAGATACCAGAGACACCACAATGCCACCCGAGGACTCGGGTTCCAGTGCACAGCCTATGCTGGGTGCTTAGGCTAATTCTAGGTAAAGGGGGAGAACAAAAGAGACTAAAAATTTGAACAATCAATTTTTAAAATGTATTTATTTTGAAAGATTTCAAGCAAAAGTAGATAGAATAATAAAATGATTTCTCAAATGCCCATCACCTACATTTAATGATTATCAAAATTTTGGCACAATTGTTTCATCTGCCTTCTTTTCTCCTTAAGTGTTTTTCCTTCAGGTTTTTTTTTAAATTATTTAAATGTTTTTTTTTCTCCATAACTTGAATTTTTTTGTTCAATGTTATAATTTTGAGATTCATCCACTGCACTGTTTCCTAGGGCTGCCATAACAAATTGCCTCAAACTTGGTGGCTTGCAAAAACAGAAATGTATTCTCTCACAGTTCTGAGGGCTGGAAGCCTGAAATCAAATGTCCACAGGGTGTGCTCCCTCTCTGGCACTCAGGATTCTCGCGGCTCCAGACATTCCTTGTTTTGTGGCTACATAATTTCCATCTCTGCTTCTGTTTTCACATGGCCTCCTGCTCTGTCTGTGTCTTCCTCTGTACAGGGGCACTTGTCATTGGATTTAGGGCCCGCCCTTGTATTCCAAGATGACCTCGTCTCTAAATCCTTATTTACATCTGCAAGGATCCCAAACTGTATGTGCTGAGGGCAAGTTTCCAACCCATGCATTTTCCCAGCTCCCCTGAACATTGGATCACCTGGGCTCTAAGCTCAGCTTGCTGGCAGTTCTGATTATTGAAATAATGGGCATTTCATGTGGCATTGATTTTAATGCTTATCCCACATCAGATAAGCTAGTATTGGGAGGCTGCAGTGGGAGGGAATGGGTCACTGGCTGGGAAGGCAGGAAATCTGGGGTCTGGAGCAAATCCTCAACTGAACCCCAAACTTTAAGAATGATGCTGTTTAGTCCCTGTTTCTCTTCCAAGCCATTTTACCTGATTTAACTGGCAGGGAGATCAGTAAGAAGAAATAACCATGAACCACTCACTTGGTCTGGGCTAGTAATGCACAATAAGATCTTTTACACACACAATTTTTATTTATTACTAAAGTAAATAATCCTACAGAAATTTTCTTTCTGAATTTTTAAAAGAGTATATCCAGACACATTATCAGTTCACCCCTTTTAATATATCTCTAAAAAGGCTTTATATAATCATACTGCTATTATCACAAATCAATTTAATGATAATTCTTAAGTAACATCTAATGGCAAATCATGCTAAACTTCTTCATTTTTTAAAAGACTATGTTTTAATAGTTATTTTACTAAATTGGTGACAGAATTGTTTTTAGAAGCCCAATGCCACCCCAATGGAGCTGAGTAGTATCTCAAAGGCTGTGGGAGTTCCTCGAAAGTCCAGGTTATATCTAATTCCTTATAGACTAGCCCTGTACCTATTAGGGAGAGATAATTCTGACCAGCCTAAATAAATGTTTAAATAACCCTAAATAAATGTTTTACTGAATTGAACTGACTTGAGTTAAATACATCTATACTAATAAAAGGGTAATATGCAAATTGGTCAGGACACCCTTACAGTAACAACCAAACAGCAGGCTGTATGGGGTGACAAGGCTGGCAGAGGGGTTTGTGAGGGGCTACCAAACTACTGAACAGCAAGCTGTATGGGGTAAGCAGACCAGCAGGGGGGTTAGTGAGGGATGACCAAATGACCAAACAGCAAGCTGTGTGGGACAACCAAGCTGTCAGGGGCAGAGAGGGGTGACCAGGCCAATGGGGCAGGGGGGCAATTGGTGGTTACCAGGCTGGCAGGAGGGGGGCAGTTGGAGGCAATTAGGCCAGCAGGGAGGGCTGTGAGGGGTATCCAGGCTGGCAGGGGAGCAGTTAGGGGCAACTAGGCCTGTGGGGGGGCAGTTGGGGTGGTCAGGCCATCAGGAGGGAAGTTAGGGGTGATCAGGAAGGCTGGCAGATGAGCAATTAGGAGCCAGCAGTCCCCGATTATGAGAGGGATATATGACTGAACAGCAGGCTGCATGGGGCGAACCTCACTAACCCCCCTGCTAGCCTTGGATCCCGGATTGGAGAGGGTGCAGACTGGGCTGAGAGGAACCTCCCTCCCCTGTGCACGAATTTTATGCACCGGTCTTCTAGTTTTCTAAATAGGATGATATATCATCAGAACTTAGTTTTAATATAACCTTAGAGGCTCAGGGGTCACATAGAAAAGTCTGTCTTAACAAAAAATCTGTACATTGAAGAACTTGTAATATATGAGATCAACATTGCAGATGTCAGAAAGACTACAAAGCATAAACTGGAACTTTATAGAACAGAAATCCTTAGTTTATAGATTTACTGAAATGACAAGTCTTTGAGGCTTCTGGAATGTGCAAAGAGGCATACTTACCCTAATATAGCTGAATAGACTAATACTGTCTGAATAGTTTGATATCAAAGATGAATTTTTCTCAACCATGTTAAAATGTTCCCTCTAATTATTAAAGACCTGCTTTTAAAATATTATTTCAACAATGCTCTAGGTGAGTTATTCTTGGAAAAGCCTATGTGTTCTCAATACCTAAGAAAAGAAATTACTAGAAGAGAGAAAACTCTATCCAGAAAGAATGGTATCTATCATCTTTGCAAAGTTTCAGCACCTTGCATTTTAAGACATATTTATATATTTCTTATTTCATTGTTTCTCTTTGTTATTCACAAAAAATTAGTACAATTTATAGAGCAAATACTACCTACATTTAACAGGTAAATAAATTAAAGTTCAGCGGAAGTTGCTGCCATAGTCAAAGTATCAAAGCTGGTTATTGGTGGAGGTAAAATTTGAGTCAAGTCTCTTGAAACCAAGAACACCAGAGGTGGTTTCATGTTTCTATCATTTTCTTTATTTTTATTTTCTATTTTTAGTATTGCATTGATTCCACTTGTTCTGTGTCATCAAATCACCTATACAGAGGAGCTGGAAAGCAATGAAGGCTCCCTGTTTTTGTCAATGAGCCAAATAAACTTTAGGCAATCTGAAGCATCCTCAACAGCCTCCACTTCATATTATTATTATACTTAAGGCCCAGTGCACAAATTTGTGAACCAGTGGGGTCCCTTGGCTTGGCCTGTGGGATCAGGCCAAAACCGGTTCTATGACATCCCCTGAGAGGTCCCAGATTGCAAGAGGGTGCACGCCAGGCTGAGGGACCCCATTGATGGGTGCACAATCGGGGCCGGGGAGTGATGTTGTAGGTTGGCCAGTCTGGGAGAGACTATGGGAGGGCTCCAGGATGTGTCCAAACCGTCCTGCTTAGACCCCAGCAGCAAGCTAACCTATTGGTCAAAGTGTCTGGCCCCTGGTGGTCAGTGCATGTCATAGTGAGTGGTTCAGTGGCCTTAGCATATCATTAGCATATTATGCTTTGATTGGTTGAATGGATAACCAATCCATTAGCATATTAAGCTTTTATTATATAGGATATTTGAGGCCCAGTGCATGGATTCATACACTGGTGGGATCCATCAGCTTGGCCTGTGGGGATCGGGTTGACACTGGCTCTCCCACATCCCCTGAGAGTTCCCAGATTGTGAGAGTGCACAGCCCAGGCTGAGGGAACCCATCGGTGCACAATGGGGACTTGGGAGGGATCATGGGAGGGCTTCAAGGTGTGTCTGGCCCATCTTATCCAGTCCCAATCGGGCAGACCCTAGCAGCAAGCTAAACTACTGGTTGGAGTATCTGCCCCCTAGTGGTCAGTGCGCATCATAGTGATTGGTCAAATGGTCGAACAATCAGACACTTAGTATATTAGGCTTTTATTATATAGGATTCTTCAGGTTCCATTATTATTTTTGAAGTTTTCTTCCAAGAAATAAATAGTATCATATTTCCCCATAGAGTGAACCTCTACTAGTAATTGGTTATCCAAAAATATTTGAACTATTTTTACTGTAATTGGTATGTGTGTGTGTATAAATATAGATAGATAAGTAGATAGATTTTAAAGAATTTTTGTTCAATTTGTTCATAGTATCTATAATATGTTTTATATAAATAAATAATCAGATGTTAATACTACACTAAATTTTGAGAATGTTAAATTGTTATATGAAAATCTTTATAATATCATGTTATAGTATTAAAATGAAATGCGTAGCAACAATTAGTTCTGGTTCAATTATTCCAAAGCAAATTATCTTCTATCAATTATTATAAATAAATGTATATGGTCTTTGCATTTTTTAAAACTTTGCTCTTTTAGTTTATTTCTTTTAAAATATATATATTTTTACTGATTTCAGAGAGGAAGGGAGAGGGAGAGAGAGATAGAAACATCAATAATGAGAGAGAATCATTGATCGGCTGCCCCTGCAGTCCCCCTACTGGGGACTGAGCATACAACCCAGGCATGTGCCCTTGACTGGAATTGAACCTGGGAGCCTTCAGTTCACAGGCTAATGCTCTGTCCACTGAGCCAAAATGGCTAGGGCAGTCCTTGCATCATTAATGTGTAAGTTCTGTATTTAGCTTTCTATTATTGTTTCTTGTATGAGATCCATTGTGATCTTATTTACAGTGATACCTGAGTTTCTAATTTGATTTTGTTTTTCTATCCTATATAATAAAAGGCTATTATGCAAATCGACTGAACAGTGGAATGACCAGTCGCTATGACTCACACTGATCACAGGAGGCAGATGCTCAATGAAGGAGCTGCTCCCTGGTGAGCACTGTGCTCCCATAGGGAGTGCACTGCTCAGCTAGAGGCCAGGATCACTGCAGGCCTAAGCTGGCAGTTGGACATCCCCTGAGGACTTCCAGACTGCAAGAAAGTGCAAGAGAGTGCAGGCTGGGCTGAGGGACCCCCCTGAGCACACAAATTTTATTATAAAACTAGAGGCCTGGTGCACAAATTCAGGGCCAATCAGGGCAAGGCTAGCCAAGAGAGGGAATGCAGGAGGTTGGCTGGCCAGTCCTGCCCCTGATTGGGCCAGTTGGCTGGCTGCAGTGTGCATCATAGCAAATGGTCATTCTGGTCATTCTGGTTGTTCTGCTCACTTGGCTTATATATAGATAGATATTTGCTAATTTTTGTGAATTGACTTTTTTATAAGTGCCCTACTGTTTAATAGTCAAGTGCTATAATTTCTAAAACTTGAAGAAATTATTGCAAGATCTGAATGAAGATCATTTTGGGTTCTTTTTTTATCTAAAACTCCCAGAACTTTAATTGTAGGATTGATTAAACCAAGTCTATCTATGGGTGTTTTTTTGTTTCCAGAATCTCAAATGCAGAAGTTTCTAATTGAGATCATGCTCTGTCCTTTCACATTCTTAGGACACTCCACAGCAATAGCTAACAATTTTTAGCTTTCTGTATTTCCTACAAGTGGAATTAGAGTGAGAATGTTCAATCAGCTTTTTCTCTCTTTTTTTCTTTTTTACTTTTAAATGAACTTTCAGTACTTTGAACATTCTTGGAAATGAAGGAAGTTTAGACACTTAGATAGGGGAACTGTGCAGATGTACAAGGCTGAAGTGTTGCACTCCAATTTGGTACAGTTTTTGTTAATGGTCAGTATCAGGGTAGATGTCATTAATATTAAAAATATTCTATAAGAAGAGAATGAGTATATGTTATTAAACTCATTGGGGTTTTTGCATCTCAAACAAAAGAGAATTTTTTAGAATAGTGGAATTATATCATACACAAAATAGATATTATAGACAATTCTTGGTGTCACTAGTGAGTAGCAAGAACACCTTACAAAATGTGGTATTTGAGAAGGATGCTAAGAACTTTACAGTGACTATCTTTATCCCTTTTTGTCTTCACAGTGGTAAGCTAGTGGCCCTGCATAAAATAATAAATAAAGGCTTCTTGCATGAATGAATGCATAGGCCCAGGTTTAGTCTGGAAATAATTATATTTATATGACATGGTATCTCCCAGAAGCTCTTAATTGCTTGAGAAATGGGTGATTTTTTAAAAATATAAACCTGTTATTTATCTAGCTAATCATTTTCAGTGGCTTCTATTTGCCCACATGAATCAACCCAAATTGCCACAGTATGGCATGGAAAGCCCTTGCCCCGTCTTAGACTCCAGCTTTATCTCTTACTTCCCTACTTCCTTCTCTTCCAAATAAATTAAATGCATTATCTTTCTGTGTTTTCATGTATGTGTTCCAGCTTTTATACTCTCCCAGTACCTAGATAATCACTCCTGTCTTTTAATATCACTGCAAAACTCACCTCTTCTGAGAAACCCTGAAACCTTACTCCCTGTGGCCTGGTTGTCTCTCTGTCTCAGTACCTTTTGGAAAGTGGTTTTCCTGTTCTTTATCTCCCTACACTGCTCTCTGCACACCCTGGGCCTTTTTCATCTTTAATCCAAGGTACTCAGCATCATTGTGCCAGGTTCACAGTGGTACTCAAATATGTTTAAGGGAAATAAATGGGGGAAGAGGGAGATAAAAAGAATTGTGGGAGAGGAAAGAAAAAAGAGATAGGCAAACAATTATTATTGGTTCAGACCATTTTTGGGGCCCTGTAAGCCAGAAATTAGTTCTATAGTAAAACAATAGTAAACATTATTTTTTTTAATTACTAAACATGGAACATATCTTTTAAAAAAGTAACATTTTTATATTTTAACTTGTTCATAAAACTTAATAGTAATAATTTTGATATAATTCTTCTTGAGTGATTACATGATTTAAAAAAGCAAAACCAATAATATTCTTATTACAGCCTGCACTTTGGAATCAAAGAAAGCATAAATATTTCCAAGTTTATTTGAGTCCAAAATTGAGATAAAAATCTATTTCAGAAATAACAAAATTCTCACTCCATAATATTTTGTTTAAATACCAAGTGAAAAGTTAATTATTTTGTAATTTTTTATGTGTTTTTGGGTCATGAGATAAGTCTGTTTAACTTCCTCTTTACCACAGGCTGGAGCCTCTTGACTATTTATGGATTTCACTGGTCAGCAAACTCAGCTAAACTGAATAGCTTCCAGCTTCAAGTACCATGGGATTTTAATAGAAGGTGGGCTTTCTTTATACACGGTTGCATTTATGAAAACTTAAGATATGTTTGAATGCCTTTCTTTATAATATGTAAATACGATATATCATTTTGAGGAAAATAACTAGTTATGTTAATCATAAAATTTAACAGTGCAATATAAATCCCCAAGGTAGAGAGAGAGAGAGAGAGGCCAAGCTAGGTCAGAGCTGGGATGGGGAGAGAGGAAAACACAGGAAACCACCACAGACTGTCAATAGGTGGTTCCTTTTTCTCTTCACACATAGTCTCAACTCTTTCCAAATGGCCTAGATTACCAAGAACCTCAACAAAGTTAATAGGCAAATACTGTGTACGGGACAGGAGGATTAGTATTTGACTCCAAATCCTATACAATGAAAGCCCAGCAACCAAAACGGTGAAATGCCCAGAATGACCAGAAACCGGAACACCACGGCCCCTCACCCAGGCTGCCCCGCGCCCCCGGGAATGGTTAGGGGCACCTCTAGGCAACGCGATAGGGTGTGAGTTTGGTGGGGAAAGCTGAGGAAATAGGAAGTTCTTAAGGCTCTGCGGGGTTAGGTGGTAGGTCTGCTGTAGGTTTGGAGTTGTGGGGAGGGAAGAGGAAAACCTGATTGGAAGATGGCTCAGCACAGTACCTTTCTCACTGCGAACCAGACGGCGCCGGCCATGGACCGAATGGGCAGTTGTTTCCTGAGTGCGCTTGGGACTGACATGTTCGTGGCAGCGGCATTACTCCTGAAACTTTAATAATTCCAATAGTTCCAGCGTCAAAGAACAGGAACGTCCTCTCCACTTAGAGGTTTTGGATGTTGCAATGTGATTGACAGAAACACCAGCTAAGGAGGAGCTAGAAAAACCGGAAGAATGAGACCAGAGGATTGTGGGACTCCTGGGCACCTACCGCTAGAATGTGAGCCTTTTCGTGCGCATGTCCGTACTCAGCCCCACAGTCCTCAGTCTCTCAGTATTTGGACGTGACTTCTGGTGGGAAATTGTTTCCATTGAGGTTTGTCGTTCCCTTATAGCGAGGAAGATCAGAATTAAAGGTTTCGTTTGTTACCCCGGTTTGAAGCGGAGGAAAATGGGATAGTGACAAATAAACTTTGGATATGTGAAGGGCAGTTTGTCCAGACTGTTGAGAACTCAGAATTAGAGTTTAATTGGGATAGAAATCCTGCTAATAGCACCTGATGCCTGAAATCTGAGCACTCTACTTTTAGGCTTTCCAGTTCAAGTTTTTTGAGACTGTCTATTAAAATAATCCTGGTTGGAAAGTACAGAACACCATGGCCCCTCGCCCAAGCTGGCACCATCCCCCAGGGAGCATTTAGGGGCAATCAGGCTGGGAGGTGGGTGGTTAGGGGTGATCAGGCAGGCAGGCAGGTGCCCAGTATTGCAAAAGGGGCAGTCAGACATCCCCTGAAAGATCCTGGATTGTGAGAGGGTGCAGGTGGGGCTGAAGGGGACCCCACCCCACCTCTGTGCAAGTATTTCAGGCACCAGGCCTCTAGTATGCAAATAAAAACAACACTTGCATTGATTGTTCACATATGACAGCCTTGGTGTCATTGTAATAATGCCCTTCATAACCATTGCAACTTATAAACATTGAACCTCTCAATGGGAAATCTGCCTAATGCTCAGGACAAGAAACCAGGGCCACAATAAAAACTAAAATAAATTTATTTTACAAGGAAGGGAGGGAGGGAGGGAGGGAGGGAGGGAGGGAGGAAGGCGATTTAGTATAGAACAGCGAGTCTGAGGCAAACTAAGAGCCAGTCCTGAATTTCCAGCTGGTTAAACCATTATGATACTAGACCACATTGCACAATTTGAGCAAAGACAAGTATGAGGGTTGTCCCAGGGCAGACTCTCTGTTTATTTATGAATGTATTTACAGTCTTTCCGAAGCCCTATTGTCCTCATTTCTTTCTCCTGTTTGCAACTTGTAAGCATTTCTGTCTTCCTTTTCTCTTACCTAACCTATTTTTAATGTTACTTTCATTCTTTGATTTGAAATGAGTTCTAGGAGCAACTGAAGAATAAAATAGAATAAAACAGCAGGTTCTAGGTTGCCTGGAAGAATATCTATATTAGGGTATTGGTGCACAGCTTACTAGAGATAACATGAAGGAAGTGCATCAACGCCAAAGAATACTTTACAAAAATATTAAAGATGCTTTCAGCACAAATATCTTCATAACTCATCCCACATGTTAGACTCCCAAATCAATGTGATAGTGATGGAAGTGAGATAATCAATTGATCACGCCCTTTTCAACCTGAACACAGTGGTGAATTTGCACAAACTTACAATGCTGTAAATGAAACCTGTTTTCAATGTGTTTAAGCACACAGGGTATGTCAAGAATCATGTAAGATAGATCTACAGTAGCCGAAACTGGTTTGGCTCAGTGGATAGAGCATTGGCCTGGGGACTGGAGGGTCTTGGGTTCCATTTTGGTCAAGGGCGTGTACCCTGGTTGTAGGCACATCACCAGTGTAGGGTGTGCAGGAGGCAACTGATTGATGTTTCTCTTTCATCGATGTTTCTAACTTTCTATCCCTCTCCCTTCCTCTCTGTAAAAAATCAATGAAATATATTTTTAAACAGGTAGATCTACAGTCAATTTTCAGATTAAAAAAACACATATGATCAATTAAATAAAACTGAGAAGTCTATAAATAAAGTAGAAAAAAAGGTTAGCATGTAATTATTGCCAGCACTTGAGGGAAAGCAAATTTGTTTTAGAAGCGATCAGGAAAGTGGACAAGCGAGTCAGCTACTGAACTTTGAAAGTGAATGCTAGGTATCCAGGAAGATTTTAAAGTTAGAATCTTCTTTATTTATATCTAATTTCATTTAACTTTATTCCCTGATGAAAAAAAAAATTACGACGGAGAACTAAGATGGCGGCAAAGGCAAAACACCTATCTTGCCGTCATAATCAGAAATTTTAATACTACAACTTAACGAAAGAACAAACACCTTCCAGAATCACCAGAAAGCTCGCCGAGTGAAAATTCCACAAATAAAAGTGAAGATAAGACACTGTGACCCGGAGGAGCGCGGCGAACAGCGTTGAAAGATTCGAACGGAGAGAGGTTTGGAGCACACGCCGCGGAGAGGGCGGGCGGCTGAAAACCGGCCAGTTTTCTCGAACAGGGAGACAAAGGCGTCCTACTGGGCTGATTCTCCAGCTCTGGGCGGAGTCCAGAGAACCCACTATCACACGGGGTGAAAACTGGACAGTGGGAGGGCACGCCGAAGCTCGGGGGCTGCCGGGTCTCCCAGCTTGTGGAAAGGCAGCTCGCGCGAACAGCTCAGCTGCGAGGCGCAGAGAGCACACCGAGACTTGCCTCTCATTCGGAAAACCGTCAGACTGCTTTGTTTTACGATCCTGGGTGAGACATTGCGCATGCAGACTCATTTTGGGAAAGTCTGAATTCCCCGCCAACCAGCAGCCGGTGGAGCTCAGCAGCGGCTCTCTCTCAGAGGTGCTGGCGGCCATTGCCCCCGGCACAGAGTCCCTGGGGCCGCACAGGGCGGAGCTAACGCTGTCTGCTTGGCCCGGAGACTCCGCCCACCCAACCTGAGCACAGCTGAGCTTCACAGACAATTGGCCTGGAGGTCAACCCCTCCAAGTGCTAGCAACGATTAACTGAGCTTAACTTCAGCAAGACTGTGCAGCCCATATCCATCTCAGGTAACTGGGGAGGCTGAGCCACTGTCCCTTGTAGCACGTCTACCACACAAAGCTAATTGACCAACTCAGGGAAGCAGCCACCATGCAGCAACATGGAAAGAAATCAGATGTGAAAGAAATGGAGGAAAAAAAACGACTGGACATGGAATTCAGAACCACGGTTATAGGGTTTTTTAAGAGGTTCCAACAAAAGATCGAGGCCTATAAGGAAATAAGCAAGACCACAAAGGAAATGAGTGAGTCCTACAAGAAAATGAACAACACCCTCCAGGATATAAACGAGAGCTGCAAAGAAATTATTAAGACCAACGTGGAAATGAAAGAGTCCTACAAGGAAATGAAAGAAACCCTCAAGGATATAAAGCAGACTCTCAAGGATATGAAAAAGGACCAACCAGAAATTAAGCATACACTGACTGAAACAAAAAATATTATACAAAGACCTGAAAGTGCCCTGGAGCACCCCAGGAACCAAGTTAAAGATTTGAAATACAAAGAGGTAAAATCCACTCAGCTGAAAAAGCAAGAAACCAAAAGAATCCAAAACATTGAAGATAGTGTAAGGGGCCTCTGGGACAACCTCAAGCATACCAACATCCGAATTATAGGGGTGCCAGAAAAAGCGAGAGGCCAAGACAATGAAAACCTATTTGAAGAAATAGTGACTGAAAACTTCCCACACCTGGTGAAAGAAATTGACTTAGGATTCCAAGAAGTGCACCGAACCCCAATATATAGGAACCCTAAGAGGACCACGCCGAGGCACATCATAATTAAAATGCCAAGAGCAAAAGACAAAGAGAGAATATTAAAAGCAGCAAGAGAGAAACAGTTGGTTACCTATAAGGGAGCACCCATACGACTGTCAGCGGATTTCTCAACAGAAACGATGCAGGCCAGACGGGAGTGGCAAGAAATATTCAAAGTGATGAACAGCAAGAATCTACAACCAAGATTACTCTATCCAGCAAAGCTATCATTCAGAATTGAAGGTCAGATGAAGTGCTTCGCAGATAAGAAAAAGCTAAAGGAGTTCATCACCACCAAACCAACATTATATGAAATGCTGAAAGATATTCTTTAAGAAGAGGAAGAAGAAAGAGGTAAAAGTGCAAACTAGCAACAACAAATACACATCTATCAACAAATGAACATAAAAATCAAGTGAATTGATAGGCTGTTGAACAGGATAGACTGGTGAATATAACAGAGACATGGACATAGAGAGGGAATGGACTGACAATTCTTGGGGAGAAAAGGGTTGTGGGAAGTGCAGCAAGAGACTGGACAAAAATCTAGCAACAATGGGAGAGGACAGTGGGGAGGGGGAGGTGAGGGTGGAGGGTGGGATAGGTACAGGGTGGAGGGAAGCTATAGGGGGATAAAAAGGGGAAACAATGTAATTAATAAGCTGAACAATAAAGATTAAAAAAATTACAAGTTTATTCTAACACCATAATTAAAAGCTGAGATCAGATCAATATTTGGCTCATAAATGTGAAGACTATATATATTTTTATCAGAAATAAAAACATATTTTTGTAAAGGCAAAATTGGCTTTTCCTAGTCTGTAAATTTTATATTTTTCTCTCTAATTCTCTCTTGATTTCTAAGGTCTATTTCTCTTAATTTTAAAACCTATGCTTCCAACTTGAACCCAGAAGTAAGTTAGAAGGACTGCTTAGTCATTAGAACATTCACCTGGTCACCATGCCAAACTGGCCTTACAGCCAATAGAGCCAGACCCCTGGGTCCTTGCCCTGATGTGTCAGATTTATGGACAGCTGCTTCATCCTGGGCTGAGTGGCAGCAGACAGCCACAGTGACCTATTGGGAGTAACCTTGCCAGGAGCCCTGACCCATGCCTGGGTGGGGCCGGAGCATTGCAGTTATGCCCATTGCCTAATCCTTCTGACTCTAGTGGAACCTAATAAGAGCAGGAATCGGATGACTCTTACTTAAAAAACTACTGTGGAAGGAAGAAGAGGGAAGATGGGTGATGGAGGATCCTGACCTCCATGTCTTACTTCTTAGGAGAGTCAAGATACTTTAGCTCTTATATATGGCTAATCCTATCTAATAAAAGAGTAATATGCAAATTGACTGTACCTCTGCTACACCCACCAGTCAGTCAGGAGCAAATATGCAAATAAACACCAACCAAGATGGCTGCAGCCACTGAGAGCAGGAGGGAGGCTTAAGTTTCCCTGGCAATGGAGGAAGCCAAGCTTCTGCAACCTTAGCAGGCCTAGGTCTCCACTCCAGGCTACAAAGTTTCAATTGTAAAACACAAATAAATCCCAGATACCAGGGCCTCTGCTTGGGTCACTGGGGGGTCATGACTGGCCTGCAAATCACCACAGGCCCCTCACCCAGGCTGCCCCATGCCCCAAGGGAACCCCCACCCAGATCTGGGACATCCTTCAAGGCAAACTAGCTGACTCCCACCCATGCACCAGACTTCTATCCTAGCTAATAAAGGAATAATATTGACCATCAATATTATCGAAATATCGATTGACCATAACTCCAACACACAAGATGGCTGCCCCCATGTGGTCAAAGATCCTGTCCCCATGCGGACACAAAATGGCTACCACAAGATGACCAGCAGAGGAGGGTTGTTGGGAGGGACCAGGCCTGCAAAGAGGGCAGTTGGCGGCAATCAAGCCTGCAGGGGAGGGCAGTTAGGGGTGACCAGGCTGGCAAAGTAGAGAAGTTTGGGGCAAACAGGCTGGCAGGGGAGCAGTTAGACATCAACCAGGCTGGCAGGGAGTGGTTAGTGGGTAATCAGGCTGGCAGGCAGAAGTTGTTAGGAGCAAACAGGAAGGCAGGCAGGTGAGCAGTTAGGAGCCAGCAGTCCTGGATTGTGAGAGGGATGTCCAACTGCCGTTTAGGCCTGATCCCAGTGGGATCACAACCAAAGTACATGCCCCTGACTGGTATCGAACCTGGGACCCTTCAGTCCACAGGCTAATGCTTTATCCACTGAGCCAAACCAGTTAGGACAAGAGTTTTTTACTCTTGAGAAATTTACGGTCCAGTGACAAAGACGAACATGGAAACAAATATTTTAGACATAAATCATGGCTCACAAACTGAGGTGCGTTATAAATGTTATTTGTCTTTATTTTCTTTAAAGGAGATTAAATGCTACTCTAAACTATCATCTGCAGGGCATCTGAGAGGTTCAATCTCAATCATAATTGAGGGTCTGTTATTGCTTTGTCCCTATGTCATGAAAAGGCCCAGTGCAAAATTTAACTGTACTTTTCCACTTTCCCTGTATATGTGAAGCACAGTTCCTAACACATAGTAGGTACTCAACATATTAGTTCCCTTCCTCACTCCTTTCCTCCTAAAGTGTGTGTATATACAGGATAGGAGGGGAAAGTAGGTTTACAGTTTTTCCTATGGAAAATAATACAATAATAAATAAATAATAATATAAAAATAAAATTTAAAAAAGGCCCAGTGCACATAAGAAGAACCTCTTGTAGTCTTGGGTCCTTACAGGCTATTCCTGGATGTGTAGATGGTTACTTGAAATCTGGAAGCCCCACTACCTCCATTACTCACATGGGCTACTGTATCCTGTATGACTCGGGAACCTGATGCCTAAAACCAGCTTTCTAGACATGTAGGTAGTCACCCTCTCCCTACTATGGTCCTGCTACCTTGCCCCTTCCTCAAAGAATTAAAACTTGCATGGGTCCTGTTGACTGCAGGAGCCACCCAACTTCACTTTCATCCTTGCCTGGGAAGATAATTCCTTCTGTATTTCCTCCACCCCTATGAGTCAGTTGATTCTTCTGCAGGGCAAAACACATTCAGGGAACAAATACAAATTAATAGCTCAGTGATTATTCTGCCCCTCAACTCCCAGAGTGTCTCCAATTGTTGTGCTTGGGTGACTCATAGGCCTCACCCTAATCCTCACCCAGTGTCAGAATGTAAGCTTAACGTGTACATAGAGTTTGGGTATGGCTGAGTGTGGCACCTGAACCCATTGCTATGTCTGCTTATCCGGAGTAGGGTGCCCATTACTATCATCTGAACCACAGGTGAATAAATATCCTTGTGTGACATCTGGGAGGTAGTAGAAACCCATTCCACTTAGGAACATTTAAAACAAATTTTCTAAGCATCAGTTATAATCAGTGACCAAGCTACATTCTAAAGTCTCTGCTGGGACCACAGATCACCCGGGGGGAGGGAGGGAGTCATGAGAGGAGGAAGGCCGTGCTGTCCCTGCTCCAGGAAGGTTGGCCTGAATCCTCAGGCACAACTTAGATTTTGTTTCCCTGGAAAATGGACTCATGTTTCACACTAAGTGAGGGGAGGAAGTTTGCACTGAAATATATTTACGTAGTTTATTAAAACTTAAGTGAAATTCGTGGGAAGCATTGTCCACACTGGTTTTGTCCTGTGAGTGGAACCTGGCAGAGCTGGGGTGTCTCAGGCCCTGACTTCATGTGTACACCTGAGGGCCAGACTGGAGGCTTATGATGGTTTCCCTATAGTGATCTCCATCTTGTATGTCTGAATGTTGACATGAAATAAAGATAACTGTTGTAAAATAATAAAAGTATTTTAAAATGTAGGCTTAAGTAAGTACTGTGGGAAGGAAGCCACAACCTATGGGAAATTTGTCTCCTCTGGGTCGTGAGGTTGGGGAGATGTTGGTCACAAGGTACACAGGGCATGGGGAATGTAGAAAACAGAGAGGGATGAAAGAGCTGGTGTCTTCTAGGAAATGTGAAAATCCTCTATGGCTAATGTGTGTGAGTGTGTGCGTGTGTGTGTGTGATGGGTGGTGGGGGAGAATGATAAGAGGTTACAGCTAAATTCTGAAAGGATAGAAATTTGGGCTGGGGGTTTTCCCAAGGTGAATTTCCAGTGTCAACAGATAGTTTAAAATTATTACCTACACTTAGGTATTAAGTGGAATCCGTGGACTTTAGAGTCTGTTGGATGTAGCTTAAAATACCAGCTCTACTCTTTTCTTGCCATAGGATGCTGGGCAAATTATTTTTTTAAATATATTTTTATTGATTTCAGATAAAAAGGGAGAGAAAGAGATAGAAACATTAAGGATAAGAATCATCAATCAGCCGAAACCGGTCAAGGGCATGTACCTTGGCTGCGGGCACAATCCCGGTAGGGAGTGCACAAAAGGCAGCTGATCGATGTTTCTCTTCGATGTTTCTGACTTTCTATCCCTCTTCCTTCCTCTCTGTAAAAAAAATCAATAAAATACATTTTAAAAAAAGAAAAGGAATCATCGATCAGCTGCCTCCTGCAAGCCCCCGTACTGAGAATTGAGCCCCCAACCTGAGCATGTACCCTTGACTAGAATCAAACCTGGGACCTTTCAGTCCACAGGCCGATGCTATATCCACTGAGCCAAACTGTGCAAATTATTTAACCTCTTTGTCCCCCAGTTTCTATAATCTATAAAATGAGTATAGATAAGAGTAGCACTTACTTCAGAGGCTTTTTGTTAGAATTGAATAAGATAACACATGAAAAGTATCTGCATAGTCTTAGACACATCATCAGTATTAAGAAATCATTGGCCATTAAAATCACACTTAAAATGTGTTCTTATTGACTTTAGAAATTGAGGGAGGGAAAGGGAGAGAGAAACATCGATATGCTCTCACCTTGGATCAAATCTGCAATCTGGGTATGTTCCCTGACTGGGAACTGGACCTGTGACCTTTCAGTGTACCGGATGATGCTCAACCAACTAAACTACACTGGCCAAGGCAGCAATATCATCTTTAAAAAATTATTTTCATGTCATATTCACAGAAACCTGGAGAGGCAGGCCCAGTATGTACTGTCATATCATTCTGCAGCTTGTAGAGCATCCAGATATCAAATAGTAAAGTGCTCACTTGACCAAACACCCTGGTGGGCATAAGATTGGGTGAGACATTATGGATGATAATGTTCCCACAGGTCAAAAAGGATGAACCACAGAACCAGCCTGTGGGGCAGGGCTTTGATGATTTCACCATGAGTAAAGATTTCACCAAGACACTACCCAATCCTTTTTATTTTGAGATTTACCAAAAGAACATGATAACAATAAAAATGAGTAATCAAAAGAGAGGAAGTTGTGTATTAGTTCCCAGGTTCTGCTCTAATCAAGTAGCACAAACCAGGTGATTTTAAACAACTGAAATGTATTCTCTCATAGTTCTGGAGGCAAAAATCTCTAAAATCAAAGTGGTCAAGAGGGCTACACTTCATCTGAAGCTCTGGGTAAAGTATGTTCTTGACTCTCCCTAGCTTCTGGTGGGGGTTTGTCAATTCTCGGGGTTTCTTGGATTGTCTCTGTGATCACATAGTATTTTCCCTATGTGCTTGTCTCCCAGCCTCTTCTCTTCTTATTAGGACCCCAGTCATATTGGATTAAAGGCCTGCCTTGTCCAATATGACATCACCTTAACTTATATCTTAGTCATGTCTGTAAATCATGTTTCTGAAAAAAACCACTGGGCTTGGAGACGTGGTTATGGTAAAGTTATCTCTCATGGGATAGATGTGTTATTTGCAAAATCAGTAGTGGTTCTAAAATGTTATGATTTGAGCCTCTTTTGATTCTAAAAATGAAGCACATCTAGAGGCAAAAACTGAAGTAACTAATTAAAATCGTATGTTCAAATCAAAACTGCAGTTTGAGGAACTGGGGATTACATAACTAATAACCTAAGCCCTCACTGACCCTGGCTACATTAGGAAGCAGTGCTTATGAAAGAATGCATTTTGTTTGAACAGTTTCTTCAGTCGGGCAGAGGATAGATTTTCTTGTGTAACTGGTATTTCCCACCCCACCCTTAAAGTTTGCTTTGATAAATATATTTAAAAGAAACAGCACAAAAAAATAAGAAAATGGAAAGCTTAGTTTATGCTGTAACTTATATCTTCCTATACAATGGTTTGAGTTTTGAGTACGGAAACTAAGCTATTACTAACCCCTACCCTGCTTGGCTAATTGTAAAACAAGGATCACCATTGAATACTTGCATTTTCCATGTACACCTGCCCATCCCCATACCCTTATCTCTCATCCCTGGTTGCAGTAATATATATTTTTATGATTTTTCTCTGTAATCCAACTGAAGCATGTGTCCTGCTTATAGTTTACTAGAGGCCACCCCAGGCTGCACCCTCTCCAATCTGGAACCCCTCGAGGGAAGTCCAACTACCTGTTTAGGCCCGATTCCAGTGGACTTTCCTCTCACAATCCAGGACTGCTGCCTCCCAACTGCTCACTTGCCTGCCTTCCTGATTGCTCCTAACGGCCCTCCCCTGCAGGCCTTGTCACCCATAACTGCCCTCCCCTGCAAGCCTGGTCACTCCTAACTGCCCTCCTCCGCAGGCCTGGTCCCCCACAACTTCTCTCCCCTGCAGGCCTGGGTCCCCTGCAAGCCTGGTTACCCCCAACTTCCCTCCTCTCTGGCCTGGTCATCCACAACTGCCCTCCCTTGCAGGCCTGGTCCCTCCCAACTGCCCTCCCCTGCTGGCCTGATCACCCACAACTGCCCCCCCTTGCAGGCCTGATCCCTCCCAACTGCCCTCCCCTGATGGCCGTCTTGTGGTGGCCATCTTGTGTCCACATGGGGGCAGCCATATTGTATATTGGAGTGATGGTCAGTCTGCATATTACGTTTTTATTAGATAGGATAAAGGCCTGGTGCATGGGTAGGGGCTAGCTGGTTTGTCCTGAAGGGTGTCCAGATCAGGGCAGGGGTTCCCTTGGGGCATGGGGTGGCCTGGGTGAAGGGCCTGTGGTGGTTTGCAGGCATACTCATTGCTAATAGGCTGGTGGACGTGGCTTGTGGGCATGGCCTGTGGTTGTAGCAGAGTGATGGTTAATTTGTATATTAATCTTTTATTAGATAGGACTAGAGGCCCAATGAAATTCGTGCAAAGGACTCAGCCCCTGCCTGCCGAGGCTTTGTCTGGTCTAATTAACATATTACCCTTTTATTATTATAGATGTCTTCAGAATATGTGACATTGTATGGTTGGATTGCCTGTTGATATCCAGTCAAGCATTTTCATATATTCTCTCATCTTTTCATGTATAATGATTTGATAGTTTATGTGATTGAGGGGCATCTGCTAGGATTCCATCCAAAGTTAGCCCTAGGCCACCCAAATGTTGACACTCTGTATCCCTGGTAAGGATACAAAAGTTTGATAGAATCTTAAGAGGTGGATCAACTGAGAAGAGAATTTTCTCAGAGCAATTATATGAGAAGAGACTTGGAGGCTCAAGAACATAGACTATATCTGGAGAAAATTAATTTATTTCATTGGTGATCTAGTCCCTGATTGAGCTCAAATTATTGAAGAGCTTTGCCTCAAAAATTGAGGATTTTTAAATTTATGGAATTCTGTAGGGAGCAAGGAACCACTGAAGGTTTTGAGGAAGATGGTTACCACACACGTATGTTTTAGGAAGCTATCTCTTTAACAAAACAGAAGGTAGGCTGGGAAGGGAGAGTGTGCATTTGCAGAGATTAAGTGTAAAGCCAGCACAAAAGTCAGAGCAAAGGTTAATGGCAGCCTGCACCCACATAGTGATGTTGGTAGAAAAATGAAAGGTATCGATAGATATAAGAGACAGAACAGACCCAGAATTAATTGTTCATTGGCATTAAAATGAGATTTCTAGTCCTAGTGAATGGAGGAATGATGTGACCCCATGAATGTGTGAGGAGTATATTCTATTTTGGATATGATGAGTTTGAGGTGACTTCAGGACAACCCAGTGAGGATGTTCCTTGGGAAGCATGAGGTCACTCTCTCTGCTCTGGCATGTTTATAGAGAAGGCTCCCAAGGGCACAGGCTGCAGCACTGTGTCCTTTGCTGAATTCAGGTGTCCTACACTGTGTTTACTGAACACATCAGTAAATCCCTGTTAAGATCTCTGCATAGAACCTTTTATTGGATACTCAGCAAAGTCATTAGCAGCCCTACCTTATCTATTCAGTCACAGATGCAAGAAATGTGTAGTTCTAACATTTTTAATGTAACTTTTAACCAGAACATTCTTCTAAAATCAGCTTTTTACTGAGGAGTGAAAAGTAATGCGGAAACATCCTTGTCACATGTTCCACACATCTAGGAAACAGGAGTAGAGTTCAGGAGCCTGCACTCTCATGTGCCTGCTTTCTTCAGGCTACTTAGTTTTCTTCTTTGCTAGTTGATGTATTAACAGTCTATATTACAGAAGTTTCAAGGACCCTGAAAAGAATGACCAAAAAAAGTTTTCTTCCTTTTTTTTTTAACTCATAAAATGGAGATGGCAGGGAAAAAGAAGGGTTGGTTAGATGCCAAAAGCCATCATGTGTTTTTGATATGGCTTGGTTGGTATGCTCATAAAAATAATTTACAGGGGTAAAGTTGACATGGAGCCACTTTGTGTCCTTACGAGCAGTGCCTGCTGACTTCATTTGAGAGAGACAAAGATATGAATAGGGCAGAGGTAAAGAAGCAACAAGATGTGCTGACATGTGGATACACACTGTCTACACCAGTTATTTTGCCCCATTTGGGAAGGGAAACTCACTGGCCTTCCAGAAACCCAGGCAGGATGGATCAGGGGAGACATTCTGTACCAGAAGCCAAGACCTCTGGGTGCAAGTTTTGATTGTGCTGCTAAAGAGAAGTTCTGCTGGTAACTTTGGGGAAATCGCTTCACCCTCTGCATGGTAGCAGTTTCGGCTATAATTTTCTCCCCTGCTCAAGTGACCTTCTCTATTGATTCTCTACCCCTGCAGCCTTATTTAAACAATCATACATGAATGTATAAAATACCTATATATTTTTGGATACTGTGTATTTTCCACTGAAGAAAGTCCTCTTTTGTTGCTTATAATGAAAATTACAAGTGTAGAGCTTGGCGTACTTGTGTCAGAATAAAGGAGTAAACTGAAGGTCAATTTCAGTTTACTTTACCTTGCTTCCCAAGCACTGCTGATAAGAAAAAGACAAAAGGACAAAGATGAAATTAACTTTTAATTTCCCATCCAAGCTACAATGACAAAAACAGATGGGTAGAATCTCTTTTAACATACAATGGAGAATTAAATAGTAAATATGCTATCTGATTTAACTTAGAGATAACCAAGCATGCAATTATTTAAATCTATATTTACAGGTAATGAATGTCCTTAGCTTTGAGCACTAATACATTTCAGTGACACATTTTCACACCTACTATCAGTCTAAAAATCTTTCAGCCCTAAAATAGATGAATAAATAAACAAATCGGATACATTAATTTTCTCTTTGTAATTGTTTTCTTTCCAAACAATTACTGATATTAGTTACATGCTAATATTGGACACGTGAACATACACATACAGGGCAGGCAGTGTGAAAAGACATGGGGAGAAGACAACTATCTATAAGCCAAGAGAGAGGCCTGACTCCTGACTCCATATCCTATGGAGGAATCTATGTAGCTGACACCTTGATTTTGCATCTCTGGCCTCCAGAACTGTAAGACAATTAACTTCTATTGTTTAAGCCACCAGTTTATGGCACTTAGTTCTGGCAGCTCTAGCAAACCAATACACTCTCCAACTTTTTGCTAAGCACATACAGAAATAAATATGTATTAGTATGTATGTAAGTGTACATGTACATACACATATGCATGTATATTTTAATTGGTAACCTAATTTACATACTGTTTTATAAGTTATTTTACATGTAGAAACATACCTCTATGTATTAATATATGCTAACTAGAGGGCCCATGCACAAAATTCATGCAAGAGGCTCAGCCCTCGTGGCCCCAGTGGCCTCGTGGCTCTGGCCCCTGCCCACTGGTTGTTCCAGAAGATTGTTTCAGTAGGTCACTCCACCATCCAGTCTAATTAGCATATTAGCTCTTTATTATATAGGTTAATCCTATCAAATAAAAGAGTGATATGCAAATTGACCATATCTCCGCTACACCCACAAGCCACACCAATAAGCCATGCCCTCAGCCATTCAGGAGAGAATATGCAAATAAACCTAACCAAGATGGCTGCAGCCACAGAGAGCAGGAGGGAAGCTTGGGTTTCCCTGGCAATGAAGGAAGCCAAGCTTTCTGCCTGCCCTTACCAGCTCAGGCTTCCACACCAGGCTACAAAGTTGCAATGATAGAATCCCAACAGAAATGGTGGAAACCACAGAGCTGAAGAGAGCAGAAGGCTATTGTTCTCCCTGGCAATGGAGCAAGCTAAACTTCTGCAGCCCTGCCCTGCTTGGGCCTCAGCTTAAGGCTACAAAGTTTCGATTACAGGAGGTAAATAAATCCAAACAGAAATGGCTGTGGCCACAGAGAGAACAGGAAGCTTGGTTCCACTCCAGGCTAAAAGTTTCAATTGTAGAACATAAATAAATCCCAGATACTAGGGCCTCTGCTTGGGTCCCTGGGGAGCATGGCTGGCCTGCAAACCACCACAGGCTCCTCACCTAGACTGCCCCATGCCCTAAGGGAACCCCCAGCCTGATCTGGGACACCCTTCAGGGCAAACCAGCTGACACCCACCCATGCACCAGGCCTCTATCCTATCTAATAAAAGAGCAATATGCAGATTGACCATCACACAAGATTGCAGCTGCCATGTGGTCAAAGATCCTGCCCCCATGTGGACACAAGATGGTCACCACAAGATAACCAGCAGGGGAGGGCAGTTGGGAGAAACCAGGTCTTCAAGGGAGGGGAGTTGGGGGTGATCAGGCCTGCAGGGGAGGGCAGTTAGGGGTGACCAGGCTGGCAGAGGAGGAAAGTTGGGTGACAGGGCCCGCAGGAAAAGGCAGTTGTGGAGAACCAGGCTGGTGGGGGAGCAGTTAGGTATCAATCAGGCTAGCAAGGGAGTGGTTAGGGGTGATCAGGCTGACAGGGAGAAGCAATTAGGGGCAATCAGGAAGGCAGGCAGGTGAGCAGTTGACAGCCAGCAGTCCTGGATTGTGTGGGGGGAGTCTGACTGCCCATTTAGGCCCAATCCCAGTGGGCTGTCGGACATTCCTTGAGAGGTCTCAGATTGGAGAGGATGCAGGTTGGGCTGAGGGAACCCCCCACCCCCATGCACAAATTTCATGCACCAGGCTTCTAGTAATTATAATAATAACCAAGTTAAACATTGAATATGTATTTAATAAGTACCAGATACTTTCTCAATGCCTTATATTTATGATTTCTAGAAAAAAATTAATGGCTATATAGTATTTAATTATATGAACACATTATGAGACATTTTAAATGTATCCTATAATCAAATATTCAGATTTATTCCTTTTTTTTTTCTTGGTCTAAATAAACATCTCTTCCATGAACATTTTTATGTCATAGGCTAGCTCCATGGTCAGCAAACTTTGGCTTCTGAGCCACAGGCGGCTCTTTGGTCCCTTGAGTGTGGCTCTTCCACAAAATACCACGGCCTGGGTGAATCTATTTTAAAGAAGTGACATTAGAAGAAGTTTAAGTTTAAAAAATTTGGCTCTCAAAAAAATTTCAATTGTGGTACTATTGATATTTGGCTCTGTTGACTAATGACTTTGCCAACCACTGGTCTAGATGCATAGCTATTACCTTTATGGAATAAGACTCTGTTGGCTTATAGAACTTAAAGGTAATTTGGCAATATATATCCTATCTAATAACAGAGAAATATGCAAATTGGCCATGCCTCTGCTACACCCTCAAGCCACGCCCACCAATCAATCAAAAGTGAGTATGCAAATTAACCCAACCAAGATGGTTGCAGCTATGGAGCTGCAGCAAGCAGGAGGCATGGGTGTCCCCAACAATAGAGGAAGCCAAGCTTCCCTGCCACACTGGCAGGCCCAAGCCTACACTCAAGGCTACAAATTTTCAATTATAGAAGATAAATAAAACCCTACAAAAATGGTGGCAGCCACGGAGCTGGAGAGAGCAGGAGGCTTGAGTTGCCCCCGACAATGGAGGAAGCCAAACTTCAGCACCCAGGGCCTGCCTTGGCCTCTACTACAAAGTTTCGATTACAGATGATAAATAAATCCCAACAAAAATGTCTGCTAGCAGGAGGCATGGCTCTGCTCAAGGCGACAAAGTTTCAATTATAAAAGAGAAATAGAGGAACTAAGATGGCGGCAAAGGCAAAACACCTATCTTGCCGTCATAATCAGCAATTTTAATACTACAACTTAACGAAAGAACAAACACCTTCCAGAATCACCAGAAAGCTCGCCGAGTGAAATTTTCACAAATAAAAGTGAAGATAAGACACTGTGACTCGGAGGAGCGGCGGCGAACAGCGTTGAAAGATTCGCACACAGAGAGAGGTTTGGAGTGCGCGCCGCAGAGAGGGCGGGCGGCTGAAAACCGGCCAGTTTTCTCCAACGGAAAGACAAAGGCGTCCCACTGGACTGATTCTCCAGCTCTGGGCGAAGTCCAGAGAACCCACTATCACACGGGGTGAAAACTGGACAGTGGGAGGGCACGCCGAAGCTCAGGTGCTGCCAGGTCTCCCGGCTTGTGGAGAAGGCAGCTTCCGCGCGAACAGCTCGGCTGTGTGAGGAGGCAAAGAGCGCACCACAACTTGTCTCTCATTCAGAAAACCGTCAGACTGCTTTGTTTTACGACCTTGGTTGAGACATTGCGCATGCAGACTCATTTTGGGAAAGTCTGAATTCCCCGGCAACCAGCAGCCGGTGGAGCTCCGCAGCGGCTCTCTCTCAGAGGTGCTGGCGGCCATTGCCCCTGGCACAGAGTCCCTGGGGCCGCATAGGGCGGAGCTAACACTGTCTGCTTGGCCCGGAGACTCCGCCCACCCAACCTGAGCACAGCTGAGCTTCACAGACAATTGGCCTGGAGGTCAACCCTCCAAGTGCTATCAAAGATTAACTGAGCTTAACTTCAGCAAGACTGTGCAGCCCATATCCACCTCAGGTAACTGGGGAGGCTGAGCCACTATGCCTAGTAGGAAGTCTACCACACAAAGCTAATTGACCAACTCAGGGAAGCAGCCACCATGCAGCAACATGGAAAGAAATCAGATGTGAAAGAAATGGAGGGAAAAAAACGACTGGACATGGAATTCAGAACCACGGTTATAGGGTTTTTTAAGAGGCTCCAACAAAAGATCGAGGCCTATAAGGAAATAAGCAAGACCACAAAGGAAATGAATGAGTCCTACAAGAAAATGAACAACACCCTCCAGGATATAAACGAGAGCTGCAAAGAAATGATCAAGACCAACGTGGAAATGAAAGAAACCCTCAAGGATATAAAACAGACTCTCAAGAATATGAAAAAGGACCAACCAGAAATTAAGCATACACTGACTGAAACAAAAAATATTATACAAAGACCTGAAAGTGCCCTGGAGCACCCCAGGAACCAAGTTAAAGATTTGAAATACAAAAAGGTAAAATCCACTCAGTTGAAAAAGCAAGAAACCAAAAGAATCCAAAAAATTGAAGATAGTGTAAGGGGCCTCTGGGACAACCTCAAGCATACCAACATCCGAATTATAGGGGTGCCAGAAAAAGCGAGAGGCCAAGACAAAGAAAACCTATTTGAAGAAATAGTGACTGAAAACTTCCCACACCTGGTGAAAGAAATTGACTTAGGAGTCCAAGAAGTGCACCGAACCCCAATATATAGGAACCCTAAGAGGACCACGCCGAGGCACATCATAATTAAAATGCCAAGAGCAAAAGACAAAGAGAGAATATTAAAAGCAGCAAGAGAGAAACAGTTGGTTACCTATAAGGGAGCACCCATATGATTGTCAGCGGATTTCTCAACAGAAACGATGCAGGCCAGACGGGAGTGGCAAGAAATATTCAAAGTGATGAACAGCAAGAATCTACAACCAAGATTACTCTATCCAGCAAAGCTATCATTCAGAATTGAAGGTCAGATGAAGTGCTTCGCAGATAAGAAAAAGCTAAAGGAGTTCATCACCACCAAACCAACATTATATGAAATGCTGAAAGATATTCTTTAAGAAGAGGAAGAAGAAAGAGGTAAAAGTGCAAACTAGCAACAACAAATACACATCTATCAACAAATGAACATAAAAATCAAGTGAATTGATAGGCTATTGAACAGGATAGACTGGTGAATATAACAGAGACATGGACATAGAGAGGGAATGGACTGACAATTCTTGGGGAGAAAAGGGTTGTGGGAAGTGCAGCAAGAGACTGGACAAAAATCTAGCAACAATGGGAGAGGACAGTGGGGATGGGGAGGTGAGGGTGGAGGGTGGGATAGGTACAGGGTGGAGGGAAGCTATAGGGGGATAAAAAGGGGAAACAATGTAATTAATAAACTGAACAATAAAGATAAAAAAAGAGAAATAAATCCCAGATACCAGGGCCTTCACTTGGGTCCCCGGGGGTGTGGTCAGCCTGCAAACCACCACAGGCCCCTCGCCTAGGCTGCCCTATGCCCCAAGGGAGCCCCCACCCTGATCCGGGACACCCTTCAGGGCAAACCAGCTGGCTCCCACTCATGCACCAGGCCTCTATCCTATCTAATAATAATAATATGCAATTGATCAACACACATGACACACAAGATGGTTGTCCCCATATGGTCAAAGATCCTGCCCCCATGTGGACACAAGATGACCACCACAAGATGGCCAGCAGGGGAAGGCAGTTGGGAAGAACCAGGTCTGCAAGGGAGGGCAGTTGTGAGTGATCAAGCCAGTGGGGGAGGGCAGTTGAGAGAGACCGGGCCTGCAATGGAGAGCAGTTGGGGGTGATCAAGCCTGGAGGAGAGGGCAGTTAGGGGTGACCAGGCTGACAGAGGAGGGAAGTTGAGGGTGACCGGGCCTTCAGGGAAGGGCATTGAAGGGAAGAGTACCCCGGCCTGCAGGGGAGAGCAGTTGTGGGGGACCAGGCCTGTAGGGGAGGGCAGTTAGGGGCAAACAGACTGGCAGGGAAGCAGTTAGGCATCAATCAGCTGGCAGGGGATTGGTTAGGGGGTGATCAAGCTGGCAAGCAGAAGTGGTTAGGGGCAATCAGGAAGGTAAGCGGGTGAGCAGTTGAGAGCCAGCATTCCTGTATTGTGAGAGGGCAATCGGACATCCCTTGAGAGGTCCCAGATTGGAGAGGGTGCACACTGGGCTAAGGGACACTTCCCCCTGAGTACATAAATTTTGTGCACTGGGTCTCTAGTATTTATATAATGCATATTTTATTTTAAAATGTATGTGTATACAATATTGCACATATATATATATACATATATATATACACACACATATATATGGTGTGTGTGTGTGTGTGTGTGTGTGTGTGTGTACAGAGAGGGAAATAAATTATCTTCTAGGATATTCATACTAATTTTATTAATTTTTACTTCCACCAGAAATAAATGACAGTACCCATTTTTTTTTTTAGCCTCTTGATTTTTAAAGTCCAGTCAATTTGTAGGCAAGCAATATCTTATTGTCTTATTTTGAGTGTCTTTGACTTCTAAAAACTTGTAAATCTATGCTTTAGTTCTTCCTATTTTACATTTTGTGAATGTTTTGTCTCTTTGTTTACTTTTAATCTGAGTTCATAGTGAAATCTTTTTTTCTCTGAATTATTTCTATGATTTTCCAATCTCTACATGTCCTCCTAATTTAAGAATTATATATGTTACTTTTTGCTTGGCCATCTCTAAACTATAACGCCTCTTATTCATCTTAGGTTCATATTGTTGACAACTTCATTCAATCAGAACATAGATACAAACCAAGAAATCCGTTGTATAAAAAGCCTATGGTTGTCACACCATCATGCCATAACAACCGATCAGCAGGAGGCTGCATGTGTGGTAGGCACATGCAGCAGCAGGGCTGCGTGTGCGGCAGAGCACACCGGGTGCGCAGGGACTTGACTCTGAAGGACTTGATCAGAGGCGCAGGCGTGCTGGTGGGTTTCTGGGTGGTTGTGGGATTCTTTCTGGGCCCGGCTGAGTCACAGGACTCTGGGTCCTGCATCTCACATGATTTCACATGCTGGAACCCAAGTAAGATATAAGAATGAAGGAAAAGGCCATAAAGAAGTTTATGCATATTGCTCCAAAGGAGATCTTTATAACAGTTTGTTTATACAAATATTAGCTATCTATACTAATAAAAGAGAAATATGCAAATTGATCATACCTCCACTATACCCACCAGCCAATCAAGAGTGAGTATGCAAATTAAACCCAAAGATGGTGGGTTAATTTGCTTACACAGGCATCCAGCAGGTTGGGTCCTAGGAACATCCTCTGGACCCAAGCTGCTCCAAGCCTGTAGGCCTGCACATAGGCCCTGAGCTGCTGGGGTCCAAGAACAGCCCTGGCCACTCTTAGCCTACCAGATGGGTTGGGGGCAGGGCAGCAGAGGCTTGAGCAGGGCCTGAATGGAGTGGGGGGGGAGTGCTCTGCTCAAGCTGTGGCACAGGCTTGATTGGAGCTGGGGGGTCCTGCCTAACCCATGGCGGAGGCTTCAGCAGGGCCTGAGCAGAGCCAGGGGGCCCTGCCCAAGCCATGGCAGAGGCTTGAGCAGGTGGGGAGGGTCGGAGGGTGTCAGCCTCAGCTTGCAAGCAGGGCAGGGCAGCAGAGGCTTGAGCAGGACTGCCTCTGCATGTGACCTGCAGAGGAAACACCTTTTCTGACTGCTCATTGACCAAGTTCCCTGTATGCCACTGGTAATGTTCTTGGTAACTTGGGGAATAAAAATCCAAAAAGGTGATCTAGGGTTTTTCCACCACACTCCTGGAGGAAAAAAACCTCCCCTGCTGGAAGGTTAAAAAATGTCATATCCTGCCCTTGCGGGTTTGGCTCAGTGGATAGATGCTCGGCCTGCTGACCGCAGGGTCTGAGTTTGATTCTGTTCAAGGGCATGTACCTAGGTTGCAAGCTCCTCCCTGGCCAGGGCTCATGTAGGAGGCAACCAATCAAAGTATCCCTCTCACACTGATGTTTCTCTCTGTCTTTCCCTCTCTCACACTCTCTAAAAATCAATGGAAACATATCCTCAGGTGAGGATAAAAAAAGAATAAAGAAAGAAATGTCATACCCTATGAAAGACACATCTTGAAAATGCCTAAAGAAAGTTGTCATTTTTTTCATGGTGAAGGTCCTGGAATCCATGTTGATGAAAACACCTTGGTGGCTGTGGTAACTGGCAGTGGTTGCAGCACTGGGGTGATGGGGCTTGTGCCTTCCCCTGATCAGCATGTTCACTTCACGAAAAGGTAGGCCAGACTGCTGCTTAGGCCCGCTCCCCCCAGACATCCCCTGAGGGCTCTCAGTCTGTGAAAGGGAGCAGGCTGGGCTGAGGGACTCCCCTCCCAGTGCACAAATTATGTGCACTGGGCCCCTAGTCCTATATAATAAAAGCCAAATATGCAAATTATCCCATCAGGCAGTTGTTCCACCAGTAGTTTGACCTGGAGTTCAACCTCTAGCTATGATATGCGCTGACCACCAGGGGGTGGCATGGAACATGGTGGGTGTCAGTGACATGGCACTGGCAGCGGGCAGCCAGTGGAGGTGCTGCTGGCCCTGATGGGCCCCAATGAGAACAGGACCGCAGCAGGATGGTGGAGCAGGTGAGAGGGCAGTGCCAGGCCAAACTGGGGTGCTAGGCAGGGCTACAGGGCTGTGAGGCTGGGGGCACAAGTTGGAGCCCAAGGGACTCCACAAGTGTGTGAATTCATGCACCAGGCCTGTAGTGTCAGATAATAGACTAAAGGAACCAGAGAAAATAGTAACTCCTAGATGCTGACTCACATTAAATAAAACTCTTCCTTCTTATCTGAAGTTTATCTCTGCACATCCTCCTTCCTTTCTCTCACTTTATCTTTCTCATTTCCTTCTCCGGGATTCAAGTGGAATGCTTAAATATTAGTTTTTCTGTATTGCCTTAATTGACTTTCTTCTACTCATCTCCTATGTGGCTACCTTTTAAGATGCTAACATTGTACTTTATATAAATCTCCTGCATCATACTTGTTGTAATGTCTTTTAATTATTTACTCATATATCTGTTTCTGACACAGATTGTGAACATCTTTAAATCAATGTGCCTTTTTGTCTTTCTAGCTTCAGTGCCTGGACCCAAATAAAGACTGGAAGAAAGTAAGCACATAATTGGTGATGTCATTCATCCTGAGGGTGCATTTGGATTAAGGGTGGATCCAAATATTTACTTCCATATTTAAGGCTAAATATTATGAAATTTTGTCTATGTGCAGAGTTAGCTCTTTGAAAAGAAACGAATGTACTAGCTTAAGCACATTAGAATGATATGTAGCTCTACATGGAACCCTGAAGAGTTTAGTTATATATCCATGCATTCATTTGTGACAGTTATAAAAACCATACTTCTCTATTTCTTTCTGGTCTCAGTTTTTCTTGTTTGTTTGTTTATTTTTTGTTTTTGGCTGTTGCTGTTTTTAATCTACAGAACAAGAGGGTTGTGACATGACCTCCAATGGGGTTCTCAGTCTTAAAAGCCTGTGATTCTGGTCATACTTGGGAAAGACTAGATGTGATGTATCTTCACTGCTATTTTGAAGGCAGGTTGAGCCTGAGGCTGCTTGTGTTACTGTCTCAAAAATCTCAGCGATAGCATGCTGTTTACACACAACAGAGCTGCCCTGCCTCTGATAGCTGATCCTATCAGACATGGTTATTTCTAGCTATCTTCAGGAGCAGACAGCTGCTATATCCAAATTTGCCTGCTTCATTACTGGAGAGTATAGTATGCAGTCGTACTCCTGATAGGGTTTCCACACTGCTGAGTAAATGGTTGGGACAATGCAAACTTACAGGGATAGACAGCCACATGTAAGGGCTGGTCTGGACCAGGACTGCTTCATATTTTCATTAAGTTTGCAAAATTGAGGAAGATGGTCAAAGACTATATAGAAACACATTTATTAAGGACAAATGAGCCTAAAGAAATTGAGTAAATGGCACAAGTTCATACAATAATAATACTAAAATTTGTTTTTAAGTATTTTTTAAAAGTGTAACTTGTTTTATTTTTATTTTTTAATATATTTTATTAATTTTTTACAGAGCAGAAGGGAGAGGGATAGAAAGTCAGAAATGTCGATGAGAGAGAGACATCAATCAGCTGCCTCTTGCACGCCCCCCACTGGGGATGTGCCTGTAGCCAAGGTACATGCCCTTGCCGGAATCGAACCCGGGACCCTTCAGTCCGCAGTCCGATGATGCTCTATCCACTGAGCCAAACCAGTCTCAGCTGCAACTTGTTTTAAATATGTAGATATATGTAGTGATGGTTCAAAATGATGATATCATAAGAAGCTGAAAAGAGAGGTTGAAATACCCAATAGTTTGGGGGCATATCTGTGTTCTCCTACTCTACACTTTCAAGATTGGGTTTCTCTTCTTGGTACAGAAAATTAAAAACTTAAAAATGAGTAGAAAAGAATGATAGTGGTAGTTGAAAGTTATAAATAAGACATTAATCATATTATTAAAATGACTTTCACTTACTAGAAAGCTGCAGTATGCATGTTTACTTAACCTGGTGCTATTTGTTAAAAATCAATGCTCAAGTTGACAATTTTGAAGATGTCTGACACAGAGTTAAAAGGTCATCGCCTTGATCCAAATGAGATATAGCATCCCTGTGACCAAAGGGAGCCTAGACTCCATTTCTTCTCTGACTCAGCCTGGCTAAGCAGCTTCTATTTTGTGCCTTGGGGCAGTGCAATTTGTTTGCAGAGTGCTAGGACCTGAACTAGAATGATCTAGTTTCCAAAGGGATACCAACAGCTCCCTAAGAGGAACAAATTTCCCCATTTAAGTTAAATTTAGAAGGATAACAGATTCAAGTCCAAGTCATTTAGTTTGTTACCTGGTTTGTCCTTGACAAAAAGATTTGAAGGACTGATTAAGATATTAGCTTCTTGCAGCTGATCCAAGGCCCTAAAAAATTTCTTTATTTGGATTCAGGCAATACAACAGCTCCAACTATACCAGTGGTTGGAAAACTCATTATTCAACAGAGCCAAATATTTCAAATTTCTCTTGAGAGCCAAATTTTTTAAACTTACATTTCTTCTAATGCTACTTATTCAAAATAGACTTGCCCAGGCCATGGTATTTTGTGGAAGAGCCACACTCAAAGGGCCAATGAGCCGCATGTGGCTCGCGAGGTGCAGTTTGCCGACCGCTGAAATATACAAATTATTTTAACTAGCTCCTTGAGATGTGCCAAGAATTGTGTTTGGCATGGCAGAGGCCTCAATGGAGAAGTTGTCTACTACTTTCTTTCTAATAAGAAAAAGTTTTACTTTGGGTAAAATGCAGGAGTCATCCTATCTCTTAAAAGAGTGATATGCAAATCGACCGTACCTTTGTTACACCCACAAGCCACGCCCACAAGGCATACCCACCAGCCAATCAGGAGCGGGGGAGGGGCAGAGGCGCCCACTTGAGGAGGTGGGTGGAGCTGAGGCCTACATGAGGCAGCAAGTGAGCACGAAGGGGGAGGGCCCCGGGGCTGGGCATTCACTGGTGGCTGGAGCCAAGGCACTGGCAAGCACACGAGGTGGGGGGCAGGGACACGGCTCGCATGAGGCCAGGGCAAGGGGGCAGGGCCGCGGCGTGCAGGAGGATGGCGCAGCTGCCAAGTGCAGGGTGCCCTCAGGGCTGGGTGGTCACTACTGGGGCTAAGGCCTGGGTTGGGGGGGTGGAGCCAAGGCAGCTGGGGTAGAGCCAGCCGTCAGCCTCATTGCAGAGTAATGGCTGGGTGCCCAAGGCCTAAAGCTTCGGCCAGAAGTGAGGGGTCAATAGGACATCCCCTGAGGGCTCCCAGTATGTGTGAGGGGCAGGTTGGGCTGAGGGATCATCCACCCCCAGTGCACAAATTTCATGCACCGGACCCCGGACCCCTAGTTATTAAATAAAGACTGACCTCACCCTAGTGGGTTTGGCTCAGTGGATAGTGTCAGCCTGAGGACCGAAGGGATCCAGGTTTGATTCTGGTCAAGGGCACATACCTCCGTTACAAGCTCCTCCCCAGCCTAGACCCTGGTCGGAGCATGCAAAAGGCAACCAATCAATATGTTTCTCTCACATCAGTGTTTTTCTTTGTATTTCCCTCTCTGTTACACTTCCTCTAAAAATCAATGAAGCCTAAACTGGTTTGGCTCAATGGATAGAGCATCAGCCTGTGGACTGAAGGGTCCCAGGTTCAATTCCAGTCAAGGGCATGTACCTTGGTTGCGGGCACATCCCCAGCAGGGAGTGTGCAGGAGGCAGCTGATGGATGTTTCTCTCTCATCGATGTTTCTAACTTTCTAGCCCTCTCCCTTCCTCTCTGTAAAAAAATCAATAAAATATATATTTAAAAAGAAATTAAAATAAATAAATAAATAAATAAAAATAAGTGGAAAAATATCCTCGGTGAGAATAAAAATAATAATAAATAAAATAAAATAAAATCATACCCAGTAATAGAAAATCATGTAAATTGACTGTACCTCTGCTATGCCCACAGCCAATCAGAGTGAGTATGCAAATTAGAAAGCCAAAGATGGCAGCTGTCCAGCTGCTCCAGGCATGGAGTGTCTGGTTGGGGCAGGACACCTGCTGTGAGAGGGAGGGCAGGGGGCAAATGAATCTACAGGAGCAAGTGCTGCAGCAAAGACAAAGACGGCAAACTCTGGCCGGAACAAAGGCCTGGGTCCTGGATGCCAGAGGAAAATCAGTGCTAGAAGCCAAGGGAAGGAAGGCCTATCGCACGAATCTCTTCATGCAACTGGCTCCTAGTAAAATAATAAAGACTGACCTCAAAAAAGAAACCCAAGTCTTTGTCAGTGTCTCCAAAGTTTTATTGGATAAATTTGAATAACATTAAATATTTATAAGGTCCAGTAAGGAAAATTATATTTGTGTATCTCTTTGAAAAAAATTATGTTTTTCATAGTCTTTGGCAATATTTATTTTTATAAGGTCATAAGTAATGAGAAACTCACATATTATAAATAGGTCAAGTCCTTAGTTTCCAATAAGCACTTATAATAGATACATAAACTAATGAACTAGTCTTACTTAGTTTTAAATGATTGCAAGATATTTTGTAATCACAACAACGGCATCATTTTAATATGTTTGCCAAGTACCATGAAGCATCTATCAAATATATTTCCAGCTTGAAGTTATTGAGAAAATGGAGTTATTTTTAGAAATTCTTGAGAAATTTAATTTCTCAGATGTTATTTTTCTAGCATTTTGAGAAGACCTTCCTCTTCTTCTTCCCCTTACCTTGTAACATTCATCTGTCCTCTGTGAGAGTAAGGTAAGCATTCTGGCATCTTGGAGCTGTCTCTGTCCATCACATTTGCATTCTTTTCCCATGGACCCCCTTTCAATAAATGCTTAATTTCAATATGAATGATAACAGTTGCTCCCTTTTTATAGCTCAGAAGACACTGGTACACAGAGTACTAAGTAACCTGCTCCAAGTCCCGAAGGGTAGGTGAGGGATGGCATGCAAGGAGGTGGGTTTCCAGCTCAGGCAAATGGCTGCAGAGGCTAAGGGCATAACCATGACATAATTCTGTCTCATCAACACAGTTAGCAAAGGCTACAAATATTCAGGTGTCTGTATGTATGTGAGAGTGTTTAATATTATGGATTCTACTGAAGGCCATTATTTCAGAGGAAATAGACTACTAATTTGCCACCTTATATCCCACATCCCTAAAGCTGAAAATCTAGGGGCCATATTTTATTATTTATTTGTATTTGTATTGATTTCAGAGAGGAATAGAAAGGGAGAGCGAGCGAGAAACATCAATAACAAGAGAATCCTTGATCAGTTGCCTCCTGCACACCTCCTACTGAAGATTGAACCAGCCTGCAACCCAGGCAAACCATGATCTTGTGGTTCATATATTGATATTCAACCAATGCCACATCAGCCAGGCTAGGGACCATATTTTATTTGCTTGTTTGTTTGTTTGTTTTAATGTATTTTTTATTATTGATAGCATTACAGATATCTCCTATCTCCCCCTTTTACCCCTGTTCCCAGCCCTTCCCCAACCCCTAGGTCTTCACTACCCTATTACCCATGTCCACGAGCTATGCATCCTATATAATAAAAGGCTAATATGCAAATAGACTGAACAGCAAAACAACCCGAACAACTGAACAACCAGTCGCTATGACATGTGCTGACCACCAGGGGGTGTGTGAGGAACATGGCAGGTGTTGGCTGAGGAGGGATGGTGGAGTAGGTGAGTGGGCACTCCAAACCAAGGCTGGGTGCCAGTTGCTGTCATTGGAGCAAGCCTCTGGTGGTTACTGAAAATTCTTTGCTCCTGCACACTGTAATCTCACCCAGTGCTCACACCTGCTGTCAGTGTCAACCCTGCTTGCATCCGCAGCCAGCACCGGAGCTGATGCTTGCACTTGCTGCTGGTTCCTGGCACCGATCCCAATCACTTGCTGTCATCAGCAGGTGTGAGCTGCGGCCGCTGGCCCTGATTGCTCTTGGGGGTTTCTCCACCTCCCCCTGCTCCTGAAGGGCTATCAGGGCAGCAGCTACCACTTGTACCCACTGATGCTACCAGCCCCACTAACACCTGCTGCTGGTGCTGGCTCCAAACTCTCCACACCATCAGTTGGTATGAGCAGGGCCAGGGCCATGAGCACATGGGAGTGGCAGTGGCAGGAGTGGGGCTTATGGCAGACAGAAGACTGGGGGCCACTGTGGGAGGGGCTGGGCAGGGTATGGAGGATGGGCAGAGACCCGCCCTTTTGCCTACGGCAGCCTTGCAGCCCACAGTTCCTTTCAAGGTTCACAAATTCATCCACTGGGCCCCTAGTGTAAGTATATAATTTCTTTGATTTATCTCTTCTCATCTAGGGGCCATATTTTAGCTGACTTAAAAACATCTAAGTGCTCTTTCACCTGGAATAAAAAACCAAAACATGAACTATATTTGAAATAAAATTGTAAGGTAGGCCATGCTTGATACTTTAAGGAAAATCTATTGTCTCTAGTTTTTTTTGTTTTTACTTTTCAAGCTTACAGAAAAACTGAGAAAATAGCTATAGAATTTGTATTGAGACTTATCACTGCTGATATTTTGTTACACCTGATGCATATACTTGTCCTTTTGTTTACATGCAAGCAAATCAGATATCATGACATATAACCCTAAATATTTAGATATATCACTAAAAAATAAGGAGAATTTCCCATTCCCCCCACTGTTTGCAATAGTGATATTATCACAATTAAGAAAATTGTAAGTCCTTAATATTATCTAATAGTGAAACCATATTCCAATTTCCTACACCTGTACAAAATAAATATTTTTTAGTTGTTTTGTTCAAGCCAGAGTCTAAACAAAGTCTAATTTACTTTTTAAGTTGCTTCATTGGACTTCTTCCATTACAAAGTCTTTTAAAAATATTTCTTAAGATAAAGAAGTGCTTTTTTAAAAATTAAAGGCAAGGAATGGCATTTGGAGTTGATACCTTTTTTTAAAATAAATTAAAACAAATAAAAGATAACCATTTGTCTTTTAATTATCTTTTACATATCCTTTCCAAATAATTTAGTACAATGAGATTTGCCCACCTCTTCCCATGGTCTCATCATATCCAGACCACATTTCAGATGAGAACCTATGAAAAAAGTTAAATCTTAGAAATTCAAGGTTGAAAGATTAAAAAAGTTGGATATCAACAGGTTAAACCACCTCATTTAACACATTAGAAAACCAACTTTGAAAGAGGTGAAACGCATCGTCCTCAGCTACAACTACATATTAACAGAAAATGGAACTAGAAGAAAAGTTCAGTCTCTTTCCAATAAATACCACAATGGAAAAAGGTAATATTACCTGGTCCTGTCCTTCTAAAAGACTGCAGAATAAGTGACTTTCCCAGATCCTAAGCTCTGGCACTAAAGTCAATCAAGCTATTACTGGCCTTCCAATTTACATCTATGAAACACATTTAACAAAGGAGTCTGCAAGTGATCCCCAAAGAGCCAGTTCAAATATGTGAACATGAGGTCAAAGGTTTGTATTGAGCCTTTTGTACTAACCTGCATGCCTGACAAAGCCACATACAGAACTGCATGAATGAAGGCTCGATAATGTTGGCCACTAACAAACAGGTTTGAGGATACTCAATGCAAAACCTTCTTTCCATTCTGTGTTTAAATGCAGCTTTTCTTTTGCCATTGGGAAAATATTTTCCCTCTTTTCATGTGTTTCTGTGGTTGTCTCCCACTAGCCATCATGACTTCTTGTCACCCAAAGGGGAATAGAAATGAGACTTGGCTAGTCACGGAGCCCCATTCCTCTATTTGCAATGACTTACAGCGTACATGAGTGACCCAAGTAGGACCAAAAGAGCACTCATGCAATTCAATATGGGAATTGGGAGTAAAACTATTTTCTCTTTTGGATCATATCCATATCCTGTAAGGACATAGTCTTAACAGCTTTTTCTACCACATGATAAGAACCTTAAATCAACACTTAAAGAAAAAAACACTCCTGCAGATCTGAGATGTAGAAAGAGAGAGGTCCCAACTACACCACTTGGGCTCACTTGGGATTTTCAGGTGAACTAATAAATTCACATTTTTGCTTTTGCTAGATGATGTTATATTTCTGTCACTTTCATCCAAAAGAGTCCTGAGAACAAAGTTCCTATTTTCAGAGAAGCATGAAGCCCTAAGGTTTTAAAACAACTAAAGATAGTGGTGTGTACCTTGCCACAACTATAATTTTGAAGGCAGAAGCTACATATGTACAGAGATGCCCTACCCAGAAATAACCAGTCAGAAATAAAATGTGTGTGTGTGTGTGTGTGTGTGTGTGTGTGTGTGTGTGTGTGTGTGTTTTGTTTCTTTAGGGAAAGAAGTGCCAAATACTTCATAACTTAGAGGAGCATAAAGAATCACTTCAAGTCAGTATACAGCAAGACTGAATCTGCTCAGAGCCTTGGATCTTAGAAACTGAAACTGCAGGGGTTCCAAACATGAATGACCTTTGGCCAACTTTAGGACTGAAGAAATAGAATGGCTGCTCCTTTCTGGACTAATAATCACTATTCCAGCCGAGACCGGTTTGGCTCAGTGGATAGAGCATCGGACTGCGGACTGAAGGGTCCCGGGTTCGATTCCAGCAAGGGCATGTACCTTGGCTGTGGGCACATCCCCAGTAGGGAGCATGCAAGAGGCAGATGGTCGATGTCTCTCTCTCATCGATGTTTCTGACTTTCTATCCCTCTCCCTTCTGCTCTGTAAAAAATCAATTATATATATAAAATAATCACTATTCCAAATGTACAGGGTCGTTTTCAACAGTGAGAGGCAGCAGCAGTAGCAGCAGTAGAGCAGTGATCTGCTTCCATTTCCATCTCTACTAGATGGTAGCCAGAATTGCCCTTCTTCCACTGAATAAAGAACTAGTGGGTAGGTGAAAGGCATAGAAACCTCAAGAGAAAAGCATTAGACCTCCAGTGAAGAAATAATGTGGGTCCTATAGCAATTAATCTAAGAAATGACAAAAAAGTGAATGACTGTATGAAGATCTGTGGAGTAGTTATTGGTTAAAGCTGAGAATTTCAAAGTTCTCAATTCATGGCACACATAACTAATTAGTAAAATCCTGTGCACACCAAAAAATACACTTTTTGCTAATTGGTGTGTTTTATTCATTCACACTGGATGGCTATTATGTTGGCAGTTGTAATTTTTTTATTTGACAATCTAAGGGAAAAGAGGTCAATGCCCCTGATTAAATAGCCAGGTAGTGCATGTTTTAAAAATTTCTGTGGCGGGAGAACTAAGATGGCGGCAAAGGTAAAACACCTATCTTGCCATCATAATCAGCAATTTTAATACTACAACTTAATGAAAGAACAAACACCTTCCAGAATCACCAGAAAGCCCGCCGAGTGAAAATTCCACAAATAAAAGTGAAAATAAGACACTGTGACTCAGATGAGCGGCGGCGAACAGCGTTGAAAGATTCCCGTGGAGAGAGGTTTGGAGTGCGCGCCACGGGGAGGGCAGGCGGCTGAAAACTGGCCAGTTTTCTCGAACGGGGAGACAAAGACGTCCCACTGGACTGATTCTCCAGCTCTGGGCGAAGTCCAGGGAACCCACTATCATACGGGGTGAAAACTGGACAGTGGGAGGGCACGCCGAAGCTCGGGTGCTGCCGGGTCTCCCGGCTTGTGGAGAAGGCAGCTTGCGAGAACAGCTTGGCTGCATGACCACATAGAGAGTGCTCTGCAACTTGCCCTCTCATTCGGGAAACCGTCAGACTGCTTTGTTTTACCTCCCTGGGTGAGACATTGTGCATGCAGTCTCATTTTGGGAGAGTCTGAATTCCCCGGCAGCTGGTGGAGCTCGGCAGCGGCTCTCTCTCAGAGGTGCTGGCAGCCATTGCCCCCTGCACAGAGTCCCCGGGGCCGCATAGGGCGGAGCTAACACTGTCTGCTTGGCCTGGAGACTCCGCCCATCCAACCTGAGCACAGCTGAGCTTCACAGACAATTGGCCTGGAGGTCAACCCTCCAAGTGCTAACAACGATTAACTGAGCTTAACTTCAGCAAGACTGTGCAACCCATATCCACCTCAGGTAACCAGGGAGGCTGAGCCACTGTCTGTAGTAGGAAGTCTACCACACAAAGCTAATTGACCAACTCAGGGAAACAGCCACCATGGAGAGACATGGAAAGAAATCAGATGTGAAAGAAATGGAGGGAAAAAAATGACTGGACATGGAATTCAAAACCATGGTTATAGGGTTTTTCAAGAGGCTCCAACAAAAGGTCGAGGCCTATAAGGAAATAAGCAAGAGCACAAAGGAAATGAATGAGTCCTACAAGGAAATGAACAAGACCCTCAAGGATATAAACGAGACCTGCAAGGAAATGATCAAGACCAATGTGGAAATGAATGAGTCCTACAAGGAAATGAAAGAGACCCTCAAGGATATAAAGGAGACTCTCAAGGATATGAAAAAGGACCAACCAGAAATTAAGCATACACTGACTGAAACAAAAAATATTATACAAAGACCTAAAAGTGCTCTGGAGCACCCCAAGAACCAAGTTAAAGATTTGAAATACAAAGAGGTAAAATCCTCTCAGCTGAAAAAGCAAGAAACCAAAAGAATCCAAAAAATTGAAGATAGTGTAAGGGGCCTCTGGGACAACCTCAAGCATACCAACATCCGAATTATAGGGGTGCCAGAAAAAGAGAGAGGCCAAGACAATGAAAAACTATTTGAAGAAATAGTGACTGAAAACTTCCCACACCTGGTGAAAGAAATTGACTTAGGAGTCCAAGAAGTGCACCGAACCCCAATATATAGGAACCCTAAGAGGACCACACCAAGGCACATCATAACTAAAATGCCAAGAGCAAAAGACAAAGAGAGAATAATAAAAGCAGCAAGAGAGAAACAGTTGGTTACCTATAAGGGAGCACCCATATGATTGTCAGCGGATTTCTCAACAGAAACGATGCAGGCCAGACAGGAGTGGCAAGAAATATTCAAAGTGATGAACAGCAAGAATCTACAACCAAGATTACTCTATCCAGCAAAGCTATCATTCAGAATTGAAGGTCAGATGAAGTGCTTCGCAGATAAGAAAAAGCTAAAGGAGTTCATCACCACCAAACCAACATTATATGAAATGCTGAAAGATATTCTTTAAGAAGAGGAAGAAGAAAAAGGTAAAGATGAAAATTATGAACAACAAATACACATCTATCAACAAATGAATATAAAAATCAAGTGAATTGATAGGCTGTTGAACAGGATAGACTGGTGAATATAACAGAGACATGGACATAGAGAGGGAATGGACTGACAATTCTTGGGGAGAAAAGGGTTGTGGGAAGTGCAGCAAGAGACTGGACAAAAATCTTGCAACAATGGGAGGGTACAGTGGGGAGGGGGAGGTGAGGGTGGAGGGTGGGATAGGTATAAGGTGGAGGGGAGCTATAGGGGGATAAAAAGGGGAAACAATGTAATTAATAAACTGAACAATAAAGATTAAAAAAAATAAAAAAGTAAAAAATAAAATAAATAAAATAAAAATTTCTGTGGCAACCCACTGGTTGAAAGTCATTTGATTAGAGACATCTTAGCTGTGATTACATAAAAAGATGTATTTATGATAAATTATAAAAGGCAGGAGAAAGGAGGGAAGGAAGAAGGAAAGGAAGGAATGAAGGAATGGAAGAAGGAAATATAATCTCATCTGATAAAGAATGATAGGGGTATTCAAAAAAAGTCTTTAACCATATTCCCTGATATTTGATCTGCCAACTGTAATATCTTGAGGAGTACGTGATCTCAATTGAGACCAACGCCGGCTCTCTTTACTGGGTTCTGGTCAGAACTTCTGCAATGTATTTAGAGCAAATTTTTGTATATACATAGTTACAATCCAAGGGAGGCAATTATAGTTTATAAAACAGAAAAGGGAAGTAACAAATTATTTGTTATTACTTATAGGTAGTAGTACTGCTGCTACATTCCCATCTCATTGGGTTAATTCTACTTAGAAACTAACTGTAAACTTCTCTTTAGAATTGTTTTACATATTTCTTTTCTCTTTTATGCAAGTCACTGTCCCAAAGACCGTGTCATTTTAAACTTATTATGTGCCTTTCACAATATGTAACAAATTCTTATTGTCTAGTCTTATCCCTTTCTTATTCTGCCAACTAGAAATGTTTATTAGACTACTCCAGTGAGCTCCATCTTTCTTCAGCCATCACTGTCAGGCTCCCTAATAGAGATTTTTCCTGTCACCCGCTGGGATCTTACTTTACCCTCTAGTCTGAATGCTCTGGAAACAACATTACTTTTGGTTTCAACATAGGCAATTAATCATGCACATTTATGACCTGCAATCTCCAAGAAGGCTTCAGGATGTACCCAATGAGAGAATTCATGGACTAGTAGGCAAAATGCCAGTTCAGACTTGGGGATACTTGATACTCCAGTATTCTAGCTAAAAAAAAATTGTCTGAATCTGTGCATAAAGAGACATTTAAGTGCTTTTAAGGGGGAAACGGGAAGGAGAAATTATTTTACAGCCTATCTCCCTTATACATAGTCAATATTTTTCTATCCTGTCCTTCAGGATTGTGCTTTCCCACCTTTACTGTCTCCAATTTTAGTCAGCCTGAAAGTTGACTCAGCCTAGAAATATTATTGAGCAGACAAATCTTAATAGGGTAGATGGTCATGAGTAGAAAGGTGATTGCAAAATGTATTATTGGGGTGGGTTAGGGATAAAAACTGAAATCTGGAAAGGATCCTGTTACTCTAGTAATAGAAACACAGGAAGAAAGGAAAGAAAGAAAGAAAGAAAGAGAGAGAGAGAGAGAGAGAGAGAGAGAGAGAGAGAGAGAGAGAAAGAAAGGAAGAAAGAAAGAAAGAAAGAAAGAAAGAAAGAAAGAAAGAAAGAGAAAGAAAGAAAAGAAAGAAAAAGGAAAGAAAGGAAAGGAAGGAAGGAAGGAAGGAAGGAAGGAAGGAAGGAAGGAAGGAAGGAAGGAAGGAAGGAAGGGAGAAAGAAAGAAAGAAAGAAGAAAGAAAGAAAGAAAGAAAGAAAGAAAGAAAGAAAGAAAGAAAGAAAGAAGACCAAAATCATTACTCACTATAAATTCAGATTCTAACTTGGTCTAATACTTGTCTCCAAAAATCACTACATTATAAGATCTTGTCTCATAATTTAATTTTTTTGCTTTTATAAATTATAAAAGTAATGCTTATTCCTTGTAAAAAAAATCAAATAATACATAAATCTAAAATATATCAAACCTACCAAACCTGATTTTCTGGAAGGAAAAATGATTATAACTTGGTAATTAAAAATAACATTTTTGGACTTATAAAATTTTAATATATTTTATTGGTCTCAGAGAAGGAGAGACAGAAATATCAATGGTGAGAGAGGATCATCGATTGGCTACCTCCTTGCATGTACACTACTAGGGACTGAGCCAGCAACCCAGGCATGTTCCCTGACCGGTTATCAAACTGTGACCTCTTGGTTCATGGGTCAGTGGTTCAACCACTGAGATACCTGGGTCAGACACAAAATTTTTTGTATATACATGTATGTTTTCAAAATATAATGCATACATATAAAAGTTATTTTTTACAAGCTTTCATATTATTTTGCATGAAGGGAATGAACATATTCTTCAATATATTTGTTCTTATTCTAGCATGGACATCGTAATTGGTCACTTTTTAGGTATATAGACTTAAAGTTTAATGGGCAACTCTACAGATAATTTATAAAGGAGTAAATATTTAATTAATTTATCCAAAAAACAATGCACAAAAAAAGCATGGTATTTGTTCTATGGGGATTGAATCCTATTAGAAATAGACACTTTTCAAAAGTGGTCATACAGAAGGCTGAGAGACATATGAAAACACTAGAGGCCCAGTGCACAAAATTCATGCATAAGGGGGTAGGCGAGTGTCCCTCAGCCCAGCCTGCACCCTCTCCAATCTGGGACCCCTCAAGGGATGTCTGACAGCCCGTTTAGGCCCAATCCCAGTAGTATCAGGCCTAGGCAGTCAGACATCCTTCTAACAATCCAGGACTGTTAGCTCCAAACTGCTCACCTGCCTGCTTCCCTAATTGTCCCTAATCACTTCTGCCTGCCAGTCTGATCACTCCTGAACCACTACCCTGCCAGTCTAATTTATGTCTAACTGCTCCCCTGCCAGCCTGTTGGCCTCCAACTACCCTCCTCTGCCAGCCTGGTCACCTCTAACTGCCCTCCCCTACAGACTTGATCACTCCCAACTGCCCTCCCTTGCAGGCCTGGTCCCTACCAACTGCCCTCCCCTGCTGGCCTGATGGCCCACAACTGCCCTCCCCTGCTGGCCATCTTGTGGTGGCCATTTTGTGTCCACATGGGGGCAGGATCTTTGACCACATGGAGGCAGCCCTCTTGTGTGTTGGAGTGATGGTCAATCTGCATATTATTCTTTTATTAGATAGGTTAGAGGCCTGGTGCATGGGTAGGGACTGGCTGGTTTGCCCTGAAGTATGTCCTGAATCAGGGTAGTGGTTCCCTTGGGGTGTGGGGTGGCCTGGGCAAGGAGCCTATGGTGGTTTACAGGTTGGCCATGGCCCCCAGCAACCCAAGTGGAGGCCCTGGGATCTGGGATTAATTTATGTTCTACAATTGAAACTTTGTAGCCTAGAGCAGAGCCAAGCCTTCTGCTCACTCCATGGCAACAACCATTTTTGTTTAAAACTTTGTAGCCTACAGTGGAAGCCTAGGCAAGGATTGCAGAAGTTTGGCTTCCTCTATTGCCCTGGCAACCCTACTCTCTGCTTTCTCCAGCTCTGTGGCTGCTGCCATTTCTGTTGGGATTATGTATTTCTATAATTGAAACTTTGTATCATTGAGTTTAGGCCTAGGCCAGCAATGGCAGGCAGAAAGCTTGGCTTCCTCCATTGCTTGGAAAACTCAAGCCTCCCTCCTGCTCTCAGTGGTGGCAGCCATCTTGGTTGGGGTTTATTTGCATAATTTGCTCCTGATTGGCTGGTGGGCATGGCTGTGGGCATGGCTTAATAGGCGGTACAGTCAATTTGCATATTATTATTTTATTAGATAGGATGCTCAAAGTCATAATCATCCGAGAGATGCAAGTCAAAACAACAATGAGGTACCCTCTCACACCTGTCAGAATGGCTATCATCAACAAATCAAAAAACAACAAGTGCTGGTAAGGATGTGGAGAAAAAGGAACCCTCACACACTGCTGGTGGGAATGCAGACTGGTGCAGCCACTGTGGAAAACAGTATGAAGTTTCCTCAAAAAGTTAAAAATGGAGCTCCCATTTGAGCCAGTAATCTCACTTCTAGGACTATATCCCAAGAAACCAGAAATACCAATCAGAAAGGATATATCTACCCCTATGTTCATAGCATCACAATTCACCATAGCTAAGATTTGGAATCAGCCTAAGTGCCTATCAGCAGATTAGTGGATTAACAAACTGTGGTACATCTACACAATGGAATATTGTGCTGCTATAAAAAAGAAGGAACATTTACTATTTGCAACAGCATGGTCAGAACTGGAAAGCATTATGCTAAGTAAAATAAGCCAGTCGGAGAAGGATAAATATCAGATGATCTCACTTGTATGTGGGATATAATGATCAACATAATTTGATGAACAAGAATAGATCCAGAGATAAATGGCAGGGGAGTGTTGTGGTGGTGGTGGTGGTGGGTGGGAGGAGTTAGAGAACAACCAAAGGACTTGTTTACATGCATATTAGCATAACCAATGGACACAGACACTGGGGTAGTGGGGGTTTGCCCAGGGTGGAAATGGCTGGGTGGAGGTGGGTGGGGTCAACTGGGAAAAAAGGAGACATATATAAAACTTTAGAAAAAAAAATAATAATAAATAAATAAACCCTATTATAGAAATAAAGCCAAATCAAGAAAATCTATAAACAAGAAACATATTGGATAGCAATAACCACTATTCAAATAATGAAAACAAAGAGCTATAATAGTGACTAGCTACTTCAGATTTTTATGGGATCTCTTTAAAATCTATTTTAAAACAAAGGTATGCATGTTATATTAGAGTTTCTGTGCAATTACATTCTCAGGATTCAAAAATATCTTCCAAATGCTAATAACTGAGAGTATACAGTTTAGCAACTTTTGATCAATGCTATCCTTTCAGGTCAGCTCTTTCTAAGTCTGATTGACCTTGGTGGTATTACAGGGTCATATTTTTACATGGTTCAATTGTTCTCAATTTCTACAATTGACTAGGTAAAAATAGTCTTTTCTTCAAAACTAGGCATGCATATCTTATCTTCCCACCTATTCTTTCTTCCCAATCAAACTTTTCATTACTTTTATAAAAGAAAAACTATTATAGGATATATAAAAAAATTATTTCCATGAGCTATTTTTTTTTTTACTTTCATGCTGACATCTCTTCATGTTATGTCATAGCTAAAATATTGCACTCCTGGACTTTTGGTTTATTCTGAGGATGGATTTTATTTGTAAATTTATGTCATTTTGAGGTTCTAATAATGCATAGAATAATCTTTTTTTATTTTCATCAGAGAAAGGACAAGAGCTAGGAAAAGAATCTGGTTCCACCAGCAATTCACCCAGAAAAAATTCCAACTTTTTTCTAAACTGTTCTGCAAAGAGATTTCAATGTCATACAAAAGAGACTTAAACTGCAGTAAATTTTTACCTATCAAAATATTTTCAAGAAAATACAATTTTTGAATGAAGGAGCAAAACCCATTCCTATGAAAGTAACCCTCTTTTCATTTCCATAGTTCCACCCAGTATAGCGGGGGATGGAGAAGAGTTCTGAACTAGAAGTGGAGGGAGGCAGGCAGGATACCAGGAGGCCTGTGAGGCAGAGTAATTGAAGAGAATTTAAAAGGAGCAAGAAACAAAAGTGCAGACAAGTTAAACTAAATCAACAAGAGACAGTGAAATACTGAAGGGGCTGGTTTTACCACCCTTAGGAATAAAAGGTGAAAGAAAGTGAGCAGTTACACAAAGAGCTGTAGGAGAAGCACAAGGTTCTGATGGCAGCAGCAGACTCCTATTGGGGTTCAGATAGCCCATAGTTTAGCAGAGCAGGAATTGGGGAAATAAATACTTTAACTCACTTCCTGATGGTGGTTCCCTTTGGCAGAACCCAAACAGAAGCCTCAGAAAGAGAAAGAGCTTGTGAATGCAATTCACACAAGTCAGCCTCCCAGAGCAAAAGCCTTATGATAAAGGATGGAGAGGAGTTGCAGGGCAAAGAAAAGAACTCGGAACATCTGGTCCTGCCACAAATGAGATCTCAGGGTCCTGGGCCTTTCTTCCCTCTCTTGGCTAGATAGTTGCTGGACGACTTTCCAAGCATTAAGATTCTGTAACTCTATATGTCTTCTTTGAACAGAAGTTAACAGCTTAAAAAGTATAGTTGAAAATTACATCAAAAGGCTTTTTAAAAAGTATCAGTATCGTATTCCTTGGTTTATTCCCAGGCTGATTCTTTCTTCCCTGCTTCCTCCAAAACCACTCCACCCCCATTATTTAAAAAAAGTTTTATGAGCAATTAAAATACTTTCTATAAAAATGAATGTGAAGATTATCTAAGTGTGCCATATAATAAAAATTATTTAACCATTATGTAGTATTTTATATAACATCAATATTAATGTGAAATGTTTATAGTGTTTATTTATTATTTTCACATTTTTCTAGATTTATCAAAATTAAATGGCACTGGCAGATTTTGGTCCTGGCTAAATTGTGAACTCCCTAAGAGGTGTCTATCTGTATCTGTGTGCCTCCCTAGTATCTGTGTAATGGGGTTAGTAGTGAGTATTATATAGAGACTGTGGTTCTTTGCACTTGCTACGTGGTAAGTACTATGCTAAGTGCCTTTTAAACAATAATCTACTTCACTCATCCAAACAACCTTAAGAATTTACAAATGAGAATATTTAAGCTCAGAAGGATTAAATAACTTGTCCCAAGCCACACAGACAATAAGTATTATAGCCAGGAACTAACTTGGGTATAGGCAACTGCTGTATTTTTACTTTTAACTGGTTTACTAAACTGCCACTTAAAAGTAAAAAAGTCAAGTGTGCAAAGGGCTTTATGGCAGGAAAGCACTAAAGACATTGTTGGTATTTTTTTAAGCATCATTATCAATATGCCAAAGAAGATGAAAAAGTTCTTACCTCAAGTACATTAAAATGTGGTAGGAAGTATTAGATAATCCCCGAGATGACTAGAATGCAAGGTAGAGTAAGTCAAGGATCATAAGACAAGTACAAAAATCATAAGAGAGAAGTGGCCCTCTGAACAATGAATGAGGTTTTAATAGTTAGCAGATAAAAGAGTGTCATTACAGGTGGAGGAAACATGGTGAACAAAGGCAATGAGGTTGGAACACAAAAAGGAATTTAATTATTGGAACATGGGGAGGTGCAAGGGAGCAAGGAAAGAAAAGTCTGGAAAGGTAAATTGAAGACTACTGATTAATCTATTTAATTGTGCTACCATACATCATACAGTACATATTTATAGAATGTGTTGACAAAGGAGTTCATCGAGTGCCATGATGAAGTCTAAAAACATTTTGTCTACTGAATTTCTAGCAATTTTGCAACCTTGTCAAACAGAAAATAAAGTCAGTATGACTAACCAATCCCAGTTTTGTTCTTCTCCAATACATTTTTTTCCAATACATTTTTTACGCTACTGTCAGAGTAAACCTCTTAAAACTAAAATCTGATTATGTTACATTTAGCTTCTCATTTTCAAATTCAATATGCTCACCTCTTCAGCCACCTTTTTTATCAGACCTTATCTTTAATAGGTCCCAGCCACACCAAATTTGCTTCCCAGGCATGTTTTTCCTCTTAGACAGGACACTCTTCCTTCACACTCTCTTTCATATATATATACCAGAAGCCTGGTGCACAAAATTTGTGCACAAGGGGCGGTATGGTCCCTCAGCCTAGCCTGCACTCTCTCCAATCTGGGACCCCTTGAGGGATGTCCAACTGCGCATTTAAACAAGCAGTCGGACATTCCTCTCATAATCCAGGACTGCTGGCTCCCAACTGCTCACCTGCCTGCCTTCTTGATTGCCCCTAACCGCTTCTGCCTGCCAACCTGATCAACCCCTAACCATTCTCCTGCCAGCCTGATAGATGCCTAACTGCTCCCCTGCCAGCCTGTTTGTCCCTAACTGCCCTCTCCTACAGGCCTGGTCACCCCTAACAGCCCTCCCCTACAGGCCTAGATCCCCCACAACTGCCCTTCCCTGTAGGCACTGTCACCGCCAACTTCCCTCCTCTGACAGCCTGGTCATCCCTAACTTCCCTCCCCTGCAGGCTTGATTGCCCCCAACTCCCCTCCCTTGCAGGCCTGGTCCCTGCCAACTGCCCTTCCCTACTGGCCATCTTGTGGTGGCCATTTTGTGTCCACATGGGGGCAGGATCTTTGACCACATGGTGGCAGCTCTCTTGTGTGTTGGAGTGATGGTCAATCTGTGTATTACTCTTTTATTAGGTAGGATAGAGGCTTGGTGCATGGGTGGGGGCCAGCTAGTTTGCCCTGAAGGGTGTCCCGGATCAGGGTTGGGGTTCCTTTGGGGTGTGGGACAGCCTGGGCGAGAGGCCTGTAGTGGTTTGCAGGCCTGCCCTGCCCCCTGGTGATCCAAGAGGAGGCCCTGGGATCTGGGATTAATTTATGTTCTACAATTGAAACTTTGTAGCCTGGAGCAGAGCCAAGCCTTCTGCTCCTTCCTTGGCTGCTGCCATTTCTGTTGGGCTTCTATAATTGAAACTTTGTATCCTTAAGCAGAGGCCTGAGTTGATGAGGGCAGGCAGAAAGCTTGGCTTCCTCCATTTTCGGGGAAACTCAAGCCTCTTCCTACTCTCTGTGGCCACAGCCATTTTGGTTGGGTTTATTTGCATATTTGCTCCTGATTGGCTGGTGGGCATGGCTTGTGGGTGTGGCAGAGGTATGGTCAATTTCCATATTACTCTTTTATTAGATAGGATATACTAGAGCCTTGGTGCACAAAATTTATGCACGTTGCAAGGATGTGACCTTCTGCCCAGCCTGCACCCTCTCCAATCTGGGACACCTTGAGGGATGTCCAATTGCCTGTTTAGATATGATCCCTTAGGTGGAATCGGGCCTAAACAGGCAGTCGGACATTCCTCTCACAATCCAGGACTGCTGGCTCCCAACTGCTCGCCTGCCTGCCTTCCTGATTGCCCCAAACTGCTTCAGCCTGCATGGTAGATCATCTCCTAACCGCTCCCCTGCCAGCCAGATTGATGTCTAACTGCTCCCTTGCCAGCCTGTTTTCCCCCAACTTCCCTCCTCTGCTGGCCTGGTCACCCCTAACTGCCCTCCCTTGCTGGCCATCTTGTGGTGACTTCCTTCATCGCCAGGGGCAACACAAGCCTGCTGATCTTTCCAGTTCATTTTTGTTAGGATTTATTTATCTTCTATAATTGAAACTTTGTAGACTTAAGTGGAGGCCAGAGCCAGCCAGAGCAGGCAGGAAGCTTGGCTTCCTCCATTGCCAGGGAAACCCAAGCCTCCTATTCGTTCCATGGCTACAGCCATCTTGGTTGTGTTAATTTGCATACTTGCTCCTGATTGGCTGGTGGGCATAGCAGAGGTATGGTCAATTTGCATGTTTCTCTTTTATTGATATATCCTATCTAATAAAAAATAATATGTTAATTAATCATCATTCTGATACACCCACAAGCCATGCCCAAAAGCCAATCAAGAGCGAGTATGCAAATTAACCCCAACCAAAATGGCTGCAGCCATGGAGAGAGCAGGAGGCTTGACTTTCCCCAGCAATGGAGGGAGCCAAGCTTTCCACTTAACCCGGCCAGCCAGTGCTCTGCTTAAGGCTACGGTTTCAATGATAGACGATACATAAATCCCAACAGAAATGGTTGCCACCACAGAGGGAGCAGAAGGCTTGCCTCTGCTCCAGGCTACAAAGTTTCAATTGTAGAAGATAAATAAATCCCAGATATCAGGACCTCTGCTTGGGTTACTGCGGGACATCACCAACATGCAAACCACCATAGACCCCTCGCCCAAGGCACCCCATGCCCCAAGGGAACCCCCACCCTGATCCAGAACATCCTTCAGGGAAAACCAGCCGGCCCCACCCATGCAGCAGGCCTCTATCCTAACAAAGGAGTAATATGCAGATTGACCATCACTTCAACACACAAGACAGCTACCCCCATGTGGGCAAAGATCCTGCCCCCATGTGGACACAAGATGGCCACCACAAGATGGCCAGCAGGAGAGGGCAGTTAGGGGTGACCAGGCCAGCAGAGGAGGGAAGTTGGGGGTGACCGGGCCTGCAAAGAAGGGCAATTAGGGGGAACCCAGGCCTGCAGGAGAGAGCAGTTGGAGGGAGGGTGATCAGGCCTGCAGGGGAGAGTAGTTAAGGGCAAAGAAGCTGGCAGGGGAGCAGTTAGGCATCAATCAGCCTAGCAGGGGAGTAGTTAGAGGTGATAAGGCTGGCAGGGAGAAGTGGTTAGGGGTAATCAGGAAGGCAGGCAGGTGAGCAGTTGGGAACCAGCAGTCCTGGATTGTGAGAGGGATGTCCAACTGCCTGTTTAGGTCCAATCCCAGGATCAGGCCTAAACGGGCAGTTGGACATTCCTCGAGGCATCCCAGATTGGAGAAGGTACAGGCTGGGTAGAGGGACACACAATTCCATGGACAAATTTCATGCACCAGGCCTCTAGTATAGCTTATATATTATTAATTTCATAGAGGAAAGAAGAGGAAAAGAGAGACAGAAACATCAATTATGAAAGAGAATCATTTATTAACTGCCTTCTTCATGAACACCATTGGGATCAAGCCTGTAACCTGGGTATGTACCCTTGATTATAATCAAAGCTTGAACCCGTTAGTCGCAGATCGACACTCAATTCACTGAGCCATTCTGGCTAGGGCTTCCTTCACACTTTCACCTTTGAGCTGTCTTTCATGTCTCAACCTATCTGTCCTTTCTTCTGTGATGTCATTCCTGTGGCCTCTTTCATGGACTCACCTCACAGGTCTCTTATGCCATTGATTGCATACTTTTTGTGTTTACTTACCACAATATTTTGTGCAAATTTTGATTTCAGAAGATTTCCAAATATTTATTTTTACATTTCCAACTCCTGAAGAATAGTACTCATGAAGTAGACATTCACTGAATAAATAGACTCAGCATGAAAGTCATAGAACTTTTTATTGCTATTCTTAGATGGTGATATTTTCAGCATCTACATGAAGAATTCAAATCTCTCCCTCCTCTGCTTAATCTCTGAGATGTTTGTCAGAATAACTTCTATATCCTTATTGTGCCCAGTTATGCTCCTATAATTATAGCATTTATATTGTGTTCTTTGTATTTCAAATATTCTCAAAAGTGTCTCCCCTTAGCTTGTGGATTTCATTTTATTTATTTATTTATTTATTTATTTATTTATTTATTTATTTATAGCTTGTGGATTTTTAAATAATTGTTTTTGAAAGGTATACTTTTCTACCCTTTACTTCATTCAATTCTGTCTTCTAGCCCATTGGTTTTAAGATTATATTCCCTGTTTAGTTTTATTCCAAAAATTACCAGAAATCACTCAGAGGACTCTTCTTTGGAACCACATTTATAGTCCTTTTGTAGAAACAAGTTTCCATTTCTTTTGAGGATTCCTTCAAAGACAAATTCTTTTTACCATCAGATTTCAGTGCAAAACCACATGTGGGAGGGACTGTACAATCCACCCTTATCAATGCTTATCAAACTGCATGCTATACACTCTATCATCTTATATTATTTAAATACTCTGATCAAAAAATGATTTGAGACAACTAATTTCATAATTTAGCTTAATTATTCTCACTTAAGAATGACAAATCAATTAATTAAGAATTGATCTTTGTATAGTCTTTTCAAAGATAATTTTTTCACTGGCAAAAACCTTAACTTCATTAGATTTATTCTCTAATACTATTTCTTCCTGGTATCCAACACATTCACTTGTTTCTAAATTCATCTTAATGTAGGTCTGTAATAGGGAAACAAGCTGGTGGTCCCTGATCTTCTTCCATGCCAAGTAATGGGTGTGTTGGTAAAGACACAAATGCTTAGGTCTTATTTAGACAGTTAAGCTTTTACATAAATAAATAGACTGCCTAAAATCATATAGATTTATTTTATTTTTAATCGTCAAATATTCTAATGCCTGGCTGAGAATGAGATTCTAGAAAAGTTATGAAAACAGAACATGGAGATGATAAGGTGATTGTAGAAAACAGGCCACTTTACGGGAATGCAAGCATCCTGGTACTTCTATGATATAAACACTTAGGGGTCTCTCTGATGCAACTGCCATCATCTAGTATGAGGGCCATCTGAAGGCAAGGCAGGAAGGAGGGAGAATGTCCAAGTCAAATGGTTGATTTTGGGACATGGAGTTCTGGTAATTGTAATAGCCTGTGAATTATTCAGCAACATTCAGAGTGACTCATCAGCATGCTTCTCTTAGAGCATTTGTTTATTCTTGAGGACAATTTTACTAGTTCTGAATAAAGAAAAGATTAACATCTTATGGACCTCATGCTAGCACTTACAAAGTGGTAACCAATTTAGAGACATTCTAAGTCTATATTTGGTCTTTTATGATTGTAGAGAATTCACTTAATCAAAATACCTTCTTTCATCCAGCTTCCCCCACTCTACCCTCCCCTCTAACATCTGTCAGCCTGTTCCATGTAGCCATGCCTCTATTTCTATTTTGTTTGTCAGTTGATTTTGTTTATTAGATTTCACATATAAGTGAGATCTTATGGTATTTGTTTTTCTCTAACTGGCTTATTTCACTTAGCATAATAATCTCCAGGTCCATCCATGATGTCACAAAAGGTAAGATTTCCTTCTTTTTTTATGACCACGTAAAATATTATTCTTAAACCCACAGCAAACATGAGCTCCTTCATATGTACTCTTATGTATATATGTATGCATGTGTTCATTAAATGCCTAGTCCCCTAGTTTTTAGTACAGCTTTCTTATTTGGAGCTTGCATGGCTTCAACCTCCAGTATTGACCTTTTTGTGGCCATCTAACTCTACCTGACAATTTCCAAAGATAATTACATTTTTATGTAAAGAGCATAAAGTTTTATACTCTTCACACAGTATTGTTCCTGACAGTAGATGTTAAATAGGTAACTATCTTACTTAAACTGAGTTTTTTCCTACAGGTAAATCTCAATTAATCAAGAGAATACTTTCCAATAATATTAAAATCAAAGACTTTATAATACAAATAAGAATATATTCATGTGCATAATGATTATAAATAAAAATATTTACTGAGTGCCCCTATGTGGCAGGCACTCTATATATTGTCTTTTGAACCTTTGCAACCATCCTGAAAGGTTGATATTATGATTTTTAATTTATAAGTAAAGAGTCAGATTCAGTGAGAGCAAACAACTTGTCTAAAATTATCCAACTAATTAATAATTGGCTAAATTCTGATTGTCCCAAGTGCATCAAATTTCAAAGTTCTTATTCTTTTCTAGAATTTTCCTGTTTAGCTACCTCATTGAATTTAACAGAGTAATAATCTCCTATATCTCCTTATACCACAGGGGGAGTTGATCCTTTTGAGTGTTGGTTATTAAAGAGGAAGCTTCTCCTCTTGGTAGATCCTCCCATCAAGTGGTCTAGATGTCATCTGACTGTCACTCAGACATTACTTCCCTCTTTTTTACTCTTCAAGTTGACTCAACTATAGGACCAGTGGGTAAGTTGTCTCTAGTTCAGCATGCCCAGGTCCAGCCAAGACTGCACTTCAGTGTGAGTTTTATTTCCTTCTCCCAAGCCATCTACCCAGCCATCTGCCGACCTAGCCATGAACTTGCTCCAGGAACTATACAATGTGCTAGCAATTCAAAGAAACAGATTCCCACCATCAAACAGTTAAGAATCTAGTACAGCAGAACATAAATTTGTGCAATAATAAGGGCATGTCTAAGGCCTTGTAAAGATACCAGGAGGAAGAGATCACCTCTCAGTGCAGCACGGAAGGCTTTATAGAAGAAATGCTTGAGCTGGCTCAACTGCTATGAAAGCACTGAAAAGTGAGAAATTTTCTCTAACCCACGTTAGCTTTCCCTAAAGTATATTTTTTTCCCTGAGGATTTGTGAAGTGAGAAATCAATGTGCTTCCTTGTCAGCACATCATGGGACAGAGTGTTGATGGGAGACACGTTTTATTTCTGTAATACCATGAAGAGTCGTTGTTATGTAGAGGTGTACATCCTCTTGCACTTGGGAACACAGTGCTAATTCTTCAAAGTGATCTGTAATATTTCACAAGACACCCCACATGTGTGCTTCAAGAACAAGTCATCATGTCTCTGAAAATTTTAGATGACTCTCCCACAAACTTGTGATGACATGCCTAAGTTCAAATTAAAATCAATCTGTAGAATGATGGCCTGCCGGGACACAGTGGAGGCAGGCAAGCATCCTGGTGCTTTTTAAAGCACCAGAGCAGAGAAGAATGTGAATCTAAGTGGAGTGGTTGAAAATAGCTCTGTGCTAGGCCATTAGCAGCTGTGGCTGCAAATCAAGGGCAAATCTCACTGAGGAAGTGTAGACAGGCCTCTCTGACATGCATCATTCTTATCTGAGCTGCACACATACATGCCTGATTGGTGATAGAATGATTAGCACTGTTTTAGTCACAAAACCAAATTATCTATGTGAGTTTGACAGTGAATATGTAAAAACGCCCAGACAAAATCATTTCTTTGAGCACACTCTTATTTTATTCACAGAATGTATACTACATATGATGTAGAAATGGTTTCCATTTTCAGAATTGGTGTTTCAGGCATTATACTGTTACTTTGATGTAACATGATTCTTATAGTCTGTGCTTTACAGTCACTTTTTTTCTTAATTGATCTCATTTTAATAGAGTCCAAAATTAATCCAACTTAAAATATATTGCCCTGACAGGATTAAAAATTGTGGCAGAGTAATTAGATGTTGCACAAGATGCTGCCAGGACCAAACTGGAATTACAACTAAAATACACAGAAATTTCCTAAATAATCAACTAAAGACTTGCTAAAGAGAATCCTGATAACCAGGGATGGAAAGTAGAGACCACTGAGACTGGTAGGAGAGGTGAGGCACAAAAGCGCTGGCCGATGCTACCAAAAAGCAACTGAAGTTCCAGAAACATCTCAGCTGAGGGGTTTGCCACTAAGAACACTGGGGTCTAATCCCCAAGGTGGGCTGCCTAGCAGAGAGCACCAGAACCGAGAAGGGTACCCACATAACATCTGGCTGTGAAAAAAAAAGCAGAGTTACTCTGCCAGAAAGAGACAGCTGGAAAAGAGACAGCAGGCACCCTCTTAAAGGGAAAATGTACAAAATTCCCTGTACAGCCATTCTGGCAGAGGGAGGGCAGAGTGAACTGAAGCTGTGAAAGTAGAAGCCAGGGTTGGGGGCTTTGGGGTTAGAGCAAAGAAGGCATGAAACCCCAGTTGCCTGTGCTGAGTCATTACCTCATGCTGCAGAGCCACATGGCCACCTGCCCCAACCCCTGGCCAAGGCCAGTGCTGTCTTAGCAATTCAGGTCCCCCATTGACTGCCCCACTCCAGCCCCAGGTCAGTATTACCGTAACAACTGGGAAGTTCCTGGCAACTGGCCCCAAGATAATGCTGCCATAGTAACTGGGAGCTCCCTGGTGACCACCCTAACCCTAGCCCTAGGTCAGTTCTGCTATTGCAACCCGGAGCAACCTGGCACATGAGCGGTCCCAGACCCAGGGACCATGCTACCAGTGCAACCTGGTACACCCAGCCAATGGTCACAGGACCGTGCCTCAAGAACACTGCCAGAGGGCCCAAGAGCACCCCTCTACAAAGGGTACCAGGGCCACAAAGCGAATTGAAGGCCAGAGAGTGCTGGGCCTTCACAAGGAGTCGCACACGAGAGGAACTGTATATGTGTCCCCGCTGACACTGAGTGTCTGAAACAGACAAGGGGCCAGGTCTGTTGGAGAACAGGCTACCACTTAAAGCACAGTCACTACAGCAGGGAACTCAAGGCAGACTCTGGGAAATGAGTCTCGGGCCACTGAGCCACAGGGGCTCCAACCACCCAGACCCTAAAAAGGGTGCCCAGGGCCAGAAAGAGACAGCAAGAATCAAGAGGCAAAAAACCAATCCCCAAAGAAAGAAAAAGAGGAATCACCAGGAAAGAAAGTAAACAAAATGGAGGCAAGTAAGCAAAAGAATTCAGAGTAATGGTTAAAAAGATGTTCAAACATATGGATCAGAACTTGTCCAACATATGTTAGAATCAAGAGTAAATGATGAATGATATAGAAGCAATAAATAACACAATGGAAAATTTCTATAGTAGACTAGAACAGTGGTTGGCAAACTTGTTAGTCAACAGAACAGCAAATCGCAGTTTGCCAACACAAGCCACAGTTTGCCAACCACTGAACTAAAAGAAGCAGAGGACCAAATCAGCAAGTAAGAAGACAGGGTAGAAAACACCCAAGCTGAACAACAATTAGAAATAAAAATTAAAAAGCAAGAGAGTACAGGTACCGGAGGAGAAAAAAATGGCAGTGGAACAGGACGCGTAATGATCTGTGTCCCGGGGTGGTCGGAGGCAGCAGCTGAGGGTCGCACCGGGAGTGTTTGTTGGCAAGTTAGAAGACAGCTGGGCTTCAGGAGAAGGAGGGGGACTGCTGGATTTACTTCCCCTAACTGAGCAGCCTTGGTGCAGCTGGGTTCTCTCACGGAGCCACCAGCTCGGAGGCGGACTGCGCCATCTTAAAGGGGAAGGGCCTGAAAATATAGAGCTGCAGTACCCACTGGACAGCTGAGACCCCCAGAACACCAGTTCCTAGTTGGCGCAGAAGCGGATTCCGAGGAGCCCTGTGCTCCACCACTGAAAGGTCAGATTTCACCTGGGGTTAGGGGAGCTTGCAAAGCGGGGAGATGCACACCTGAAAAAAAAAAGTCTGTGGCTGTTGGAGCTGGTAAACGTGGAAGAGGGCCTTTGGAGCTAGTGGCAGAGGGGATTCCTAGAAAGCAACCCATTTGGAGCTGACAGAGAAGGCCAGCCTAACAATTTTGGGAGGGTGCTGGCTGCCAAACCCAAGGGGAAAGGGGTTTCGTGCAACATACGAGCAGAAATCGGGTTCACGTGCTTGAGTTCTCTCCTCTCCTAATCCGAGTTTCTCAGTGCTAAACCAGGAATGTGGGATCCCCTGGTGGGGGATAACCTGGGAGACTTGCAGGAGTGAGCTGTTTTTCTGGAGGCTGGGGATCAGAATAAGTGGTCATTATTAGAGAGGCAACTCTGGGGCAGCCCATTCCCACAAATCGGTATTGAATACCACAGAGATAGCGGGATTTTAGTTCAGGCTAGAGAGGACCAATAGACCCGGAGGTCAATCCAGAAACACTGCCACCCAGGGGCTGAATCACAAATTGACTCTTACGTAACACAAATTAAGGAATCAATTTTATTTCTACTACTATTTAGCCTTTTTTTTTAAGTGCCATTTTATTTTATCTTTATTCTACTTTGGGATTAGTGTTATACAGTCTATTTTCATCTACCATATAGTATCTTTTTACTCTACCTCAACTCCACCTTTATGCCACCACTCTCTTGCTAACCTTTCCCTAGTTAGTGTCTTCTTCCCCTAACACTTTTCCTGCTTTAGATTTTCCATATAATCTCTTTTTACCCCATCAAAATTTCACCCCGCTTTTATATCTAATCTCCAACCACCTGCTCCAAGTCCATACACACCTCTTGCTTCTCTGACTTCATTATCCTAAATTGTTTTTCACTCTGTCCTGCTGATGTTGTTTACCTGACTATTGATTACATCGATATTTTATGCATGTTTGTGAGATTGGTTTACTTATTATTTTCTTTTAATTTGTTTTTTTTTGGGGGGGGGTGGCATTGTTTTTTGTTTTCATGTTGTTTGCATTGTTGTTTTTTTTTTTTTGATAGATTTATGCTTCTGTGTTCTCTCACCGCCTTTGATATTAGTTGTTGTATGTAGTTTGTATCACTCTCCAGGTACTTGTTGCTGGCTTTTGCTGGGATTAGTGGCGGTCCTATAGGAGTTTTCAAGTCATATTTATAGTTTATTCCCCTTTTATTTCTTTTTGATTCATCCCCTTTTCCCAATTTCATTTTGGATTTCCATTTTTCCTTTATTTATTTATTTCTCTCTTTCTTTTGTGTGTGTTTTCTCTTATTCTCTTTTTTCTCACCTGTCACCTAATTTGCCTTTCTCTGGCAATCACCTTTAATTTGGAGTTACCAGTTCTGTGAGTACATTCCTGTTCAGTGCCTGGTGCATTGCACCTGGTTGTGTTGTAGTTTGAGCCTTTAAATCAACACAGGAGAGTGAGAACTACATAACCAGACACACAGAGAAGAGAGACTATGGGGAGACAAAGAAACAGCCCACCAATGAAAGAAAAACAACCCTCACCAGAAAAAGTGGTAAACGAAATGGAAGCAAGCAACCTGTCAGAGAGAGAGTTGAGAGAAATGGTCATAAGGTGACAGAAGAAATAGAGGTCATTATGAGTAAGAACCAAGAGAAATTGAAGAAGAACCAAAAGGAAATGAAGAAGACCCAAGTAGAAATGAAGAAGAGCCAAGAAGAAATTAAAAGTGACATTGCTGAGGTAAAGAACTCCATAGAAAGTATCAGGAGTAGACTAGAAGAAGCAGAGGACTGCATCAGTGAGCTGGAAGACAAGGTAGGAAAAAATAACCCAGTAGAGCAGCTTCTAGAAAGAAAAATTAAAAAGCAGGAGGAGAGCCTTTAAATCAACACAGGAGAGTGAGAACTACATAACAAGACACACAGAGAAGAGAGATCATGGGGAAACAAATAAACAGCCAACCAATGAAAGAAAAACAAGCCTCACCGGGAAAAGCTCTGCAATCCTACTACAAAAAAACAAGAAACAGTGGCAATAAATTATCTAACCCAACAACTCAAAGAGTTAGAAAGAGAACTTTGGGACAACATGAAACAAAAAACATCCCCATAATAGGATTTCCAGAGGGACAGGAAACTGAGCAAGGAATAGAAAACCTGTTGGAAGAAATAATGATAGAAAACTTCCCTGATATAGGAAAGAAAAAACCCACATAAATCCAAGAAGCTCACAGAGTCCCAAACAAATTAAACCCCAAAAGACCTACGCAAAGGCACATTATAATTAAATTGGCAAACATCAACGACAAAGTGAGAATCTTAAAAGCTGCCAGAGAGAGACAGAAAGTCACCTACAAAGGAACCCCCATCAGATTAGCAAATGATTTATCAACAGAAACTTATCAGGCCGGAAGGGATTGCAAAGAAATATACAAAGTCATGCAAAGAAAGGGTCTGAATCCTAGAATACTGTACCCAGAAGGGCTATCAATCAAAATTGAAGGTCAAATCAGGAGCTTCACAGACAAAAAAGGTCTAAGGGAATACATTACCACCAAACTAGCAATGCAAGAAATGCTAAAGGATCTGCTGTAAAAAGCAATAGGAAGTGAAGAAAGAACACAGGGGTAAAGAGCAAAAATGGCTACAAATAAGTACCTATTAATAATAACTTTAAATGTAAATGGTTTGAATGCTCCAATTAAAAGACATAGAGTAATGGACTGGATAAGAAAACAGGACCCATATATCTACTGTCTACAAGAAACCCACCTCCGAAAAAAAGACGCACACAGACTGAGGGTGAAAGGATGGTAAAAGTTCTTCAGGCGAATGGAAATGGAAAAAAAGCCGGGGTAACAATACTTATATCCCACAAATTAGATCTCAAAGTGAAGGACATAACAAGAGATAAAGAAGGCCACTTCATAATACTAAAGGGAGGAATTCAACAAGAAGAAATAATTCTGGTAAACATATACCCACCCAATACAGGAGCACCCAAATACATAAAAAAAACTTCTGGATGATATCAAGGGAGAGATTGATAGCAATACAATCATAGTAGGAGACTTTAATACCCCACTATCACCACTGGACAAATCATCTAAGCAAGAAATCAGCAAAGAAACATCAATCCTAAATGACTCACTGGACCGTATGGATTTAATTGACATTTTCAGGTCATTTCGCCCCAAAGCCACGGAATATACATTCTTTTCAAGTGCCCATGGGTCATTCTCAAATATAGACCATATGTGGTGTCATTGGCAAAGTCTCTTCAAATTCAAGAAGATAGAAATTGTATCAAGCATATTCCCAGATCACAGTGGCATAAAGCTGGAAATCAACTACAATAAAAACAATCCAAAGAAATCAAATACATGGGGACTAAACAGCATGCTATTATACAATGACTGGGTTACTAGAGAAATCAAGGAAGAAATAGAAAACATCATGGAAACAAATGACAATGATAGCACAACAATCCAAAGTCCATGGGACACAATGAAAGCCGTTTTGAGAGGGAAGTTCATAGCTCTACAATACTGCTAAAAAAAACAAGAAACAACGTCAATAAATTTTCTAACTCAACAACTCAAAGAGTTAGAAAGAGAGCAATAAGAAAAGCCCAGTGTAAGTAGAAGGAAGGAAATAGTAAAGATCAGAGCAGGAATAAATGACGTAGAGACCAAAGAAAAAATACAGAAGATCAACAAAACCAAGAGCTAGTTCTTTGAAAGGATAAACAAGATTGATGAACCTCTAGCCAGACTCACCAAAAAGCAAAGAGAGAGGACCCTAATAAATAAAATCAGAAGTGAAAGAGGTGAAATAACAACGGACCCCATTGAAATATAAAGGATTGTTAAAAAATACTATGAACAACTCTACTCCACAAATTGGACAACCTGGAAGAAATGGATATATTCCTAGAAAAATATAACCTCCCAAAACTCAATCAGGAAGAATCTAAACAGCTCAATAGACCAATAAATATGGAAGAAATTGAAGCAGTCATCAAAAAGCTTCCAGCAAATAAAAGCCCAGGGCCAGATGGCTTCACAGGGGAGTTTTACCAAACATTCAAGGAAGAACTAAAATCTATCCTCCTCAAACTATTCCAGAAAATTCAAGAGGATGGAACACTTCCAAACTCCTTCTATGAAACTAGCATCACCTTAATACCAAAACCAGACAAAGACGATACAAGGAAAGGGAATTACAGGCCAATATCCCTCATGAATATAGATGCCAAAATCCTCAATAAAATTCTAGCAAATCGGATCTAGCAGTACATCAGAAAGATCATCCACCATGACCAAGTAGGATTATTCCCAAGAATGCAAGAATAGTACAATATCTGCAAATCAATAAATGTGACACATCACATAAACAAATTGAGAGATAAAAATCACATAGTCATATCAATTGATGCAGAAAAAGTATTTGACAAAATCTAATACCCTTTCTTGATAAAAAATCTCAACAAGGTAGGAATAGAAGGATCATACCTCAACATAATAAAAGCCATATATAATAAACCCACAGCAAACATCATACTCAATGGACAAAAACTACAACCATTTTCCCTAAGATCAGGAACAAGACAGTGATGCCCATCTCACCACTCCTGTTTCACATAGTACTGGAAGTATTAGCCATTGCAATTAGACAAGAAAAAGAAATAAAAGGCATCCAAATTGGAAAAGAAGAAGTAAAGCTATCCTTATTTGCAGATGACATGATATTGTATATAAAAAACTGGAAAGACTCCATAAAAAAACTAATAGACTTAATAAATGAGTTCAGCAACACAGCAGGCTACAAAATTAACTCCAAGAAATCTATGGCATTTCTATACAATAATAGTGAACTTACAGAAAGAGAAACTAAAAAAGTAATCCCATTTACCATCACACCAAAAAAATTAAGATACCTAGGAATAAACGTAACTGAGGAGGTAAAAGACCTATTCGCAGAAAACTACAGGACTTTAAAAAAAGAGATAGAGGAGAATCAAGATGGCGGCATAGGTGGAACACCTATCTTGCCGTCATACTCAACAATTTTAATACTACAACTTAACGAAAGAACAAACACCTTCCAGAATCACCAAAAAGCTGGCCGAGTGAAAATTCCACAAATAAAAGCGAAGATAAGACACTGTGACTCGGAGGAGCGGCAGCAGACAGCATTGAAAGATTCGCGCGGAGAGAGGTTTGGAGCGCGCGCCGCGGAGAGGACGGGCGGCTGAAAACTGGCCAGTTTTCTCGAACGGGGAGACAAAGACGTCCCACTGGACTGAATCTCCAGCTCTGGGCAAAGTCCAGGGAACCCACTATCATATGGGGTGAAAACTGGACAGTGGGAGGGCACGCCGAAGCTCGGGCGCTGTCGGGTCTGCCGGCTTGTGGAGAAGGCAGCTTGCGCGCGAACAGCTCGTCTGCGTGACTTTGCAGAGAACGCTCTGCTACTTGCTTTCTCATTGGGAAAACCGTCAGTCTGCTTTGTTTCACAAGCCTGGGTGAGACATTAGGTGTGCAGAGTCATTTGGGGAGAGTCTGAATTCCCCGGCAGCCGGTGGAGCTCCACAGCGTTTCTCTCTCAGAGATGCTGGCAGCCATTGCCCCCGGCACAAAGTCCCTGGGGCCGCATAGGGCGGAGCTAATGCTGTCTGCTTGGCCCGGAGACTCCGCCCATCCAACCTGAGCACAGCTGAGCTTCACAGGCAATTGGCCTGAGGTCAATCCCTCCAAGTGCTAACAACGATTAACTGAGCTTAACTTCAGCAAGACTGTGCAACCCATATCCACCACAGGTAACCGGGGAGGCTGAGCCACTGTCCCTAGTAGTGGGACACACAAAGCTACCACACAAAGCTAATTGACCAACTCAGGGAAGCAGCCACCATGCAGAGACATGGAAAGAAATCAGATGTGAAAGAAATGGAGGAAAAAAAAACGACTAGACGTGAAATTCAAAACCACGGTTATAGGGTTCTTCAAGAGGCTCCAACAAAAGGTCTAGGCCTATAAGGAAATAAGCAAGACCTACAAGGAAATGAACGAGACCTGCAAGGAAATGATCAAGACCAATGTGGAAATCAATGAGTCCTACAAGGAAATGAACAAGACCCTCAAGGATATGAATGAGACCTTCAAGGAAATGATCAAGACCAACGTGGAAATGAAGGAGACCCTCAAGGATATAAAGGAGACTCTCAAGGATATGAAAAAGGACCAACCAGAAATTAAGCATACACTGATTGAAATAAAAAATATTATACAAAGACCTAAAAGTGCTCTGGAGCACCCCAAGAACCAAGTTAAAGATTTGAAATACAAAGAGGTAAAATCCACTCAGCTGAAAAAGCAAGTAACCAAAAGAATCCAAAAAATTGAAGATAGTGTAAGGGGCCTCTGGGACAACCGCAAGCATACCAACATCCGAATTATAGGGGTGCCAGAAAAAGAGAGAGACCAAGACAATGAAAACCTATTTGAAGAAATAGTGACCTAAAACTTCCCACACCTGGTGAAATAAATAGACTTAGGAGTCCAAGAAGTGCACCGAACCCCAATATATAGGAACCCTAAGAGGACCACACCAAGGCATATCATAATTAAAATGCCAAGAGCAAAAGACGAAGAGAGAATATTAAAAGCAGCAAGAGAGAAACAGTTGGTTACCTATAAGGGAGCACCCATATGATTGTCAGTGGATTTCTCAACAGAAACGATGCAGGCCAGACGGGAGTGGCAAGAAATATTCAAAGTGATGAACAGCAAGAATCTACAACCAAGATTACTCTATCCAGCAAAGCTATCATTCAGAATTGAAGGCCAGATAAAGTTCTTCGCAGATAAGAAAAAGCTAAAGGAGTTCATCACCACCAAACCAATATTATATGAAATGCTGAAAGATATTCTTTAAGAAGAGGAAGAAGAAAAAGATAAAAGTGTAAACTAGGAACAACAAATACACATCTATCAACAAATGAATCTAAAAATCATGTGAATTAATAAGCTGATGGACGGGATAAACTGGTGAATGTAACAGAATCATGGACATAGAGAGGGAATGGACTGGCAACTCTTGGGGAGAAAGGGTGTGTGTGAAGTGCAGCAAGAGACTGGACAAAAACCATGCAACTATGGGAGAGGACAGTGGAGTGGGGTGAGGGCGGAGGGTGGGATGGGTACCAGGTGGAGGGGAACAATAGGGGGGGGGGAGGGAACAATGTAATTAATAAACTGAACAATAAAGATTAAAAAAAATAAAAATAAATAAATAAATAGATAGATAGATAGATAGATAGATAGATAGAGAAATTTGTAAACAGGTGGAAGAACATACTATGTTCATGGATTGGGAGACTCAACATCATTAAAATGTACATACTACCCAAAGCAATCTATAAATTTAATGCACTCCCCATTAAAATACCAATGGCATATTTCACAGGCCTAGAAAGAACTCTCCAAAAATTCATCTGGAATAAAAAAAGACCCTGAATAGCCACAGCAATCCTGAGAAAGAAGCACAAAGTCAGTGGGATTTCAATACCAGATTTCAAGCTGTATTACAAAGCTACTGTTCTCAAAACAGCCTGGTACTGGCACAAAAACAGACATATAGACCAATTAGTAGAATAGAGAATTCAGATATCAACCCAAACCTCTATGCTCAATTAATATTTGACAAAGGAGACATGAACATAAAATGGAGTCAAGATAGTCTCTTCAATAAATGGTGCTGGAAAAATTGGACAGATAGATGCAAAAAAATGAAACTAGACCACCAACTTACACCATACACAAAAATAAACTCAAAATGGATACAGGACTTAAATATAAGATGGGAAACTATAAAAATATTAGAGGAATCCACAGGAAGAAAAATTTCAGACATATGTCGAAAGAACTTCAGTGATACCACTCCTTGGGCAATGGAAGCTAAAGAGAAAATAAAGAAATGGGATTTCATCAAAATAAAAAGCTTTTGCACAACTAAAGAAACCATCAACAAAACAACAAGAAAATTGTTGTTTTGTTGATGGGAGAACGTTTGGGAGAACGTTTTTGCAAATGTTATCAGTGATAAAGGTTTAATCTAAAGCATTTACAGCCAACTCATACAACTTAATAAAAGGAGGACAAATGATCCAATAAAAAAAATGGGCAGCAGACCTAAATAGAATCTTTTCGAAAGAAGAGAAAAGGAAGGCCCAGAGACATATGAAAACCTGCTCAAAGTCACTAATAACCCGAGAGATGCAAATGAAAACGACTATGCGGTACCATCTCACACCGGTCAGGATGGCTTACATCAACAAATCAACAAACAAAGATGTGGAGAAAAAGGAACTCTCCTGCACTGCTGGTGGGAATGCAGACTGGTGCAGCCACTGTGGAGAACAGTATGGAGTTTCTTCAAAAAACTAAAACTGGAGCTCCCATTTGACCCAGTGATCCCACTTCTAGGAATATATCCCAAGAAACTAGAAATGCGAATTAGGAAGGATATATGCACCCCTATGTTCATAGCAGCACAATTTACCATAGCTAAGATTTGGAAACAGCCTAAGTGCCCATCAGCAGATGAATGGATTAAAAAACTATGGTACATTTACACAATGGAATACTACGCCGTGGATATAAAGAAGGAGCTCCTACCTCTTGCAACAACATGGATGAAGCTGGAGAGCATTATGCTAAGTGAAATTATCCAGGCAGAGAAAGATAAATATCACATGATCTCACACATTTGTGGAATATAATGAATGACATAGACTGATGAACAAGAACAAATCCAGAGTTTGAGAAAAGACCATCAGAATGTCAAACCTCAGGGTAAGTGGCAGAGTGTGGGAGTAATGGGGAAAGTCAATATATTTTATCTCTTGAACTAAGGTAAATAATTTGTGTTTTTACCTGCCTGACAAAGTTTATATAATGTTATAAAAAAAATTTGGCAGCTATTTTGAGATTTTATTGACATGGCCTAGAGCTTGTCCTCTCCTATGGACACCAGTCCTTAGGCTAGGCCCTCCTTAACCTCCTGTGACACCATAATACCCTTACATGATATTATTCTACAATGTCATTAAAAATTTTGATATTTAACAACAGCATATTATACAATTATCCCAAATAAACTTACAAACTAATTCTTTGAATGTTGGGCAGATATTTAAAAAAGGATAGGAAAGGAATTAATACCTTTCAGAAGGAATTAAAGCACTGGGAAGGCACTTGAGCATTCTATATTGGCCCCTCTTGCCCTTTTTTCCCAAGAGGGACCCTCTTCTTACAATCCAAATACACACAGCTGTTGCCTGAGCTTTCAGTTTAAGCTGTGGCTAAAGCCTCTGGGTCGCTGGCACCATGGATCTGTCTCTCAATCAATGGTGTGAGCTTGGACCTCTCTGGAGAAGATCCTGGGTCTCCCGAGATATGTGATCACCACAGAGACCCCGCCAGCAGGCGAGGAGACCCCAAGGCATGTGCTGGACATGGAGGCCACAGGGGCATAGACTACAAAGGAGACAGAACTGAACCTCACATCACCCTGTTTGGCCCTGGAGGATGGCTGGTTAGCCAGACAGGTAAGATTCCTCAGGGAAGGAACAACCTAAGACAGGCACAGTTGCAGAGGGCCCAACAGTAGAGAACTAAAAGGTCAACAGAGGTGGGGCACAGACCCTCACCCACAAACCTTGCATGGGCCTGAACTCTCACCCCTTCTGAGGGAGGTCTCCTGCTCCCACGGCTGCTTCGCCTTCCATGCACAACTCAGACCGGGACCCAGGTTGCAGACAGAGACTCGGCCAGCAATAGCTGCTTTATATCTAAATGCAGTCTATTACCAGGAATGCTCAGGACCTACTCAAGAATGCAAATAATCCTTTCCACTAATGTTTACAGGGCAAACTAAGATTTCTGCTTGAGTATTAAAATTGACAGTAAAATAGTTGATCAAGTTTTCAGGTTAATTTAAATTGGCCAAGTGTCATTGGAGAGCTGGCGATCATAAAGGGGTTCCTGGGCGATCATACAGGGGTTCCTGGGCGATCTCATTGGAGAGTTGACAATCATACAGGGTCTCCTGGGCGATCTCATCTGAAAGTGTTGACACCTGCAGGGGGAGGATTGTGAAAATGCCAGTGGCTTTCCCCCAACCCCCATTTTTTTGTCCCCCCGTCCCCGAATTCAGTAAAAAGGCAAAGAACACTGAGTGGTACTTGAGATTGGAGGGTGAGGGTTACCGCAGATCGGAAACATGTCTAGATTTCAGTTCCCCGCCACAAATCAACACAATGCCATTTTCAACTGTACAGAATCTGCTTATTATGGATTTGACATGATCTTAAGGGCAGCATCAAAGGCCGAATTTTTCACCTGTTAGTGTTTCTCCACTTCTGTTCTTGAATCTGAGTAACTATACAGTACTGTCAACTTAACTTCCATCGAGTTTGATGTCAATTCTTGTGAAAAGAGCTCCTGCATGTCACAGACTCATTAAAGCAACAGCGGCAGGGTACAAAGCTTGCTGGACCCATTCTGGATCCAACAGAAAGTGTCACCTCTCATTTGCCATCTTCTGTATCAGTTTGACCAGCGACTTCTCAATTTGTACATTATTTGTAAGGAGAAGGGAAACCCTAAGACTTGTCTAACTTAGTGAAGAATGTGTGTGTTGGGTTTAGGGTGCTAGCAGAGTCTTACTGAGCTGTGTTATCTAACTTGTATATAAAACCTTGTAATTAAAGTTTGGATTCACCTGTTTCTTGCAGTTTTAAAACCAGTAATTGCAGACTCTGGAAATGTGACTAGTCTTATGATTTTAGGCTGTTCGAAGCAAGTAAGCTCTTCAAGTGCTAAAACGAAAGACTTCTAGTTTTTGGCTCAAATTCAGTTAAGTACTGTTTGTATACCAGGATATGTCAGATTTAGATGTAATAGGTCACTTTCATCCTCGTAGCTATAAAATGAAAATCTTGTAGGACAGAAATAGCTTGTACTACTGAATTAACAAGTTATACTGAAGTATCATGTTTTTAAAACTATATCTATCTATATATACAGAGTTAAGTTTGTTGCTGTTACCCTGTCTGGATTTCAGATGTGTGCTGATATATATGTTACACACACACACACACACACACACAAACACACATATACACACACACACACACATATATATATCATATACATGCACACATCGGAAATGGCCTAAAGCAGACATCCATGTAATTACAGTTGCAAAATGAAGACGTTTTGGGAAGAACATTGTATCATAGTTCATTCATCTGCAGTGGCTCTCTGTTCTTCTTTCCTGTGGTAATTTTAGAAACGAGTGTCAAGTTTGAAATTAGCTCTGCTAAGTTGGGGTTTTGCTGCTTGAACTCTGCACTGGGTCCTCAAATAAACCGATGTGAATGTAGTCCCCTTCCTCCTCCCTCCCCACTCTAACCAGGTGTGAAGAAGCAGCCACCCCAACAGAATAGGAGGAAGAATCTAGAACTATTTCAAGTTTTATCTTTTTTGTATATAAAAATGAAATAAAATAATAATATTGAAAAAGAAATTGGCCAAGTGAAGTAAGTGAATACTCAAGAAAATTTAAGTGTACTGGACAAAAAGCTGTTCTTAAAACATTAACTAAAATATCTATTAGTAGTTCATCTCTTTGTAAAATTGCCTAACATCCAAAGAACCTAAAGCAGTCATATTTGTGTGCAAAAATAAAATTTAAAATTACCAAGACTGCAAGATAAAATTTCCAAAAGCCCCCATTAATCAAAAAAGGGGGAATAGTGGGGTAATACCATGTAAGGAAAAATATCCTGTAAGTAAAATACATCTAGAAAATTCTTACTCCAGAAAAGTAACTTCCATTTGTAAAGCCAACAGCAGGACACCCATGAAAAAAACACACACTGTGTCAAAATAAGCCAAAGGAAAATCATTTGGGCAAAAATAAAAAGAATCCCAAGTCTAATTTGCAGAGAGGATCCCTTTGTTAACTTTTTGTCGAGAATGTGTTTGTGTGTTTTCAGAGAACAACTCCAAGACCATGTGGGTTCCTGCAACTGTGAGGAACTGACGGGTCTGTTCCAGCCAGGAGGATGATGCAGAGATGGGGGACACTGACGACACCTTGCCATGCTAGCAGTCGGCAGCTGTGCATGGCTGCAGGCGGCCCAGGACCACACCAGAGAGGATGTAACTTGCATTTCCACTATGTGTCAACCATCTGGATACCATTACTGACATGTACACATAAAGAACTATTTGACATTGAAACTGGGACTCAGAACAGTTGGAAACTGAAACTGGGACTCAAACATTTTTTGTTTTCATACATTTATTTCTAGTATGCAGAGGCAAGGTATTTTTGAAGAAAAGAAACAGGGGAGAGTGATTGATATAGAGGCAGGGTGGAACGGAACAGGCTGTCAAGCTACAGGGGGAAGGCTGGGGAGAGTGGGGGGCTGATGCTGGGGGAGATCAACCGAAGGACTTGTATACATGCATATGAGCATAACCAATGAATGAAAGACACTGGGATGGGGAGGGGGCAGGTGGAGAAATGTGCTAAGGGGTAGGAGAGGCTGGGGAGAGGATAATGGGGGTAAAAAAAGGAAAACATATGTGCTACTATTAAATCTATGTTATACTGCAAAAAATAAAAATAAAAATAAATTAATTTTTAAAAAGAGAGAGTATAGGGACCTTTGGGACAATATGAAATGAGCCAATATTTACAGAATAAGTGTGCCAGAAGGGCAAGAAGAGGAACGAGGAATAGAAAACTTTTTTGAAGAAATAATGACAGAAAAATTCCCTAACTTGGGGAAGAAAAAATTCACACAATCACAGAGAGTTCCATACGTGATGAACCCAAAAAGAACCACACCAAGACAGGTCAAAATTACAATGATACATGTTAACAACAAAAAACAAAGCTTAAGGGCTGCAAGAGAGACATAAAGTTACCTAAAAGATATTTCTCATTAGACTATCAAATGATTTATTCACAGAAACACATCAGTCCAGAAGGAAAAGGAATGAAGTATACAAAATGATACAAAGCAAGAGACTCAATCTAGGAAGAGACTCAATCTATTGAGCAAAGCTATAATTCAAAATTGATGCTGAAATTAGGAGCTTCGCAGACAAAAAAAAAAAAAAAAAGGCTAAGGAAGTTTATCACCACCAAGGCAGCAATGCAAGAAATGCTAAAGGGACTGTTGTAAAAAGAAGAAATAGAAAGGGAAGAAGGAACACAGGCATAAAGAATAAAAATAGCTACAAACATGTGTACTTATCTATAATAATAATATGCTAATTAGAGCAGACAGCTGAATGACCTTCCAGACATCCTTTTGGATGAAGCTCAGCAGCAGGGGCCAAGGCAGAGAGTGGTTATAGGCAATCAGGCAGGCAGGTGAGCAGCTAGAGCTGATCAGGCAGGCAAGATGAGCAATTAGGAGCTATCAGGCAAGCAGGCAAGTGGTTAGGGGTGATCAGGAAGGGATGCATATTGGTTAGGGGCAATCAGACAGGCAGGTGAGTGGTTAGAGGCCATCAGGCAGCAGGCAGGCAAGTGGTTAGGAGCCCAAGGTCATGGATTGCAAGAGGGGTGTCCAACTGGCAGTTGGACATCCCCTGAGGGCTCCCAGATTGGAAGGGGTGCAGGTAGGGCTGAGGGATCCCCACCCCATGCACAAATTTTGTGCACCAGGCCTCAACTGTGGAATATAATTAACAAAATAAACTGATGAATGGAGTGGATCCAGAGACATAGACTCATGGAACAGAGTGTGGAATTTTGGAGGGACATTGTGGAAGGGTAGGTTGGGAGAAGGTAATCAAATAAAGACCTTTTATGGATATACTATGCTTAACCCATAGACACAGGCAATAGGGTGGTGAAGATCTGGGTGGGGTGGTCGGAAGGGAGTCAATTGTGGATAAAAGGGGATATATGTAATACTTTCAACAATAAAGATTTATAAAAAAATATTACAGTATATTTAAATTCCAATATATTTGATTTAATGGATCTTACGAAAATGTAAACTTACAAGAACATAGCTAACCCTGAAGCAATTTTAAAATTTGTTGTTTTCATACTGTGGAAAAACAAAATGTGATGGCCTAGAGATTATTAGGCAATGCTACAGAGGAGAAATGAAATATGAAAGGCTAATATTAAGCTTTCATGTGATATTAATGAGGATCTGATCATTATCAGTTTCCAAAATGTGGTTAAGTAAGGATTATCAGCCCTAGGTACCAGTATGAGTGAAAGAGACATTATTGGATTAGGAAACAGTGAAGCTGAGCTTTCTGAGGGCAGGACTCAAGCCTCTTTTGTTCATCATTGCATACTCAACTCCCTGGAGGCGTTTTATACATTTGTTGAATGGGCATGTGCACTAATCAACCTGTTAAAAGTCCACCAATGGCCAAGGAAATAAGATCAGTATGTTTCTGGGCAAACAGAGTGGACATGCATAGAACCTGGGGTCAGGATGATCTCTCTGGGCTTCAGGCTTTGAATCTCTACACCAAGCATAGCGCCCTCCTCATAGGGGTGCTATGAGAGCAAATGCAATAAACATATAAAAATGTCTCAGATAATGCTTGGCACTTAGTAAGGAGTTATTTAACTGCTAGTAGCCTCCACTGGAGCCTATCCTTATATGTACTTACCCCTCCCCAACCCTTAGCCTACATTTAGTAAATTTTTTACATTTCTTATGGAAAAATACATTGAATGAGAAATCAAAGTTAGAGATTGGTCCCAGGCTAGTAGAGGAGGGCCTTTGGTTTTCTCATCTGAAAAATGAGGGTATCTGACTCATTCTCTAAATTCCTTCTGTATCTAGGCTTTAGCTTTTAAGTCTCCTAACTCTCAAAAATTAAGCAATCTATAATTATCAAAATTAATAAATACTGTTTATAGGCCTGAGTGACCCACTAATATTTTTATTATCTTCTCACTTGATTTTAGGTGTCTTTTCTATAAATCCATGAATTTTCCTCATATTTTTAGGTATCAGCTATATTAGTACACTTATTTTTAAATGAAAAGGCCCTGAAATCATCAGCGTGAATCCATGAATTTGCTAGGGAGCAAGAAAGGACAATGCTACATTTGTGTAAAACTGTGATTGTCTAACTTAGTGACATTATTTGCGGATTATAATAGAGTTCAGGTATTTTTGTTGTTCACTGGGAGTTTCGTATCAATATTTCTTCTCTTCAACATATATTTTAAGAAAACTTTTATGAAAATGCTTTCTACAGATAGTTTGTAAATTTTTAATTTTTACCTTTTTCATAATAAGGTATTATGCTCCTGCTCAGAATTTAATTTTTTCTAAAACTTTGATACTGTCAAAGTATACTGTCACTTAAAAATATATCCATAAAGTCAAAGGAATTCAAATGCTGGAGACAAGTTCTGTTTCTTTGGTACCAAGGCTCTCTTTATCTTCTGTTATAAGCTTTATAGAACTTGTCCATGATTTCATCCATTCATTCATTCAGCAGTTAACTTACCAAACTAACATATATGCTCATGTAATTTCTATTTCCCTCTTTTATTTTTTTAAATTTAAGATATTTTTATTTATTTCAGAGAGGATTGGAGAGAGAGAGAGAGAGAGAGAGAGAGAGAGAGAGAGAGAGAGAGAGAGACAAACTTCAACGATGAGAGAGAATTATTGATCGGTTGCCTCCTGCATGCCCCCTCTGGGGATCAAGCCCACAACCTGGGTATACGCTCTGACCAGAAATTGAACCATGACCTCGCCGTTCATAGATTGACACTCAACCGCTGAGCCATGCTGGCCAGGCACTATTCCCTCTTTTAATGAAGTGGTGAATATTATATTTTTATATTCCTATCTCATATTATTGCAATTTTAAGGAGTTATCATCAGAAATCCATAGATGACCTCGGTAATCCTGATTTATAATCATTTTTAGGGAACATATTTTATTTTTTAAATTGGAGAAGAATTAAGATAGCCTTTAGTTCCTTCCATAATCTCCTTTGCTATTTAGAAGAAGAAAAAGAAGGGGAAGGGGAAGGAGAAGGAGAAGGAGGAGGAGGAGGAAGAGGAGGAGGAGAGGAGGAGGAGGAGGAGGAGGAGGAGGAGGAGGAGGAGGAGGAAGAAGAAGAAAGAAAGAAAGAAAGAAAGAAAGAAAGAAAGAAAGAAAGAAGAAAGAATAAAGAAAAAGAGAGACAGAGAGAAGAAAGAAGGAAAGAAGAAAGAAAGAAAGAAAGAAAGAAAGAAAGAAAGAAAGAAAGAAAGAAAGAAAGAAAGAAAGAAAGAAAGAAAGAAAGGAAGGAACGAAGGAAGGAAGGAAGGAAGGAAGGAAGGAAGGAAGGAAGGAAGGGAGGGAGGGAGGGAGGGAGGGAGGGAGGGAGGGAGGGAGGGAGGGAGAAAGAGGGAGGGAGGGAAAGGGAAATAAAAAAGATAAAAAAGATGAAATACAGTAGATGGCAGAACAAGAAAATACTTCTTAGTAAAATTTCATCAATGCATTAGAACGGTGGTTGGCAAACTGTGGCTTGTGAGCCACATGCGGCTCTTTGGTCCCTTGAGTGTGGCTCTTCCACAAAATGCCACAGCCTGTTCAAGTCTATTTTGAAGAAGTGGCATTAGAAGAAGTTTAAGTTTAAAAAATTTGGCTCTCAAAAGAAATTTCAAGTGTTGTACTGTTGATACTTGGCTCTGTTGACTAATGAGTTTGCCGACCACTGCATTAGAACAAGATTCAGAGCATGGAGTATGGAGACCACAGAAGAGATTTCCTTCTATTTATTTTTTTATAGAGAAGGAAGCCAGGAATGACTCTCAAGAAAGCTTTCTAAATTAAATTTTCCCTCATTTCCAGCTGTAATACCTCATACCAAGGGCTCAGACCCATCCCAGCAGTTACAACTCCAAGGATGACTCAATTGCCTTGACTGAAGGGAAAAAAATTTTTTTTTCTAACCAAGTTGCTATGCAGATACAAAAAAAGGTGCTGGAATTGAAAAATGAGAGAAGAAATGTTTGCTAGGTCATTTTCCAAACCCCAAGCCAAGATAATCTAGTTTGACATGCTATTTCCTTTCTTTCTTTTTTTCTTTCTTCCTTTTTTCTTTCCTTCCTTCTTTCCTTCCTTTCTTCCTTCCCCCCCTCCCTCTCCCTCTCTCTCCCTCTCCCTCTCTCTCTCTCTCTCTCTTGTTTCCTCTCTCTTTCCCTCTCCCTCCCTCTCTTCTCTCTCTCTCTCTCTCTCTCTTGTTTATGTATTTAAGCATTTATTTTAAGAACTGCTGTATTTTACTTATTTATTTATATTTTTGGTAATCCTCACCCAAGGACATTCTTCCATTGATTTTTAGAAAAATTCAACAGGAGGATGAGAGAAACATTGATGTGAAAGAGACACATCTATTTGTTGCCTCCCACAGGTGCCCCAACTGGCCAGGGATTGACCCTGCAACCGAGATATGTGCCCTTGACCACAATCGAACCTGCGACCCTTCAGTCCGAGGGCCTATGCTCTATCCACTGAGCCAAACCAGTCCGGGCTTTAGTTATTTTATTTTTTCCATTATTATTTATCCTCTCTATGCCCTCTTCCAACTACCTCCCCCTCCCCACATACCCCTGCAATCACCACAATGTGACATATTTTCTAATAAGAAAAATCTTTTCTATGAACAACTTCCCCAAAGTATAAAAGCTAAATTAATTTAGCTAATTGACTTTTCTGAAAATAATGAACTGTCAATAAAATTGAGGCTGTCCTGAAAAGTACAAATATAGTCACCATAGGCATGAGGAACATTAAAATGGAAGTAATATTGAAGACTGCTACTCAAAGTGTAGTCCTTGGACTGGCAGCATTACTTACAAGCTTGTTAAAAATGCAGACTTTCAGGCTATAATCCATGCTTACAGAATCAGCAGGTTCATTTAACATGATCTCCATTTATATGCACATTAAAGTCGAATGTTAGAAAAAGGCTGTTTAAGGGAGTCTAAAGGCTGGCCATTATTAGGGATAGAAAACCCTAGCCCTTTTATTTTTCTACTACAGGCCCAGTGCACAAAATTTGTTCATGAATTAGGTCCCTAGTGGCTGCCGGCTGCCGACTGGGGCCTCCCTTTGCACCTGTCTTGGCCTGGCACCGCTTGCTCACCTGCTCCACCATTCCCTGCCGTCCCACTCTCATCAGGGCCCATCCGGGCCCGCAGCACCTCCACTGCTGCCTGCTGCCAGCACCACATTGCCGATACTCACCATGTTTTGCGCTGCCTCCTGGTGGTTAGTGCACATCTAACTTTCAGTGGATTGAACTTCCACAGATGGGGACAATTTGCATATTAGCCTTTTATTGGATTTCCTTTCACCCATAATTTTTTAGTCTTCAAGATAGAAGCCCCTTGGGTAGCTGTTCCTGTGACTCAAAACATTTATGAAACACTGAAAGTACTATGTTCTTCAGAGTAGGGACTAATGTTCCATTTCTCAATTTTAAATGATTATTTTAGTGCAAGTCTCTTGACAGCCAAAGCAGAAAACCACATACACTTTTTACTTTTATCAACATTTCTAAACATAAAAAATGTCACTGAAGTCAGTTCTTAATTTAAAAGTTCTGAAGCAGTAAAGAAGGTCATTGAGAAGTTCATATGAAAAAATGTTTTTTTAAACAGTGCAAACATATGTGTAATTAATGTTAAATATTTTTATGTAATTAAATATATTTGAATATTTTTATACAGTTGAGTATATTTTATCTAGTGAGATATATTTTTTCTCTGGAAATCAATGCTTTGTTCATTTAAAAAATAATTTAAGTTATTATTTTTAAGCACTCGGGTCTCCCTAGTCCTTCTCTGCCTTTACAAATTTCCAATCTATATATATAAAAGCCTAAATGACCATTAGACCCAAATGAGCAGAATGACCAGAACAACCTGTTGACCATTTGCTATGATGTGCACTGGCCACCAGGGGACATGTGCTCAATGCAGAAACTGCCCCGTGATGATGAGTGCACTCCCACAGCCAACATTCCACAGCCAGGCAACCTTCTCCTCCCTCCCCTTGTCCTGCAGAACTGGCAGGCCCCAGCCAGCACGTGCTGGCAGGCTGTGGCTGGCAGCCAACAGGCCCCCAGACCCCGGCCAGCAGCTGGCAGGATCCGGCCAGCCTGGCCCAAATGGTACTGGGCGAGATGGCCACAATAGGTCCTGATCATCAGCCAGGCCTACAGAACCCCACTGGTGTGCGGATTTTGTCCACCAGCCCTCTAGTAATTAATAAAATTTACAGATTTGTAGTTTTTCCTTCTCTCCCTTCTACTCTTTACATTTCTAATTTATTTGCTAAAAGATCCATTGAGAAGAGTTGTTAAATTATCAATGCTACTAATATTTATTGAGTTTACTCTGCAGGGTGGCTAAGTGCTCAGTATTTATTCTCTGACTTATTCTGCATCTTTCTGATTCTATTCAGGACTCAACACAGACTGATGTTAGTTCCATTGAATAGGCTGTTTGACAATGCCAGATTTTGGGGTGTTTTTCTTTTCACCTTAATAACTATTGTCCAAACTTATTTTTTCTAAATATTTTTTATTTGACTTTAGAAAGGGAGGAAAGGAAGGGAGAAAAAATCGTTGCTGTGGAAAAAAAAAATCTATCAGCTACTTCCTACACACCCCCTACAGGGGGATTGAGCCTGCCTGAGATAATACTCAACCAACTGAGCCACACAGGCCAGGGCAAAGTACTTCTTTTTTAAGCAGCTCTGTGTCTTTCACACCTTGAAAAAACATGTATATGTGTTTAGGGAAGCACAGGAGACTTGGTTGGAAAGTCTGTAAGGAGAAAATTCTGAAAAAGGATTTGGCTGAAGGCAGCCTGCCCCGTTTATCAGTATCCCAACTTAGGGGATTTGGGCCAAAGGTGGCTGCCCCTAATTGTTCCTTGACCTTTGCAAACAAGTCTGTGTATGTGCAGACCTTCGGGTGTTTACCAGAATCTTTATGCTTAATCTTTAGATGTTCTTGCTTAAAGGATACTGCAGACACATGCGTCCTCCTAAGATTACTTACCCTACTGATTTTATCTAAAAGATAAACTATCTCAAACTGCTGTTACAATAAAAGCCTAAAGAGGCAGGTGATTGAGGCTGTCTGGTTCCTTTAGTCAAGCAGTCCCTTAGCCTTGACTTTCACAGCAAAGGTTGTGTCAGAGTAAACATTCATCTGTTGTTCAGGGTTTGCTGGTCAGCCCGAGCATATATGATGCTATTTTCTCTAACAATAAAATGCAGAGTAATCATATCTAATATAAAAGAGTGATATGAAAATTAGCCATCCACTCCATTGCACCCATAAGTCACGCCCACCAGCCAATCAGGAGTGAGTATGCAAATTAACCCAACCAAGATGTCTCCAACCACAAAGCAAGCAGGAGGCTTGAGTTTTCCTGGCAATAGAGGAAGCCAAGCTTTCTGCACACCCTGTCAGACCCAGGCATCCACTCAAGGCTACAAAGTTTCAATTACACAAGATGAATAAATCCCAACAAAAATGCCAGCAGCCACTGAGTTGGAGAGAGCAGGAGGCTTGAGTTGCCCCTAGCAATGGAGAAAGCCAAGCTTTCCCAGCCTGGCCTGCTTTGGCCTCCTCTGCTCAAGGCTACAAAGTTTCAATCATAGAAGATAAATAAATCCCAGATACCAGAGTCTCCGCTTGGGTTGCCAGGGGACAGGAGGCATGGCTAGCCTGCAAATGACCACAGGACCCTTGCCCAGGCCGCCCCACACCCCAAGGGAACCCCCACTCTGAGCCAGGATACCCTTCAGGGAAAACCAGCTGGCCCCCACTGATACACCAGGCCACTATCCTATATAATAAAAGAGTAATATGCAAATTGACCAGGGCAGTTGGGAGGAACCAGGCCTGCAAGGGAGGGCAGTTGTGGGTGATCAGGCCAGCAGGAGAGGGCAGTTAAGAGTGACCATGCCAGCAGAGGAGGGAAGATTGGGGTGACAGGGCCTGCAGGGACAAGCAATTGGGTGGGACCCAGGCCTGCAGGGGAGAGCAGTTGGCAGGGACCAGGCCTGCTGAGAAGGGAAGTTATGGGCAAACTGGCTGGCAGACAAGACTCTAGGGACCCAGACTCCCTACGAGAAAAAGCTGAACTGTCTGGCATCGGGTCAGAAAGTGAGAGTGGCATTTTTGCAGAGGTGCATGCAGGAATCATTGTTTACTGCACTGGGGTGCAGAACTCAAGGACATGGAAACATGAAGATGCAGAGACTGCTGATGCAGCTATCACTGTTTGCCACCCCCTAGTAATTCTCTGAGTCCCTGCTCCATTCAATTTACAAACTGACCCAAGCAGTGGCTTTTGCATATATTTATATGCAAAAGGCCTGCACTATGGCAGCTTAACCTAACAAACTGCAGCTAAGTCAGCTTCAAAACTTCCAAACCCCGAGGAAAGAGGAGAAATCTGCAGACCTTGCTGTAGCTCCTGCTGGGTGGCCTCAGACAGTAGCTGACTTGCAACTCCTTGAAGATCAAGGAGCCAGTGTACCTAGTGATCAGTGTGAGACGACACCAGATTTTAACTCTACATCCGTAAGCAACACACTCAAGAGGCAGACTCAGTGAGCACCACAGTCCCACTGAAGCAAGTCCTGCCCCATAAGAGTGTCTAGAGCACAGCAGTTCTCCCATTACAGACACATCTGATCCTCACAGCCAATTGGCCTGAAAGTCAATTCCTCCCAGTGTACCAACAGCAATCAAGGCTTAACTACAACAAGACTGTGCACCCAGCCCACAAAGGGGTGCACCAAGAGTGTCCACCTCAGGTGATTTGAGAGGCTGAGCCAATGGGCACTATAGGTCATCTACCACACAAAGCCACTCCATCAACACAGGGACGCAGCCAAAATGTGAAGACAAAGAAACATGTCACAATGAAAGAAATGGAGGAAAGCAACTGACTAGATATGGAGTTTAAAACCACAGTTATAAGATTACTCAAGAATCTTCTAGAAACCCCTGAGAAACTTAGTGAGACCTTCTAGAAACTTAGTGATACCTTCAAGGATCTTAAATGAGAATATAAGAAAAAAATGGAAAATGACCAGTCAGAAATTAAGCAGACACTGTCTGAAATAAAGAATAATATGCAGAAATCCAACAGTAGACTAGAGGACCCCAAGAATCAAACCAAACATTTTGAAATACGAGAAAGCAAAAAACACCCAACTGGAAAAGCAAAAAGAATCCAAAAATATGAAGATAGTGTAAGGAGCCTCTGGGACAACCTCAAGCATACCAATATAAGAATTATGGGGGTACCAGAAGAAGAGAAAGAGAAAGATATTGAAAACCTATTTGAAGAAATAATGACCAAAAGCTTTCCCTACCTGGTGAAAGAAATAGACTTACAAGTCCAGGAAGTGTAGAGAACCCCAAACAAAAGGAATCCAAAGAGGACCATACCAAGACACACCATAATTAAAATGCCAAGGGCAAAAGACAAAGAGAGAATATTAAAAGCAGCAAGAGAAAAACAGTTAGTTACCTACAGGAGTACCCATACGACTGTCAGCTGATTTCTCACAGAAACTATGCAGGCCAGACGGGAGCGGCAAGAAATATTCAAAGTGATGAGTAGCAAGTACCTATAACCAAGATTACTCTACTCAGCAAAGCTATCATTCAGAATTGAAGGGAAGATAAAGAGCTTCACAGACAAGAAAAAGCTAAAATAGTTCATCACCACCAAACCAGGATTATATGAAATGCTGAAGGGTATTCTTTAAGAAGAGGAAGAAGAAGAAAAAGATAAAGATAAAAATTTTGAACAACAAAGTGACAACAAATATGTATCTATCAAAAAGTTAATCTATGCCCAGACTGGTTTGGCTCAGTGAATAGAGCGTCGGCCTGCAAACTGAAGGGTCCCAGGTTCGATTCCGGTCAAGGGCATGTACCTTGGTTGTGGACACATCCCCGGTGGGGAGTGGGCAGGAGGCAGCCGATGGATGTTTCTCTCTCATCGATGTTTCTAACTCTCTACCCCTCTCCCTTCCTCTCTGTAAAAAAATCAATAAAATACATTACTAAATAAATAAATAAATAAAATAAAAAAGTTAATCTAAAAATCAAGTCAATAAAAAAATCTGATGAACAGAGTAAATTGGTGAATATAATAGAATCAGGGGCATAGAAAGGGAGTGTACTGACAATTCTTGGGGGGAAGGGGACCTGAGGGGTGCAGGAAGAGATTGGACAAAAATCTTACACCTATGGATGAGAACAGTGACAGGGCGTAAGGGCATGGTGGGGCAGAATCAGGTGGAGGGCAGCTATGCGGGAAAAAGAGGAACATCTATAATAATCTGAACAATAAAAATTAAAAATAAATAAATAAAACACTAAGTAATAAAATATAGATTTTTATGCAGAGGGACTATTATTTGCTTCTCATTTTTCAGGAATGCATGTATTTTATATATAAAGGCATACAGATTTATTCTTAAAAACACACATACACACATACATATATATATGCAAACAGGGCTTAACATTGTATTTTCAACATATTTAGGCCCTGAGTCTTCTTGTAGGTTAGCACAATAGTACTACCATTTATTTGGTGTCTGTGATGTTCTGCTCATAATACTAGGTTTATTACTCACATAAATTCTTTGCCCTCACATTAAGTTAGTGAATAGGTATTAAAACATACATAAAACTCAAAAATTTTGAAGTAATTTTCCCAACTTTCTAGACAGTGGGAGAGCCACAATGGGATGACAGGACTGCATAAGCCTTGAGTGTGTGGGTCTATTTTGGGGAAAGCACAGGGAGGGCAATATATATAACATGTGCCATTTGACCAGATGATCCTGTTAAATAATCTCTAAAACCAATTAAAACTGCTGATTGATCTATTAAAAAGCATTAGACCTGGGGAGAACTATCAGCCAAGTAAAGAACTTCTGATGAACAATTGCCCTCACATGTACCAATTACTCTTATTTTGAAAGGCAGGTGATGATAACTCTATCAGAAGTCGCATAGTGGTTTATTTTAAATTAACCTCCTCCTGTTTCCTATTTGGAAAGCAATACCTTAATTTATTATTCTGGAGATGTTTGCAAGTCTTTCCTTCCAATGTTTATTACCAGGAGTTGTTTGGTGATGGCTGATTGCCCCAAATCAAGGATAGCAAGATAACCTTGACTTCAGTTAAACCATCTGGGATATTGGCAGAAAAAAAATAGAATAAACTAAAAAAAGCAAACACCTTCATATGTTATAACTTTGCCTTCAGTTAAAACCATTTAGGGGATGGCAGAAAACAACAGGATAAACCATAGAAGTAAACACCTTCACATATGAATAGTGACACCACATAGAAAAAATTTAGTTTGATTTTTAAAAACATAATAAAAATATGCTCATTTATAAAATGCCCTAATTGCATTAACGAGAAAACTCGTAGTAAAGGTATTCTATATTTCAAATAATTGTTAAAACATTTTTTAGCGTAAGGAACACCTGTTCCATACTTTTATATTTTTAGAATATGAAACACCTGTTAACTAAAATTCATTCAAATCCTGGCTAATATTTATTTTTTGCTTTTGTTTTATTTATTTTTGGTTTTTAAAATATATTTTTATTGATTTTAGAGAGGAAGAGAGAGAGAAGTGGGGAGGGGGATAGAAATATCAATAATGAGAGAAAATCAGTGATGTGCTGCCTCCTGCACACCTCACACTGGGGATGGAGCCCACAACATGGGCACATGCCCTGACAGTTATCAAACCTTAACCTCTCAGTTCAGAGGTGGACATTGAGCCAGGCCAGCTGGGTCACACATAGGTGAGTGTTTTTTTATGTCATTTAAATAGAAATCTTTATTGCCCCCTTTTTTCCCCCACTGATCTCTTCTAACCTATCACCACCCCCAACACCAGGCCTTCACCACCCTATTGTCTATGTCCATGGGTTATGCATGTATGCATACAAGGTTCCCACCCACCCACCCTCCCCTGTCTTCCCTCTGAAATTGGTTTCTCTTTCTGAGAATTAGTTTCTCTTTCTGAGAATTCATTATTGGTCTATAAAAATACCATAAATTTCTGAGTGTTAAATTAGTATTCTGCTACATTGCCAAATTCATTTATTAAAACTAGCAATTTTTTATGAAGTCTTTAGGCTTTTCCATGTACAATATCATGTCATCTATGAATAATGAGAGTTTTACTTCCTCCTTTGATGCCTTTTATTTCTTTTTTTATCTGATCACTGTGATTAGGACTTCCAGTTCTATGTTGAATAAAAGTGATGAAAGCTGACATCCCTGACTTATTCCTATTCTTAGGGAAAATGGTTTTAGTTTTTGCCCATTGGGTATGATGTTGGCTGTACCTTTGTCATATATGGCCTTTATCAAGTTGAGATACGATCCCTCTATTCCCACTTTGCTGAAAGTTTTATCAAAAATGGGTGGTAGATTTTGTTGGCTGCTTTTTCTGTGTCTATTGATAGGATTATGTGATTTTTGTCTTTCAATTTGTTTATGTGATGTATCACATTTATTGATTAGTGAATATTGTACCAGGCTTCCATTCCTGTAATAAATCCCACTTGATCATGGTGTATGATGTTTTTAATGCATCACTGGATCTGATTTGTTAATATTTTGTTGAGTATTTTAGCATCTATATTCATCAGGGATATTGGCTTGTAATTCTCTATCTTTGTAGTATCTTCTTATTTATTTATGGGAATTAGGATAATGCTGGCCTCATAAAAAGAGCTTGGAAGTGTTCCTTCCTCTTGGATTTTTGGAATAGCTTGAGGAGGATAAGTGTTGGTTCTTTTTTGAATGTTTGATAAAAGTCTCCTGTGAAGCCATCTGGCCCAGAGCTTTTGTTTGCTGGAAGTTTTTTTTATTACTGTTTCTATTTCATTTGTTGTTATCAACTCAATCAGGTTTTCTGATTCTTTGTGATTCATTTTTGGGAAATTGTATTTTTCTAGGAATTTGTCCATTTCATCCACATTGTCCAGCTTGTTTGCAAATGGTTGTTCATAGTACTTTCTAACAATTCTTTGTATATCCTCCATATGTTTGAATGTTTTTGGATGTTTTTACTGTAGTTGATTTCTAATTTCTAATTTCATTCCACTGTGATCTCAGAAAATGCTTGATATGATTTCAATCTTCTTGAACTTTTAGAGACTTGTTTTGTGTCCTAATATGTTGACTAACTTTGAGAATGACCCATGTGTACTTGAGAAGAATGTTTATTCTGCAGCTTTGGAGTGACTTATTCTATAAATGTCAATTAAATCCATGTGATCCAGTGTGTCATTTAAATCTGTTTCCTTGTTAATTTTTTGTCTAGAAGATCTATCCAGGGAAGTCAGCATCGTGTTAAAGTCATCCACTATGGCTGCATTGATGTTAATGTCTCCATTAACGTCCTCTAGAAGATTTTTTACATATTTAGGTACTTCTATATTGGGTGCATATATGTTTACTAGGGTTATATGCTCTTATTGGACCGATCCCTTTAGTATTATGTAGTGACCTTTATTGTCTGTGATGGCCTTCATTTTGAAGTATATTTTGTCAGACATGAGTATTGCTATGCTAGATACTTTTCATTTCCATTTGCATAGTAAATTTTTTCTATCCCTTCACCCTCATTTTGTGTGAGTCTTTTTTTCTGAGGTGGGTTTCCTGGAGACAGCATGTAATTGAGTGGTCTACCTAATAAAAGAGTAGCATGCTAATTGACAGTACATTCATGAGACCCACCAGCCAATCAGGAGTATGCATGAAAAATAAGCCAACAAAGATGGTGGATTAATTTGCATACACAGCCGCCAAGCAGCTGGGGACAGGGTGGGACACTTGTGTTATCATCTTGGCAACGATGCAGTCGTTCTGCACCACCCCAGTAGCTATGGGTCTCTGGGCAGCATGGAAGGCAGAAAGGCAGCTCCAAACCAGAACAGAAAGGCAGCTCTGGCCAGAGCAAAAGTGATGCTGGCAGCCAGGGGAATGAAGGCCTATTCTTGCACAAATCTTCATTGTGCATTGGGCCACTAGTCCTATATAATAAAGAGTTGATATGCAAATTGACCAACACACAAGATGGCCACCCCCATGTGGTCAAAGATGGCTGCCCACATGTGGACACAAGATGGCCAGCAGGGCATTGGTGGGTCATCAGACCAGCAGGGAAGAGACCAGGCCTGCAGGGGAAGGCACTTGGGGGCAACAAGGTTTGCAAGGGAAGGCAGTTGGGGAAACCAGGACTGCAGGGGAGGGCAGTTGGGAGGGAACCAGGCCTGCAGGGGAGGGCAGTTGGGAGGAACAAGGCCTGCAGAAGAGGGAAGTTGGGGCAATCAGGTCTACAGTGGAAGGCAGTTGGGAGTGACCAGGCCTGCAGGGTAGGGCAGTTAGGAGGAACAAGGCCTGCAGAGGAAAGCAGTTGGGGAAACCAGCCTGGCAGGGGAAGGCAGTTGGGAGGGAACTAGGACTGTAGGGGAAGGCAATTGGGGGTGACCAGGCCAGCAAGGGAGGGCAGTTAGGGACAATTGGGCCAGGAGAGGAGGGCAGTTAGTGGCAATTGGGCTGGTAGGGGAGTACAGGTAGGGGTGACTGGGCCAGCAGGGGAGGGCAGTTGGGAGGGAACCAGGCCAGCAGGGGAGGGTAGTCGGGAGGCAATCAGGCCAGCAGGGGAGGGCAATTAGGAAAACCAGGCCTACAGGGAGGGCAGTTGGGGGTGATCAGGCTGGTGGGGCAGGGGGCAGTTAGGGATGACCAGGCCAGCAGGAGAGGGCAGTTAGGAGCAATTGGGTGGGTAGGGGAGGGCAGTTAGGGGTGACCAGACCAGCAGGGGAGGGCAGTTGAGAGTGACCAGGCCTGCAGATGAAGACAGTTACGGGCCACCAGCCAACAGGGGAGGGCAATTAGGGGCAATCAGACTGGCAGGAGAGCAGTTAGACATCAATCAGGCTGGCAAGGGAATGGTTAGAGGGTGATCACTCTGGCAGGCAGAAGCAGTTAGGGGCAATCAGGGAGGCAGGCAGTTGAGTGGTTGGGAGCCAGCAGTCCTGGATTGTGACAGCTTCTAACCACTTGCCTGCCTGCCTCCCTGATTGCCCCCTAACTGCTCCCCTACAGGCCTGATTGCCCACAACTGCCCTCCCCTGATGTGACCTGCCTCCTCTGCCAGACCCGCCTCCTCCGCATAAGGTGGCAGACACACCAAGACTAGCCTCCTCTGTGCCACACATAGCTGTGGGATGCCCAGGGTTCATTGTGTGGAGTGGTCGCCAGGCCCTGCTTCTGCTGTGCACGTGGCTATCTTGTGATAGCCATCTTGTGATGGCCATCTTGTGACAGTCATCTTTTGATGACATGAGGGTGTGATACCACCCAGGCTATTATTAGTATAGACCATTTAATGGTCTTAAATTAAAAAAAAAATTCTCTTGAAGTGGACTTGGTAGAGGAATACAAACCCATACTATCTACTAACACTTGTTCTTAAATGACCCTTATGGACTTTCAAGTTAGCACATTCCCAAAGCTAATGGAATTGGGGAAGGGATGGCTTGACACCTTAGCTGTTACTGCTCTCCTGTCAGCTATAACTGCAGCTCAAAGTCTCCCTGCAAATGAAAGCCACTCTGAACTGGAGTCTATTCACTGCCAGCCTGGGTGAGGAGGGCAGGAAAAGATCATGTTACGCAGTGACAGCTGTATCTTTCCAAAAGAATTAGCTGCCTAATTCCTCCAAAGAAAGTATACCTTTTATATAAAATTGGAAGAGTAATAAAAATGGAAATAGAATTAGTGCTTTAAAAAAAAATTCAATGAGCTTCCTGATCCTGATGTTAAAGCACTTTTCTTAAAGAGAGAAATATATTCGATCCAGTGGATGCTTCAAAATTTCTTTGCATGAGGTTTAAATGGTCAGCCATCCCTGCTAACTCTGTGCTAAGCATTCCTAATCCAAACCAAGGCAAAATTAAATGATATCCAATTTGTCCTCAGAGGCAATTTATTATTTTATTTCTTCTTTCTTTTTTCACTTAGAATCTTGCAGTAGCTTTCATAGGAAGATTTACAAATAGAGAACAAGTTACTATAAACTAGATGACAGGCCACTGTAAAATCTGTCTTTATTGCCTAAGGATTTGCAAATTAAATTACATGACATTTAAAATCTTCCTTCCACCAAAACCGGTTTGGCTCAATGGTAGAGTGTAAGCCTTCGGACTGAAAGGTCCCGGGTTCGATTCTGGTCAAGGGCATGTACCTTGGCTGTGGGTACATCCTCAGTAGGGGGTGTGCAAGAGGCAGCTGGTAGATGTTTCTCCCTCATCGATGTTTCTGACTTTCTATCCCTCTCCCTTCCTCTCTGTAAAAAAAAATCAATAAAATATATTTTTTTATAAATAAATAAATAAATAAATAAATAAATAAATAAAATCTTCCTTTCCCATTGTCCTATGAGACTTAAAGTTTAACTGTTATAATTACATTTCCACTCTGGCTCTTAAAATTAAATTTGCCTCCTGCTTATGATCTTCCACAAAATGAGTGTTCAGTTTCTCATGGTATGTGGATAAGATGAAGGATCAATGATTTATGCTAGATAGTAACCATCTCAATCCATGAATGCAAACACAGTACTTCCCTTAGAAAGACTGAGCTCTTTCCTTTAAACATTGCTCTTTATCAGCAATGAAAATACAAAATCCTGATTAATATTTCAGATAACATACTCTTAACTTTCTGACTTTGATGAACATTTTGATGATCAACTTCTTTTATTTATCTTTTATCTTGGTCCTTTGTGTTGTTCTGTATTCCCAGGAGTTGTTTGCACATTTTAGCATTTGGGAATTTCTGTTTTAAATATTGTGTTTCTTCCAGATTACTTGCATAAAGAGTTATTGTCATTATTTTGAATTTTCAAATTTCAATATATGGTAATTGGAAGGAGCCACTAATGAGACCTTTTCTCCTTTCTTAAAGATACTCCAGTGGTTATAGGTTCCAATAGTGGGATCTCTTATTAAAATTGTAATTGCCATCCTCCAAAGGCAGCAATTATAGAAGTAAGATACCCCATTGTCTTCTTGCCTTTCCCACATACTTGGGAATATACATATTGTTCTATTTATTCTGTTAAAATTAAGCTGGGGAGTTCTATTAGGTTGTAAGTTGGGAATATTGGCTCAGGAGAGGGGACCCACTCTAATTATTATTATCTTAGAATAAGAATTATCTTGTTTTCAATTAAAAAGCTCAGCTCTCTTTAGTTCTATAATACCATAGGCCTCATATGGGGCCAGTGGAATCTTATTAACTTTTCCTCCCCCTATCAATTTTCCTTTATACTAAATGATTTGCTTATGAAAATAGAAAAAAATTTAGTCTCTTGTTTTCTTATAATTTTGTATAGAAGAGTTGCAATTTACCTTTATTAATTTGTGGAACAGTAGGTCCTTACAGTTTTTTTTTCCCCCATTTGGAAGATAGACATTTTCAGTTTCCTGTTTAAACAAAATCGCCTTTTCTAAAATGTATGGAAAAAAACTATGTTTTCTTCTAGGACATAGATATTACCTTTAAAATCTTAATATCCTCAGGTCCTAGTACAATTCATACTAAACACTCAATAATTAAAGCTGGAATTTATAAGAATAAGAAAATATCAATCAGATGTGAAAGAAATGGAGGAAAAAAAACGACTGGACATGGAATTCAAAACCACGGTAATAGGGTTTTTCAAGAGGCTCCAACAAAAGGTCGAGGCCGATAAGGAAATAAGCAAGACTGCAAAGGAAATGAATGAGTCTGACAAGGATATGAACGAGACCTGCAAGGAAATGATCAAGACCAACGTGGAAATGAATGAGTCCTACAAGGAAATGAAGGAGATCCTCAAGGATATAAAGGAGACTCTCAAGGATATGAAAAAGGACCAACCAGAAATTAAGCATACACTGACTGAAATAAAAAATATTATACAAAGACCTAAAAGTGCTCTGGAGCACCCCAAGAACCAAGTTAAAGATGTGAAATACAAAGAGGTAAAATCCACTCAGCTGAAAAAGCAAGAATCCAAAAGAATCCAAAAAATTGAAGATAGTGTAAGGGGCCTCTGGGACAACCTCAAACATACCAACATCGGAATTATAGGGGTGCCAGAAAAAGAGAGAGAGCAAGTTAATGAAAACCTACTTGAAGAAATAGTGACTGAAAACTTCCCACACCTGGTGAAAGAAATTGACTTAGAAGTCCAAGAAGCGCACCGAACCCCAATATATAGGAACCCTAAGAGGACCACACCAAAGCACATCATAATTGAAATGCCAAGAGCAAAAGACAAAGAGAGAATATTAAAAGCAGCAAGAGAAAAACAGATGGTTACCTATAAGGGAGCACCCATACGATTGCCAGCGGATTTCTCAACAGAAACGATGCAGGCCAGACAGGAGTGGCAAGAAATATTCAAAATAATGAATAGCAAGAATCTCCAACCAAGATTACTCTCTCCAGCAAAGCTATCATGCAGAATTGAAGGTCAGATAAAGTGCTTCGCAGATAAGAAAAAGCTAAAGGAGTTCATCACCACCAAACCAATATTATATGAAATGCTGAAAGATATTCTTTAAGAAGAGGAAGAAGAAAAAGATAAAAGTGTAAATTAGGAACAACAAATACACATCTATCAACAAATGAATCTAAAAATCAAGTGAATTAATAAGCTGATGAACAGGATAAACTGGTGAATGTAACAGAATCACGGACATAGAGAGGGAATGGACTGACAACTCTTGGGGAGAAAGGGGGTGTGGGAAGTGCAGCAAGAGACTGGACAAACATAATGCAACTATGGGAGAGAACAGTGGAGCGGGGTGAGGGTGGAGGGTGGGATGGGTACCAGTTGGAAGGGAACTATAGGGTGAAAAAAAAGGGAACAATGTAATTAATAAACTGAACAATAAAGATTAAAAAAAAAACCACATAGTCATATCAATTGATGCAGAAAAAGGGTTTGACAAAATCCAACATCCTTTCTTGATGAAAACTCTCATACCTCAACACAATAAAAGCCATATATGACAAACTCACAGCCAACATTATACTCAATGGGCAAAAACTACAACTGTTTCCCCTAAGAAGAGGAATAAGACAGGGATGCCCACTCTTACCACTCCTATTCAATATAGTGCTGGAAGTGCTATCCCTTGCGATCAGACAAGAAGAAGAAATAAAATGCATCCAAATTGGAAAAGAAGAAGTAAAACTGTTCTTATTCACAGATGACATGATACTGTACATAGAAAACCCTAAAGACTCCATCAAAAAATTATTAGACTTAATAAATGAATTGGCAATGTAGCAGGATACAAAATTAATGCCAATAAATCTATGGCATTTCTATATACCAATAATGAACTTCCAGAAAGAGAGACTAAAAACTCAATCCCATTTACCATCGCGACAAAAAAATTAAGATACCTAGGAATAAACTTAACTAAGGAGGTAAAAGATCTATACATGGAAAACTACTCAACACTGAAAAAAGAGATAGAGGAAGACATAAACAGATGGAAGAACATACCATGTGCATGGATTGGGAGAATCAACATCATTAAAATGTCCATACTATCTAAAGCAATCTATAAATTCAATGCACTCCCCATTAAAATACCAATGGCATATTTCACAGACCTAGAACAAACTTTCCAAAAATTCATCTGGAATAAAAAAGACCCCGAATAGCTGCAGCAATCCTGAGAAAGAAGAACAAAGTAGGTGGGATCTCAATATCAGATTTCAAGCTATATTATAAAGCCACTGTTCTTAAAATAGCCTGGTATTGGCACAAGAACAGACATATAGATCAATGGAATAGAATAAGGAACCCAGAAATCGACCCAAACCACTATGCCCAGTTAATATTCAACAAAGGAAGCATGAACATATAATGGAGTCAAGACAGTCTCTTCAACAAATGGTGTTGGGAAAATTGGACAGATACATGCAAAAAAATGAATCTAGATCACCAACTTACACCATTCACAAAAATAAACTCAAAATGGATAAAGGACTTATACATAAAGCAGGAAACCATAAAAATTCTAGAGGAAGCCACAGGCAGCAAAATCTTGGACATATGTCGAAGGAACTTCTTCACTGATACTGCTCCTAGGGCAATGGAAACTAAAAAGAAAATAAACAAATGGGACTACATCAAAATAAAAAGCTTTTGCACAACAAAGGAAACCATTAATAAAACAACAAGGAACCCCACTGCATGAGAGAACATATTTGTCAATGACATCAAAGATAATTTAATCTCCAACATTGACCGGGAACTCATATAACTTAACAAAAAGAAGATAAACAACCCAATCAAAAAATGGGCAACAGATCTAAACAGACACTTTTTGAAAAAAGACAGAAGGAAGGCCAAGAGACATGAAAACCCGCTCAAAGTTACTAATCATCAGAGAGATGCAAATCAAAACAACAATGTGGTACCATCACACACCTGTCAGATTGGCTAACATCAACCGATCAATGAACGACAAGTGTTGGCGAGGATGTGGAGAAAAAGGAACTCTTTTGCACTGCTGGTGGGAATGCAGACTGGTGCAGCCACTGTGGAGAACAGTATGGAGCTTCCTTAAAAAAACTAAAAATGGAATTCCCATTTGACCCAGTGATATCATTTCTAGGAATATATCCCAAGAAACTAGAAAGATGAATTAGAAAGGATATATGCACTTTGATATTCATAGCAGCACAATACCATAGCTAAGATTTGGAAACAGCCTAAATGCCCATCTGCAGATGAGTGGATTAAAAAACTGTGGTATATCTACACAATGGAATACTACACTGCGGTAAAAAAGAAGGAGCTCTTACCATTTGCAACAACATGGATGGAGCTGAAGAGCATTATGCTAAGTGAAATTAGCCAGGCAGAGAAATATAAATATCACATGACCTCATTCATTTGTGGAATATAATGAATGGCATAGACTGATGAACAAGAACGGATCCAGAGACTGAGAAAAGTCCATCAGAATTTCAAACCTCAGGGTAAGTGGGGAGTGGCAGGAGTAAGGGGGAAAAATCAATATATTTGACCTTGTGAACTAAGGTAAGTAATTTGTACTTTTACCTCCCTAACAAAGTTTATATAAAGTTATAAAAAAATTTGGCAGCTAGTTTGAAATTGAACTAACATGGCCTAGAGGAAAGAATATCCTTACATGATATTATTCTACAATGTCATTATAATTTTTGATATTTTACAAAAGCATATTGTACAATTATCCCAAAGAAACTTACAAACTAATTCTTTGAATGTTTGGCAGCAATTTAAATAAAAAAGGACAGGAAAGGAATTAATCCTTTTCAGAAAAATTAAGGCACTGGGAAGGCACTTGAGCATTCTATATTGGCCCCTCTTGCCTTTTTGGCAAGACGGACCCTCTTCCCACAATCGAAGTGCACACAGCTGTTGCCTGAGCTTTCAGTTTAAGCTGAGGTTGAAGCCTCTGGGCGGCTGGCACCATGGATCCATCTCTCGCCCAATGGTGTAAGCTGGGCCTTTCCTGGAGAAGAAACCTGGGTCCCCCAAGATATGTGATCAGTACTGGGAGCATGCCAGCAGGCGAGGGGATCCCAAAGCAGGTGCTGGGCATAGAGGCCATGGGGGCATAGACTACCAAGGAGACAGAACTGAACCTCACATCACCCTGTTAGGCCCCCAGAAGATGGCTGGTTAGCCAGAGATGGGTAAGATTCCTCAGGGAAGGAACAACCTAAGACAGGCACAGTCGCAGAGGGGCCAACAGGAGAGAACTGAAAGATCAACAGAGGTGGGGCACAGACCCTCACTCACTAACCTTGCTAGGGGCTGAACTCTGACCCTTCTGAGGGAAGTCTCCTGCCCCCATGGCTGCTTTGCCTCCCACGCACAGCTCAGACTCAACCCAGGTTATAGACAGAGACTCAGCCAGCAACAGCTGCCCTATATCTAAATGAAGTCTAGTACCAGGAATGCTCAGGGCTGACTCAAGAATGCAAATAATCCTTTCCACTAATATTTACAGGGTAAACTAAGATTTTTGCTTGAGTAATAAATTTGACAGTAAAGTAGTGATCAAGTTTTCAGATTAATTTAAATTGGTCAAGTGGAATAAGTGAATACTCAAGAAAATTTAAGTGTACTGGACAAAAAGCCATTCCTAAAACATTAACTAAAATTTCATTTAGTAGTTCATCTCATTGTAAAATTGCCTAACATGCAAAGAACCTAAAGCAGTCATATTTGTGTGCAAAAATTAAAATTTAAAGTCACCAAGAGGAGAGAACCAAGATGGTGGCATAGATAAAAACCTATTGTTCTGCCCTGCGCAACGATTTAAAAACTGCAACATAACAACAAAACAAAAATCACCCAGAATAGCCAGAAAGCTGGCTGAGTGAAAACTCCACAAATAAGAGTAAAGGCGGGACACTGAGACTCAGAGGAGCGGCGGGAGCACAGCCTTGAAGACAGAAACAGGTTAGGAGCCGTCCTGGTCGCGCGCGCCCAGGCTGGGGCTGGAGCAGCAACCCCAGCTGGATTTCGCCAACAGGGAGGGCGGAGGCATCCCACTAGACGGATTCCCCAGCGCCAGGCGAGGTCCGAGATACGGGGTACGTGGAGATGTCCCACTGCACAGATTCCCCAGTGCCAGGCAAGGTCTGAGGTCCGGGGGACGCACCCTGGAAGCAGGGTGTGGCAGAGGTCTCCTAGTCTGCAGAGAAACCCGGGGGCGGGGAAAATAAGTTTGCATGCAAGTGTCGCACAAACCCGCGACTTGCCCTCTGGAAACTTGTCTCCTGGTCCCGGAAACCATCTATTTTACAAACCTGGGCTAGATTTTGGGGGTGCAGGCACATGAGGGGAGAAGCAGAGTTGTCTGGCAAGGCGAAGAGACTAGCGGCTTTCTCTTGGAGGTGTCTGCAGCCATCCCCATCCAACATAGACTCGCGAGCACGCGCACGAGCGCCGCATAGGACGTAGCTGACGCTGAGGCTGCCTGCTCAGCTCAGAGACTCCGCCCATCCAACCTGAACAGTCTCCCTTCACAGCCAATTGGCCTGGAGGTCAAACCCTCCTAGGGTTAACAACAACAAGCTGAGTTTAAATTCAAAAATACTGTACAACCCATAAAGGATTGGAGTAACAGTACCCATCTCAAATAACTGGGGAGGCTGTGCCACTGACCCTCAGAGGATATCTACCACATAAAGCAGCCACCATGCAGAGATATGGGAAGAAATCAGGTGTGAAAGAAATGGAGGAGAAAAGACGACAAGACATAGAGTTCAAAACCACGATTATAAGGCTTTTCAAGAGGCTCCTAGAAAAGGCCGATGAACTTAATGAGAATTATGAGGAAATAAACAAGACCAACCAGGAAATGAATGAGACTTACAAGGAAATGAATGAGACCCTCAAGGAAATGAACAAGACCTCTGAGGATATGACCAGACCCTCATGGATATGAAAAAGGACCAACTAGAAATCAAGCATACACAGACTGAAATAAAAAATATTACACAAAGTCCTAAAAGCAGTCCAGAGGGCCACAAGAACCAAGTCAAAGATTTGAAATACAAAGAAGCAAAATCCACTCGGCTGGAAAAGCAAGAAACAAAAAGAATTCAAATAATTGAAGATAGTGTAAGGAGCCTCTGGGACAACCTCAAGCATGCCAACATCCGAATTACTGGGGTGCCAAAAAAAGAGAGAGAGCAAGTTAATGAAAACCTACTTGAAGAAATAGTGACTGAAAACTTCCCCCACCTGGTGAAAGAAACTGACTTAAAAGCCCAAGAAGTACACAGAACCCCAAAATATAGGAATCTAAAGAGGACCACACCAAGACATATCAAGAGCAAAAGATAAAGAGAGAATATTAAAAGCAGCAAGAGAAAAACAGTTGGTTACCTACAGGGGAGCACCCATACGATTGTCAGCGGATTTCTCAACAGAAACGATGCAGGCCAGACAGGAGTGGCAAGAAATATTCAAAATAATGAAGAGCAAGAATCTCCAACCAAGATTACTCTATCCAGCAAAGCTATCATTCAGAATTGAGGATCAGATAAAGTGCTTCGCAGATAAGAAAAAGCTAAAGGAGTTCATTACCACCAAACCAGTATTATATGAAATGCTGAAAGATATTCTTTAAGAAGAGGAAGAAGATAAAGGTAAAAATATAAATTATGAACAACAAATACACATCTATCAACAAATGAACATAAAAATCAAGTGAATTGATAGGCTAATGAACAGGATAAACTGGTGAATATAACAGAAACATAGACATAGAGAGGGAATGGACTGACAATTCTTGGGAAGAAAAGGGTTGTGGGAAGTACAACAAGAGATTGAACAAAAATCTTGCAACAATGGGAGAGGACAGTGGGGAGGGGGAGGTGAGGGTGAAGGGTGGGATAGGTACAGGGTGGAGGGGAGATATAGGGGAATAAAAAAGGGGAAACAATGTAATTAATAAACTGAACAATAAAGATTAAAAAAAAGTCACCAACACTGCAATATAAAGTTTCCAAAAGCCCCCATTAATCCAAAAAAGGGGGGGTAATATCATGTAAAGAAAAATATCCTCTAAGTAAATTACATCTAGAAAATTCTTACTGCAGAAAAGTAGCTTCCATTTCTAATGTCAACAGCAGGACACCTATGAAAAACACAAATGGTGTCAAAATAAGCCAAAGGAAAATCTTTTGGGCAAAAATAAAATGAATCCCAAGTCTAATTTACAGAAAAGATCCCTTTATTAACTTTTGGTCAAGAATATGTTTGTATATTTTCAGAAAACAATTCCAAGACCATATGGGTTCCTGCAACAATGAGGAACTAAGAGGTCTTTTCCAACTGGGAAGACAGTCCAGAGTTGGAAGACACTGACGACACCTTGCCATACTAGCAGTCAACAGCTGTGCATCACTTCAGATGGCCCAGGACCAAACTAGAGAGTGTGGAACCTGCATTGCCACCATATGTTCACCATTCAGATATCATTGCTGACATGCAGGCATAAGGAACTATTTCAAGTTGAAACTGGGACTCAGAACAGTTGGACATTGAAACTGAAACTCAAACATTTTTTTGTTCTTATACATTTATTTCCAGTATGCAGATGCAAGATCTTTTTAAAGAAAAGAAACAGGGGGAAAAGATTTATATAGAGGCAGAGAAGCATTGAACAGACTGTCAAACTACGCCGGAAGGCTGGGGACGTTGCGGGTGGGGGTTGTAAGAGATCAACCGAAGGACTTGTATGCATGCATATAAGCATAACCAATGGATACAAGAAACTGGGACGGGGCAGGGGGGCAGGTGAGGACATGTGCTGGGAGGTAGAGGAGGCTGGGGGGAGGGCAATTGGGAGAAAAAGGAAAATATATATACCACTATTTATAATACTTTAAAGAATAAAAAAAGGAAAAATAATAATGTAATAATAGAGTCAGAATTAGTTTGTATTTGCATAAGAGTAGCAAAAGGAATTGTGATGAAAATATTTAGTTTAAAAGGTTGCTATAAATTACAAAAGGCTGGCTTTAGAAAGCAATAAAATTTCAATTTTTTTTCTCCTAATGTTTATAATTCCTAGTGAAAGGACATGAGAATGTGGAAGGACCATGGGAATATGGACTGATGGAATTTTCCAGTCTCCATTGCTCACTGCTAGACCCATATGTGTATAGCCCATTCAAGCTCAGAGAATTAGGAAGCTTTACTATGAATAGTAAGCAAGAGTTGATATTTTATTTTTGCCCTTCCTTTGGTATCATTCAGAGAGAGAGAGACCATCATTGAATAAACACTCTGGTTTTCATGTGGGAAAAAAATGAGATTTGTATAATTTTACTTTAAAAACACATAGTGGGAAAAAAAACTTGATGTAATTCCACATCTAGTTTTGCAAATCTACTGACATGAGAAGTCTGAGAAGTCTCAGTAATGGATTTGGATGCATCCTGGAGTTTATTGTGCCAATATCAATTGAATTAAGACTTTAAACCTTTTCAAGGAACTCCTCATCCTTCATTCCAAATTAATGCACAGACTGATTTCAACTACTAAAGTGCTGGCCCCCAAATAAAAAATGACTCCCTCTCAGCTAAGGTGAATTTCAGAAATCCACAACACCAAAGTTTAATCAGTATTCAAAATGTTTTTTGTTTGTTTGTTTGTTTTAGTGTAAACAATGATTTCCACTCTTTCCAGAATTTAACAGTGGGCTGTATTGGCAAGAGCACTAGGTTAGGACAGCAGGCCTGGATTCTTTAGATTTTCCTCCTGTTCCTGTCATTGTATGTCTGTAACTAGGCAAATAATTTTACCTTCTTGAATTTCAGTTGTTTTCATCTTTAATATGACAATAATCTGTTTTGTGAAATAGTGTCTTAAAAGATTGCCATAAAATCAATATGATAAACACAAAAGTGCTATAAAAATATCAGGTACCATTATTATTATACCATCTCTTATTTGTGAGATTTGATGACATGTCCATATCGATTGCAAGGTCAAGAAGCCAAAGCTTATTGTAAAATCACTGGGACTCTCTATGGACACCCCTCTCCCCCCATCCAAGGTAGATCCTTCTCAAGCATCATTAGATTTTTGATTTTTTTAAATTAAGTTGCAATGGTGTTAAGTTATCAAAGGCCTGTTAAGTTCTTATTATATTCTGAGCCAGGTCTAGGCACTGAGGATACAAAGACATATAAGAAGTAAAGGAAATGCCCAAGTAGAGACTATAAATGTATGGTGGTAAGTAGGAAGACAGTGGTATGGGTAGAAAGATATGGTAAATTAAAGGCAGAATATCTGTTTGAATTTGGGATTTTTTATCTCCAGTAAGTAGTCATGGATTTTCTCAGGTTTTCCAGTACGGTACATTCAATGTGAATCCCTATACAAATTTTTAAGGTTGCACAGGTTTCCACCCGCTAGAAAGTTTCAAAATAGCTGCAGGAGGAAGCTTCCTAAATGATGAAATTTCATCTCAACTTTTATCATGTTGATAGCATTTTTTGAGGGCAAGGGATACACCAGAACTCTCCAAATGCCAGAAGTATAATAAGGGTGTGTGAGGAGGTAATGGCTAAAATCACCTTTTTTACTCTTGAGAATTTTATAGGTGACATGTTTATGGGAGTCTTAAGTTGGAAGAAAAATTAAGGCAGAAACAAGGTACATCATTTGCAAAAATTTTAATCATGAGGCTAGGTAAAAGGTAAGGGGTAATGGAATTAACAATCTTGATTTATAGCTTGCTGAATAACTACCTATATTTTATTTTATTTATTTTTTATCTTTATTGTTCAGTTTATTAATTACATTGTTCCCTTCTTTTCCCCTATAGCTCCCCTCCATCCAGCACCCATCCCACCCTTCGCCCTCACTTCCCCCCCACTGTCCTTTTCCATAGGTGCATGATTTTTGTCCAGTCTCCTGCTGCACCTCCCAAACCTCTTTTCTCCCCAAGAATTCAGTCCATTCCCTCTCTATGCCCATGATTCTATTATATTCACCAGTTTATCCTGTTCATCAGATTTTTAATTCACTTGATTTTTATATTCATTTGTTGACAGATGTGTATTTGTTGTTCATAATTTTTATTTTTACCTTTTTCTTCTTCCTCTTCTTAAAGAATATCTTTCAGCTTTTCATATAATATTGGTTTGATGGTGATGAATTCCTTTAGCTTTTTATTAACTGCGAAGCACTTTATCTGATCTTCAATTCTGAATGATAGCTTTGCTGGAGAGAGTAATCTTGGTTGTAGATTCTTGCTATGCATCACTTTGAATATTTCTTGCCACTCCCGCCTAGCCTGCATCGTTTCTGTTGAGAAATCTGCTGACAATCGTATGGGTGCTCCCTTATAGGTAACCAACTATTTTTCTCTTGCTGCTTTTAATATTCTCTCTTTGTCTTTTGCTCTTGGCATTTTAATTATGATGTGACTTAGTGTGGTTCTCTTAGGGTTCCTATATATTGGGGTTCGGTGCGCTTCTTGGACTCCTAAGTCTATTTCTTTCAACCGGTGTGGGAAGTTTTTGGTCACTATTTCTTTAAATAGGTTTTCATTGTCTTGCTCTCTCTCTTTTTCTGGCACCCCTATAATTCAGATGTTGGTATGCTTGAGGTTGTCCCAGAGGCCCCTTACACTATCTTCAATTTTTTTGATTCTTTTGGTTTCTTGCTTTTTCAGCTGAGTGGATTTTACCTCTTTGTATTTCAAATCTTTAACTTGGTTCTTGGGGTGCTCCAGAGCACTTTTAGGTCTTTGTATAATATTTTTTATTTCAGTCAGTGTATGCTTAATTTCTGGTTGGTCCTTTTCCATATCCTTGAGAGTCTCCTTTATATCCTTGAGGGTCTCCTTCATTTCCTGGTAGGACTCATTCATTTCCACATTGGTCTTGATCATTTCCTTGCAGGTCTTGTTCATATCCTTGAGGGTCTCGTTCATTTCCTTGTAGGACTCATTCATTTCCTTGTAGGTCTTGCTTATTTCCTTATAGGTCTCGACCTTTTCTAGGAGCCTCTTGAGAAGCCCTATAACCGTGGTTTTGAATCCCATGTCCAGTTGTTTTTTTTCCTCCATTTCTTTCACATCTGATTTCTTTCCATGTCTCTGCATCGTGGCTGCTTCCCTGAGTTGGTCAATCAGCTTTGTGTGGTAGACTTCCTACTAGGGACAGTGGCTCAGCCTCCCCAGTTACCTGAGGTGGATATGGGTTGCACAGTCTTGCTGAAGTTAAGCTCAGGTTAATTGTTGGTAGCACTTGGAGGGGTTGACCTCCAGGCCAATTGTCTGTGAAGCTCAGCTGTGCTCAGTTTGGATGGGCAGAGTCTCCGGTCCAAGCAGACAGCGTTAGCTCCGCCCTATGAGGCCCCAGGGACTCTGTGCCAGGGCAATGGCCGCCAGCACCTCTGAGAGAGAGCCCTGCCAAGCTCCACAGCTGCCAGGGAATTTAGACTCTCCCCAAATTAGTCTGCACACCCAACGTCTCACCCAGGGTCGTAAAACAAAGCAGTCTGACATTTTTCCGAATGAGAGAGCATGTCACAAGTGCTCTCTACGTGGTCACGCAGCTGCGCTTTTCCCAAGTTCACGTGCAAGCTCGCCTTCTCCACAAGCTGGCAGACCCCTGTAGCACCCGAGCTTCGGCGTGCCCTCCCACTGTCCAATTTTTACCCCATATGATAGTGGGTTCCCTGGACTTCGCCCAGAGCTGAAGAATCAGTCCAGTGGGACGTCTTTCTCTCCCCGTTCGAGAAAACTGGCCAGTTTTCAGCCACCTGCCCTATCCACTGGCTCTCGCGCTCCAAACCTCTCTCCGTGCGAATCTTCAACACTGTCCGCCGCTGCTCCTCCGAGTCACCTTGTCTTATCTTCACTTTTATTTGTGGAATTTTCACTCGGTCAGCTTTCTGGTGATTCTGGATGGTGTTTGTTCTTTCGTTAAGTTGTAGTTTTAAAATTGCTGTGTATGACAGCAAGATAGGTGTTTTACATATGTTGCCATCTTGGTTCTCTCCACTACCTATATTTTAAATCAATTACTTTAAATACATATTTTTATAACTAGTAGACTTACATCTGTGAGCTAGAAGACTAGGTAGGAAAAAAAAAAAACCCATGTAGGGCAGCTTCTAGAAAAAAAAATTTTTTAAAGCAGGAGGAGAGCCTAAGGGAACTTTGGGAACAACACAACACAAAACAACATCCAAATATTAGAGCTTCCAGAAGTAGAAGAAAATGAGCAAGGAATACAAAACCTGTTTGAAGAAATAATGACAGAAAACTTCTCTGATATAAGAAAGAAAAATCCATATAAATCCAAGAACTCACAGAGTCCCAAGCAAAATGAACCCCAAAAGACTGGCACCAAGGCACAATATAATTAAACTGGCAAACATCAACAACAAGTGAGAATCTTAAACGCAGCCAGAGAGAAACAGAAAGTTACCTACAAAGGAACCCCCATCAGTCTAGTGACTGATTTCTCAACAAAAACTCATCAGGCCAGAAGGGAATGGAATAAAATATACAAAGTCATGCAAAGAAAGGGTCTGAATCCAGGAATACTGTACCCAGCAAAGCTATTAATCAAAATTGAGGATGAAATCAAAAGCTTCACAGACAAAAAGGACTAAGGGAGTTTATGCAAGAAAAGCTAATAGGTCTGCTGTAAAAAAAAAAAAAAAAAGGAAGTGAAGAAGGAACACATGGGTAAAGAATAAAAATGGTGACAAATAAGCACCTATCAATAACTTTAAATATAAATGGATTAAATGCCCCAATCAAAAGACATAGGGTAATGGATTGGATAAGATAACACAACCCATACATCTGCTGTCTACAAGAACCCCACATCAGAAAAAATGATGCACATGGACTGAGGGTGAAGAGATGGAAAAAGTTTTTTCAAGCAAATGGAAATTTAAAAAAAGCTGGGGTAGCAATACTTACATCTGACAAATAAAATCACAAAGTGAAGGACATAAAAAGGAAGGCCACTTCATAATATTAATGGGAGCAATCCAACAAGAAGAAATAACTCTGGTAAACATATACGCACCCAATACAGGAGCACCCAAATACATATAAAAAAGTCCCTGAAGAATATCAAGGGAGATATTGATAGCAATGCAATCATAGTAGGAGACTTTAATACCCCACTATCACCATTGGACAAATTCTGTAAACAAAAAATCAGCAAAGAAGCATCAATACTAAATGACTCACTAGACCAGATGGAATTAATTGACATCTTCAGATTATTTCACCCCAAAACCACAGAATATACATTCTTCTCAAGTGTACATGCATCATTTTCAAAGATAGACCATATTTAGGGTTATAGGCAAAGTCTCTTCAAATTCAAGAAGATAGAAATCATATCAAGCATCTTCTTATATCACAGTGGTATAAAACTGGAAATCAACTACAATAAAAACAATCCAAAGAAATCAAACACATATAGACTAAATATCATGCTATTAAAACAATGACTAGGTTACCAGAGAAATCAAAGAGGAAATAAAAAACATCAAGGCAACAAATGACAATGAAAACACAACAATCCAAAATCTTTGGGACACAGCGAAAGCAGTTTTGAGAGGGAAGTTCATAGCTCTACAATCCTACTGCAAAAAACAAGAAACAATGGTAATAAATTACTTAGCCTACAACTCAAAAAATTAGAAAGAGGGCAACAAGAAAAGCCCAGTGTAAGCAGAAAGAAGGAAATAACAAAGATCAGAGTGGAGATAAACAAAAACAATACAAAAGATCAATAAAACAAAGACCTGGTTCTTTGAAAGGATAAACAATTTTGATGAACCTCTAGCCAGGCTCAACAAGAAGCAAAGAGAGAGGACCCAAATAAACAAAATCAGAAATGAAAGAGGTGAAATAACAACAGACCCCACAGAAATACAAAGGACTGTTAAAAATACTATGAACAACTCTATTCCAACAAACTTGACAACCTGGAGGAAATGGACATATTCCTAGAAAAATACAACCTTCCAAAACTCAATCAGGAAGAATCTAAACATCTCAATAGGCCAATAACTACAGAAGAAATTGAAGTAGTCATTACAAAGCTTCCAGCAAACAAAAGCCTGGAGCCATATGGCTTCACAGGGGAGTTTTAACAAACATTCAAGGAAGAACTAAAACCTATCCTACTCAGACTATTCCAAAATATTCAAGAGGAAGGAACACTTCCAAGCTCATACCAAAACCAGATAAAGACAACACAATGAAAGAGAACTTCAGACCAATATCCCTCATGAACATAGATGCCAAAATCTTCAACAAAATTCTAGCAAATTAGGTCCAGCAGTATATCAGAAAGATCATACACCATGACCAAGTAGGATTTATCCCAGGAATGCAAGAATGGTACAATATCCACAAGTCAATAAATGTGATATATCACATAAGCAAATTGAGAGATAAAAATCACAGTCATATCAATTGATACAGAAAAAGCATTTGACAAAATCCAACACCCTTTCTTAATAAAAACTCTCAACAAGGTGAGACTAAAGGGATCATACCTCAACATAATAAAAGCCATTCTATCTAATAAAAGAGTAACATGCAAATTGACTGTACCTCCACTACTCTGCCAGCCAATCAGGAGCAGGGGGCATGGTCAGCAGGTAGTGGCATGGCTAGGGGTATGGCCAGGGGCATGACCAGTGTACATGGCCAGCAGGTGTGGCCAGCAGACATGGTCAGCACACAGGGGGCGAGCAGGAGCGTGGCCGCAGTGCTGTGAAAGCAACCACCTCTACTGCCCGCACAGTACTTAAGGGCCAGCCCTCCTTACTGTTATGGTGACTAAATCACATGCAAATGAGTGCCCAGGGTACTTTGGGTAATGAGAGCCAGGTGCGAGGTGGAAGTCTGCTCTGCGGGAAGCTGCGGGCTGGCCGGGACTGCTGGCACGCTGGGTCAGCTCCTAAGGCCGATGACTCTTCCCCTGGCGGGCCGCTACCACCTCCTTCCCTGCCACCGTAGAACTAGCCCCAGTTGCTCTGCCCCCCATAATGCTGAATGCAAGTGGGGAAGGAGTCACAGGGCCCCCCAGACACTGCGCCCCATGAGCTCGGTCCAGGACCTGCCAGCCTTGCAGCTTCCCTTAGGGGCGGGTGGGGTCAGTGGGGTGGGCAGGGCGGGCAGGGTGGGCTGGTCAGGCATCTAGAGGAACTGGAGAAGCTGCAAGGAGGAGGGCAGCTGAAGGAAGCAAGGAAATGGATGGGGGGTGGAGAAGGAAGGGAACTAGGGCTGCGCTGCCAGGCTTCGGGGAGAGGTGACCTTGGACCGCAGGAGAGAGGTCCCTCAGCCACCACCAAGGAAGGCCCTTGCTGGAGGACGCTGTGCCCCCCGCAGTCATGGGAGCCACAGCTACTACTGCGAGAGCCGAGCAGAGCCTGGCCTTGGGCTCCCCTGCCCCCTGAGGCTGGAGTGGGCGCTGCGCAGAGTGCTGGGACCCACCCCCTGAGGCTGGAGCAGGCGCCGCACAGACTCTGGGACTGCCTGTGCACCCATTCCGCAGCATTGGGCTCTACAAATCCCATGAAAACTGAATTTGCTAAAAATAAAAGTGCCCTTTAAAATGACTATGAGCACTGAAGTAAAATGTTTTCATTTTATAAGCCTATATTTTACAGTATGCACATTTCACATAATACCACCCCAGAATTTATCTAGGGCAGGGGCCAAATGCCATTGCCGTAAGGAGCCAGAGTGCAGCTCAATTTTTGTAGGCTATACATTGCCTCGAATACTTAACTTCTGCAGTCCTAGCATGCAAAGCCCAAAGGAACGGGGATGACTGTGTCCCAACAAAACTTTATGGCCACTAAAATTTGAATTTCATATAATTTTCATGTCACAAATAACATTCTTTTTTTCCTTCATTGACCAAAAATAGGCAGAAAGCCAGATTTAGCCCAGGGTGCATAGTTTGTTATCTTTTATCTAAGCCTGGGTCCCAGGTGTGGGGCAAGGCAGAAGCAATTAGGGGCAATCAGGCCAGCAGGGGAGCACTTAGGGGCAGGGGCAATCAGTCAGGCAGACCATGAGCAGTTAGGAGCCAGTGGTCCTAGCTTGCAAGAGGGATGTCCAACTGCCAACAGTCATACATCTCTGACTGCCAATAGTCAGACATCCCCGAAAAGGTCCCTGTTTGGAGAGGGTGCAGGCTGGGCTGAGGGTGCCCCCCTCCGTGCATGAATTTCGTGCACCGGGCCACTAGTATATGATAAGCCCATAGCTAACATTTCAAAAGAAAACAGAAGGAAGTCCAAGAGAGATATGAAAATATGCTCAAATCCACTAATTATCTGAGAAATGCAAATCAAAATGACAATGAGGTATCTCACACCTGTCAGAATGGCAACCATCAACAAATCAAATGACAAGTGTTGGCGAGGATGTGGAGGAAAAGGTACCCTCATGCACTGCTGGTAGAATGCAGCCACTTTGGAGAACAGTATGGAGTTTTCTCAAAAAACTAAAAATGGAACTCCCATTTGACCCAGTGATTCCCACTTCTAGGAATATATTCCAAGAAACTAGAAACATCAATCAGAAAGGATATATGCACCTCTATGTTCAGAGAAGCACAATTCACCATAGCTAAGATTTGGAAACAGCCTAAATGCCCATCAGCAGATGAGTGGATTAGAAATCTATGGTATATCTACACAATGAAATACTACGCTGCTATAAAAAAGAAGCAATTCTTATCATTTGCAGCAGCATGGATGGACCTGGAGAGTGTTATGTTAAGTGAAATAAGCCAGGCAATGAAAGAAAAATAGCACATGATCTCACTCAATTATGGAAAATAAAGAACATTATAACCTGATGAAAAAGATAGATACAGAGGCAGTAGAGTACCGAACAGACTGTCCAATTACAGTGGGAGGGTTGGGGAGTGTTGGGAGGGAGGAAAATAGATCAACCAAAGGACTTGTATGCATGCATATAAGCACAACAATGGACACAAAACACTGGCGCGGGGGTGGGTGGGATGAGGGCATGCAATAGGGAGTAGGGGAGGCTGGGGGAAGGTCAATGGGGAAAAAATGAGATATATGTAATATTTAATATATGTAATATGTAATATGTAATATGTAATATATGTAATATGTAATATGTAATATATGTAATATTTTAAACAATAAAAAATTTTTAAATAAACTAGTAAACTTAAAACCACAGCAGGAAGAATAGAAGTTTTCTTTTTACCATTCATTTTTGTAGTCCCCACTGACATGTGGCTCTGGAGTTGAGAATGAATACACAAATACGTATATTCCACCCGGCTCATTGATCATATCGCTATGGCAAATTCCATGCTACTGTCTTGGAGGTTTGTTTACCTTCTGAAACTGAAGTCAAGGAGTAAATATTTGTTTAGATAAAAAAAACTGAGCTTCAGAAAAAACATTTTAGTCAATTATTATGGCATTCTCACAAAGTTTAATCATGGCATGAATAGATAATGAAAATATTACAGACACATTATCTTACTGTTGATGCTAAACTAACCTTCTGTGAGACTCAGGCTCTTCCTGCCCACACTGGTGTCCTTCAGCTATGTTTCAACAGTCATCCTTGGGGTTGCAATGACACAGATGCATCTTGGAATGGATGTTGGAAACTCAGTGATTGAGTTTTATTGTTCGAATTTTTGTTACTACATAACAATTTACCTCCAAATTTAGCAACTTAGAATGACTATTATTTTGCTTACAATTTTCTGAACCAGGAATTTGTAAACTCTTACTTAGGGTTTATCATGAAATGAAATTTAAGTGTTGGTTATGGCTGACCTGGCCTGATTGTCCAAGATGGTGTATTCACTGAGCTGGCTGTTGAAACAGACTCCTGTCTAAAGTTTGGTTGGACTGTTGACCAGCATGTCTGCATGCAGTTCTCCAGAATGGCAGTCTCATGACAGTTGCATTCTTACCTGTCAAGGCTCTAAAAAGTGAGTGTTCTACCTAACAAGATAAAATCCACATTGCCTTTTGTAACCTAACCTCCTGAATCACACATGACTTCTGACACAATCTACTGGCTAAAGGAAGTAACAAGGGAGAGAACTTTGACCCCAACTCATGATAAAGGAGCAGCAAGGTTCCAGAAGAACGCGTATGAAAACATTGTTGTAGCCATCTTTTGAAAAAGACAATGTGAAGAAAATGATGAAACACTGCTCAGCATAAATTTCAAGCCTGCCTACTATTTCTGTTCTTGAGTATTCTATGACTAGAGGCCTGGTGCACAATTCATGCACGGGAGGCAGCGGGGGGGCGGGGAGGTCCCTCAGCCCAGCCTGCACCCTCTCCAATCTGGGACCACTCGAGGGATGTCCAACTGCCCATTTAGGCCGGATCCTATTGGGATCCAGGATTACTGGCTCCAAACTGCTGGCCTGCCTGTCTCCCTGATGGCCCCTAACAACTTCTGCCTGCCAGCCTGATCTCCCCTAACCACCCTGCCAGCCTAATTGATGTCTAAGTGCTCCCCTGCCAGCCTGTTTGCCGCCAACTTCCCTCTTCTGCCATCCTGGTCACCCCTAGCTGCCCTCCCCTGTTGGCTTGATGGCCCACAACTGCCCTCCCTTGCAGGCCTGGAACCTCCCCACTCTCCTCCCGTGCTGGTCATCTTGTTGTGGCCATCTTGTGTCCACATGGGGACAGGATCTTTGACCACATGGGGGCAGCCCTCTTGTGTGTTGGAGTGATGGTCAATCTGAGTATTACTCTTATTAGATAGGATAGAGGTCTGGTGCATGGGTGGGGGCCGACTGGTTTGCCCTGAAGGGTGTCTTGGATCAAGGTGTGGGTTCCCTTGGGGTGTGAGGCAGCCTGGGTGAGGGCCCTATGGTGGTTTGCAGGCCAGCCAGGCTCTCCAGTGACCCAAGCAGAGGCCCTGGTATCTGGGATTAATTTATGTTCTACAATTGAAACTTTGTAGGATAGAGCAGAACCAAGCCTTCTGCTTGCTCCGTGGTGACAGCCATTTCTGTTTGAAACTTTGTAGCTTAGAGTGGAGGCCTAGTGCTAGGGCTGCAGAAGCTTGGCTTCCCCCATCGCTCTGGCAACCCTAGCCTCTGCTCTCTCCAGTTTTGTGGCTGCCTCCATTTCTGTTGGGATTATGTATCTTCTATAATTGAAACTTTGTAGCATTGAGTGGAGGCCTAGGCCAGCAAGGGCAGGCAGAAAGCTTGGCTACCTCCATTGCCAGGGAAACCCAAACCTCCCTCCTGCTCTGAGTGGTGGCAGCCATCTTGGTTGGGGTTTATTTGCATAATTTGCTCTTGATTGGCTGATGGGTAGGTATGGTCAATTTGCATATTACTCTTTTATTAGATAGTAAAAAATTAGATGATTTTTCTAGTCCTTTGGATGTTGTTGTTGTTTTTTTCCTTTTATAGGTTAAGTCTAAAAGGATCACAGTGAAATCCAATTTGCTGGTTTCAGATTTAAGTGTCTCCATGTGAGATGGTATTATTAAATTGTAGCATATACACAATTTGCTAGAAATAATTGCTCTTTTCACTTCCACAGTCCAATCAGGTGGCTTGCTTATCTGTACCTGTGGCTTTCCTCACTGTGATCAAAATTCAGTCTGGGAAATAATTCTGAAGGGTTCTTCACATTGCAGAGCTACTGGATGACTATCATGCTCATTTTTAGCCTGGGCTCTCCAGGTCTGTCTAGGAGAGATAAATACTATAGTTTAGACTGGCCTCTAGAATAATTTATCCTCTGGAGTTCTCATTTATATTTTTGAACCTAAACTCAGTGGGCTGTGCACCTATGAGCCTCCTTTGATATCTAGGACACACCTGTCCTTCCCTGCCTTAATAAGACCTTAAATTTGACCTCTGGTCTCTGCCACTATCTTTGAAACTCTAGTCCTGATTCATTTTAGGAATGGGAATCAGAACTTTGTTCATAGTTCTTTCAACAGACATTTTAAGACTGAATTCTATCATAATCCAAGATTGATTTGTGATATATGATGACAGTATTTGGGATTCTTATTATAATCTAGGTTCTCTGAACAGTACAATATGCTAATTAAGAGCTGGTATGAAGAATTAGATAGTATAATATTTGAATACTGAATACTGAGTCTCATTTTTATCATCTTTAAAATGCAGATATTAGAAATATACAATGTAAGGATGTTGTAAAAAATAAATAAAAGTTAATGACACTCTATCACTTAGGCTAGTAACTGCACTTAGTGCACATTCAAATATATTAGTTATTACTACTATTAACATTATCACTTCAAGTAGGAGTATTACTTTTTAGCTGTGTATAACTAGCACCTCTGACAATACTCCTCATATAGTAAGCCCTCAATATTGACTTAATACATGTATAGCTATTAAATTTCTAAAAAGGTAGAAATTGAATTAAAAAGCATACATTTTTGCCTGGCTGGTGTAGTGGTTTAGCATCGACCTACGAATCAGGAGCTTCCAGTTCAATTCCCAGTTGGGGGATTAATCTTCAGTGAGGGGGCATGCTGGGGAACAGCTAATCAATTATTTTTTCTCATCATTGATGTTTTTATCTTTCTCTCCCTCTCTCCTCCTTTCTGAAATCAATAAAAATACAGTAGGTCCTCGGGTTATGTGGGAGAACCATTCCTACAGCACAACGTAACGCGATTTTCACCATAAGTGGGACCCACCTACATAAGCACCTACGTCATTCACATGGACCACATACACAGCAGTAACGAAGTAAAACAGTAAAAAAAAATTAAAAGAAAGATAACAATTTCTGACCTTAACTTGTAGTAAATAAATAATAAAAAACATAAAGCACATATGTACATATGTCAAAATGACAGAACTTTTTTTTAATAAATAAATGAGAGATGGTGACATAACCACGAAATGACATACATCGAATCTGACATAACCTGAGGACTGCCTGTATATTAAAAAAAAAGTATAAATTTTTGTCAAAACCAACTTTATTCTGATAATATATCTAGATTTAAAAGAAGTTAGTTGTGACAGGAATGGTGTCACTCAGATGATCTGGAACCTGTGCTGTGGGACTGAGGACATTGAGAGGAGGGTTGCAGGTACAATGGTGACTAGGTCCTGAACAGACTTCCCAGATGTTGATCTTACTTAGTCCTTCTTGCCTTGCCCTGTAGCATTATTGGACTATGGTGATGCCTATGCTTAGTTATTTGCCTTCCATCAATCTGTGGCTGATCAAGATCAAGACTGAATTTAGATCCTGGGGCAGGATTGAATCTACAGATAGAGGCTTTATGACCCTAGATGTGAGGAAGGAACATTTGAGAAAACATTGTTATTTTGAATAAAGTTTTTCTTTCATTTAGCATCTGTAGCAAACCTCTATAAGAGCAACTTTTCAAACATTCTCTCGGTGGAAGTATGAATAAAGGTTAAAATTAGGAGTAATTTACTTTCACATTGGTTTGTGGTGGTGCATTTCATGGGCCTGCAGTAAACTGCATATATTTTGAATATTCCTTTTATCTCTCTTTTTATATATGACATTTATATATGTCATAATTCACATAGCATAAAATTCATTCATTAAAAAATGCACAATTCAATTATTTCTGATATATTTACAGAGTTGTGCAACCATTACCACAATAAATTTTGGAGCATTTCCATCATCCCCCCAAAAAAACCCATACCTATTAATAGTCAATTTCCATTCCCCCCCATCCCAGCTCTTGGCAATCACTAATCCACATTCTGTTTCTGTGGATTTGCATAATCTAGGCATTTCATGTAAATGGAATCATACAATATGCAGTCCTTTGTGACCAGCTTCTTTCATTTAGCATGTTTTTAAGGTTCATTCATGTTGTAGTATGAATCAGTACTTCATTCCTCTTACAGTTGAATAATATTCCATTGTATATATATATTACATTTTATTTATCCATTCAATTAATGAACACTTGGGTTTTTCATACTTTTCAGCTATCATGAATAATGCTGCTATGAACATTTGAATACAAGTTTTTGTTTGTACATGTGCTTTCAATTATCTTGGTATATTCCTCAAAGTGCAATATATATCACATTTTAAAATTATAATTTAACTGAAATAATTTACAAATTAGTTTGATAAATATTTGATAATCGCCTCTTCCATCCCACATACTCCTTTTTAATTGTAGAGTACGAAAGTGAATAATATATATAAAGTACTTGCCCTCATGTAGTTTATATTCCTCCACAAATCTATAAGCCCCTGAGAACAATAACTATAATTATTTTCTCTCCTGTTCTATTCAAAGTGCCTTGCACAGTTCTGCTCAATAAATAAATATAAAAATTAATTTGTGTATCCACAGTCTATGGGGAAAATTTGAATTGTAGTGGTAAAATTTAAATGAAATTTGGGGTGATACATGCACCCTTATGTTCATAGCCCCACAATTTATCATAGCTAAGATTTGGAAACAGCCTAAGTGCCCATCAGCAGATGAGTGGATTAAAAATCTGTGGTACATCTACACAATGGAATACTACCTGTGGTCAAAAAGAAGAAATTCTTACCATTTGCAACAGCATGGATGGAACTGGAGAGCATTATGCTAAGCAAAATAAACCAGTCAAAGAAAGATAAATATCACATGATCTCACTTATTTCTGAAATATAATGAACATAAACTAATGACCAAAAACAGATCCAGAGACAGAGAAGAATCGATCAGCCCATTAAACCTCAGAGGGAAGGTAAGAGAGGGTGGGGGTAATGGGAAGAGATCAACCAAAGAACTTGTATGCATACATATAAGCCTAACCAATGGACACAAACATCGGGGGGGGGGGGGCGTGATGAGGGCATGAGGGGGGGGCAATAGGGGGATAAGGACACTTTTGTAAAACCTTAATCAATAAAGAAAAATACATAAATAGAATTTGGTTCAACTCTCACCCACTGAATTGTAGAAACTTCAATACCCTGAAAATGCCTCTAATTTGTTATTCTAAAAGCTCCCATTTTATGTGTGATCCTAAATGCAGCCATCCTGCCTGCCATAAGGTATCTACTATTTCTCCTCCATCTTGGAACATGCTCTTCATTGGATTTGGACTCCCAATCTGCGATCCTGATGGTGAAGACAGTTGTGACTTCCAGTCCAGGACTCTAAGGACCTCTCCTGATGCCCTTCTGATGTGTTTAGGCTTCCCTTCTTTTCTTCTGAACAATGACTTGTTCCACAGCTGCCTCTTCCAATGTGAAAAACACCAGTCCACTCTACTGTGGTTACACATTATAAACACTATATTCTACCACTGAGTGTTCATGAGTAGCCTGTATTCTCAATTTCTCATACAGACTTTTCTGATTCTGGAATTTTAGTTTGCTTTCTTCTCTTTACTTGGACACAGGATTGCTGGGGCAGGATTTCCAATCTGTAAGGCAGCCTGATCACCATTAACCAGGCTACTTACTCAAAATGTTTCCTCTCCTCTGATAACTGATTATGGAACTAGTTTTGTGTACTTTGAATCTCTACTTTCTCACAATGAATTCTTCCACATGCTGGTCTTTGGTTACTTTGGGATCCTTCTTGTGAAGTCTCCAGTCCTCAACAAAAAGTCTGAACTATGAAGATGAACAACCTAAATTTCAAATTTTGTTCCTGCTGCAGCAGCATTTACTATAAAATGTGATTGGATGGCATTTTCTTCAGTGTCTCTTCTTAATACCCACATGTGAATCTATTTCAATTGTGGCTTTGTATTTTTGAGTTTATATATATATATATATATATATATATATATATATATATATATATTTAATTTATATCTTGTGTAAGTCACTGAAATGCTCTGAAATTCAAGTTCCTTTTGGTAAGAAAATAATTATTTACCATCTAGAGGGATAATGATAATAGCTAATATTTATTGTGTATTACTCAAAACTAGGCACAGTTTTATATCTTTTATGTCTATAAGCTCAATGATCCTCACACCAATTCCATGAAATAGGTGTTATTTTTCTTCACAGTAAAATAATTCTAAATATATCTATATGAATTGTAAAAGAATCATGCTTATTACTATTTTTAAAGTCACTTGAATTATTTATTTTAATGTACTTAGTTGTGTTATCAATTTGATATATAAGTTCATGTATTCCATTTTTAGAGTTTCCTTTTCTATTTTCAATTAAAATTTACTGTCAATATTATTTTTGTATTAGTTTTATGTGTACAGAATAGTGGCTAGACAATCATATACCTTATAAATACCTACCTAAAATGAGGCATAGTCAGGATTCTTTTACTTCATTAAATTTTCTCTGTGATTTTATAAATAATCAATTATATAGTTAACACATTCTTTTACTAGAAGACAAATTATTTCTGGTTAACAGGCACAGGCCCTTTCTATAAACAATTTCATACACATGCGACTTAAGACTGCTCAGATCCACAATTGCTTAGTTTTATTCTACATTTAAATTCCACCCAGGAGATGGAAGTCAGAACAAAGAGTTATTAAGGTAGACTGAACTCCTATTTATTTTGAAAAAAGCAATAACAACTCACTAAATTCTTCCTGAAACTGCCCACCTTGTTTCACCTTCCCAGTCAAAATTGGACCAGTGTCCCCATGGTGAAGATTTTCCCTTAAAGTGTCAGTAGACATAGTACATGGGGATAGAATAAACACATTCCACTGGCTTTCTTCCTTTCCTTAGTCTTTGCCTTGAGAATTCTGTAACAGGCCATGGCTTTTTATTTTATTTTCATACAACTACCTGAATTGTTGTTTGTTTTTTTCTTGATAGTGAAATGAAAACCACTTGGTTAGTCATTAACTTGTTCTTAGTTACTTGATTGAATGCTCTGCACGCTGCTCTGAGATATTTGGTCAGGAATTCAACTTTGATTAACAAATTCTTGTTACATGGTTAAAGAAAAGATTAACTAATTTTTTAAAAATTATAAGCACAAAGTGTTTGGGTTTGATGGGAGGAAGAATTATTGATAATCAAAAAATTTTACATTGAAATTCCTGTTTGTTAAGTAATCAGCTGATTGGCTGATTAGATGTGGAGGCAAATCATTTGTTGCTTTTTTCAGAGAAATTTTCAACAAAGTAGTTCCAATTAGAGAATTTAAAATAATGTAGTATTATTTTCAATCCATGTGTATTTCTTTCAAATTGAGTTATCCTGCAGGACAAATGAGTTGTGTTTTTATGTTTTGTTTTGTTTTGTTTTTCATCCAGCACATTCATGGCTTCAGTGGTATTAGTAGGACAGAAGAAAACCTTTTTTTAGGCATTGGCTCTACACCAAGAATATAGTTAGTTCTCTATAGTTGCTCTTAAGACAAATGCTCCCCACCACCACCACCACCTCCTCCTCTCTATTCTCTATCTCTACCTCTCATTCTCTTTCTCTCACCTAGCAACCAATATTCTATATCCTAAGGTTCAAAGTTTGCATCTGCAGACTTGCTTAGAAAAAGTTAGTGTAGAATAAAACTGACAAAGTGTGGATCTAAGCAGAATTCAAAGAGTCTGTGTTATTATTTTCAGTACCATCTGTTATGATGAATTCTTTTCTGTGGCTATCTCCTTTGAATTTAGTTAAAGTGATTCAGTCAGTAGTAGTTCCACAAGGAAATTACCTTTAACTCAGACTTGGAAAATGAGAAGGATTAAGCACGGTGGTTAGGTGGTCTTCGGAAGGATCTTGGACACAAACTTGAGCAGTCACAATACTAGTTTAAAAGGTGGGTTGGGAAACAAGATGCATCCCTTCATCTCTGGCCAGAATTTCTTCAAAAAGCTTACCAAGTCAGGCCACAGTTGGCTTTGAGAAATTTCAGAAGCATCCCATCCCCCAGGAATACTCACTCTTTCTTAGGTGCATAGATTTCAAAGGCAAAAAGAGGTCTTTCCACCAAGATTCTGTTTGGAAAGTTAAAACACAAAAGCAGACACACCGCAGGCACACTCGAACGTACACACAAACACACACACACACACACACACACACACACAATTTGCTAATATCATGAAGCCTCTGGCAACATCCCCTGAGGCTAGAGGCCACACTGGTAGAAAACCACTTTATACTTCTGCTCCACTTGGAATCTCAAGAATAGCTAATCCTACCAGACCTCACACCCCTGTTTATTCTCAGCTTCTACCCAACATTCAAGTCCCTTTGACCATCTACCCTCTCCCCTACTCCCCGTCCCAAACTTCACTCTGCCTATTTCTGTCTTTTTAGTCACGGCCTCTGTGTTCCCTATTCTGTGACACAAAACCCCTCAATTGTGAATCTCTTCCAAAATACTTCTGCAACCTTCTTGCTTTAGCTGAAATTAAATCGTCCCCAAGGCAAGCATTTCTCATATGAACATTTTCAATGAAGAGAATGAGTGCTGGTTTCTCCTCCTTCCCTCTTCATTCATCTATAGGTCAAAATCCCTCCTTTGGAGCTGATGTCAACTTGCTATTTGTCTTGTTCTAACCTCTAGTTTGGGCACCTGGACCACATAATTTGCTTTCAACTTGTCAACTTTCTAACTTCTGCTATTACCCTGAGTAAATTAAATACATTTTCACAAAGTTTCATCTTTAACTTCAAATTTTCAATTTCTACTCTGCTTAAACTACCTTTTACAGAAGGCCATATTTTAGCTATTAAAATCATTCTGAAATATCCCATGTCTGAAATTTTAAATGTTGGCACCCTGTTACTATTGGGGTGGACCAAAAACTCTTACTATTCCAGCTCTCTCCACTCCTTACTTCCACTGTGACAATTATGATTTAATAGAGGCTTTTATTGCTTTGGCTATCATCCATCATCTCCCCTTAAAGCTAGACTGTTACCCACTAGATTCAATTCATCTACCCTAGTGAAACCCTAACCCTAGCTCAAGTCAATAATCTATCTTCAATGCCCTAAAACCTTTGCTGAGTCCTGCTGAGAAAACTGCACTACCATGTGAAATGATGCCATGTTAGATTTGTGATCCTCATGCAGCTCAACAGTCACTCAATTGGCTGTACCAGAACCATTGCCATGATCCACAAAAACTATGTTGTGCTTTCTCAACTCTCCCCCAGGGCTAATGTTTGTGCCTTTTACATTGCCATATTTTCACTTGAAATAAAAGTGAAATAGTGGTAATGTCTCCATCATTTTCAGGAAAAGGTTTCCATGTGGTTCGGTTGCTATGAATTGGTATCCTTGGTTCTTATATACTAGCCAACTAAAATTCTTCCTACATTAGTTCCTATTATAGTTCCTTTCCTGAATAAAGTGAATGCAAGAAGCATACACAGAGAAAATAAATATTATATACACAGAATATTCCATATCTGAGCAGTTATAGAAGTTGTAATATCTCTGATAAATTAATTCTGATCTTATCTATTTTCCCAAATATGTGTGTTTAATATATATGTTACATATATATATTATATACATAAATCATTACTTGTTAAACATAATGCAGTAAACAAATACTTATTGACCACTTATTATTACCATTTGCACTAAAAGATAAATGTTATAAAGTCAGGACCTGTGTTTTTTACTAAATACTAAAATACGAAATTCATGCACTGGGGGAGGGGGGTGGTCCCTCAACCCAACCTGGCTCCTCTCACATACTGGGAGCCCTCAAGGGATGTCCAACTGATGGCTGGCCCCCAGCCTGCCCAAGGCCTAAAGCCTCTGGCAAGCCTTTAGGCCTTGGGCACCCAGCCATCACCCTGCTCAGCTCAGCCCCAGCTGCATGTGACCACCTGGCCCGAGGGCTGGGCACTTGCCTCTCACTGCCACCGCCATTTCAACTCCACCCCCCGGCCGGTGCTTCTGCCACTTGGCCACGCCCCTGCTCCTGATTGGCGGGTAGCATAGCCAATCAGGAACAAAGGTACAGTCAAATTTGCATGTTTCTCTTTTATTATATAGGATATTTTCATTGATTTCAGAAAGAAAGGGAGAGAAACATCAATGATGAGAGAGAGTAATTGATAGGCTGCCTTCTGCACACTCCCTCTTCCCCCAGACATTGAGACTGCAACCAGCATGTATCCTGACCATAAATTGAAACATGACTTCCTAGTTCATAGGTCAGTGCTCAACCAATGAGCCACACTGGCTGGGAAAGACCTGTGTTTCTATTATTGCTGTTTTCATTTCCATTGTCTAGGGTTTATAACTGTGTATAACTTTTCTAAAGTTATTTGAATTTTCAGGGTCTTTCATGAAATACTGTAGGAGGAAGTCACATAATTTTTCTTGAAATTCTCAGCTATTTCAAGAGAAAAAAAATCAAGCAACCACAGTTGTAGGTTACTTCCCTTCTTCTGGTTTAAATCAGGAAATCAGATCTATTAGATAAATCCAAATTTGGCAACAACTTCAGATATTTCTAATACCCTAGTACCATATAGCTGAGTTCTCAGAATGGTTCCCTGTTAATTAGATCCATTTCAAATAAGGAAAGAGAACTTTTTCCAGCAGGCTTTGTTCTCTCTGCCTAAAATCTTTGGATTTTTTCTCTTATTGCATCCTTTGACTGCCCATGAGTCTGAGAGTAGCAAAGGTTGTCCAATATCTTGTTGTTAATAGTCACTAGCAAAATACTCTTAAGGGATAGCTTGTACTTTCAACCTTGCTCTCTAAGGCAGTGTATCCCAAACTTTGTGAATCTCAAAATACGCCTGTATCCAGCACATAAAGTTTCTGAGTCCTTTGAAGTTAAACTTCACTCACCAAAGTGTATAATCATGGCATTACTCTCATACCATATCTTGACAAGGACCAGTTTCTCCAGGAAGTTATCCATGAGTGAATATTTCAATACACTACCACTTCATTTCACTAACCAATCAGATACACAGAAATGTAACAGTTATACTTTTCCATAGCTGACCTTATCTTACCTCTGAATCTCTTTTTAATCACTACAGAAAAAAAAAGGTATGAACCTTTAAAGCAATTTATCCAATCACACCTTATTTAAAATATTATCTTTGAAGAGAAAAATCTTTTGTATTCAGGATTTAAGCTTATTTAATTCATAGTGTAATCTCCTTAGGATGGCTGTTCTAACCTTTCAAAAGATTTCCTTGCCTTTCTTCAGCCTACAAGATATAAGAGGAGCTCATCTAATATAATATCTAGGTGGGCTGTGTGTGTTTCTTCCTCCAAATTCTCATTAGAAGGTTAAGATGTCTCCCGCTGTGTGGCCTGTGGTTTTTCTTGTTGGCCTCTGTCTGCTACATTTGCTTCTACAGCTGCTGCTGTTATGACTGTTCCTTCTTGACCTTCACCGCTACAAATGACTTAGGTCATTTGAATTTAGCTGTATTAGACTACTTGTAGGTTCATGCTGAAATGTGTTGACAAATGGAAAGTAAGCCCAGTTTATGACCCACTTAATTTTCCTTACACTACTGGCTCCTTTCCCATGGCCATGAACACACCTGTGGGGAAACCATAGCCCACATAATTAAACTCCATCTATACCCTATACTACATGCAAATACAAATAACCACTTCTTGGTCCCCATTCAACCCCAGAGGTATATGAACTGGTAGGATGGCGATACCCTCCAGAGACTCGCCCCAGGAAGGGATAAGAAGCCTGGATTCAGGCTGAGGACAATCTTGGCAGAATTTTCAGAATTTCAGAAATTCAGACTACGGTCTAGAATAGTACAGGTGGGGTGAGTGTTTGGTGGGCAATTCCTGTTGGTGCTATGTTCCTCGAGCTTGTAGAATAGGATCTGGGAAGAGAAAAGCCAGTGTGTAGCCCTTCAAGTCTGATGTTCACAGCAGGGGTATAAGATAGTATTGTTCTCTGAAAGCTACAACAGATTGTAACAACTGAAAGGGTGGGAATACCTCAAAGTGCTCTCTGCCTCACATACCATTTCTATTCTGTGTGGTTGCCAAGGTTGAAGAGAGGCCCACAAAGTTCTCAGTGGGAAATGAGACATAATCTTCCTTAGTGCTGGGTCTCCTAAGCTTTCAAATGGTCTCTACCTGCCCCCTTGGGTATCTGACTTATGAAATGAACCAGAGATTCAGAACCAGACTGGTATCCTTATTCACTATTCTCCCCTTTCTCCCTTTTCATATATCAGCTAGCTCAGAAAGTACACTATTGCCTTCCACCTGGCAGGAAGCTATGCTTATGTTATATTCTGCATTTTTCTCTATTCCTCATGGTTAACTACTTATGTTGATGATACTGTAAGTATTTGGATTTTATTCACATATTTGAAAGGGTTAATAGTTGAAAGGGTTAATCATTTCTAAATACTTAGTACATTTAAGCACAGCTACATAGATGCTTTCATTTTCCTTTACCCAGAGCTAATTTTAATCTTTTAGCTGTTTCTTTCTGTATCCTTATAAAAGAGTAATATGCAAATTGATTGTCACTGTAAGACACAATATGGCTGCTCCCATGTGGTCAAAGATGGCTGCCCCCATGTGGACACAAGATGGCCTGCAGGGGAGGGCAGTTGTGGGGGACCAGACCTCCAGGAGAGGGCAGTTGGGGAGGACCAGGCCTGCAGAGGAGGGCAGTTAGGGGTGACCAGGCTGGCAGAGGAGGACAATTGGGGAAGACCAGGTCAGCAGAAGAGGGCCGTTGGGTGGGACCAGGCCATCAGAGGAGGGCTCTTGGGGGAAGATCAGGCCATCAGGGGAGGGCAGTTGGGGGGACCAGGCCTATAGGGGAGGATAGTTAGGGGTAACCAGACTGACAGTAGAGCGAAGTTAGGGGCAATTGATCTGGCAGGGGAGGGCAGTTAGGGGCAATCAGGCCAGTCAGAGAGCAGTTAGGCATCAATCAGGCTGGCAGTGGAGTGGTTAGGGGGTGATCAAGCTGGCAGGCAGAAACGGTTAGGGGCAATCAGGCAGAGGCAGGTAAACAATTGGAGCCAGCAGTTGGACATCCCTCAAGGGGTTCCAGATTGGAGAGGATGCAGGACAATCCTTCCCTCCCCACCAACCCCTCGTGTATGAATTTCATGAACCGGGCCTCTAGTTTTTCTATAAAATGCTAAAGAGTATATTACATTACTATTTGACTTCTCAGTCTAGTTCTCCCACAGCTCTCACCCGCTCTAAATGCACACTTTTTATCTATACTAATAAAAAGGAGATACCCTAATTAGACCAGGAGACCTTTTGGGAGACCTTCCAGACAAAGCCATGGTGGCAGGGCCGAGGCAGAGGTGGGTTAGGGGCAATCGGGCCAGAAGGGAAGGGCAGTTGGGAATCATCAGACTGATGGGGGGCGGAGTTGGGGGAGAACAGGCCAGCAGTAGGGGGCAGTTGGGGTGATCAGGCCAGCAGTGGGGACAGTTGAAGATAAGCAGGCCTGCAGGGAAGGCAGTTGGGGATGATCAGGCTAGTGGGGCGGGGGGCGGAGTTGGGAGCGATCAGGCAGCAGGGGTGGCAGTTGGGAATGAGCAGGCTGGTGGGGTACAGTTCGGGGCCTGCAGGCCGTAGGCAGGCAGGTGAGCGGTTAGGAGCGAGCAATCCTGGATTGTGATAGGAATGTCCAACTGTCGTTTTAGTCCTGATTCCACAGATCGGGTCTAAACCATAGTTGAATATCCCCCAAGGGGGCCCAGATGAGAGAGGTTGCAGGCCAGGCTGAGGGACATCGCCCCCCAACCCATGCACAAATCCATGCATCAGGACTCTAGTATGGATATAAGATCTTTGGTTAACTTCTTCCTGCCCTTCCAACTCCCCATTTCCCTCTGAGATTCATAGGTCTGTTCCATGTTTTGATGCCTGTGCATTAAGCATCTACACCTTGGTGGTCAGTGCACATCATAGCTACTAGTCAAATGGTCACATGGTCACACGGTTGCTTAGGCTTTTAGATAGATAGATAGATAGATAGATAGATAGATAGATAGATAGATAGATAGATAGATAGATAGATAGCCTGGTATAAACATGAAATAACAGCCCTACTGCCTGAGCTAAACAGGTCTCCAAGTTCAAGAGATTCTATTCAAAGTGATTGAACATGTTGTCCTACCATGAAAAGAGTCATGTAAAGAGATGTTTCCCAGAGGAGAATGGGTACCACTACTGAGTTATGAGGAAATCACTGACTCTTCTTTTATAGGGCCATTGAAATCTGAATGAAGTGCTATTGAGGACTAGATACATTAGACAAAAGGTGAATATTTGAAGTGTTGAGTTCATTTTCCTAAAATGTTTGGATGTAAGAGCAGGGAAAAGAAGCAGCAAAGGTAACATAGAAAATCAGGAGACTGCAGTAGCAGGGGAGCTAAGAAAGCTTAAATATCCAGGGAGTGACCATAGTGTCACATTCTCAAAAGTCAAGATCCAAAAACCCAATGGGTCTAATGATTTGACTGTCAGTGTTAGAAAAATGATTTCAGTAAATTTGTGAAGAGAGAAACAAGCTTGCAAGGGATTAGAGGAGTGGGAGCTGTAGAGTTTATAAGTTACTCTTTTGAGAAAGGAAAAGACAGGGAAAGACAGAAAAGGGAGAGAGAAAATTTGAGAGAAAAGCTTGAGATAATGACAGAGCAGAGGGTGAAATGGACGGTGACAACTATAGGCAGAGTGAAAGATAAAATGGAAAGTAAGATATTGAAGATGCAAAGGAAGTACGTAATAAGAGATTCAAGGTCATGGACACAGGTCAAAGGATTAGATTTAAAAAGGAGGACTATCATCCATTGAAACCAGAGACCATAATAAAAAGAAACTGAAGGGATAAGTTGAGAAATAATTAAATATAGTTGAGGGTGTGGGGAGCTTTTTTAAATGAAGAAAACAGAAAGCTTATATCAAATGGTGTGGATCTTCTTGTCAATTTCCACAGTTTAAAGCCAGATATGTGGTCACTTCCTGAAAATAAGGAAGACAAGGAGGGTGAGACTTGCAGGGTTTAGAGAATATTTAAAAGTTATGGAAAATTCATGGTGAATAATTTTTGATAAGATGTAAATGATTTGTAAATGTCCAAAAGAATAAAAGTATTGGGAGATATAAACTATAGTCCTTTATTCTTTGCAGGTGTTTCAAACTAACACTATAATATAACTTTCAAATTGACCCCTATAGTCAACTCAAAGCCATAAACAGTCAATGAAGACTTGATATCCAAATACAAAGACCTAGAAAACTAGATTTCAATTCCTTATGTTTTTTAGTTATTTTATTTTTTCTACATTGCTTCAAGGTTTCTTATTGAATTGTTATATGTAATTTTTGAGACTCAAGGAAAAATATTATGGTTTGCTCTGCTCTAGCATTGGTAAGACAGAATCAATTTCAGAGAAGAGAGAAGGCATGGAAAGGGTTTGTGGTTAGGTAGAAGTAGGTGTACATTGCTAGCAGTGGAGATATGACTGAGCATAAAAGAAGAGGAAGAAAGGAAATAAGAGATAGAAGGGCCATGCCTATAAGTCCAGGATTGTGGTTCTACACTGAGAATGGCCACCCCCAGACATTTGGTGATGGTTGTTACAACTGGGGGGTGGGGGAGGGATGCTACTGACATCTAGTGGGTAGAGGGATGTTGCTAAATACCCACAGTGCACAAGACAACCTCCACAACAAAGAATTATCTGGCCCAAACTGTGAACAATGCCAAGGTTGAGAAACTGATCAAGAAATCCTGAAGAAAAGCAAGACTTTGGCAGGCCTATGTCTTTTTTATCTAGCACCAAGACACTGACAATGATAGTTGAGGTCATTGATTTTAATTATAATATGAAGTATTCTCACTATTTTTCTAAGAGACATGATCAAATCATGTTTTAGTATTTACTGACCTAATTCAAAGAAATTATATATTATAAGGTGTGGCAAAGCTAATTTTTACACTCTGTCCATACTATGATATCTTTGACTATACACCACAAAACTAATAATTGAATGGTAGTTTAGAAGTGTATAGTTTGGGAGTCTATTGTCTACACTGACAATAAATATCATTATTATGATATGGTGGCATATTATACCCACTGGTTACACCCTGGCCTTTTGTTACTTACCCGGTGCTACCTTTAAGAGGTCAGTTCTAGAATATAATGAAGCTGTCTCCTCATCTACTACATCTTCTATTACTATATTCTATTATTGCATCACATCTGTCATAGCCCTTCCCCCCTCACCCCCCACCACCCCAAATTCCAAATGCATTGCAGGTCTAAACGCGAAGAGAAGTATGTTTACACATGGCATGTGAGAAGAAGATAGGAATTAATGAATCAGAGGAAGGACCCAATAGCTTACTAACCTTTTCCAGCAATGGATTTATAGAAGTTAGTGGTTTTTCAAGAAAATAAAGCAGTGTGCCTGATGCCTTTTGAAACAAGAATCTGTTGTCTGTTCTCAGATTTTCATCTTCTGTGCCTCCATTATATTTAAATTAGGTTTCATGGCATATTAGAACTGTGAAGATGATTTAATGTGTCAAAATGTGTTATGGATCATTTGTGCATCAACTCTGCAGTTTAAACAGCAGTCACAGAAGAACTTTCCCTTGCCAAATCACAGAGAACTTTAAGATTTGTAGAGAGCTCCTGGGAAGGCACATGGTCATTTCTTTAAATTGTCAGCTGAACCCAAGGTGACAGGCAAAGCCATGCCCTGGGAACAGGCTTTGCCAAAAAGGCAAGGGTGTTATCAGCTTGACCTTCATTTCAGCCCAGGTGTCAGGTAGTGGGTTTTGATATGTAAATCCAGTCAAGCACCAAGAATGCTCAGGCCTACTCAAGAATGCAAATAATGTCCTTTGTCTTGACTTTTGGTGAAACTTCTTAGTATTTGGGGGTATAAAATAAACACCCTCCAATTGGCTTTGGGTCACTGTTTCTCCTCAGAAGAGGACAGCGGTCCCACACAGTCCCAACTTTTTCCTTCCATTTTGTGTCTTGGATCTTTCTTTCTTTTATTTCTCAATCCCCAGCTCCTCTACTCAGGAACTGGACCCATTCTCTAGCCACGCTGGATGTGGAAAAGAGAGAAATATTACAAAGATTTACTTAAATAAATGCAGCACCTCTGTCTGAAGAGGGCCTCACCTTTCCACAGCTGTTCCAGGTATAAACCCCAACTTCTCAGAGTGTCAGTTTGCTTTTATTGTAAGAATGTGAATGAGACTAGAGCATAAGAATTTTCTTCATGCTGAATTTTCAATGCAATTTCTGGTTTTCTTACTATGTCATTTTTTCTCCGTCATCAGAAATCTAATATGAAATATTGCACCTACCTACATGAACCTTTTCAGAAGCAGCCTGCTGGAAAATAATTATTCTTGGAGCTCAGGCTCATTTGACTAAGTACAACAGGACTCCCGATTTCTCTGTATTATTAGCCACATATATTTATTGAGCACTTGTAACATAAAAATAAACAAATCATCGTCATCATTATCATCAGTATTATCATCACTTATGGTTATTTTAAAATTAATTCTTCAGATATATATTTTGTGTACCAGGCCACTAGTGTGTGTGTATACACACACACACACACACACACACACACACACACACACACACACACACACTAGAGGCCTGATGCACAAAATTTGTGAACGGGTGTGTGTCCCTCAGCCCAGCCTGCACCATTTCTAATCTGGGACCCCTCGAGAGATGTCTGACTGCCTGGAAAGATTGGGCCTAAACGGGCAGGTGGACATCACTCTCATAATCCAGGACTGCTGACTGCCAACTGCTCGCCTGCCTGCCTTCCTGATTGTCTCTAACTGCTTTCTGACTGCCAGCCTGATCACCCCCTAACCACTCCCCTGACAGCCTGATTGATGCCTAATTGCCCCCTGCCAGCATGTTTTTCCCTAGCTGCCCTCTCCTGCAGGCCTGGTCACCCCTAACTTTGCTCCCCTGCAGGGCTGGGTACCCCCAACTGCCCTTCTGTGCAAGCCTAGTTGCTCCCAACTTCCCTCCTCTGCTGGTCTGGCCCTTCCCAACTGTCCTCTTGTGCTGGCCATGTTGTGATAGCCATCTTGTGTCCACATGGGGTCAATCATCTTTGACCACATGAGTCAGCCATCTTGTGTGTTGGAGTGATGGCCAATTTTCATATTATTCTTTTATTAGATAGGAGGATTAGGTAGGATAGAGGCTTGGTGCATGGGTGGAAACTAGCTGGTTTGCCCTGAAAGGTGTCCCAGATCAGAGTGGAGTTTCCCATGGGGCATGGGACAGCCTGGGTAAGGTACCTGTGGTGGTTTGCAGGCTGGACATATCCCCCAGTGATCCAAAGGGAGGCCCCGGTATCAGGAATTTATCTTCTATAATTGAAACCTTGTAGCCTTGAGTGGAGCCAAGCCTCGTGCTTGCTCCCTAGTCACAGCCATTCTTGTTGGGATTTATTTATATTCTACTAGAGGCCCGGTGCACAAAATCTGTGTACGGGAGGCGAGGTATGACCCTCAGCCCAGCCTGCACCCTCTCCAATCTGGGACCCCTCAAGGGATATCCGACTGCCCATTTAGGCCCAATCCCAGTAAGATAGGGCCTAGATGGAGAATTGGATATCCTTCTCATAATCCAGGACTGCTGGCTCCAAACTGCTCACCCGCCTGCTTTCCTGATTGCTTCTAACCTCTTCTGCCTGCCAGCCTGATCACCCCCTAACCACTACCCTGCCAGCCTAATTGATGTCTAACTGCTCCCCTGCCAGCCTGTTTGCCCCCAACTTCCCTCCCCTGCCAACCTGGTCACCCCTAACTGCCTACCCCTGCTGGCCTGATCGCCCACAACTGCCCTCCCTTGCAGGCCTGGAACTCCCTACTACCCTCCCCTGCTGGCCATTTTGTGGTGGCCATCTTGTGTACACATGGGGGCAGGATCTTTGACCACATGGGGGCATCCCTCTTCTGTGTTGGAGTGATGGTCAATCTGCAAATTACTCTTTTATTAGATAAGATAGAGGCCTGGTGCATGGGTGAGGGCCAGTTGCTTTGCCCTGAAGGGTGTCCCCGATCAGGGTGGGGATTCCCTTGGGGTGTGGGGCGGCCTGAATGAGGGGCCTGTGGTGGTTTATAGTTGGCCACACCCCCAGGGACCCAAGTGGTGGCCCTGGGATCTGGGATTAACTTATGTTCTACAATTGAAACTTTGTAGCCTGGAGCAGAGCCAAGCCTTCTGCTCCTTCTGTGGTGACAGCTATTTCTGTTTGGGTTTATTTAAATTCTATAATTGAAACTCTGTAGCCTAAAGTGGAGGCCTAGGCACTAGAACTGCAGAAACTTGGCTTCCTCCATCGCCTGGGCAACCCTAACCTCTGCTCTCTCCAGCTCCATGGTTGTTGCTTTTTCTTTTGGGATATATCTTCTATAATTGAAACTTTGTAGTGCAGGCCTAGGCCAGCAATAGCAGATGGAAAGCTTGGCTTCCTCCATTGCTAGGGAAACCCAAGCCTTCCTCCTACTTTCAGTGGCCACAGCCATCTTGGTTAGGGTTTATTTGCTCCTGATTGGCTTGTGGGTGTCGCTTGTGGGCATGGCTTAATCAGAGGTATGGTCAATTTGCATATTACTCTTTTATTAGATAGGACTACAGACTCAGTGCACAAAATTTGTGCATGGGGGCCTGGGGAGGGTGTCCCTCAACCCAGCCTACACCCTCTCCAATCTGGGACCCCTCGACGGATGTCTGACTGCCCGTTTAGGCCCGATCCCAGGAGGATCAGGCCTAAATGGGCATTCGGACATCCTTCTCATAATTCAAACTACTCACCTGCCTGCCCCCCTGATTGCCTCTAACCGCTTCTGCCTGCCAGCCTGATCACCCCCTAACCACTTCCCTGCCAGCCTAACTGATGTCTAACTCCTCCCCTGCCAGCCTGTTTAACCCAAACTTCCTCCTCTGCCGGCCTGGTCACCCCTAACTTCCCTCCCCTGCTGGCATGATGGCCCAAAACTGCTCTCCCTTGCAGGTCTGGAACCTCCCACTGTCCTCCACTGCTGGCCATCTTGTGGTAGGTATCTTGTGTCCACATGGGGGCAGGATCTTTGACCACAGGAGGGCAGCCTTCTTGTTTGTTGGAGTGATGGTCAATCTGCATATTACTCTTTTATTAGAGAGGATAGAGGCCTGGTACATGGGTGGGGAACAGCTGGTTTGCCCTGAAGAGTATCCCAGATCAGGGTGGGGGTTCCCTTGGGGCATGGGGTGGCCTGGGCGAGGGGCCAGTGGGGGTTTGCAGGCCGGCCACACCCTCCAGAGACCCAAGTGGAGGCCCTGGGATCTGGAATTAATTTATGTTCTACAATTGAAACTTTGTAGCCTGGAGTTGAGCCAAGCCTTCTGCTCAATCCGTGGCAACAACCATTTCTGTTTGAAACTTTGTTGCCTAGAGTGGAGGCCTAGGCTAGGCCTGCAGAAGTTTGGCTTCCTCCATCGCCCCAACAACCCTAAACCTCTTCTCTCTCTAGCTCCTTGGCGGCTGTCATTTCTGTTGGAATGTATCTTATATAATTGAAACTTTGTAGCATTGAGTGAAGGCTTAGTATAGCAATGGCAGGCAGAAAGCTTGGCTTCCTCTGTTGCTGGGAAAACCCAAGCCTCCCTCCTGCTCTCAGTGGTGGCAGCCATCTTAGTTGAGGTTTATTTGCCTAATTTTCTCCTGATTGGCTGGTAAGCATGGCTTGATAGGAGGTACAGTCACTTTGCATATTACTCTTTTATTAGATAGGATAATTGAAACTTTGTAACCTTAAGCAGAGGTCAAGGCAGGCCAGGGCAGGTTGAAAGCTTGGCTTCCTCCATTGACAGGGAAACCCAACCCTCATGCTCTCTCTGTGGCCACAGCAATCTTGGTTGAGTAAACTTGCATACTTGCTCCTGATTGGCTGATGGGCATGGCTTGTGGGTATAGTGGTGGTATAGTCAATTTGCATACTATTCTTTTATTTGATAGGATATATTTTTGATGTCAGAGTGTAAGGGAGAGGGAGAGATATAGAAACATCGCCTGCCACCTGCACGCTTTACACTGGGTATTGAACTCTCAACTCAGGCAGAGACTGGGATTTTTACAGTAACTTCCTGATTCATTTGTTGATGCTGAACCACTGAGACACACCAGCCAGACTTTTAGTCTTGTCTTTTAAAAATAACTGGTTTTAGTTAGTGAGAAATCATTATACTCTGCCCACTCCCCTTCACTCCATTTTTATAAACACAGGTGCAGCCCTTTTTTGTGGCACTGGCTTTAGTTCTATATCAAAGATTGGGTCAGTTACAGGAGGGGAGCTCAAGACAGGAATTTTAATTATTTTTAAAAATTATTATTATTACCTATAATCACATAAAGATGATTTTTAAAATTCCATGCAAGTGATTACATCTTATGTGAGTAAAGATGATTTTGACAACTAGGCTTATTTCTTTAGATGAATTCATAGTTAGTTTCTACTAACTATGTAATGCCATTTGTACATATTCACTCACAGATCTTTTAATTTGCCTCATGTCCTTCTTCTAGACCCTGAACCTTGACTCTCACCTATCATGCTGATATGAATGAGGGAACTACAGTGGCAGAAGTGGATTTGGGCAATGTATAGGCTGGGATCACAAACAACTGTTTCTTCTACATCTTCATCTCACTTGTGCTTACTGACTACATAATTAGAGGAGCTGATACCAAATATAGACAGATCACATACACACACAACCACACCTTGAAGGAGAGGATGACTTTAGCTAGATAGCTGTGGGGTCAATTCAGAGTTTCTCATATGCACAGAAAAACTCAGGCTCTAAAGTTGTACCCACTTCTATGGTTAGCAGCTTCTTAGCTGCTCAGCCAGTGATGGTTACAACCTAGGTGCTTTTTCTGGTTTTCTTTGGGACCATTATGAATCTTGAAATCACATTAGTTACGATATAAAAATTACTTATGCTATAGGTTGAATGGAGACAGAGATTGTAAAGTCTGGATCCACTTTCTGTGATAGAACTTTCAAAATTGATAAACATGTTGTCTATCTGCATTTTCCAGTACAGTAGCTACCAGCCAAGGTAACCACTGAGCACTTAAAATGTGCTAGTCTGATTGAGAAATTGAATTTAAAATGTTATTTAATTTTAATTAATTGAAATTTATATTGCTGCATGTGGCTAAACTGTTATTGCATGGAACAATTTAATTCTAGATATTCTCTCTCCTTGGAATATGTATTCACTTTTTTCATCTCGCCTTTGATCCTTATAATTCAAGACAATCTTTCAGTGAATGAAATACAATTTTACTCCCAAATTTATTTTGGAAATCTATCCATTAGAGTTTTTCTTCAATATTTTAGCTACTAGTTAATGAAAGAACTCTACTAATGGTCCCCCCCACCCATCCCTGACCCGCAGGCCTGCTCATCCCTACAACTCTACAAATGTTGGTAGCTATTACAAATGGATTTCAACATGTCTAAATAATATATAGTCTTATTCTGACTACATTTAAATTCTGAATTCTGAGTATTCAGAGTAAGTCACTTTGTTTTGAGTTGGTCCATTAATTAATTGGCTCTGTTAAGAGCAGAAGGATTAATTGATGTAGTTCTCATTAACATCAATGGGAGATACCTATGGAAATCTTCAAAGCATCCATAAGAGAAAAATATTCCCTTTCTCTTATGACTTTTAGCTAATCTCTATTGTTAAGAAACTTCTCATGCATTGTGCCACATCTGAGATGCTGGGGGAACTCATGGGTTCAGGAGGTAAAGCAAGTCAAAATTTTGTGGCAAAGTTGGGTTAGTTCCTTTGTTCCTGATTTGACATTTGTGCCTGGTAATATCCCCCTAAAAAGCTTTAATTAGTTCCTATTCTGAAGCTGCAGAGAGTCTCCTTATCTCTCAATTAAATGGTAGGCAACATGCTATTATAGACACTGTAGTCATAAGTATTGATGTTAAGAAAATGCCCTTATTTGTATGTTAAATCATGTCAATGTCAATTAAAAGTTAAAGATTAAGGAAAAATAGAAATTAAACAATAAGCATAAGCATTATTGGTTAAACTTTTAACCATATAACGGATGCAATTCCTGTTTACCTTATGCTTCTTGTCTGAAATGAGCAAAAGACAGAAGTTCTTGGCTTCCAGACATCTTTGTCTCAAAACCTAAGTTCTGCAATGCAAGATCTGTACCTTAAAATGAAGAGGATGGGTATTTAGAAGCATTCAACTGTTTAATTCAATAAATAACCCAAAAAATGTAATAGAAACATGAACGAACGTCATTGACATTCTTTGAGTGATCGGTTTCTGCTTTGTTCCAGAATAAAAAAAGAAGTAGGTAGTTTCCTGTCCCTTACCAAAGCAACTCCTGTAGCCTTCTGCTTTGACAAACTCCTCATCCTCTTCTTCACCTTAGAGCCCAATAATTCTCTAACTTCCAACTTTTCTTTAAGATCTCTTTTCCCACGTCTTTTCTGAGGTCAAAATGCAGTTGCCACGCCTTCCTCATTTGCTTCCTCCTCATACATTTTCTACTATGCCCTTCATCTTTTTGTCAATTCTATTGACAAATTCTTCATGTTGTTTGTCAGAGGAGAGCCTGAGTCATCCTCCTTAGTGTTGATAGTGAGGGGCAAAAGGTGAGAAGATGGGAAGGAGCAACTGAATCAAACCAAGTCAAATCTGTCTTAATGCTTCTGTCTTACTGTAAAAACTTTAACAATGCCCACCTTTTTACAAAAGAGTTTGCAAACAACTGACCATAGACCAACATTGGCCCACAGACACATTTTATTTGGCCCACACATGGAATCTTAAGTACATGGAATTTTTGTAAAAAGTTCCTCATAGAAACAGAGTGTAGAGAAGTGGTTGCTGGGGGTTAGGGGAGAGTGGGAAAAATAAGAAAAGATAGGTAAAAGTATACAAACGAATGATGTCTGAAGATCTAAATGTATAACACAGTGACTATAGTTGATAACAATATTATATCATTGAAATTTGCTATGAGAGAGGACCTTAAATGTGCTTATAAATATAATTTTAATTAGTTGTCAATTTTAAAAAGATGACTATTTCGCGTAAACATTGAGGTTTCTGGCTTCTGCTGAAAAATCAAGATAAGTTGACAATGGGCAGGATTTCCAGAGAGAAGCCATCAGATAAAGCTCCATAGCAGCTGCCTGTTAGAAAAGGGTAATACCCATCCCATTTGACACAGTTCTCATAATCATTAGTTGTGTTGACAGCATGTACCCTTGATATAATTAAAATGTCATCAAAATAGTACTTTATCTCTGTGATATTCTTCCCGCAAAACCAGTAACCACAATCCACTAATGAGAAACACTGGACAAAGCCCAATTAAGGACCATTCTTTAAAATATTGACTGAGATGCCTCAAAATTATCAAAATTATAAAAACTCTGAGAAATTGTTACAGCCAAGAGGAACCTAAGGAGGCATGGTGAACATTCTTTTTTTTTTTATTATTGATTTTTTACAGAGAGGAAGGGAAAGGGATAGAAAGTCAGAAACATCAATGAGAGAGAAACATCGATCAGCTGCCTCTTGCACACCCCCCACTGAGGATGCGCCCATGGCCAAGGTACATGCCCCTTGACTAGAATCGAACCCAGGACCTTTCAATCTGCAGGCCGATGCTCTATCCACTGAGCAAAACCAATTTCGGCCATGGTGAACATTCTTGATGAGAATATGAAACAGAAAAGGACAGTACGTAAAAACTCTAAGTATGGACTTTATTGAGATAGTAGAGGCCCAGTGCATGGATTCATGCCCTGGTGGGGTCTCTCAGCTTGCAGGGATCAGGGGTTCCAGATTACAATATGGTGCAGGCCAAACTGCACTGAGGGACTCCCCCAGTGCATGATCAGGGTCAAGGAGGGAATGCGAAAGGGCTCCAGGGCATTTCTGGCCTGTCTTGCTCAGTCCTGATCAGAGTTAATTAGGGCCAATCAGGACCAATCCAGCGCCATCTTGCTCAGTCCCTATTTGCTGAATCCCAGCAAGAAGCTAACCTACCAGTCAGAGCATGTGCCCCCTGGTGGTCAGTGCACCTCATAGCTACCAGTCAAATGACTGAATGGTCAAATGGTTGAACAGTCACTTGGCTTTTAAATATACAGCTAACTGACAAATAAAATTATAATATATTTCAAGTGTACATTATGATAATTTGAAATAAATATACATTATTTAAAAAAAGGATTGTTCCCATTTAGTTAACACAGCCATCATCTCATGTATTTATCTTTCTTTTGTAAGAACACTTAAGTTTTACACTCATAGCAAATTTCAATCTATAATAATAAAAGAGTAATATGCTAATTATACTGGACATCCTTCTGGATGACCTTCCAGATGAAGCCGGGGCTGCAAGGGAAGCCTGGGTCCTGGGTGCCAGAGGGAAGCTGGAGGTTGGCAGCCAGGGGAAGGAAGGCCTACTCTTGCACAACTTTTGTGCATCAGGCCTCCGGTATAGATGATAGATGGATAGATAGATAGGTAGATAGATAGATAGATAGATAGATGATAGATATCGATAGATAGACCAATTAAGGACCATTAATTGTTTCTCATTAGTGGATTGCGGTTACTGGTTTTGCGGGAAGAATATCACAGAGATAAAGTACTATTTTGATGACATTTTAATTATATCAAGGGTACATGCTGTCAACACAACTAATGATTATGAGGACTGTGTCAAATGGGATGGGTATTACCCTTTTCTAACAGGGTATCAATATATAGATATGTCACACAGGTTATTTTCATATCTTGGCTATTATGAATAATGCTGAAATAAAGAGGGGTGCATATATCTCTTCAAGACCCTCTTTTAAATTTCTTTAGATAGATACCTAAAAGTGGAATTTCAGATTAATGTAGTTCTATATTTAATTTTTTGAGGAACCTCCATACTGTTTTCCATAATGATTACTCAATGTGCATTCCTTTCAACAGTGTACAAGAATCACTTTTCTCTACAACCTCATCAGCACTTGCTATCTCTTGTCTTCTTGGTGATAGCTATTATAATAGACATGAGGTCATATTTCATTGTAGTTTTGATTTGCGTTTTGCTAATGATTAGTAATGCTCAGCACCTTTTTAGGTACTCATTGGCCATTTGTATGTCTTCTCTAGAAAAACCTGTGCCCAGTTCCTTTGTCCATATTTTTAGCTGAATGCTTTTTTTTTCTGTTTGTTTTTGCTATTGAGTTGAGTGAGTTCTTTATAAATTTTAGATATTAACCCTTATCAGATGTACAGATATATATTTGCAAATATATTCTTTCATTCCATATGTTGCTTTTATTATTTTGATGGTTTCCTTTGCTATGCAGGAATTTTTAATTTTATATAGTCTCATTTATTTTAACATTTGTTGCCTTTGATTTGGTATCAAATCTAAAAATAAAAAAAAATAATTGCCAAAATTGATGTCAACATTACTCCTTATGTTTTCTTCTAGGAGTTCTATAATTTTAGGTATTAAATGTAAATTTTTGACCCATTTTAATTTACTTCAGTGTGTGCTGTATGATAATGGTATAGTTTAATTCCTTTGTATGTTGCTGTCCAGTTTTTCCAACACCATTTATTGATGAAAATAGTATTTTCCAATTGTATATTCATGTTTTTTTGCCATACATAATTCTCTCTCTCTCTCTCTCTCTCTCTCTCTCTCTCTCTCTCTCTCTTTCTCTCTCTCTCTCTCTCCATTTGTTGAAAATATATTTTATTGGTATTTTACAGAGAGGAAGAGAGAAGGATAGAGAGCTAAAAACATCTATGAGAGAGAAATATAGATCAGCTGCCTCCTGCACACTCCCCACTGGGTATGTGCTCACAACCAAGGTGTATGCCCTTACCAGAATTGAACCTGGGACCCTTGAGTCCGCAGACCAACGCTCCATCCACTGAGCCAAACCAATTAGGGCTCTTTACATTTTTTTTAATTGAGTTTATTGGAGTGTTAATTAGTTAAAAAAACATACAGATTTCAGATGCATAATTGTACAACACATCCATCTATACACTGTATTCCACCTTTGCTGATTCATTCTTTTTCTTTTTTTTCTTTATAATATCTCAAGAAAATGATTTTAAATATAATATTACATGCAATAAACAAAATTATTCAATTAAAACAATCTTAAATATAATAATATTACATGCAGTAAACATTAATATTTCAATAAAAAAGGATTTTCATTATAATACTAGGGAGGCCCAGTGCATGAAATTCATGCACTGTTAGGGTCCCCAGGCCTGACTGGTGATCAGTGTCAATCAGGGCCTTCTGGCTGCCAGTCGGGGCCTTCCTTCATTCTGCACCACCCCTTGGTGGTCAACACATGTCATAGTGAACGAATTCCCAGTCTCCTGGTCGAACTCACTTGGGGACATTTTGCATATTAGCCTTTTATATATAAAGATTACCAAAACTGTACTAACAAAGTATGATATCATAAAAGTTGGAGGAAATATTAAAAATCTGCAAATAACAAGATTACTTCTATAATAATCTAAAATACTTTTCCCCATCTGGCTCTATTTTTTTCATCAGTTTATGTTGTTCATTATGTTCCACAAATGAGTGAGATAATCTGATATTTATCTTTCTATGACTGACTTTTTCTGTTTAGCATGATGCTTTCCAGGTCCATCCCTGCTGTTGCAAATGGTAAGCGTGCCTTCTTTTTTTACAGCAGCATAGTATTCCATTGTGAAAAGATACCATAGTTTTCTAATCCACTCATCTGCAGATGGGCACTTAGGCTAATTCCAAATTTTAGCTCTTGTAAATTGTACTGTTATGAACATAGGGGTGTATATATCCTTTCTTTTTTAAAAAAAAATATATTTTATTGATTTTTTACAGAGGAAGAGAGAGGGATAGAAAGTCAGAAACATCGATGAGAGAGAAACATCGATCAACTGCCTCTTGCACACTCCCTACTGGAGATTTGCCTGCAACCAAGGTACATGCCCTTGACTGGAATCGAACCTGGGATCTTTCATTCCACAGGCTGATGCTTTAGCCACTGAGCCAAATCAGTTTCGGCTATCTTTTCTGATTGGTGTTTCTAGTTTTTTGGGATATATCTCTAGAAGTAGGATCACTGGGTCAAATGGGAGTTCCATTTTTAACTTTTTGAGGAAACTCCATACTGCTCTCCACAGTGGCTGTACCAGACTGCATTCCCACCACCATTGCAAGAAGGTTCTTTTTTTTTCTGCATCCTCACCAGCACTTGTTTGTTGATTTGTTGATGATAGCCATTCTGACAGGTGCGAGATGGTACTCATTGTTGATTTGATTTGCATCTCTCAGATGATTAGTGACTTTGAGCTTATTTTCATATGTCTGCTGGAATTCTTTATGTGCTCTTTCTAAAAGTGTCTATTTAGGTCCTTTGCCCATTTTTTTATTGGATTGTTTATCTTCCTTTTATTAAGTTGTATGAGTTCCCTTTAAACGTTGGAGATTAAACCCTTATCTGAGATAGCATTGGCAATTATATTCTCCCATGCAGTAGCTTTTCTTGCTGTTTTGATAATGATTTATTTTGCTGTGTCAAAGCTTTTTATTTTGATATAATCCCATTTATTTATTTTCCCCTTAGTTTCCATTGCCCTAGGAGCTATAATGATAAAGATATTGCTACAACATATGACTGATATTTTCCTGCCTATAGATTCTTCTAAGATTTTTTATGGCTTCCCATCTTACGTTTAAGTCATTTATCCATTTTGAGTTTATTTTTGTGTATGGTGTAAGTTGATGATCTAGTTTCATTTTTTTTTTTTGCATGTATCTGTTCAAGTTTCCCAACACCATTTATTGAAGAGACTGTCTTGACTCCATTGTATGCTCTTCCCTCCTTTTTCAAATATTAATTGAGCATAATTGCTTGGGTCAATTTCTGGATTCTCTGTTTGGTTCCATTGATCGATATGTCTGTTCTTGTGCCAATACGAGGCAATTTTGAGAAGGGTGGCTTTGTAATATAGCTTGATATCTGGTATTGCGATCTCTGCAATTTTGTTCTTCTTTCTCAGGATTGCTGCAGCTATTTGGAGTCTTTTTTATTCTAGATGAATTTTTGGAGAGTTCTTTCTGGGTCTGCAACTATGTCATTGGTATCATAATGGGAATTGTATTGAATCTATAGATTGTTTTGGGTAGTATGGACATTTTAATGATGTTGATTTTACCAATCCATGAATACAGTATATTCTTCCATTTGTTTATGTCTTTCTCTACCTCTTTTTTCAAAGTCCTGTAGTTTTCTGAGTATAGATCTTTCACCTCCTTAGTTAAGTTTATTCTTAGGTATCTTAATTTTTTTGGTGCAATGGTAAATGGGATTTCATTTTAGTTTCTTTTTCTTTGAGGTTATTATTGTGTGTAAAAAAGCCATAGATTTCCGGGTGTTAATTCTGTATCCTACTTTGTTGAATTCATTTAATAAGTCCAGAAGTGTTTTTTTGGAGTCTTTGGGGTTTTTATGTACAATATCATGTCATCTGCGAATAATGACAGTTTTACTTCTTTTTCAATTTGGATGCCTTTTATTTCTTCTTGTCTAATCACTATGCCATAAATAACTTGAAATATATTCCTTGATTTATTTGTGCCCTGTTCTGTTCCACTGAATTATATATCTGCTTTGATGCCAATACCATACTGTTTTAATTAATATAATCTTATAATATGATTTGATGTCAGAAAGTTTGAGGCCTCCAGCTTTGTCTTTCTTTCTTAATATTACTTTAGTTATTTAAAGTCCTTTATGGTTCATATAAATTTTAGGATTGCTTTTCTATTTCTGTGAAAAATGCCATTGGAATTTTAATAAGGGTTGCATTGAGTCTGTTGATTTCTTTAGGTACTGTGGACATTTAAGCAATATTAATTCTTTCAATTCATGAGTACAGGATATTTTTTCATTTATTTGTGTCTTCTGTTTCTTTCATCAATGTCAAAGTTTTCAGTGAATTGGTTTTTTACCTCCTTGATTAAATTTATTCCTAGATATTTTGTCCTTTTGATGCAATCCTATCTAATAAAAGAGTAATATGCAAATTAACCATTACTCCATTACATCCACAAGTCATGCCCACCAGCCAATCAGAAGAAAGTATGCAAATTAATGCAACCAAGATGGCTCAGCCACAGAGAGCAGGAGGGAGGCTTGGGTTTCCCCAGCAATGGAGGAAGCCAAGCTTTCCACAGACCCTGTCTGGCACAGGCCTCCACTGCAGGCTACAAAGTTTCAATTATAGGAGATAAATAAATCTCAAAAAATGGCAGCAGCCACGGAGCTGAAGAAAGCAGGAGGCTAGGGTTGCCCTTGATTATGAAGGAAGCCAAGCTGGCCTGCCTTGGCCTCTGCTTAAGGCAAAAAAGTTTCAATTATAGAAGATAAAGAAATCCCAACAAAAATGGCTGCCATCTCGAGTGAGCAAAAGGCTTGGCTCTGCTCTAGGTTACAAAGTTTCAATTGTAGAACATAAATAAATCCCAGATACCAGAGCCTCCACTTGGGTCGCTGAGGGCATGGCCAACCTGCAAATCACCACAGGCCCCTTTTCCAGGCCACCCCACACTCCAAGGAACCCCTACCCTTATCCGGTCACCATTCAGGGCAAACCAACTGGCCCCCACCCATGCACCAGGCCTCTATCCTATCTAATAAAAGAGTAATATGTAGATTTTCCATCATTCCAACACACAAGATGGCTGCCACCTTGTGGTCAAAGATGATTGACCCCATGTGGACACAAGATGGCCACCACAAGATGGCCAGTAGGGGAGGGTAGTTGGGAGGGACCAGGCCTACAAGGGAAGGCAGTTGGGGGTGGTCAAGTCTGCAGGGGAAGGCTGAGCCACTGGGCATAAAAGACACCTTGTACACAAAGACACTCTATCTACTCAGGAAAGCAGCTAAAATGCAGAGACAAAGAGGCAGGTCACAAATGAAAGAAATGGAGGCAAACAAACAGCTGGATATAGAGTTCAAAACCACAGTTATAAGGTTTCTCAAGAGGTTCCTAGAAAAGGCTGATAAATTTAGTGAGACCCTAGAGGATATGAAAAAAAACTAGAAATTAAGCATACATTGACTGAAATAAAAAATATACAGAGACCTAAAAGTAGACAAGAGGACAGCAAGAATCAAGTCAAAGATATGAAACACAAAGAAGCAAAAAAAAAAAAAAAAAAACTCAGCTAGAAAAGCAAAAAGCAAAAAGAATCCAAAATTGAATATAGTGTAAGGAGCCTCTGGTACAACCTCAAGCATACCAACATCCGAATTATGGGGGTGTCAGAAAAAAAGAGAGAGCAAGATACTGAAACCCTATTTGAAGAAGTAGTGACTGAAAATTTCTCCCACCTGGTGAAAGAAATAGATTTGCAAGTCCAAGAAGCACATAGAACCCCAAACAAAAGGAATCCAAAGAGGAACACACCAAGACACATCATAATTAAAATGCCAAAAGCAAAATACAAAGAGAGAATATGAAAAGCAGCAAGAGAAAAACAGTTACCTACAAGAGAGCACCCATACGACTGTCAGCAGATTTCTCAACAGAAACTATGCAGGCCAGATGGGAGTGGCAAGAAATATTCAAAGTGATGAGTAGCAAGAACCTACAACCAAGATTACTCTCTCTACTCAGCAAAGCTATCATTCAGAATTGAAGGGAAGATAAAGAGCTTCACAAATAAGAAAAATCTAAAGGAGTTTATCATCACCAAACCAGTATTATACAACATGCTGAAAGGTATTCTTTAAGAAGAGGAAGAAGAAAAAGATAAAGATAAAAACTATGAACAACAAATACATATCTATCAACAAGTGAGTCTAAACACCAAGTGAATAAAAAATCTAATGAAGAAAATAAACTGGTGAATATAATAGAATCAGAGGCATAGAAAGGGAGTAGACTGAAATTATTTGGGGGGAAAGGGGTGTGGGGGTGTGGTCAGAGACTGCACAAAAATTGTACACCTATGGATGAGGACAGTGGGAGAGAGGGGGTAAGGGCAGAGGGTGAGGTGGGTACTGGATGGAGGGGGTCTATGGGGGAAAATAAAGAAACAATTGTAATAATCTAAACAATAAAGATTTATTTTTTTAAAAAAGAAAGAAAATAGTTGATTTTGTAAAAGTTGCTAATATTACTTTCCTTATGAGCACCATGGGTACAAAGCATTGAAGAAGAAGAAATCCCATTAACTAACTCAGAGATTCCTCCCACCCCATCTTATATAAATGGCCAGGGTTCAAAATAAGATATATTACAATTAATCTGCAAGTAAAGAAACATTCCTGTGATCCTCACAAATACTGATTTTTAATCACTTTTACTTTATTAATTTATTTTGTTAATTATTCCCCATGGTCACCTCAAAGGAGTACATTGTTCTTTTACCATTTTTTCAAGGTGAACATTTTTGGCTAAAAGATATTCACTGACTTTCTAGGTTATTTAGGGATTCATTAACAGAATAAAAATTAGACTGTAACTAATTTCATTGAACCATGGTTATCTTCTCTATCTTCCTGCTTCCCTCAATCCAAAGAAGTTATAAATAAAAAGGTAACATAATTCAATAACTTTAGGCAAAATGCAAATGAATAAAATCAGGGGGTAATAAATTAATCAAAATGAGGTAGCTAAGAAATGCATGGTGTTTGGTAGACAGCAAATTAGATTGCCATATGTAAGTAAGAAGATAGGGCAACAAGAAAAGTCAGGGTTATTCTTGTCTGTACTCAGAAGAATAGGAGAATCTGATGACAAAGTGGGGGAGCTGACAGCATGATGTACTGAGATCACGCTTACTCTGGGGGATTCATTTTGGGGTCACCAAAGCTGCTGACTTTTTGAAAGAACTCCAATTGGCAGAATACACAGGTAAAATGAGAAAAGCACTCAGACTGCTCCCTTTACTGCCTACCACCTTCTAAAGGCAAAACTCAGCCTGATGGACTGGACTTAGGAAATCCAATAAATCAGGCCTGAAGCCTTTATGATGTTATTTATTTATTTGTTTGTTTGTTTGTTTATTGTTGCCTTTGATTTTTTTTATATCGTTGCTTCCATTTAAACGGGACAACCTTACATGGATACAACCTACATATAAGGCCTGTGAAATTCTGCAGGTCTTTTTGTCTCCAAATCTCTTTCCTACATTTTGCCACTATGCTGCTTTTTTCCTTCTGTGGCCTGATACTCAGCATGAGAGAAGAAAAGCCTTGGGAAGGGTGATACAAATTTCTGTTTTCACCACAGAAGGTGTGATTCCCAAAAAGGCACAGGTAAAATATTTGTGTACTATTGGAGCAGAAAAAGGTCATCTAGCTTTCTTTTCTACCATAGACCATCCTCACAGGTTTGGTCATGCACTGACTTCTTTGCCATCATAGAATTAACAAAAAGTGCTTGCTCTAAAGGGATAGCTTGGGTGATCTAAGATGGGTTAGCCCCTTATAGTCAATGATTTTTTCAGTTGGAAAATGGGCAGAACTTGAGTAAGGTAAGTAGAAAGAGCTTTTCATGACCTGTTGGTGGTAGGTGGGAGAAATTTCACTGGACACACATAATCCTATATAATGAGGTAGTATGCAAATTGACACTCACAAAATGGACACCCCCATGTCATCACGAGATGGCCACCCCCATGTTGTCACAAGATGGCCAGCAGGGGAGGGCAGTTGGAGGGGGACCAGGCCTGCAGGGAAGGGAAGTTGGGGTTGATCAGGCTGACAGGGTAGGGCAGTTGGTGGCGATTGGGCTGGCAAGGGAGCAGTTAGGTGTCAATCAGGCTGGCAGAGAAGCAGTAAGAAACAATCAGGCAAGCAGAGAGGCAAGTGGTTAGGAGCCAGCAGTCCAGAATGAAGAGGGTGCAGGCTGGGCTGAGGGACACTCCTCCCCACCCTCCAGTGCAAGAATTTTGTGCAGCAGATCTCTAATACCCAATAAAGTGAAATCAAAGATGAAATATTTGTGTTCCCAGAAACCATGAATTGAAACCTAATTACCCAATGTAATGGCATTAGGAGGTGGAGACTTTGGAAAGTAATTAGGTCTTATTGTGATGAATTAGTGCTACATTTTTATGAAGTATATGATTGCCTAAACTCTATGCTATATACCTGAAACTAATACAAAATAATATTGAATATCAACTGTAAGTGAGAAAAATAAAATTTAAATTAAAAAGAGAAATATAGACCCTATGGAGTTCCTTCTCTCCTTGTACCATGTGAGGAAACACTGAGAAGAAGGTTGTCTGTGGACTAAGAAGCAGCAACACTAGTGGGACTAGGATTTTTTCACTTCACTCCAAATTTTCCAGCATCTTGATCTTACATTTTTAGTAAGATATATATTTCTCTCCCTCCCTCCCTCTCTCTCTCTCTCTCTCTCTCTCTCTCTCTCTCTCTCTCTCTCTCCCTCTCTCTCTCTCTCTCTCTCTCTCTCTCTCTCTCTCTCTCTCTCTCTCTCTCTCATAGATTTTCCCCTTTTATTGATTAAGGTATTACAAGTATATCCTTGTCTCCCCATTGCCCCTCCACCTCACCCCCACAATCCTGCCCTCACCCTCACCCCCTGTTTTATGTGTCCATTGGTTATGCTTATATGCATGAATACAAGTCCTTTGGTTGATCTCTCCCCTGTATCCCTACTCTTTCCCCTCCCCTATCTTTGCACTGAGATTTGTGCATCTGATCAATGCTTCTCTGTCTCTGGATCTGTTTTTATTCATCAGTTTGTGTTGTTCATTATAATCCACAAATGCGTGAGATCATGTGATATTATATTTCTCTAACTCCTTTATTTCACTTAGCATAATGCTTTTCAGCTCCATCCATGCTGTTGCAAAAGGAAGGAGTTCCTTCCATTTTACAGCAACATAGTATTCCCTTGTATAGATGTTCCACAGTTTTTTAATCTACTCATCTGCTGATGGGCATTTAGGCTGATTCCAAATCTTAGCTATTGTAAATTGTACTGCTATGAATATAGGAATGCATATATCCTTTCTGACTGGTGTTTCTGATTTTTTGGGATATATTCCTAGAAGAGGAGTCACTGGGTCAAATGGGAGCTTCATTTTTAGTTTTTTGAGGAAACTCCATGCTGTTCTCCACAGTGGCTATACCAGTTTGCATTCCCACCAGCAGTGCACAAGGGTTCCTTTTTCTCTGCATCCTCACCATCTCTTGTCCTTTGTTGATTTGTTGATGATAGCCATTCTAATAGGTGTGAGATGGTACCTCCTTTGTTGTGGAACGGAGGCCAATGAAAGACCACTGGAGCCCAGACCAAATTAAAATTTAGGGAGCCTTTATTAGCCAACCTGGAGACTGCTCTGCCATCCTCCATGCAGGGAGACCAGAGAGCAGCCCCGACCCTTTGTGTAAGACCACTTTTAAGCACATTAACCACATCCTATTTTTGCAAAACAAGCAACCTAAGACAAAACAGTTTTTCCCAAGCTATGTCAGTCATGCCATTGATTACCATGCCACCCACAAGGTCATCCTGCTCTTCAGAAAGCTCATAGAGTTCTATTTTGCAAGGCTTACGTGCTGGGAAGGGGCTATGAGACCATATCTCAAGGCCTGGCCTGGTGTCAGCACTGAAAACTCTATCTGGGGCATAGTCCACAGCCTCAGTAGTGCTCAAAAATTCCCACTCTACAACACCTTGTCATTTTGATTTGCATCTCTCAGATGATTAGTGATTTTCAGCATGTTTTTATATGTCTCTTGGCCTTCCTTATGTCTTCTTTTAAAAAGTATTTATTTAGGTCTGTTGTCCATTTTTTGATTGAGTTGTTTATCTTCCTTTTGTTATGTTGTATGAGTTCCCTGTAAATGTTGGAGATTAAATCTTTATCAGAGATAACATTGGCAAATATGTTCTCCCATGCAGTGGTCTTACTTGTTTTGTTGATGGTTTATTTGGCTGTGCAGAAGCTTTTTATTTTGATATAGTCCCATTTATTTATTTTCTCTTTAGTTTCCATTTCCTTAGAAGCAGTATCAGTGACGAAATTGCTATGACATATGTCTAAGATTTTGCTGCCTGTGGATTCCTCTAGTATTTTTATGGTTTCCCATCTTATGTTTAAGTCTTTTATTCACTTTGAGTTTATTTTTGTGTATTGTGTAAGTTGGTCTAGTTTCATGTTTTTGCATGTGTCTGACCAAATTTCCCAGAACCATTTTTGAAGAGACTGCCTTGACTCCATTGTATGCTCATGCTTCTTTGTCCAATATTAATTGAGCATAGTGATTTGGGTCAATTTCTGGGTTCTTTATTCTATTCCATTGGTCAATATGTCTCTTGTTCCAGTACCAGGCAGTTTTGAAAACAGTGACTTTGTAATATATCTTGATATCTGTTATTGAGATCCTTCATACTTCATTCTTCTTTCTCAGGATCGCTGCAGCTATTCATTTATTAAGTCTAATAATTTTTTGATGGAGTCTTTAGGGTTTTCTACACAGTATAATGTCACTGCGAATAATGACAATTTTACTTCTTCTTTTACAATTTGGATGCCTTTTATTTCTTCTTCTTGTATGTTCACTTTGGCTAGTACTTCCAGTACTATGATGAACAGAAATGGTGAAAGCAGCACCTCTGTCTTGTTCCTGATCTTAAAGAAAATTGTTTTAGTCTTTGCCCATTGATTATGATGTTGGCTGTAGGTTTGTCATATAAGGCTTTTATTATGTTGAGGTACGATTCTTCTATTCCCAATTTGCTGAGGGTTTTTATCAGAAAAGGGTGTTGGATTTTGTCAAATGCCTTTTCTGCATTAATTGATATGTTATGTGATTTTTGTCTTTCAATTTGTTTATGTGATATATCACGGCTACTGATTTATGGATATTGTACTTACCTTGCATCCCTGGAATAAATCCCACTTGGTCATAATGTATAATCTTTCTAATACAATGCTGGATCCAGTTTGCTAGAATTTTGATGAGTTTTTAGTATCTGTGTTCTTCGGGGATATTGGCCTATAATTCTCTTTCTTTGTGGTTTCTTTATCTGGTTTAGGGATTTGGGAAAAGTGGCTTCATAGAAAGAGCTTGGAAGTGTGTCTTCTTGATATTTTTGTAATGGTCTGAGAAGGATTGATTTTAGTTCTTTGAATGTTCAGTAATATTTCCCTTTAAAGCCATCTGGTCCAGGGCTTTTAGTTGTTGGAAGCTTTTTAATTAATGTTTCAATTTCATCAGTTATCAGTTTATTCATTTTTTTTATTCTTCCTAATTGAGTTTTGAGAGCTTTTATTTTTCTAGGAATGTATCCATTTTTTGATGTTGTCCAGTTTGTTGGAATTGAGTTGTTTCTAGTCTATTTTTACTATCCTTTTGTATATCAGTTGTTACTTCACCTCTTCCATTTCTGATTTTTTTTATTTGGGTCCTTTCTCTTTGTTTTTTGGTGAGCCTGCCTAGTGGTTCATCAATCTTGTTCATACTTTCAAAAACCAGCTCTTGGTTTCATTGATCTTTTTTCTTTTTTATTATTTATTTATTTTGGTCTCTAAGTCATTTATTTCTTCTCTGATCTTTATCTTCTTCCTTCTGGATACTATGGGGTTTTCTTGTTGCTCTCTTTCTACTTCTTTAACTTGCAAGGTTAGATAATTTATTACCATTTTTTCTTGTTTTGTGAAGTAGGCCTGTGGAACTATGAACTTTCCTCTAAGGACTGCTTTCATTGTGTTCCATAGATTTTGGATTGTTGTGTTTTCATTGGCATTTGTTTCCAGGATATTTTTTATTTCTTCTTTGATCTCTTTGGTAATCCAATCATTGTTTAATAGCATGCTATTTAGCCTACAAGTGTTTGATTTTTTTTCCATTGTCTTTATTGTATTTATTTCTAACTAGAGGCCCGATGCATGAAATTCATGCATAGGAGGGGAGTGTGTGTCCCTCAGCCCAGCCTGCATTCTCTCCAATCTGGGACCATTCGAGGGAAGTCTAACTGCCCATTTAGGTCCAATCCAACCTGGCCAGCAAGGGAGGGCAGTTAGATGCAATCGGGCCAGCAGGGGAAAAGTTAGGCATCAATCAGGCTGGCAGGGCAGTAGTTAGGGGGTGATCAGGCTGGCAAGCAAAAGCAGTCAGGGGAAATCTAGCAGGCAGGCAGTCGGACATCCCTCTCACAATCCAGGACTGCTGGCTTCCAACCATTGGCCACCTGCCAGCCTGATTGATGCCTAGCTTCTCCCCTGCAGGCCCGATTGTCCCTAACTGCCCTCCCTTGTCAGCTTGTTTGCCCATAACTGCCCTCCTATGCCAGGCTGGTCCCTACCAAGTGCCCTCCCCTGAAGTTCTGGTTGCCCTCAGCTGCCCTCCCTTGCAGGTCTGGTCCCTACCAAGTTCCCTCCCATGTTGGACTGATTGCACACAACTGGCCATCATGTGCCCGCATGGGGCAGCTATCTTTTACCATTTGGGGGCAACCATCTTGTATGTTGGAGTGATGGTCAATTTGCATATAACTCTTTTATTAGATAGGATTTTATGCCATTGTAGTCTGAGAAGCTGCTTGTTATGTATGATTTCTATCCTCTTGAATTTGAAGAGACTGCCTGTTTCCTAATATTTGCTCTATGTTTTAAAATGTCCCATGTGCACTGGAGAGGAATGTATATTTTGTAGCTTTGGGATGAAATGTTCTGAAGACATCAATTAAGCCCACCTGATCTACTCAGTCATTTAGGATTGCTATTTCTTTGCTGATTTTTTGTTTAGAGGATTTATACTGTGGTGTCAGTGGGGTATTAAAATCCCCTACTATAACTGTATTGTTATTGATCTCTCCCTTGATACCTTCCAGAAGTTGTTTTATGTATCTGGGTATTCCTGTATTGGGTGCAGATATGTTTACCGAAGTTATATCTTCTTGTTGAATAGCTCCCTTTAGTATTATGCAGTGGCCCTCCTTATCTCTTGTTATGGCCTTTACTTTGAGGTATATTTGTCAGATATCAGTATTGCAATTCCAGCTTTTTTCTCATTTCCATTTGCCTGAAAAAATTTGTTTCCATTCCTTCACTATCAGTCTGTGTGAATCCTTTGTTCTGAGGTGGGTCTCTTACAGACAGCAAATATATGAGTCATGTTTTCTTATCCATTCAGCAACACTGTGTCTTTTGATAGAATCATTTAATCCATTTATGTTTAATGTTATTATTAATAAGTACTTGTTTTTTTACATTTTTATTCTTAATGTTTGTGTTTCTTCTTGCCTTTCCATTTCTTCTTTTTATAGCAGTATCTTTAGCAGTTCTTGCATTTCTCTTAGCCTTTTTTTTCTCTGTGAAGCTCTTGATTCCACATTTAATTTTGAATTATAACTTTGCTGGGTATAGTGTTGTTGGATTCAATCCCTTGCTTTGCATCACTTTATATATTTCATTCCATTCACTTCTGGCCTAGTGTGTTTCTATTAAGAAATCGGTTGATATTGTAATGGGAGATCCCTTGTAGGTAACTTTCTGTCTCTCTCTGACAGGCTTTCAGATTCTTATTGATGTTTACCAATTTAATTATGATGTGTCTTGGTATCGATCTTTTGGAGTTCATCTTGTTTGGGACCCTATGTGCTTCTTTGACCTGTGTAGCTTTTTCTTGACAATATCAGGGTAGTTTTCTATCATTTCTTCAAACAGTTTTCTATTCCTTGTTTTCCTTCCTCTCCTTCTGGTAACCCAATTATGCGGATGTTGTTTCATTTTGTGTTGTCCCAAAGTTACCTTAGGCTATCCTCTTGCTTTTTAAGTTTTCTTTCTTTTTTAAAATATATATATATTATTGATTTTTTACAAAGAGGAAGGGAGAGGGATAGAAATTCAGAAACATTGATGAGAGAGAAACATCGATCAGCTGCTTCCTGCACACCACCTACTGGGGATGTGACTGCAACCAAGGTACATGTCCTTGACTGGAATCAAACCTGGGACCCTTCAGTCCACAGGCATATGCTCTATCCACTGAGCTAAACCAGTTAGGACATTAAGTCTTCTTTCCAGTTGCTGCTGTGTTTGTGTTTTTTCCTACCTTGTCTTCTAATTCACTGATGCAGTCCTCAGCCTCTTCTAGTCTAGTGTTTAAGCCTTCCAATGTGTTATTTATTGCAGCTATGTCATTCTTCATTTTCTCTTGGTTCCTGTTAATGTTGGAGACATTCTCATTCCACTCCTTGTAATTCTCATTTAGTTGTGTGTATTTGTCATCCAGCCATTTGAGCATCCTTATAACCATTACTTTGAATTCTTTCTCTGACATGTTACTTGCCTCCATTTCCTTTAACTCCCTCTCTGGTGATTCCTCTTTTTCTCTCCTTTGTGTGTTGCTTTTTTGTTTCCCCCTGTTTTGCTGTAACATTTTAATTGCTTCTTCTGTGTCCTAAATCTGACTGCTTTGTTATCCAGGTTCTTTTGGGGATGGTGCTTCTGGTGTGATCTGTCAGGTCTCATGGGCTTGATAATCTAGTGTAGCACCCTGTTTAAGCTATTTTGTTTCTCTTGATGTAGGCCTGCAAGCTGGAAAGGCACAACTGCAATAACCAGAAGTCAGAAGCTGGGGAGAAGAATGTCCCAATTTTTGCTGCCTAAAATCCTTGGTTGAAATCATGCGTGCCCAGCAGTGGTTCACAGAGGCACTCAAGAGCCATCTGTCAGGTTGGTGGAGTTTAGCAAGTGTGCACTCTGGAAAGGCATGACTGTGATGTACAGAGTTCTGTAGCTATGCAGTGGGAAGACTCAGTTTTTGCTGCTACTCCATGGTTGGATATACATGCACTCAGTGACAGCTCACAGGAGCACCCACTATGCAATTGCCAGTGCAGTGCACTGAGGCACTCTGATAAGCCCTGATGCTGAAGCCATATAATTGAGGTGTCTGTGGGCAGGTATCCAGAAAGAGGGAATTCAGAATATTACTGCAGGGGCAGTGCACCATTTTTTAAAATATGGGCATGCCCAGCAGAGGCTCACAGTGGCACCCAAGAGCTGCCTGTGGAGCACTGGGCTCAGGAGGCCTGCACACTGAAAAAGTGCAACTGTAGTGTCAAGAGTTCTGCAGCTGTGGGGTGGGAAGACTCAGTTTTTGCTGCTGCATCTGTGGTTGGATATGCGTGCTCCCAGTGGTGGCTCACAGGGGCACCCACAGTGCATTTGCCAGAGTAGTTTACTGACACACCCTGAAGGGCCCTGGTGCTGAAGCTGCATGATTGAGGTATCTGTGAGCAGGTATCCAGGAATAGGGAATTCAGAGATTTAACTGTGGGGCAGTGCACCCTTGTTTGTATAAGATCGCACCCAGCAGGGGCTCACAGCGGCACCCAAGAATGGCCTGTGGAGCAATGGGCTCAGGAAGCTGGCGCATTGGAAACAAATGACTGTGGTGGTGTGTTTGCCAGCACGTAGCTCTGATGCACTCTGAGGCCCTGGCACTGAATTTGTGCAACTTAAATGTGTCTATGGGCAGGTATCCAGGATGAGTGAATTCAGAATTTCTACTGCTGGGGCCATGTGCCCTTGTTTGTAAATGATTGCACCCAACAGGGTCTCAAAGTGGCTCTCAAGAGTGGCCTGTGGGGCGATGGATTCAGAAGGCCTGTGTGCTGGAAGAGTGTGACTGTGGTGTCAGAAGGTCTGCTGCTGGAGAGTGGGGAAGTTGCACTTACTGCTGCAGGAGCAGTGCACCTTTGGAGGTGGAGGTCCCAGGGTCTGCGGATCTGTGGGTGGAGTTGCAGGATTTTGGCTAAAGTGGCTGCTGGGTCATGGGCAGTGTCCAAGGGCTGTCTGGGTGGTGGTGCTGATGAGTTTCTAGAAGATGCCACTCTCCTCTTTAAGATGGCACAGGCTCTTTGCTCCAGTCCCATTGCCCAGGGAGTGCACACAGTGGTGGTAGGTTCTCCCTGTCCAAGAAAACCTGGTTTGTCAGCCCCTGCTGCTCCTGCCAGATTTAACTGTCTCTCACTCACTCACACACATACCACACACATCCACACACTCTCCTTGCACCCCCTCACTCATTCACATCCTCTCCCTCATCTCTGTCCTGCCAGCTGCCATCTTCCAACTCCCCACATTTCTCTTTTTTATAAATCATGAAATCTGTGATATTCTGTTATAACAGCCTGAATGGACTAAGAGCATGACTCAATTCTATATTTGTAGACCGTGCCTGCTACATGAAGCCAAGGGACGTTTCTATTGAGTAGGAAAGAAGTGTTTAGAAGGAAGCCAACTTTATGTACTTCACCATGCCTTAACCCTGATGACCAAAGTAGGTGAGATCATACTTTACATATAATTTCTACTAGTGATAAGAGGAGAGAGACAAGTACAGAATAAGTGCATAACACAGATCAGATCAATTATTTACTGCTTTGTCTCTATTAAGAGATAACAACAACTTGACCTAAAGTATGTGGAAGGGTGTTGAGAGAAGGTGATGGATTTGGAGACATTTCAGAGGTAAAACTAAGAGATTGGTGATAAGTTAGTTGGAGATGAAGAAGGCAACAAAGATGTCAAAGTGTCTGGCTTGAGAGACTAAATTTATAGAGTGTCCTGGTTCAAGACAGGGAATATAGGAAAGGATCGAGTTTGCAGGAGCAGTAGAGGTGTTCTGACTTGTCCAGCTGGATGCACTGAATAGCAGCTGGAAATACAAATCAATATCTTAAGACAGAGATCTGGGCTAGAGATCTAGGTTAGGGTGTGTCTTCAAAGTGAAATTATAGCAGGTTACAAGAACACATATAAAGTAATGAGGAAAATACATAGTTTTCTAGGTGGGTACAAAGAAATGGAAGCCAGTAAAAGATGACATTAAAAATGCATCGGGAGGAGGAACCCAGATGGCGGCATAGGTAAACACCTATACTGCTGCCTCCCACAACAATTTCAAAACTACAACGAAAAGACAAAACAGACATCATCCAGAACCACCAGAAAACTGGCTGAGTGTAAATGCTACAACTAGAAGGAAAGATAAAAGGACACTGAGACTCAGAGGAGGTGCAGAGGGCAAAGGTGCAGAGACAAGTGAAGAGAGGCGGAAATGTGTGTGTGCAAAAAGGGCGGGTGGCTGAATGCGCGGCTAGTTTTCTAGAACAGGGAGGGAGACAAAAGCTCCCCACTGCGCTGAACTCCACTTCTGAGTGAGACTCAGGGAACCCACACTCATAAGGAGTAAATCTGGACTGTCAGGAGGAAGCACACTGAGACGCAGGGAGCTGTGGAGGGGCACGAGCTCGTGAAGTGGGTGCACAGCTGAGCACGTGGCTGGCTGTCTCATTCAGGAGGAAAACAAAACCTCCTGGCTGCACTATACTCCATTGTAGGTGAGACTTTGGGTACCCAGACTCATTTGGGGAGAAACTGGATTATCTGGCAGTGGGAAAAACTTGAGGGCAGCTTTCTCTCCGAGGTGCGTGCAGCTATTGCTATGGGACACAGAGATCCAGGCACTGCTTAGGGTGGGGATGATGGGAAACCAAGGCTGAATGCTCAGCCCTGAGACCCTGCCCCATCCAAGCTGAACACAGAAGCTCTTGCAGCATAGACACAGCTGATCCTCACAACCAATTGGCCTGGAGGTCAACCCCTCCCAGTGATGCCAAAAACAATCTAGGCTTAACTACAACAAGACTGTGCATCCCATTAAGGGGTGCACCTAGTGTGTCCACCTCAGGTAACTGGCAAGGCTGAGCCACTGTCCTCTAGAGGACATCTACCACATAAAGCTACATGACCAACTTAGAAAAGCAGCAAAAATGTGAAGACAAGGAAACAGATCACAAATGAAAGAAATGGAGGAAAACAAGTGACTGGATATAGAGTTCAAAATCACAGTTATAAGGTTTTTCAAGAATTTCCTAGAAAAGGCTGATAAATTTAGTGAGACTCTCAAGGATAAGAAAAAGGACAAACTAGAAATTAAGCATACACTGACTTAAATAAAAAAATATTATACAGAGAACTAAAAGCAGACTAGAGGACCATAAGAATCAAGTCAGAGATTTGAAATACAAAGAACAAAAAAAAAAAACACTCAGCCAGAAAATCAAAAAGAAAAAGAATCCAAAAAATTGAATATAGTGTAAAGAGCCTGGGACAACCTCAAGCATACCAAACATCAAAATTATGGGGGTTCCAGAAAAAGAGAGAGAGCAAGATATTGAAAACCTATTTGAAGAAATAGTGACCAAAAACTTCCCCCACCTGGTGAAAAAGATAGACTTACAAGTCCAAGAAGCACATAGAACCCCAAACAAAAGAAATCCAAAGAGGAACACACCAAGACACATCGTAATTAAAATGCCAAGAGCAAAAGGCAAAGAGACCATGAAAAACAGCAAGAGAAAAACAGTTACCTACAAGGGAGCACCCATATGGTTGGCAACTGATTTCGCAACAGAGATTATGCAGGCCAGATGGGAATGGCAAGAAATATTCAAAGTGAAGAATAGCAAGAACCTACAACCAAGAGTACTCTACCCAGCAAAGCTATCATTCAGAATTGAAGGGAAGATAATGAGCTTCACAAATAAGAAAAAGCTAAAGGAATTCATCACCACCAAACCAGTATTATAAGAAATGTTGAAAGGTATTTTTAAGAAGATAAAGAAGAAAAAGGTAAAGACAAAAATTATGAACAACAAATACATGTCTATCAACAAGTGAATCTAAAAATCAAGTGAATTAAAAATCCAATTAACGGAATGAACTGGTGAATATAATAGAATCAGGGACATAGAAAAGGAGTAGACTGACAATACTCGCGGGGGGGAAGAAAAAGGTGTGGGAGGTTCAGGAAGAGACTGGACAAAAATTGTACACCTATGGATGAGGACAGTTTGGGAGAGGTAAGGCAAAGGGTGGGATGGGAACTGGGTGGAGGGGAGCTATGAGGGGAAAAAGAGGAACAATTATAATAATATGAATAATAAAGATTTATTAAATTAAAAATGCATTGGGTTCAACTCTTTCCTTGTCATGTCTTAAAGGTAGTAGAAGTTTATACATGGAGCTTTCATGTTTGCTTCTTCTACCTTTCTTTTTTTATTTTTTTAAATCTTTATTGTTCAGTTTATTAATTACATTGTTCCCTTTTTTTCCCCTATAGCTCCTCTCCACCTAGTACCCATCCCACCCTTCACCCTCACCCCCCTCCACTGTCCTCTTCTATAGTTGCATGATTTTTGTCCAGTCTCTTGCTGCACTTCCCACACCCCCTTTCTCCCCAAGAGTTGTCAGTCCATTCCCTCTCTATGTCCGTGATTCTGTTACATTCACCAGTTTATCCTGTTCATCAGCTTATTAATTCACTTGATTTTTAGATTCATTTGTTGATAGATGTGTATTTGTTGTTCCTAATTTACACTTTTATCTTTTTCTTCTTCCTCTTCTTAAAGAATATCTTTCAGCATTTCATATAATATTGGTTTGGTGATGATGAACTCGTTTAGCTTTTTCTTATCTACAAAGCACTTTATCTGACCTTCAATTCTGAATGATAGCTTTGCTGGATAGAGTAATCTTGGTTGTAGATTCTTGCTGTTCATCACTTTGAATATTTCTTGCCACTCCCGTCTGGCCTGCATCGTTTCTGTTGAGAAATCTGCTGACAATCATATGGGTGCTCCCTTATAGGTAACTGACTGTTTTTCTCTTGCTGCTTTTAATATTCTCTCTTTGTCTTTTGCTCTTGGCATTTTAATTATGCCTTGGTGTGGTCCTCTTAGGGTTCCTAAATATTGGGGTTCGGTGTGCTTCTTGGACTCCTAAGTTAATTTCTTTCACCGGGTGTGGGAAGTTTTCAGTCACTATTTCTTCAAATAGGTTTTCATTGTCTTGCTCGCTCTCTTTTTCTGGCACCCTTATAATTTGGATGTTGGTATGCTTGAGGTTGTCCCAGAGGCCCCTTACACTATCTTCAATTTTTTTGATTCTTTTGGTTTCTTGCTTTTTCAGCTGAGTGGATTTTGCCTCTTTGTATTTCAAATCTTTAACTTGGTTCTTGGGGTGCTCTACAGTACTTTTAGGTCTTTGTATAATATTTTTTATTTCAGTTAGTGTATGCTTAATTTCTGGTTGGTCCTTTTTCATATCCTTGAGAGTCTCATTCATATCCTGGAGGGTCTCATTCATTTCCTTGTAGATCTTGCTTATTTCCTTATAGGTCTCGACCTTTTCTAGGAGTCTCTTGAGAAGCCCTATAACTGTGGTTTTGAATTCCATGTCCAGTCGTTTTTTTTCCCTCCATTTCTTTCACATCTGATTTCTTTCTATGTCTCTGCATGGTGGCTGCTTCCCTGAGTTGGTCAATTAGCTTTGTGTGGTAGACGTCCTACAAGGGACAGTGGCTCAGCTTCCCCAGTTACCTGAGGTGAATATGGGTTGCACAGTCTTGCTGAAGTTAAGCTCAGGTTAATCGTTTTTAACACTGGAGGGGTTGACTTCCAGGCCAATTGTCTGTGAAGTTCAGCTGTGCTCAGGTTGGATGGGTGGAGTCTCCGGGCCAAGCAGACAGTGTCAGCTCCTCCCTTTGCGGCCCCAGGGTCTCTGAGAGAGAGCTGCTGCTGAGCTCCACCAGCTGCCAGAGAATTCAGCCTCTCCCCAAATGAGTCTGCACACCCATTGTCTCACCCAACTTCGCAAAACAATGCAGTCTGACGGTTTCCCGAATGAGAGAGCAAGTCACCAGCACTCTCTGCATGGTCAAGCAGCTGCGCTGTTCCCAAGTTCATGCGCACTCCGCACAAGCGGGCAGGCCCCTGCAGCACCCAGGCTTCAGCATGCCCTTCCACTGTCCAGTTTTTACCCCTTATGATAGTGGGTTCCCTGGACTTCGCCCAGAGCTGGAGAATCAGTCCAGTGGGACGTCTTTGTCTCCCCCATTCGAGAAAACTGGCCGGTTTTCAGCAGCCCACCCTCTCCGCTGGTGCGTGTGCTCCAAATCTCTCTCCGTGCGTATTTTCAATGCTGTCCTCAGCCGCTCCTCCAAGTCACAGTGTCTTATCTTCACTTTTATTTGTGGAATTTTCACTTGGCCAGCTTTCCAGTGATTCTGGATGGTGTTTGTTTTTTCGTTAAGTTGTAGTTTTGAAATTGCTGTGTATGGCGGCAAGATAGGTGTTTTACCTATGCGGCCACCTTGGTTCTCTACCTTTCTTTTTTAATACATATTTTCATTGATTTCAGAGAGAAAGGGAGAGGGAGAGAGAAATAGAAACATCAGTGATGAGAGAAAATCATTGACTGGCTGCCTCCCGCATGCCCCCAACTGGGATTGGCCTGCAACCCAGGCATATGCCCTGACCGAGAATCAAACCTCTTTCGCAAATTGACCCTCAGCCACTGAGCCACACCAGCCTGTCAACTTCTACTTTTCTATCAGCCACCTACTGCTTCATCTCTTGATTCTGACCTTCTAGACTCTATGCCTTTAAGTAACTACTGTCACTCATAGATTCCCTTCCATCTTGCCTTTCAAAATGCAAGAAAATCCTTGTCTTTTTTCTTTTCTGATAATTTATTTTCGCTCTTTGGCTGGTTTTACTTGTTCCAGCCTCTACATGGACTTTTGTTGGAGAACTGGGTTCATACTTCTGTTTTGTTCTTTACAGCTGTGTGGCTTTTCACAAATATATTAACCTTAAGTTTTAGTATAGTTATCTATACAATAAAAATATCTACCTCCAAGAATGGTTGTGTGGTTAAAAAGCTTTAACATTGGTAAAACATCCATTTTTGTTCTAATCCTGAGCAGGCACTCAGTAAATAAAGACTCCATTCTTACTTCTACCTCTCTTCCTGATCCCTTAGCATTTTGTTTGTATCTCCGTTGTCACCAGCTAGGTAAATTCTTACTATTTTCTACCTAATGTGTCTAAACTTATATTTATGAAAATAAATAAACTTATATTTATGTCTTTTTGGTAGTGCACAGTGTGGGCACAGTACCATAAATAACTGAAAAATTATACATGTAAACATCTACAAATAAATATATCTGTAAGCATCTGCAACATTGTAGGCCTTGGTAGATATCTACCAAAGGAACAAAACCCACTGGTGATTTTTAAAACTCCAATCCAATGTAAAGCAAATATAGAAAAAGGAAATCTTAGTTTGATTTTATGAATCATAAGCAAGTAACATCCTAAATTCTAAGCCTTTGGAGCTCTAGTGTCACTACGAACTGTGCTCCTTTCTGAAGTAAAATATTAATCCATGCTATCACTGTAAGAAGCAGCACCCTAACTGACCCACTGAGTAACTAGTCTAAAATCTGGCCTCTTTGGCACTCATGGCCAACAGAAGGTAGCATGAATCATAAATGCCTGGCAGTAGGCCAACTAGAACCAGGTTGTTGCCCCAAATCTCCACCTGAAGTGCTCTTTCAAAGCACATTTCTCAAACTGCCTGTCCTCCCGTGTTTTATTTAGACTGTTCGCTTACATGAAGATAAAAAATGGAAAAGAACTAAGCCCATTTTTAAAAAATGGTATCAGGAGATAAGATGCAGCAGTGGACTAGTAGAAAAATGACTGAAAGGAAAAGCAAATGAGATGGATTATGGTCTTGGTTTTACAATATATTAATTTACTCTGTGATCTGAGACAAGTTGCTAAAATCTCTGAATCTCAGTTTCCTCATCTGATTAATGTTTGTTTGTTTGTTTGTTTTCAGCTTTCTCGAGATTCATTGGACCAGGTGGGAAGTATTTGAAAAACTGAGTTTCCCTTTGAGTATTTAGTAGATGAATAAAAAGAACACCTAAAGAGGGTGCTCCATATAGAAATAAAAAGGACTGACTTACTGTTATCTGAGGAAAGGGCAAATCTAGTATTTATTTGATCTTTGGTAGTTACAGAGGAGAGTCTTTGACCTGTCTTAAAGTTTTCCTCTCATGTACTTTCAAAGGTCCCCGGTTTTGTGTCTTAGAAATATTTTTAACCTAATCTTTTATATGTTCTTACGTTGATTGTTTTTGTACACATAGAAGATTGCAAGAAAATAGTTTGGTACTGTTTAAGCTTGCATCTAAAGCACAAGTGCATGAATCTGGGAAAATAATGTCAGTTGTATGTAATGATCATCTTAAATAAGCAGTTTGAAGCTTATCTAAAACTTGCCCAAGCTAAACAAAGAAGGCAGTCAGTAGAGCCTCAGACTCTGAACTCTAAACCCTGGTTGGACCTTGCACTGGGCAGCATGGTAACAGGAAGGCAGCAAGACACTTTGAACCAGGGGTTCTAAGGCTGCCACGGGGTTAGACAGGGTGACAGCTGCACTTTGCAGCCTGAACTTTGAACCTAGACACAGGAGCATTTAATCTCCATAACAGGCACTTTGTTTCATTACTTATTAACAGCTCCTTCTTGAGTAAAGTTGTTGGTTAATGGAACTTTAAAATTTGATACCTTGTCTCTTCTTTTCTGCGGTAGGGATGGGCATATGTGCTTCTTTGCACTATCTGTCCTGAACATGGGCTGATCTTCCCATAAGGAAAGCTTTTTCTCCGTTCAAAATCAGCCCTTGTAGAGGTGCCACTTTGTCACTACTGTTCAGAGGCCACGCACTGCTCTCTGGTTTACACTCAGAGAAGGTAACCACAGTCCTGGTGCCATTAAACGGCATTCCAGGCAATGACTGGTGTCACTCCACCCTCTCTACCATAGTGGCTCTTCTCTTTTCGCTCTTTCTCTTTACCCTTTCTTTTTTTATTACCCATTTCCCCCTTCTCTCCTATTTCTTTCTTCACATTCAGCCTCTCTGTGGCACCAGAGTTAAATAATGGTGACCCCTGTCACATACATCATTTCCCCAGTCAGTGTAGCCAAGTCATGCTTTGTTGCAGCTGGAAGTCACAGCAATTTAAGTGCACATTCAAGTATCCTCCTCCCACATAAACACATTTGTACTTAACTTAAATGCATTGGTAACTGATTTTCAGTAAGCCTGAATGATTAGCTATTTAACAAGAGGGTTTGGACCCTAGAAAGGGGAAAGTGGGTTGTTAATGAGCCAAGCATTAGTCACCATATATAAAAGAAACTAGTCCTACTGAAAATATGCAGATTTCCATGCCCCTAAACCAGAGACTATATAGCACTGCCTCAATTGCTAAATTTTGTTTAATAGTGACCAAGAAATAGGCTTTGGTTTCTAGGACTTAGGCAGTGATGATTACAAGCTACTCATTTAGTAACTAACATGGGCTGATCTTCCCACAAGGAAAGCTTTTTCTCCGTTCAGAATCAGCCCTTGTAGAGGTGCCACTTTGTCACCTGCCAAGGAGCTCTCTCGGATGTTTAGCTTGAGGGTTTGGGGACCCAGAAATTAACCTTTACTCATAGTTGAGCTTCATTGAGACAATAATTCACTCTCTTATTTTTCTTTTTATGTTTATAAAAAATGCCTCTGTGTCAAGCTCATTCACTGAAGGCTCAGTCGGAGTGAGCGCTGTCTGGGCACCATGCATCTAAAACTCCTTATCCTCCGGTCTCATTCTCACTCTCCCTGCCACACACACAAACCAGCCCCCTTCCAGGGTTCATTCAGTCCCATGCACCCAAATGTTTCAGCCCTCAGCCACTAAATTCATTTATGCCCAAGCTGGTTGACCAGAACTATTTACACATGCTTGCTTTACTTTCTTCTTATTTCCCCTACTCCCCCCGCCTAGATTTCCTCTTCCTGTCACCCTCTTTCCCTTCTCTTCTACTTTTATTTTCTTCATTTTTTTTAAACTTGCTCATAGACATAGTTTAAACTCATCACTGGAGCATGAGTGAAAATGTACAGGAGTAGGTCTGGCTTCTCTGTGTGCACTGCCCTCCTTTGTAAACTTACTGTAATAAGGGGGTGAGACCCAGTCATTTACATTGGTATCTGGATTTGGATTATTTATGGGAGTAGAAGGAAAATGAAAAACAAAACTCTCCTTTGGAAACACTGGATCCCTAGCTTTTAAGCTTAGTGTCAGCTCTGGGTGATCCACAGACCCTGTACATCTCATTTTCTGGACTGGGCTTTCCATGTATCACCCACTTCACTGCAGGCTGACAAGAGTTTCCCTGTTCTCATGCCAGCAATGGTTTTAGTGCTAAAACCTGGCATTTTGGGTTCTTGGGCTTGCTCCCTCCTGCTTGCTTCCTTTCTTTCTTTCTTTCTTTCTTTCTACTCACTGCTTTCTTTTTGGAGCACTCCAGCTCCCCCCGCTGACTCTCCAATGGCTCCTCCCAAGGCCATGGATTAGGGCTGCACCTGTTTGGGATTTACTCAATCCGAAAAATAGTAGGACTCCTCAAGAACACCAATTACCTTTGCCCTGAAAGCAATGCAGTCTGTGCTTTGGCAGCACACTTAGGATAGCCAGGTCTTCAGGCATAGCTGGTGAATTGAGCCCCAATTACCATAAACCAAACACTAATTACTCCAAAGAGAACACTACAGTTGAACATTGACTTACATTTTCTTCCTGCAACTCAACCTGCCTCTCAATCATAGCATCTTGCCACCTGCTTCAGGCAAGGTTTACCAAAGTACAAGCAAAGGTTATTGTAGTTTACATAGCTGGCAGCTATAAAACACAAAACAGAACTTACCCAATTTTATATCCACTATAATAACCCATGCTTAAAAATGGGAAGCATAACATTTATTGAATTTGTTTTCCTTTTTTAATATTCTTATTGATTTCAGAGAGAAAGGGAGAGGGAGAGAGAGAAATATCAATGATGAGAGAGAATCATTAATTGGCTGCCTCCTGCAACCCCCCTACTGGGGATCAAGCCTGCAACCCCAACATATGTGCTTGACCAGCATCGAACCCAGGATCTTTTAGTTTGCAGGCCAACGCCCTATCTCCTAAGCCAAACCAGCTAGGGCTGTTTTCTTTCTTTTTAAAGTAAAGATTAATTCAGTAAAGTAAACATGATTATCCCATTTTGGTTCCTAGTTCCTGACCAATGATTGAGAATTTACAAATGAAACTCATCCTGTTCATATTCTTTAATCTCTTCTCCCATTTTATACACATACATGCACCCAAATGTGTGCACATACACACATAGTAACAGGTGAGAAGAGATGGGGAAACATAGTAATCTTGCTGTGGATTAGGAGAAGCACTGGATCAGCCAACTAGGACAAGTGTGCACCAGGATCTGTATCAACTGCCTGAATGATAGGGACAATCACTTACACATTTAGTGATCAGTATTTTCATGTATAATGTGACCCTTGGGGGATATAGTCCCTGGTTCTTAGATGGAAAAGTTGAAGGAAATAAGCAACCAAAAGGAAACTAGTAAGGACAAAAGCAATGCCACATGGTAAGTAGGAAGGTGATAAAGATAGGGAAAGTATGTTCTCCAAAAAGAAAACAATTGATTTGCTTTCTCTGACCCGTAATGCCAATCTCTCCTCTAATTTCCAGAGAAACCATTCATCTCAGCATGTTCAGATTTCTTCTAATTGTAAAATAGACTATAATATAAAAAATAGGAGTGGTGGATAGTCATATATTTTGCTTAAGAGTAAACTAGATAAAAGTACAGCTAGAGCCCGACCAGCATTGTCAGTGGTTGAGCATTGGCTTCTGAACTAGGAGGTCACTGTTTAATTCTTATTAGGGCACATGCCCAGGTTGCAGGCTTGATTCCCAGTGTGGGACGTCCAGGAGGCAGCCAATCAATGATTCTCTTTCATTATTGATGTTTCTATCTCTCTCCCCCTCTCCCTTCCTCTCTGAAAACAATAAAATATGTTTTAAAGAGTACAAAGTTAAATTAACTAATCATTGCTTGTCATGATCAATTCCATGAAACTTCAATTTTTATCCCAAATTTATTTTATTTTATTTTACATTAAATCTTCATTGTTGAAAGTATTACATATATCCTCCTCTTTCCCCCATTGACCTCTTCTAGCCCACCCCTGCCCTCCATCCCAGGCCTTCACCACCCTCCAAATTTCTTTTTGGCACTAATTTTGCATTTATATTTGGCAAAAATAACATTACTTGCCTTTGATGATCTAAGCAGAGTTGTTCTGGGTAGAGAATAGAATAACAAACCTTTTTAATATGTCCATCTAGCTGCTGTTTCTCAATACTAGTGCTTATATGGATGGTACTTACTGGTTTTGACCTTTCATGCTTCTTACCCTATCTATACTAATAAATGGGTAATATGCTAATTAGACCTGACACCTTCCAGAAGATTATCCAGATGTCCTTCTGGACAAAGCCATGGTGGCAGGGCTGAGGCAGAGGAAGTTAGGGGAGATCAGGCCAACAGGGGAGAGCAGTTAGGGGGATTAGGCCCGCAAGAAAGAACAGTTACAGACATTACACAGGCAGGCAGAGTGTTTAGAGATGATCAAGCAGGCAGGCAGGTGAGTGGATATTAGCCAGTGGTCTGGACTTTGAGAGGGGTTTCTGAGTGGTCCTGGATTGGAGAGGGTACAGGCCAGGCTGAGGGACTCCTCCCCTATGCACGAATTTTCTCCTAAAATAACACTCCACAATTATTTGATAAGAAAAGTCGAAACTTCATGCATGTTTTACCATCTCTAGCTTTATCACTTGTCTAATTCAGGAGTCATTTTCCATCCTTGCCTTTATTTATTTTTATATGTCAGTTATTTAATTATTTATTTATTTGTTTGTTTGTTTGTTTATTTTAATTTAATAAACCTTTATTGTTCAGATTACTACAATTTTTCCTCTTTTTCCCCCCACAGCTTCCCTCCACCCTGTTCTCACCCCACCCTTTACCCTTACCCTACCCCCCCTACTGTCCTCATCCATAGGTGTACAGTTTTTTGTCCAGCCTCTTCCCACACCCCCCATATCCTTTATCCCTGAGAATTGTCAGTCCACTCCCTTTCTGTGCCCCTGATTCTATTATATTCACCAGTTTATTCTGTTCATCAGATTTTTATATTAACTTGATTTTTAGATTCACTTGCTGGTATTTGTTGATCATAGTTTTGATCTTGACCTTTTTCTTCTTCCTCTTAAAGAATACCTTTCAGTATTTCATATAATACTGGTTTGGTGGTGATGAACTCCTTTACCTATCTCTTATCAGTGAAGCTCTTTATCTGCCCTTCAATTCTGAATGATTGCTGTGCTGGGTAGATTACTCTTGGTTGTAGGTTCTTGCTATTCATCACTTTGAATATTTCTTGCCATTCCCATTTGGCCTGCATAGTTTCTATTGAGAAATCAGCTGAAAATTGTGTGGGTGCTCCCTTGTAGGTAACTGTTTTTCTCTTGCTGCTTTTCATATTCTCTCTTTGTATTTTGCTCTTGGCATTTTAATTATGATGTGTCTTGGTGTATTCCTCTTTGGATTCGTTTTGTTTGGGGTTCTATGTGCTTCTTGGACTTGTTAAGTCTATTTCTTTCACCAGGTGGAGAAGTTTTCAGTCACTATTTCTTCAAATAGGTTTTCATTGTCTTGCTCTCTCTCTTTTTCTGGCACCCCCATAATTCAGATGTTGGTATGCTTGAGGTTGTCCCAGAGACTCCCTACACTATCTTCAATTTTTTTGGATTCTTTTTTGTTTTTGCTTTTCCAGATGAGTGGGGTTTTTTTTCTTTGTATTTCAAACCTTTGACTTGATTCCTATGATCCTTTAGTCTGCTGTTAAGTCTCTGTATAGTGTATATTTTTTATTTTAGTCAGTGTATGTTTAATTTCTAGTTGGTCCTTTTTCTTATCCTTGAGGTTCTCACTAAATTTATTGGCCTTTTCTAGGAAATTCTTGAAAACCTTTATAACCATAGTTTTGAATTCTATATCCAGTCATTTGTTTTGCTTCATTTCTTTCATTTGTGATCTGTTTCTTTGTCTTCACATTTTTGCTGCTTCCATGAGTTGGTTGAGTAGCTTTGTGTGGTAGTTGTCCTCTAGAGGACAGTGGCTCAGCCTCCCCAGTTACCTGAGGCAGATATTCTTGGTGCACCCCTTTATGGGCTGCACAGTCTTATTGTAGTTAAGCCTAGATTGTTGTTGGCATCACTGGGAGGGGTTGACCTCCAGGCCAATTGGCTGTGAGGATCAGCTGTGTTTATGCTGCAAGCGCTTCTGTGCTCAGCTTGGATGGGGCAGGATCTCAGGGCTGAGCAGTCAGCCTTGGTTTCCCATCAGCCCCACCCTAAGCAGCACCTGGGTCTCTGTCTCCCACAGCAATGGCTGCATGCACTTCTTAGAGAAAGCTGCCCTTAAGTTGTTCCCACAGCCAGACAGTCCAGTTTCTCCCCGAATGAGTCCAGATACCCAAACTCTCAACTGAACTGGAGTACAGTATTAATTGGGAGATTTTGTTTTCCTCCCAAAGGAGAGAGCCAGCCATGTGCTCAGCTATGCACCCTCTCCGAAATCTCTTGCACCTCTGCAGCTCCCCTGATTTTCAGTATGCCTCCTCCTGACAGTCCAATTTCACTCTATATGAGTCTGAGTTCCCAGAGACTTGCCCGGAACTGGAGTTCAGCACAGTGGGGAGCCTTTTTCTCCCTCCCTGTTCTGGAAAACCAGCTGTGTATTCATCCGCCTGCCTTTTCTGGTCATGCACAACTCCGCATTTCTGCACCTCTATCCTCCACACCTCTTCTGAGTCTCAGTGTCATTTTCTCTTTCCTTCTATTTGTAGCATTTCCACTCAGCCAGCTTTCTGGTGGTTCTGGATGAGGTCCATTTTGTCTTTTAGTTGTAGTTTTGAAATTGTGTGAGACAGCAGTAGAGCTGTTTACCTATGCCGCCATCTTGGTTCCTCCCCATGCATGTTTCTCTTTTATTAGATAGGATTTCTGCCTCGAGGCAGAAATCTGCTCAGAACATATAGTGTGTATCACAAATACAGATGTAGCCAAGAACTAAGAGTTGTTCTCACTGTATCATAGAGCCTGTCTAAACTTTTTATCCTGCATTCAAATTCATCCTCATTTTAGCTCCATATGTCCCATACAAGTATACTACTTTATATTATATATAATATATGCTCCTCTCAATCTCCTTCATCACAGCATTCATTTATGATAGAAAATGTAGTATTTGGAGCCTGCTGCTTATGTGTTATTATGTCCTGTAATTAGCCTGCTATGACATTTTTGAACCTCAAGTGCTTTATCTTTAAAATGGAACTAATGTTTTCTTGCAGATTTAATGTAATGTAATGGTGAGGCTTATCAATATACATAATAAACTTGGTCTTACAGTTGGCATGCAGGAAACACTCACTGATCTGTTATTATGTCATCGTTATTATTAGTATTGAATATTTTCTCCCCTCTATCATCTTCTAAATCTTATTTACCAATTTACACTTTAATGCCCTTTAAAACCATTTTTTTACTCCCTGTTCAAATCTAGAGATTTATTTTCTTCATGTATTTTACTTGATCATACACTATTTTGTACAGCATAAACCTGTTCTCAAATTACTTGAATGCAAAGGCCAAATTGTATGTGTCTCTTTAATAAATAGCCTTCAGTAAATGAGCAATAAATATTTGTCAAATTTTTACCTGTCCAGGGAGTTTGCATTTATTGAGCTTCTTAGGAATAGAAACTTATTTTGTAATATTAAATGTCAGTAGACAGGCCACAAGCACTTAATTTTAAATAAGTTAAAGTTATATAATGCTGTTACCATAGAAAACATAACATTGCAATATAATGGGAGGAGAAAGGAAGATGGCGGCATAGGTAAACACCTATCTTGCTGCCCTACACAACAATTTCAAAATTACAATCTAATGACAGAACAGACATCATCCAGAATCACCAGATAGTTGGCTGAGTGAAAATTCCACAAATAAAAGTAAAGATAGGACACTGTGACTCAGAGGAGCAGCGGAGGGCAGAGTTGAGGATACTCGCGGAGTCAGAGGTTTGGAGCCATGCGCGTGCAAGCGGATAGGGCGGGCGGCTACAAACTCAGCTGGTTTTCTCATACAGGGAGGGAGAAAAAGGCATCCCACTGCACTGATTCCCCAGTTCCGGGCAAGGTCTGGGGAACCCACCCTCATACGGGGTGAAACTGGACAGTAAGAAGGAAGCACGCTGAAACTCGGGCACTGCAGAGGTCTGCGAGCTTGTGGAGAGGTCGCATAAACTTGGGAACAGCAGAAGCTTGTGAGCATGTAGAGAGGACTCGTGACTTGCTCTCTCATTCAGGAAGTCACTGGACTGCATTGTTTTACAACCCTGGGTGAGACTTTGGGTGTGCAGACTCACTTGGGGAGAGGCTGAATTGTCCGGCAGCAGGCAGAGCTTGGCGGCAGCTTTCTCTCAGAGGTACATGCAGCCATTACCACCAGGCACAGAGACGCAGATGCCCCATGGGGCAGAGCTGATGGGAAATCAAGGCTGCCTGCTCAGCCCAGAGACTCTGCCCATCCAACCTGAGTACAGCTGATCCTCACAGCCAATTGGCCTGGAGGTCAAACCCTCCTAGTACTAACAACAATAATCTAGGCTTAAGTTCAACAAGACTGTGCAACCCATAAAGGCCTCCAGCAAGAGTATCCACCTCAGGTAACTGGGGAGGCTGAGCCACTGTCCCTTAGAGGACATCTACCACACAAAGCTAATAGACCAACTCAGGGAAGCAGCCATAATGCAGAGACATGGAAAGAAATCGGATGTGAAAGAAATGGAGGGGAAAAAAATGACTGGATATAGAGTTCAAAACCATGGTTATAAGGTTTTTCAAGAGGCTCCTAGAAAAGGCCAATGAACTTAATGAGACCCTCGAGGAAATGAATGAGACCCTTGAGGATATGAAAAAGGACCAAGTAGAAATTAAGCATATACTGACTTAAATAAAAAATATTATACAAAGACGTAAAAGCAGTCTAGAGGACCACAAGAACTAAGTCAAAGATTTGAAATATAAAGAAGCAAAATCCACTCAGCCGGAAATGCAAGAAGCAAAAAGAATCCAAAAAATTGAAGATAGTGTAAGGATCCTCTGGGACAACCTCAAGCATACCAACATCCCAATTATAGGGGTGCCAGAAAAAGAGAGAGAGCAAGACAATGAAAATCTATTTGAAGAAACAGTGACCAAAAACTTTCCCCCCTGTTGAAAGATATTGACTTAAAAGCCCAAGAAGCGCACAGAACCCCAAACTATAGGAATCCAAAGAGGAGCACACCAAGACACATCATAATTAAAATGCCAAGAGCAAAAGACAAAGAAAGAAAATTAAAAGCAGCAAGAGAAAAACAGTTAGTTACCTATAAGGGAGCACCCATATGATTGTCAGCAAATTTCTCAACAGAAACTATACAGGTCAGATGGGAGTGGCAAGAAATATGAATAGCAAGAATCTACAAGCAAGATTACTCTACCCAGCAAAGCTATCATTCAGAATTGAACGTCAGATAAAGTGTTTCACAGATAAGAAAAAGCTAAAGGAGTTCATCCCCGACAAACCAATATTATATGAAATGGTGAAAGGTATTCTTTAAGAGGAAGAAGAAAAAGGTAAAAATAAATATTATTAACAAATACACATCTATCAACAAATGTATCTAAAAACCAAGTGAATTAAAAATCTGATGAACAGGATAAACTGGTGAATATAACAGAATCCTGGGCATAGAGAGGGAATGGACTGACAATTCTTAGGGAGAAAAGGGAGTGGACAAAAATCATACACCTATGGAAGAGAACAGTGGTGGGGGTGGTAAGGGCAGAGGGTGGGATGGGTACTAGGTGGAGGGGGAAAAAGGGGGAACAATGTAATTAATAAACTGAACCATAAAGATTAAAATATTTTTTAATGTAAGGAAGAAAGAGCCCCCCCTCAAAAAAAAAAACATTGCAATATAATGGCTCTAATAAAATATTTCAAATATCTGATATATGTTCTCACATATTCTAAAAATGTTCTAAATCTGAAATTAAGGCATGCTGAAAACACACTTTAGTATTTCTTTGAACAAACAAAAAGTCCTATGATTAATGTAAAAAAAAAAAGCTACCTGTTTGTGTTTTTCTCTTAATTTTTCATATAAATAGAATAAATAAAATGGAATTTCTGGGAGCTGACCTTCTACATAAATAACCTGTGGTTTGCTTTTGATTCAGTATACTGAGTTACATAGAACATGCAAGATTATAAATTACCTTTGGTAAGATATACTTGAACAGTTTGAAGTGATGACTGCATTATACAGTTTAAAGAGAAATCTAGAATTTTTTAAATTTCTGCTATGGAGATTTTGAGAAAAGTTAAGGAGCAGTGGCATGTGAAGTCCAAAATGTAGATTAGACTTTACCCAACTGCTCAAATATTAGCAAATCTCCTTCCTGAACTTTACAGATTTGATCCACACCCAGGAGACACACCCAGTTCTGCCTCTGGGACCCAACCAGCTTTGTTGCCCAGGATAAGCTATAAGAAACTCTTTTGTTCCTCTTTATGAAACTATATATCTCACCATCTCCTGCGGTTTTCTGAAGTTACTTCAATAGGTTATTTTTAGGAGCTAGTTGGAAGTTGCTGTTAGTTATCACAATATCTGTAAAGCTCAGAGTCAAAAAAAATAAGTGTAAAATTTATCTCTGGTGTCAATCAACTTTCTAATCTGTATAACCAAATTTCTGTTAATCATTGGGACTATTTCCTTTCACAATGTTTTGAGTTTCCTGAAGCCTTTGCTAACTATTCTGTCTACACATCTTTTGCCACTGGTCAAATTTGAAGAGGGATGGATGATAGGAATGATTGAAAGGTCTTAAATTTCTCTGAAGAAGTAATTTATATCAAAGATCTTTTGCAGACAGAAAATAACCCCCAAGATAAATTAATCTGGAAAACTAATAGATTACAAATGTATAATGTTTGGATAGCAAGTTTTTTAGTTAGTACCCTCATTCAGGAATGTAAAATAATTAGGAAAGTCTCAAGTATATCCACACATGATTGGTTTATCTTGTTCAATAGGCATGATATCCATTAGAGTATCTTGAAAATGATAAAAATGTTACATGCCTAGAGGCATCCTCTAAAACAGGAGGGTTCTGTTTCACTGTTCTGGATGAAAAGAAAGGGCAATGGACTGAATCAACCCTTCACCCAACAAATATTATTCACCATAAACTGTTCCATGCCTGCCAAGCTGCATGTGCTTAGCCTGGGGAGTATCCAGACTAAATTAATACCTTAGGTCCACAGAAACAGTTGAAAGGCAACAAACACTTAAAATGTAATCTTGCACAAGAGGAATGGATGGCAGATGCTTCACGGTCAGCTTCTGGTATCAGGTCCATCTTCTTAGGAAAGACATTTAACATCTTTAGGTTTCAACACTCTTGGGTGTAAAAATTAAGAACCCAATGAGGTAATCTTTGAATTTTTCTTGAGCTATGAAATTCTACAATGTTAAGGAGCAGAATATAAAACAGTATATCATAAGTTAAAATTCTGTGGTTCTTACTAGAGAATTAGAATAAGGATTTGTAAACCTGATTTACTACTAATCAAGAAATGTCAGAAAACCCAAACTTTGAATGGCTACTTGTTTCTGTGGCAATATCAGATATTTGAAAATTACAATTAAATGGTTAATATGGTAATGTCATCTATTTACTGCCAGGTAGCCCTTACCCCATCATTTTACTACTGGAGTCCTGCCATACTGGGTCTTTTATTTTGGTTGCTAGAACACAAAAATGTTCATTTGTGCTGTGCTAGACAGAACAATGGCTCCAACAAAATGTCACACCCTCCGAACCTGTGAATATGTTATCCTACATGGCAAAAGAGATGTTTATTATATGATTAAATTAAGAACTTTAGATGGGAAGGTTATCCTGGGTCATCTCAGTGGACCAAATGTGCAAGCACAAGGTTCCTTATAAGTGAAAGACAGAGACAGCAGATTCACACTCAGAGAGACTTGACAATGTTACCCTGCTGGCTTTGAAAATGGACAAGGGCCTCATGCCAAGGAACTCAGGTGGCCTCTATCTAGCTGGAACAGGGAAAGAAATATATTCTCTTTCTGAAAAGACAGCAGACCTGCTGACACCTTACTATTAGCCCAGAGAATACCATGTTGAACTTTGATATCTAGATCTAGATGATAAATTTGTGTTGTTTTAAGTTGCTAGGTTTGTGGTGATTTGTTATAGCAGCTGAAAGAAACTAATATGCCCACTTTAGAGGTCTTCCACTAGTTGTTCCCAGTACCTTTCCCTGGAATCTTTACACTTTTGGCTCCTTGTCACTCTTGTCTCAACCTGTATGTCATCTTTCGTTGATCATATAATCTCAGGAGGCATCTAGGTCTTTGCTAATTTTTTGTATAGTATATGTTTTATTTTTCTGTTCTTTGTTTATTCACTGTCTCCCTTTCTGTAAGGTTAGTTCCTTAAGAACAGGTGCCTTGTCTGTCTCAGTCACCATTCCATTTACAGTATTTACAGCAGCCTTTATCTATATTTATTGAATGTAGGAATTACGGAAACCAATTAGCATTCAGAGGATGTGAATCTTACAGAAAGTTTCTGGGGCATACACAAAGTGGCCATAATAGATACAATTTTATCATCTTTTAGTCATTGAGAAAGCCATCTTTTACCAACAAGACAAAAACAGCCCCTTTCTCTCATTTTGATGCTCTCTCCCTATCTCCATCTTTCTCACAGAGCCAAGTTGAGAAACGTGAGAGTGGTTTGGCCATTCCCAAAAAGTTAACTTTGAAATAAGAATGGTGTTTGGGATCTTAAAGAATATATGGTACATTAAAATACTAGAGTTCACTTAAATGGAAAATTCCATTTTTATTTATTTTTTTTTGATAACTAAACAACATTGCCTCTCCAGCATTCTGTTGCAGAAAAGAAGGAGGGGGCATGATCATTGACCAATGAGCCAGGAGGTCAGGGTTCAACTCCTAGTCAGTGGGAGGTATGCACGAGACATTAATGTTTCTCCCTCTCCCTTCCTTTCTGAAATCCATAAAAATATTTTTAAAAGAAAAAAGGCAACTTTCCTTCTCCCTTGAAACTTATTAAAATGGAATTTCCCTTGTATTACATCTCCTTAGACCTGTACAGAAATATCTCCTCCCAAGACAAAAAGCCATGCATAGCTGCAGCTCTCGGAAGCATGATGCTGTGCTTAGAATATGGGATTTTAAATCTACCAAAGCTGGAGAAGAGATGAAGAGTTAAGGCTGAAAGTCTGTCCTTAATGTGCTCTATTATGCACCAGGCATTAAACTTAATATGTCCCTTCAGAGTTTGATGACCTACTTTTCTGGGCTTACAGATGTGGCAATACACATTAAGAACAGCAGCTCAGAAAAGACTGTGAATTTCTTTCTTCTACTGAGTGACTTCACCTCCTAAATATTATGGTTATGTTTCATGTGCGAGAAGGAAATAGATTGGTGGTGAGAAGATGGTGAGAGAGAGTGAAATAAGTAATTTTGTATTTGTATGATCACCATAAACAATACAACATTAAAAAGGAGGAAGAGAAGATAGATTTTTAAAATATTGTTCACTGTGCCTCAACTGCACTTTTTTTCAGTCTTTCATTATTTTAGCAATATTTTTTAATTGCATTTGAAGTTTCCAGTAGAGATCTTAAGCTTTTGTTTATACTTTTCCCTTGACCAGAATTTGCAAAAAGGCAGTTATTGATACTAAAGGTTTATATGACAGCAGCCTGCTGATTCTTTTTTTATTTGGAACATACTCACTCTAGTTCCCAGTAGTGTCGAGCACTCACTATTCTCTTACTCCTGGATATCTTACACATTTCCTTTCCAATACAAGACACCATGATCTAGTCTATATTTGGCTCATATGTGTATCTTGGACCATCCAGCTCTAGATTTTTCTATCAACAAAGCAGCTTACTTTGTTGTCCCCATTAAGTAAGAATATGACTCAGATATTACAACCTTACTTTTCACAATTCAATCAGAATTTCTTCTGAAATATGAATTTGGGTAGCAGGAAAATAAATGTCACATATTTAAAATTTAAATCACAAATGAATTTATTAGCACTTTGCCTTTTTTCCAGAAGAAATTTAAGATGGCTACTAGTTGTAGTATAAAGACCCATTTTGAATTAATTTTAGTTAAAAGCACTAAATAATATAAAATCTGGGTAATCTTAGAAAATCCTGGCCATATTGATTCCATGTACTTGGCAGAAGTCAACCATGAGAAACTGCTGTTTTGTGGAATTTGTTAGAAATACAATTTCCAAGTAGGAAAGAGATGTTTCATTTTCAAAGCATTAGACAGGATTGATGGATATACAATTTTATAGTGGGAAGGAAAGACTTGGAAAATCCATGGTGCAATAATCAGCATTTATCTGTTTCTAAAGTGAGTATGAGTGGACAGAGGGTTACATAAGAGAGTCTCTCAGTAGAAAGCACAAAGTGGAAGTAGAACAGCAAGTAGGAAGGTGGATAGGCGTTGGGGCCTGTGTGGCAACTCCCAACCAGAGCAGAGTCGGTAGAGACGCAGGCAAACCAGGATGGAAAAGAGGAGGTGTTTTGATAAGAGCCAGGAAATCTGGAAGAAAAAACACAACTTTCTCAGGAGTACAATTATTCTGACTTTTTAGTTTATTTACTCCCCAGTTCAAAGTTTAAGAAATGTTGAAATATGCATTTTAAGACAAGCCACGTCCCAGCCACCATCATCTCTTATCTGACTTTTGCAAAGTTCTATTAGCTGCTCTTTCCCCAAACCAGCCAGAGATATTTTTTAGGAAAGCAAATGCAATCTCATCATCCTTTTCCTTACAAACCCCCGAAGAATTCCCCTTATTCTCATGACACAGCGCAATACTTTTAACACTTCAAAATCCTACCTGAGGATCTGTCTGTCCCAAGGTGTCTCAATCTCAGCTCTATTGACTATTTTAGCTGAATATTTCCTTATTGGAGACTGTTTGCATTGTAGGACATTTGGTAGCATTCTTTGCCTCAGACCATTAGATACCAATGGAACTCCCTACTCCCAATAGTGACAACCAAAAATATCACTAAATGTTCCCAAATATCTGCCCCTGACTCCTGCCTAATTCTGCACCACTTTCCTCTTGCTTCCCAACCATACTACCACTCTCCTCTTCTCCAACCATGCCATTTTTCCCACCCCGGGGCATTTTTCTACTACATCTTAGTCAGTTCAGGCTGCCATAGCAAAATCCTATAGACTGGAGGCTTAAACAACAGACACTTATTTCTTACAATTCTGGAGGCTAGAATGTCCAAGATCAAGGTGCCAGGCAATTTACTTTCCGGTGAGTGTTCTCTTCCTGGCTTGCAGTTGGCCTCCTTCTCACTGTGTCCTCACATGGGGTAGAGACAGACAGAGTTCTGGTTTGTCTACCTCTTCTTAGAAGTACATTAACCTCATCACCAGGATCCCAGTCTCATGATTTTATCTAATCCTAATTCCCTTCCAAAGGCCACACTTCCAAATGCCATAACATGGAGGGTCAGGGCTTCAACATATGAATTGCTTTTGTAATTAGTCCTCACTATTATTCCTTCTGTACTAAAACCTTCATCAGAATAGTACCTATATTTATATAACTCACTGGAGTTTCCAGTTCCTTGCCCAGTGCCTGATGCACAACATTCCCAAAGAAATAACTAAAGGACAAAAAAAATAAAAAAATAGATGAAGTATTAAAAGCCAGGACACTCAGAGAGGGATGTAAGCATTAATAAGCTTTTAAGGTGCCCACTCAGGGATTTTTTATTAGATGTGCTATAATGCATAATAATGGCTATGCCTATGGTAATAATAATAGCTAACATTGATTGAGTACTTAATTTATGTCAGGTATTGTACTATATATCCTATCTAATAAAAGGATATAACATTCAAATGTGACCGTACTTTTGCTCCTAATTGGCTATGCTACCAGCCAGTCAGGAGAGGGGGTGGGGCAGAGCGGCACAAGGGCTGGGCCTTGGGGGTGGAGACAAGCAGTAGCGGTGGCGAGCGCCAGGTTGCCCTGGCTGCCTGAGCTGTGTGCGGAGGCAGCTTGGCAGGGGCAGCAGCTGGGAGCACCCTGCGGCCCCCGTGTGCTGTGCTTGGAGGCGGTGGGGGGGGAGTGCCCCACAGCCCCTGCACGCTCTGCAGGGGGAGTTCTCTGCAGCCCCCTCATGCTGTGTGCAGAGGCAGCTGGGCAAGAGCAGCGGCTGGGAGCACCCCACTGCCTCTGTGCACTGCATAAGGAAGTGACAGGGTGGGGCCCAACCCCTGGGCACTGGGCGTGGAAGTGGCAGTGAGCGCCCAGTCCCTGGGGCTGGGTGGTCACAGGCAGCTGGGACTGAGCTGAGCAGGGAGATGGCTGGGTGCCCAAGGCCAGCTTTAGGCCTTGGGCAGGCTGGGGGTGAGCCATCAGTTGGACATCCCCTAAGGGCTCCCAGTATGTGAGAGGGGGCAGGTTGGGCTGAGGGACCACCCACCCCTAGTGCACGAATTTCGTGCACAGGGCCACTAGTTTATTATAAAATGAATCCTTAGAATCATCTGATGAGGTAATAGCTGTTAGTATTCATTTTATGAAGAGGTTAAGTAAATTGACTAGGGTCACAGAGCTACTGGTAGAGTCAGAATTCACATACCTGAAGTTGGGCCCGAAGGCTATCATTCTACACACCTATATTGCCTAACATGAGTTAGGGAGCAGGGAGTTGGGTTCTTAGCACTTCCTCAAACTATATTAGCAGATTGTTTTAAGAATGCCTAATGTCTACAGAGTCTCATGACAAGGTCTATATTTTCAAGAACAAGGATAAAGAAGTAATTCAGAAGCAGAATGTCAATTGTCAACTGATTCTTCTCAGTGTTGTTTAGAAGATGGGAGTGGAACACAGGACATTAGGACATAAACATGGGCAGGAAGAAGTTAAAGACTATTTCCCCAGAAAATCACATACACTTAAACTTCCATTTTAATTAACAAACTTCTCTTATAATTCATAAACATTTTTGTCAATCATACCTTAGTATGAATGATATTGAGCTCATAATTTAAAAAGCTTTCTTCTGATATTGTGTGTGTGGGCACACATATGCACACCTATGTGCAAGGGAGTGTGCATACCATGCATCCTATCTAATAAAGAGGTGATAAGTAAATTGACCATCACTCCAACACACAAGGTGGCCACCCCATGTGGTCAAAGATGGCCACCCCATGTGGACACAAGATGACTGCATCAAGATGGCCAGCAAGGGAGGGCAGTTGGGGGTGACCAGGCCAGCAGGGGAGGGGAATTGGGGAGGACCAGGTCTGCAGAGAAGGACAGTTAGGGGCAATCATGTCTGCATGGGAGGACAGTTGAGAGGGACAAAGCCTGCAGGGGAGGGCAGTTCAGGGGGACCAGGCCTGCAGGGGAGGTCAGTTGGGGGGGATCAGGTTAGCAGTGGGAGGTAAGTTAGGGGTGACCTGGCCAGCAGGGGAGGACAGTTGGGGGGACCAGGACAGCAGGGGAGGGCAACTAGGGGTAACCAAGCTTGCAGGGGATGTCAGTTAGGTTCAAACAGGCTGGCAGGGAAGCAGGTAAGGGGTGATCAGGCAGGCAAGCAGACAAGCAGTTGGAAGCCAGCAGTCCTGGATTGTGACAGGGATGTCTGACTGCCTGTTTAGCCTGATCCCAGTGGGCAGTCAGAATCCTTCAAGGGGTCCCAGATAGGAGAGGATGCAGGCTGGGCTGAGGGAAACACACACAAACACACACACACGTGCACAAATTTCATACACCAGGCCTCTAGTGTGAATATAATAACTATGGACCCTGGAGCCCTTCAGTGCAGGATAGAGATAAATATGATGACTCAGAAAAGAGTTTGGAAAGCCATAGCTTTGATAGGGCCACTAAATACTTAATTTCAGAAAAGTAGGTAAAAGAAGGACACTGAATATGAAGTGGGAAGATGCCAAAAGTAATTACTACCCACTTTGCAATTATTCCCAGGGCCCAAATACTGAGAAAAATCATCCTGAGGGTTACCTTTGGCATTGCAAGCCTGCAATACAATTTTCATGAATAATTCACTTTGCTAAAGTAGAAGTAAACATTGTTTGTAGTTCATTTTCCTTCCATTTCATTTTTTCTACCTGTAAGAAAACGATACTAATATTTAGCTTTCAGCCATGAAAATAATTAATTAGTCTATGTTTATAAATAATTATTTATGCCACATTAATAGTTTAGTAATATCTTAAAAATAAGATTTTTACTGAGAACAGTATTAGGAGAAAAATAAGCATATACACATAGTTGACTAAATTTTACCTCTACAGTTAAAACTTCATCTACTCAATTTTGATGCATGTACTCAAGTGCCAGAGAGGGATCAAAGTATAAAGTCCATCTGTCTAATGAAAGTTTGGCCTATCAATCATATTTGTCACTACTTGAATTAAGTTGTTGAAATGATCAGGAAAATAGGGAAAGTAGAAATGCTGTAACGAATTATGGTAAATTATAGGGAGTTGGAGTAAACAATCCTACATTAGTAAAAATGTAAGATCTTGTTACTTGGACTTCCTTCAGGACTGGTAAAAATAAATTATTCTCTCAAATGTGGTGCCTTTATCCCTTTGGCATCCTTCTGAAGCACCCGCCTGGTCATCATGATACTATCTCAGGTCCCTGGCTATCAGTGCCCTCAAGACTAATTAAATACTTGCATAACAGCAATGCTAAAAGGCTCAGAGTTCTTTTCCTCGGAAAGCAGGGCTTCTGGCTCCAAGTTTGGGGCTTGATGATATCAAGCTAATTCCACCACATGGACACAGGCTATTTTGGGGCAAAGACAACTCCAGCATCTCAATCCCCATAATGGGAACAGGAGCTGACCTTGGCTGACCCTGGGTGACCAGGACATCATGGCTTCTCTTGGGAAGTTATGTCATGCAGTTCAGAAAACAGTGAATAGTGCAGCCTGCAAACACATGCTGGGAAGCCAGAATAATCTATAACCTTTCCCAGAACCTTTCAGCAAAGGTATTTTCACATCTCCCTAGAAGCAGAAACAACTTCTTTTCTCCTATTTCTTCCTTTCTCAGAAGAATGGAAGAAGATGTTGAGATAAGTGAACGAACAAAATTGGTCTAAAACATATGCATGATGTAAATAACATACTGACTTGTTTAAAATTAATTTTGGTTATATGTTTAATTCTCTGGGAAAGTCCTATGTGTACCTGTTAAATCAACATTCCTAAGATTGAAAACATCTTGAAGGGGAGAGAATTACATATATAGCTTTGTATGTGTATCTCTAAGATTGGATGGGTATGCAATATGTAAATATATATTAGTTTACACCCAATTAGTGGGGAAAAAAGTTAAATTTGGTTATGTTTTGCATGAACATATGATATCAGACATTCATGAAAAGTATGTGCTGCTTTTCTATGAAAGATAGGAAAGAAATGAAGAAAGAGGATAGTGAGCTATCACCCAATTAGCTGCCCTGCTTTTCTTTGGTGAGGTGGAAAAGCTATCTTGAAATTTCTGCCCCAGACCACTAAACCATCTTATTTGAGGAGCACACTGGTCACCTTCTTTTCCTGCTCACATGCTGCCTGGAGAAGAAATTAAGTGGAATACTAGTTGTCCTTCCAAATATGTTCTGGAACTCCTGGATCCTGTCTTTTCCTGGTCTCTCCTTTCTCTCTCTCATTATATCCTAAAGGAGAAGGGGTAGAGGTTGCAAAGATGATGAGGAAATCCTGCAGGTAAAGACGGTAATACAAGTTCCTCACTTTTTTAAATAAAACATTTTATCATCTTTAATTACTAATTATATGTGGCATATATTATTATATTAGTTTCAGATGTATATGCCAATGATTAGACATTATGTAACTTAAGAGATAATCTTGATAAATCTTGCACTCATCTGACACCATACATAGTTATTAACATACTAGAGGTCCAGTGCATGAAATTCATGCACGGGTAGGGTCCCTAGGCTTGGCCAGCAATCAGGGCTGATCTGTGGGCCAACTGGTGGGGCAATTGAGGAGTCCCTGTTAGCAACCCCCTTGGCTGACCTGGGGCCTATGGGCTGGGATCAGTTTCTGCATTGAGCATCTGCTCCCTGGTGGTCAGTGAGCATCATAGCGACCAGTCATTCCATCTTCAGTCAATTTGCGTATTATGCTTTGGTTACATAGGATTATTGACTATATTCCCTGTGATTCACTTTATATCCCGTGACTATTCTGCAACAATCAATTTATGCCTCTTAATTCCTTCACCTTTTTCACCCACACTCCCATTGTCCCTCCCATATGGCAATCATCTACATGTTCCATGTATATATGAGTTGGTTTCTGTTCAGCTTGCTCATTTATTTTGCTTCTTAGATTCAATTATTGGTTGATACATAGTTATTGTCATTTTACTGTTCATATTTTTTATCTTTTTCTTCTTTTTTAAAAAATATGTTGTTGTTTTTTATTTTCAGAAAGGGGAAGGGAGACGGAGAGAGAGAAACATCAATGATGAGAGCTAATCATGAATTGGCTGCTGTTGCACACCCCACACTGGGGATTGAGCCCAAAACCCAGGCATGTGCCCTGACTGGGAATCAAATTGTGACTTCCTGGTTCATAGGTTGATGCTCAACCACTGAGCCACACTGGACAGGTTTTCTTATTCTTCTTAAAGAAGACCTTTTAACATTTCATTTCATATAATACTGGCGTGCTGGTAATTAACTACTTTAGCTTTTCTTGTCTCAGAAGCTCTTTATCTGTCCTTCTATTCTAAATGATAGCTTTATCTTTCCTTCTATTGTAAATGGTAGAGTAATCTTGGGTGTCTCTTTGCTTTTCATCACTTTGAATATTTTTTGCCACTCCCTTCTGGCCTGCAGAGACTATCAGTTGACAGTCTTATGGGAACTCTATTGTAGGTAACTAACTGCTTTTCTCTTGCTGCTTTTAAGATTTTTTATCTTTAACCTTTTGTGTGTGTTTTTGTTTATGTTTTTTAAATATATATATATATATATATATATATATATATATATATTATTGATTTCAGAGAGAGGAAGGGAAAAGGAAAGAGAGATAGAAACATTAATGATAGAATCATTGATTGGTTACCTCCTGCATGCCCTCTACTGGGGATTGAGCCTGCAACCCAAGCATGTGCTCTTTACCAGAAACAAACCCAGGACCCTCAATCTGCAGGCCAACGCTCTATCCACTGAGCCAAACCAGTTAGGGCTGCCTTTAACCTTTTGCATTTTAATTATGATGTGTCTTGGTGTGCTGCTTTGGGTTCATCTTGTTGGGGCTTGCTGTGCTTCCTGGACTTGTGTATTCATTGCATTCACCAAATTAAGGAAGTTTTCCATCATTATTTTTTCAAATGGGTTTTCAATTTCTTATTCTCTCTCATCTCCCCTGGCACCCCCATGATGTGAATGTTGGTGTGCTTGAAGTTGTCCCAGAAATTATTTATATATTTTTTTTCATCTTCTGAATGGGCATTTTTTGCTTCTTCATATTGAAAACACTGATTTGATTCTTGGCTTCATCTACTTTTGATTCCACATAAATTATTCTTCAATTTTGTTAGTATGTCTTCATTTCTGACTGGTTCTCTTTTATGCTGTTGATGTTCTCACTGAATTCACTGAGCATCATTATAACCAATGTTTTTAACTCTGCATCTAGTAAACTGCTTGTCTTCATTTTGCTTAGTTCTTTCATTTGGGACATATTTCTTTGTCTCCTAATTTTGATATCCTTCTTATATTTATTCTATGTATTATATAGAGCTATTATGTCTCCCAGACTTGACAGTATAGTCTAACGTAGGGTCCAGTGGCCCAGCCTCCTTGCTCACCCAAGCTGGGTATTTGAGGTTCACTCTTTACATGGGCTGTACACTCTCCTATTGTAGTTGAGCCTTGATTGCTGTTGGCAAGTCACAGGGAAGATTTACCCAGGCAAGCAGCTGCAAGGACCGGAAATGACCACTGACCACTCTCCTTCAAACACTATGAATTACCAGCTTTGCAGAGACACACTTCACAGAGCAAGCTTACTTCAGTGGAGTTCTGTTGCCTGTTGAGTCTGTTCCTCGAGTATGTCATTTATTGAGGTGATAGAGTGGTGGTGCTTCAACATGGTCTGACACAGTCTCCAGGGGGTGACTGGAGGTGTAGGCCAAGGTGAGCCACCATCGATGTTTGGCCTGTGACCACCTGACATGAGCTACAAAGCTCTGAAGATGGCTGCTACTTGTGCTGGGCTTGAAGATGCCCAAGCAAGGCCAACCTATGAACCAAGTAGGCTGCTGGTAGTGCCAGGCCTGGTCCCACTTAGTGAGAAGTATAGAACATGCTAAAGCCAGACGTTGCCTTTTTTGAGAGATTTTCAGAAGATCTAAAGCATGACATAAGACAGGCCATTTTTGTGGAAGAGCACTGAAAACAGCTTGTGTGAACCTGAAAACTGAGTGGGGCAGGGTCTCAGGGAATCACTAGGGTGGGACAAATAGTGTGAATTAGGTTAATGGAGATTCAGATACGGTGCTCGCCTGCCTGTGAGGAAGGGCTTATCAAAGGAACAATGGCTTCTGCCAGCACCTCTGTCTGGGAGAAAGCTGCTCCTAGAGTTTTCATCTTTATGCCAAACAATTCAGTTCTTCCCCACATGTCTCTAGTGCCTTTCAAGATGGTGCCCCAGAGCTAAAGCTCAGAGGAAGTGAGTACAAGTAAGACCATGGTTGTTTCTTTGAGAGGAACTGCCTGAGATTCCAGCAGCCTCTGTCAGCGTCTGGTTTTTATAGCCAGAAGTTATGGGAGTTCTCTTCCTGGTACTGGAGCCTTGGCTGGAGGGTCTGGTGAGTGGCTGGGACCTCTCACTTCTCAGGGCGGGATCTCTGCAGCTAAGTTATCCCTCCTAATTTTATCCACCACACATGGGTGTGGGACCAGCCTATTGGGCCTCTCTCTCTCCCCCTCCAATTAGGCTGGATTTGGCTTCTTCTTTTATCCATAGTTGTAGTACTTCCTTTCAGCTCAATTTCTGAATGATGGTTGTTCTGTAGTTTACTTATAATTTTGATGTGGTTTTGGAAGTAAGTGAGTACTATGTTTACTACCTATGCTGCCATTTTGGCAGGAATTCACCTCACTTTCCTTTTTATATCATCTGTTTATTGAGGAAAGTGAAACTATGTTCACATCATTTCAAATAATAGTGAAAAATGATGGTAAATAACTTTTATACTTCCAGTTATTTATAAATGGTATTGAGGCACTAAAAAAATCAGTACTGAAGTGATTATTTCCTGATTGTTTTGAGCCTGATGGATTTTAATTTTGAATGAAAACATGCTTAGCAATTTTGCTGCACATATTTTGTGTGACATAGTTCATTGTCTATATTTTAAAATTATTATGTAAGTATATCATTCTACAAATAGTATTCAGCTCTAACTTTATGTCCAGGAAAATGTAAAGTGTGGAATGAAATCAAGATAAAATATGGTTCTTAATTTCAATAAACTTAAACCTTTATAATAGAGAGAAGGTGCAATATAATATATGCCTCTTATAAACACAGGATATCTGTCAAAAACTGCATATACACTTTATCAGCTGATAACTCCATTTTGAAAATAAAATCTATTTTAATAAGCACTAACTTAATCATGATTTAAAGTGTTCGTATATACTTTTGGGGGACACCTTATAGTATAATAAACAGTTCTGGGAGTGCTGTAGGAATTTTGAAAGATTATTTGTTGTTAGTGTAATCAGAGAAGATAGCATTTAATAATAAGTATACAATAACATTTTGTTGACAAATTACTTTGTATATATGTCCTATCCCTCAACTATACCATAATCTTCTTATGGATTAAGACTGAACATTATACTCTTTTTATTCCTTATCTTTTAGTTTATTGCCTTAGAGAAGCTTCATAAAATAATTATTAATACTTGCTAAATGGTGAGATGAAAGTGAAAACAAATGTTGAAAATTCCATCTATATCTTTCAGCTGATTAGATTACAACAGAGATTTTTTTTTATGGATATCATGTGATGACAGATACTCTAGTTTCTTTCTTCTGTATTATAAATTTAGAAAACCAGATTCCAGTTGTCAGTTTTCTACTGGCTGAATCTAGGAAGTGAATCTGCCTTAAGTGATCTTACCTGAAAGTGAGTCTGAAAATTAAATCTTGAAGATTTGTTGAGTATCATCTTGTCACTAAAGGTAAGGTAATTAGGAAAGACATTGTACAAATACAAGATGTCACCATTACTACCAAAACTGGTGGGTTGATGTTAAGTTCACTCTTGACAATAGTGAAGATTTCCTTAGAAACATGCCATCACTTAAAATGTTTATTGCACTTCTATGTTTCAGCTGGTTCATCTTTTTAAAGTCATTTGCCTTGTTTAAATAGTTTTATATTACACCTTTTCTCTTAAGCTGGTTCTGTTTTGATGGATTCAGCTTCCCTGGAGGAAGCTGCATATGGAAAAACCTAAGAACCATTGAGCTGCTAATAATTATCATCTGCTCCTTTACAGCCTCTTTTATCTGAGGATATCAAAGTGCTTTTTAAACCAGAATCTATGATTACCTCCATCATACGAAAGAATAACCAGCAGTGAGGCTGAATGACTTATAGGAGGTTGAAAAAGACAAAAAGCAAAACCCAACTTTGATTCCCCTTCCTTCTTCCCAGACTCCCAGACTTCAGAACTCAGGGAACAGTGAGACCTGCCTTAGACTCTAAGGAGATTCTGAGAAAAGAGGGGAGAGTGTTTATGAAATGCAGCCTTTTAAATATATATATGTGTGTGTATATATATATATATATTTTATTGATTTTTTACAGAGTGGAAGGGAGAAAGTCAGAAACATCGACCAGCTGCCTCTTGCACGCCCCCTACTGGGGATGTGCCCGCAGCCAAGGTACATGCCCTTGACCGGAATCGAAACCGGGATCTTTCAGTCCGACTGCTCTATCTACTGAGCCAAACCGGTTTTGGCTGAAATGCAGCCTTAATGGAGACCTGAAGACACTGTCCTCTGAGGGCTCATAATCTGAAGATATAAACACAAATGCCAAGACACAGGAAACCAGTGGAAGGAGAGGTTACTTATGGGTAGAAAGGCTAAGACAAGCTTTGTCAAGTGTAATTTCAGTCACCCTATCCAGGAAGTGGCCAGTTCTCCACACAATCTTGCCTTTGTAGTTTTCTTTTCTACCTAGAAAAATATAGAGTTTATATTTGGCAAAAGACAAGAATCTACTTTTTTCTCGAGGGCCCATGGTCAGGGCTCACAGGATGAATTTCTAGGTTCTCCTTAAGAGTACATTGAGATTCAAAGTGCTTTAAAAGTTGGCTGTCCATCCAGTCTGAAACTGGAGGGCGTTGAGGTCTGACTGACGGCAGGGTGGGCTCGAGGGCCCTCATACTGAATGGCAACCTAGGGACCAAAAGGAGATAATGTAGCAAAGAGCTTCCGTCATCAAGTTATTCTGAAAATGGAGTAGGACATTTTATACTTGGAGAGAAGGGCACTGACTGTTATCTGAATATTGCTAAAATACCCCATAGAATCTACCTAGAATAATTTCTTACTATTCATTTGAACAAGAGCACTGAGACTTTTTATATGTATAATAAAAGCTAATTTCTACATTTAATATAGATTATCTTATTTTTTAACATTAGTAAAACACAAGTCTTATTACATTTTAGAAGTGAATAAAACTTTTATAACTTTAGGGTTCTATATGGTGATTAAAATGCTGCCATTTCAGTCCCCTTAATTCAATTAAATTTTATGGTGCTCACTATTTTTCTCTTAGATATAGCTCAATTGTTCTTTAATGTAACATCTTTATGACAAGCTGATTTATACATAATTTTCACAGTTGCCCTCATCTTTTTAACTGGATGCTAATGGTTTGTATTTTCCTGATTAACAAAGAACCAAGCAACGATGCTTGATTTGAAGGAAATAATGACTGTTATTTCTTAAGCATTTATCATATGCCTGGCCTCAGGTTAAGCTGCATGCAGTATGTCATTTAATCTTTAAAGCAACAAGATGAGGAAATAGAGACTTAGAAATTTAAGTCATTTGACTTGATGTCCCACAGCTAGTAGATGACACCACTATCATTAAAATCCAGGTCCCCTGGATTCAAACGACTCTTATAAACCTCAACTTAACCTGTTTTGTAATTGATTCTTAAATGATATCTATCAGACCATATGCCATTAATAGCTATTCAAATACCTTCAGTCAGCATGTTAGTATGTATATGTACATATATATGTACGCACACATGCACATGTGTGTGTTCTCAAGTTGAAAACATTGCACTTAACGCCTTATTTGGACTTAAAAACCCTCTGGACACATTTTCAACTTCAATAATTGTAGTGTCCTCTCAAAAAGAGATGACCTTACTGAAGTGTCATTTCTTGGTAAATAAAGAGTTGCTGCTGTTGACTTTTGATTCATCATCACACTGATATTTCATAGCAGCTCAGTGTGTTGGACGAGACGGCAGTCTTGAGCTCTTATAAAAAGGAAACAGGTGGCTGGTTACATTGGACATATTCCCTTTGGCAGAGGTAGGGAAACTGCAACTAGTATTTAGCATTTTAATTGAGGTTGGCATCTGCAGAACCACTTTTTTCTTTAGAATTCTTGTCAAATGAAAGGAAACCAAAATAGAAAATATTGTAACTTCTTCCTGTGTCATATATATTTAACTCATTTAGAGAATGAGACCTCCCTTTTCTTTGACTCAAATACAGCATTTGAATGCTCTCAGGCTAATATTCAGTCATTAAATCCAATGCACACAGGTGTTTAGCATATCAGGGAGAGTAAATTCTTTTGTCAACTTTTTAAACAAGTTCCCTCACAATCACTAACACTCTCCAAATAGAATCTGCTGACTTCAATGGCAGGGTCAGTGTTACTGAGTGACTCATTGTGGGATAGAACAAACAAGTTCAACAAAGGCTGCTCCTGGGTGTAAATGCTGCTTCCTCATTGCTAGTGAGAGCTAGATTTCTTTAGATAGAACTTAAAAGCCTGTTTGGGGGCTTCTGCTATTTCACATATCCCTGGCTTCAAGAAATACCCACAACCTCCAACAACTATTTCCCTCCCCTTCCTTTCCCAACTCCTAGAGTGCATCAGATGCATTCGGTTCTTCAGTGAAACACTCCTGAACCCAATCCAGCACAGCTCTCACCCACGCCACTTCCCAGAAGCTAGCCCTGCCAAGGTCTCCAGTAACATGCTCACTGCCAAAAAGAATGGCACTTCTCCATCTTGATGCTCCTTGACCTATGTACAGAATTTGACACTGCTGATAACCAATTACACAACTCTCTTCTTGGCTTCTGAACCTCTTTCCTCATTTAGTCTGCCTCTCACCTCATCTGCTTTAGAGACTCTTCACCCCCTCATCCCTAGCTTCCACTTTCCATGGGATTACTCCCATATCTTGCAAATCAGCTATTTCATGTACCATGGCCTTGCTGATGGCAGATGCCATTCTTTATTCACGTTAGAATTCCAGTGTCTAGATAGTGCTTGCAAAATAACACGTATTCAAAAAGAAAGGTTTGTTGAATTAATGCACACATCGAATAGATCATTTTCTGCATGCACCTTTGTCCTTTTCTGGCTACAAGATACGTTGCATGACTAATTCATATTAACCAAAAATCTATCAATATTTAAAATTTTCTCACACCCAACATCCATGAGTTAGTAAAGAACACTGATAAATAACAAACTACAAAATAAAACTCCTCACTGATTCTTGGTTGTTTTTGTGTTTCTATTTCCAGTTCCTAATTAAATCTGCTTTTTCAGTCATGACATTTTCTGAATCTGATTTGTCTTTGTTTCAACTCTTCCAGTGGATTTTTTTACAGAATACATTTTTAAAAAGTACTCTGCGTTCACTTGGCATTTTATAAAGTAACTACTTCCTTTGATGTATTGCAAAGAGCAGCCAATTATTATTTTTGAGTGATGGCTATGTGAACAACTGGAGTATGTGTACAGTTTCTCATGATGATCATTAGGATAGTCTAAAGAAGTAAATTAACTGTTTCATTATCCATTGATTTTCATCATTTTAAACCATATTATTTTAGAGGTGACATAATCAAAGTAAAACAGTGTGTTATTTTAATGGAAAAATAAAAATTTGATTCCATAAACTATTTTATGACTTATATATAATCCTTCATCTCCTATTTGCATAATCATACACTTATCTCCCCAGAATCCCAAGTTACAGTATATATTTCCTGTACCAGTAAGTTTTCAATTCTCCTGCCAGTTATCTTCACTTGTCATTTGTGTATGCCAGTCTTTTCTGATGCCATATAATTTTTAAATTTGTTCTATAAATCACATATAAGATCTTGCTCAATTGCAGTTTTTTATTCTAATGTTTTTAAAAAATGTCTTGCTAACTATTTTCTCTTTTCTTTTTAAATATTTTTATTGATTTCAGAGAGGAGGGGAAAGAGAGAGAGAGAGAGAAACATTAATGATGAGAAAGAATCATTGATCAGCTGCCTCTTGCATGCTAGGCTATTTTCTTTTCTTATATACCCTTTGACTGTGCCACATCATGTATCTGCTTTCTACCTTCTACTTATGATCATTTCATTTATATCTTCTCTCATCAGATAGATGGATGGACAGATAGATTGATAAAAAGTCCACTTCCTAAAGACATTAAAAAATTACTCAATATAATATGCTAGCACCAAGAACTTCTTGCAGAAATTTTATTTTTCATCCCCTCCTTATAAGCACGTCTCTTCCACATTTCTAATGAAACAAAGGCACTTATATTTCATTATCATTGTGCTTGTGATTTACAAAGTTTCTCCTCCTTTTATGTGTTTCTTTGTTTTATTATCATCAATTTCTAATTATGAACTCTAAAAGGAAGAACTGATATTTATTAGACATGTCCTACACAGTTTCCAACACTGTAATATAGGATATAGGCAATTAAAACATTATTTATGTCTATTAACAAATTACCATGTAAGTATCTGAAACTACAAAAATAATTCTTCCATGTTTTACCAGTATATTCATTCAACCTTGCAATAAAAATGGACCTCTTCCATTATCCAATGGATATTTTTAGATCAATAGTATTTCCCATTTAGTAAAATGTGATGTCTCATGATTTTTCATGGCAATTTGTATAATTTGAAATGATTCTTTGTAATTAACATAGAGGAATGGTAAGTTGGATGAGGCATTATAATGCAATATAAGACAAGTGTACGTTGATATTCCTAACCTATCTGGGTTTCCAAGTAAAGAAATTTAGGAAGAGAATACCTTTTCAGGTATTTTGATGTTAATCACTTATTCTTATTGATTCTTTTAATAATAAACCATGTACATTCTAAATTTATTTATCTGCTTATTAGAGCCACATTCTTTTGCCCAACATTTTTTTTTTGAGAGAGAGAGAGAGAGAGAGAGAGAGAGAAGAGAGAGAGAGAGAGAAGAAGAAGAAGAAGAAGAAGAAGAAGAAGAAGAAGAAGAAGAAGAAGAAGAAGAAGAAGAAGAAGAAGGAGGAGGAGGAGGAGGAGGAGGAGGAGGAGGAGGAGGAGGAGGAGGAGGAGGAGGAGGAGGAGGAGGAGGAGGAGGAGGAGGAGGAGGAGGAGGAAGGAAGAGACAAAGAAAGGCAAACATCAATGTGACACATGGATTGGTTGCCTCCCGTGTGGACCCTGACTGGGGTCAGGGATCAAGTCTGCAATTGAGCCTGCAACTGAGGCCGCTTGACCAGAAAGGAACCAGGGATACTTCAGTCTGCAGATTGATACTCTATCCACTGAGCCAAACCAACTATGGCTGCCCAACATTTTATATCTTCGATAAAATATAAATGAGCAACAGCTTTCTGTCTAACCACAAATTCTCCTTTTTGTTTTGCTTTGTAAATGTTATTCTTGAATGCCCAAATGACTTTCTCTTCCTGCTTGGCACAACATTAAATTAGTTTGAATTACATTATTCTTACATCCAGTGTACCTGCATTATGTTTCCAAGGGTAATTTTTGTCCTTTAACCATAGTGTGCTTATCATCAATGCTTCAAGAGACTCCAGTGTGTCCTTGATCGTGTTCAGTTCATCAAGGCTGATTACAGGTAGTTCTATTCACTGGAACGCTATTGGTTTCATTCCTATGACAACTCAGGAACCTATTTCTCTCTCTCTTTTTTTTTTAATTATTTTTTATTGATTTTTTGCAGTATAATAGTAGTACATGTTTTCCTTTCCCCCTCCCCCTTATCCTCCCCCCAGCCTCCCCCACCCCCCAGCACATATTCCCAGCTTCCCCCCCTCCCCGCCCCAGTGTCTTTCATTCATTGGTTATGTTCATATGCATGCATACAAGTCCTTCCGTTGATCTCCCCCCGCATCTGCCTCCCATCCACCCAAGCCTCCCCCTGTAGCTTGACAGCCTGTTCAAGGCCATCCTGCCTCTATATCAATCACTCTCCCCTGTTTCTTTTCTTCAAAAATATCTTGCCTCTGCATACTAGAAATAAATGTATAAGAACAAAAAGTGTTTCAGTCTCAGTTTCAATGTCCAACTTTTCTGAGTCCCAGTTTCAGTGTCAAATAATTCATTATGTGTATAAGTCAGCAATGGTATCCAGATGGTGGACATATCGTGTCAATGCAAGATCCATCCTCTCTGGTTTGGTCCTGGGCTGCCTGCAGACATGCACAGCTGCTGACTGCTAGCATGGCAAGGTGTCGTCAGTGTCCCCCATCTCTGGACCATCCTCGTGACTGGAACAGATCCATCAGTTCCTCACAGTCGCAGGAACCCACATGGTCTTGGAGTTGTTCTCTGTAAACACACAAACACATTCTCGACCAAAAGTTAACAAAGGGATCCTCTATGCAAAATAGACTTGGGATTCTTTTTAATTTTTGCCTAAATGATTTTTCTTTGGCTTATTTTGACACCATGTGTGTTTTTCATGGGTGTCCTGCAATTGTTTTTACAAATGGAATTTACTTTACTGGAGTAAGAATTTTCTAGATGTATTTTACTTACTCGATATTTTTTTTTCCCTTACATGATATTACCCCGCTGTCCCCTCCCCTTTTTTGATTAATGGGGACTTTTGGAAATTTTATATTGCAGTCTTGATAATTTTAAATTTTAATTTTTGCACACAAAGTGACTGCTTTAGGTTCTTTGGTTGTTAGGCAATTTTACAGTGAGATGAACTACTAATAGATTTTTTAGTTAATGTTTTAGGAAAAGCTTTTTGTCCAGTACACTATAATTTTCTTGAGTATTCTCATATTTCACTTGGCCAATTTAAATTAATCTGAAAACTTGATTACTATTTTCCTGTCAATTTTAATACTCAAGCAGAAATCTTAGTTTACCCTGTGAATACTAGTGGAAAGGAATATTTGCAATTTTGAGTAGGTCCCGAGCATTCCTGGTAATAGACTGCATTTAGATATAGAGCAGCTATTGCTGGCCGGGTCTCTGTCTGCCACCTGGGTCCCCGTATGAGTTGTGTGTGGGAGGCGAAGCAGCCATGGGGGTAGGAGACCTCCCTTAGGAGGGTTGAGAATTCAAACCCCTGCAAGGTTTGTGGATGAGGGTCTGTGCCCCACCTCTGTTGACCTTTTAGTTCTCTCCTGTTGGCCCCTCTGCGACTGTGCCTGTCTTAGGTTGTTCCTTCCCTGAGGAATCTTACCCGTCTCTGGCTAACCAGCCATCCTCCGGGGCCAAACAGGGTGATGTGAGGTTCAATTCTGTCTCCTTTGTAGTCTATGCCCCGCTGTGGCCTCCACGTCCAGTACCTGCCTTGGGGTCCCCTCACCTGCTGGCAGGGTCCCGGTACTGATCACATATCTCGGGGGACCCAGGTTTCTTCTCCAGAGAGGGCCCAGCTCACACCATTGGTCGAGATACAGATCCATGGTGCCAGCTGCCCAAAGGCTTCAGCCACAGCTGGAACTGAAAACTCTGGCATCAGCTGTGTGTATTTGGATAGTAACAAGAAGGTCCCTCTTGGCAGAAAGGGCAAGAAGGGCCAATATAGAATGCTCGGATCCCTTCCCAGTGGCTTAATTCCTTCTGAAAGGGATTAATTTATTTCCTATCCTTTTTTAAGTTGCTGCCCAACATTCAAAGAATTAGTTTGTAAGTTTAATTTGGGATAATTGTATAATATGCTGTTGTCAAATATCAAATATTATAATGACATTGTAGAATAATATCATGTAAGGGTATTATGGTGTCATGGGAGGTTAAGGAAGGCTTAGCCTAAGGACTGGTCTCCATAGGATACGACAAGCTCTAGGCCATGTCAATTCAATGTCAGACTAGCTGCCATTTTTTAATAATTTTATATAAACTTTGTCAGGATGTAAAAACACAAATCACTTACCTCAGTTCAAGAGTTCAAGTATATTGACTTTTCCACTTACTCTCACCACCTGCCACTTACCCTGAGGTTTGACATTCTGATGGACTTTTCTCAGTCTCTGGATCCATTCTTGTTCATCAGTCTATGTCATTGATTGTATTCCTCAAATGAGTGAGATCATGTGATATTTGTCTTTCTCTGCCTGGCTAATTTCACTTAGCATAATGCTCTCCAAATCCATCCATGTTGTTACAAATGGTAGGAGCTCCTTCTTTTTTTCCGCGGCGTAGTATTCCATTGTGTAAATGTACCATAGTTTTTTAATCCACTCATCTGCTGATGGGCACTTCGGCTGTTTCCAAATCTTAGCTATGGTAAATTGTGCTGCTATGAACATAGGGGTACATATATCCTTTCTAATTCGCCTTTCTAATTTCTTGGGGTATATTCCTAGAAGTGGGATCACTGGGTCGAATGGGAGCTCCATTTTTAGTTTTTTGAGGAATCTCCATACTGTTCTCCACAGTGGCTGTACTAGTCTACAATCCCACCAGCAGTGCACGAGAGTTCCTTTTTCTCCGCATCCTCGCCAGCACTTGTCGTTTGTTGATTTGTTGATGTAAGCCATTCTGATAGGTGTGAGATGGTACCGCATAGTCGTTTTGATTTGCATCTCTCAGATAATTAGTGACTTTGAGCAAGTTTTCATATGTCTCTGGGCCTTCCTTTTGTCTTCTTTCGTGAAGATTCTATTTAGGTCTGTTGCCCATTTTTTTATTGGATCATTTGTCCTCCTTTTATTGAGTTGGGTGAGTTGCCTGTAGATGCTTGAGATTAAACCTTTATCACTAATAACATTTGCAAATATGTTCTCCCATACAGTGGGTTTTCTTGTTGTTTTGTTGATGGTTTCTTTAGCTGTGCAAAAGCTTTTGATTTTGATGTAGTCCCATTTGTTTATTTTCTCTTTAGCTTCCATTGCCCTCGGAGCAGTATCATCAAAGAAGTTCTTTTGGCATATGTCTGAGATTTTTCTTCCTGTAGATACCTCTAATATTTTTATGGTTTCCTGTCTTACGTTTAAGTCCTGTATCCATTTTGAGTTTATTTTTGTGTATGGTGTAAGTTGGTGCTCTAGTTTCATTTTTTTGCATGTATCTGTCCAATTTTCCCAACACCATTTATTGAAGAGACTGTCTTGACTCCATTTTATGTTCCTGCCTCCTTTGTCAAATATTAATTGAGCATAGTGGTTTGGGTTGATATCCGGATTCTCTATTCTATTCCATTGATCTATATGTCTGTTCTTGTGCCAGTACCAGGCTGTTTTAAGAACAGTAGCCTTGTAATACAGCTTGAAATCTGGTATGGAAATCCCACCGACTTTGTGCTTCTTTCTCAGGATTGCTGTGGCTATTCGGGGCCTTTTTTTGTTCCAGATGAATTTTTGGAGAGTTCTTTCTAGGTCTGTGAAATATGCCATTGGTATTTTAATGGGGAGTGCATTAAATTTATAGATTGCTTTGGGTAGTATGGACATTTTAATTATGTTGATTCTCCCAATCCACGAACATGGAATGTTCTTCCACCTGTTTACATCTTCCTCTATCTCTTTTTTCAGTGTCCTGTAGTTTTCCACAAATAGATCTTTTACCTCCTTAGTTAAGTTTATTCCTAGGTATCTTAATTTTTTTGGTGTGATGGTAAATGGGATTGCTTTTTTAGTCTCTCTTTCTGTAGGTTCACTATTAGTGTATAGAAATGCCATAGATTTCTTGGCATTAATTTTGTAGCCTGCTACATTGCTGAACTCATTTATTAAATCTACTAACTTTTTTATGGAGTCTTTCGGGTTTTTTATGTACAATATCATGTCATCTGCAAATAAGGATAGCTTAACTTCTTCTTTTCCAATTTGGATGCCTTTTATTTCTTCTTCTTGTCTAATTGCAGTGGCTAATACTTCCAGTACTATGTTGAACAGGAGTGGTGAAAGTGGGCAACCCTGTCTTGTTCCTGTTCTTAGGGGAAATGGTTGTAGTTTTTGCCCATTGAGTATGATGTATGCTGTGGGTTTATCATATATGGCTTTTATTATGTTGAGGTATGATCCTTCTATTCCTACCTTATTGAGAGTTTTTATTAAGAAAGGATGTTGGATTTTGTCAAATGCTTTTTCTGCATCAATTGATATGACTATGTGATTTTTATCTCTCAATTTGTTTATGTGATGTATCACATTTATTGATTTGCGGATATTGTACCATCCTTGCATTCCTGGGATAAATCCTACTTGGTCGTGGTGTATGATCTTTCTGATGTACTGTTGGATCCGATTTGCTAGAATTTTATTGAGGATTTTGGCATCTATATTCATGAGGGATATTGGCCTGTAATTCTCTTTCATTGTGTCGTCTTTATCTGGTTTTGGTATTAGGGTGATGCTAGCTTCATAGAAGGAGTTTGGAAGTGTTCCATCCTCTTGAATTTTCTGGAATAGTCTAAGGAGTATAGGTTTTAGTTCTTCCTTGAATGTTCGGTAAAACTCCCCTGTGAAGCCGTCTGGCCCTGGGCTTTTGTTTGCTGGAAGCTTTATGATGACTGCTTCAATTTCTTCCACAGTTATTGGTCTATTGAGTTGTTTAGATTCTTCTTGATTGAGTTTTGGGAGGTTATATTTTTCTAGAAACATATCCATTTCCTCCAGGTTGTCCAGTTTGTTGGAGTAGAGTTGTTCATAGTATTTTTTAACAATCCTTTGTATTTCAATGGGGTCTGTTGTTATTTCACCTCTTTCATTTCTGATTTTATTTATTAGGGTCCTCTCTCTTTGCTTCTTGGTGAGTCTGGCTAGAGGTTCATCAATCTTGTTTATCCTTTCAAAGAACCAGCTCTTGGTTTCGTTGATCTTCTGTATTGTTTCTTTGGTCTCTATGTCATTTATTTCTGCTCTGATCTTTATTATTTCCTTCCTTCTGCTTACACTAGGCTTTTCTTGCTGCTTTCTTTCTAACTCTTTGAGTTGTCGGGTTAGATAATTTATTGCTGCTGTTCCTAGTTTTTTGTAGTAGGATTGTAGAGCTATGAACTTCCCTCTCAGAACTGCTTTCACTGTGTCCCATAGATTTTGGATTGTTGTGCTATCATTGTCATTTGTTTCCATGATGTTTTCTATCTCTTCCTTAATCTCTCTAGTAACCCAGTCATAGTTTAATAGCATGCTGTTCAGTCTCCATGTGTTCGATTTCTTTGGATTGTTTCTATTGTAGTTGATTTCCAGCTTTATGACACTGTGATCTGAGAATATACTTGATATGATTTCTATCTTCTTGAATTTGGAGAGACTTTGCCTATGACCCAATACATGGTCTATCTTTGAGAATGACCCATGGGCACTTGAAAAGAATGTATATTCTGTGGCTTTGGGGTGAAATGATCTGAAGATGTCAATTAATTCCATCTGGTCCAGTGAGTCATTGAGAATTGATGTTTCTTTACTGATTTTTTGTTTAGAGGATCTGTCCAATGGTGATAATGGGGTATTAAAGTCTCCTACTATGATTGTATTGCTGTCTATCTCTCCCTTGATGTCCTCTAGCAGTTTTTGTATATATTTGGGTGCTCCTGTATTGGGTGCGTATATGTTTACAAGAGTTATTTCTTCTTGTTGAATTGCTCCCTTTAGTATTATGAAGTGGCCTTCTTTATCTCTTGTTATGTCCTTCACTTTGAGATCTAATTTGTCAGATATAAGTATGGCTACCCCAGCTTTTTTTTCATTTCCATTCGCCTGAATAACTTTTTTCCAACCTTTCATCCTCAGTCTGTGTGCATCTTTTTTTCGGAGGTGGGTTTCTTGTAGAAAGCAGATACATGGGTTGTGTTTTCTTATCCAGTCTATTACCCTATGTCTTTTGATTGGAGCATTTAAACCGTTTACATTTAAAGTTATTATTGATAGGTGCTTATATGTTGCCATTTTTGTTCTTTGCCCCTGTGTTCCTTCTTCGCTTCCTATTTCTTTTTACAGCAGATCCTTTAGCATTTCTTGCATTGCTGGTTTGGTGGTGACGAATTCCCTTAGTCCTTTTTTATCTGTGAAGCTCCTGATTTGACCTTCAATTTTGATTGAGAGCCTTGCTGGGTACAGTATTCTAGGATTCAGACCCTTCCTTTGCATGACTTTGTAGATTTCATTCCACTGCCTTCTGGCCTGATAGGTTTCTGTTGAGAGATCACTTGTTAGTCTGATGGGTATTCCTTTGTAGGTGACTTTCTGTCTCTCTCTGGCAGCTTTTAAGATTCTTACTTTGTCATTGGTGTTTGCCAATTTAATTATAATGTGCCTTGGCGTAGGTCTTTTGGGGTTTATTTTGCTTGGGACTCTGTGAGCTTCTTGGATTTGTGTGGGTTTTTCCTTTCCTATACCAGGAAAGTTTTCTGTCATTATTTCTTCCAACAGGTTTTCTATTCCTTGCTCATTTTCCTGTCCTTCTGGAAGCCCAATTATATGGATGTTGTTTTGTTTCATGTTGTCCCATAGTTCTCTTAGGCTCTCCTCCTGCTTTTTAATTTTTTTTTCTAGAAGGTGCTCTACTTGGTTATTTTTTCCTACCTGGTCTTCTAGCTCACTGATGCGATCCTCTGCTTCTTCTAGTCTACTCTTAATACTTTCTATTGAGTTCTTTACTTTAGCAATGTCATTTTTCATTTCTTCTTGGCTCCTCTTCATTTCTTCATGGCTCTTCATCATTTCTTCCTGGGTCTTCCTCATTTCCTCTTGGGTCTTACTCATATTATCAAATTTGTCTTCCATTCTTTTCAGCCACCTTATGACCATTTCTCTGAATTCTTTCTCTGACAGGTTGTTAACTCCATTTCGTTTACCTCCTTTTCTGGCGAGCCTTGCTTTTCTTTCATATGTGGGCTATTTCTTTGTCTTCCCATGGTCTCTCTTCTCTGTGTATGTGGTTATGTAGTTCTCACTCTCTTTCCTTGCTGGAGTTTAGAGCTCCCTGGGCTCTGCGCGCCACCTGGTCGCCGGTGCTCCGGGAGCCCCAGAGGTCCCGCCGGTACCGCGAATGGAAGCTGTATGTTTTCCGGCTCCTCTCGTTCAAGATGTCTTGGTCCGCCTCCGCGCGCCTCCTCGCGCAGTTGGCTCAGGGAGAGAACCCAGCAGTACTGGGGCTGCTCAGGCTAGGGAGGCCAGCCCAGCAGTCCTCTATCTTCTCCTGGAGCACAGCTGTCCCCCTAGTCGCCGACAAATGCTCCCTGCGTGACTCTCAGCTGCTCCCTCCCTCTATCCTGTGAGCAGACTCAGATCGAATCCCTCCGTTCCGCCGCCATTTTTTTTCCCTCAGGAACCTATTTCTCAATCAACCTAGTGATTTCTAACAGTGTTTTTCTTTTTGAAATCACATTTACAAGGCAGTGATGATACCAAAATACATATCCATTTTTCTCTATTAAGTTCAAATCATGCAATTTTTTTTTACTATGTCTCCTTGAACTTCAATTCTGATCTAAAAATTCAGCCCTTGCACATCAGCTAAAAATCTTGTTCTGCCTTTGTGTTTTTTCAAAGTGTGTATGTTTCATTTTCAGTGTCTCACTAACAGACCAAGACATATTATCATTAGTTGAAATAAAGAGGTAGACTTTACCTTGCTTATTGCTCATTGATGGTTTTATCTTCTCTCAGCTAGATTACCCAAATACTGGATCAAGTGGTCTGCCAAAAAGACTTTTGTTTTGTACAAAATCCTCACTGTCTACTGAGTATGGTGCAGAAATACCCAATCAGTCTTGAGTTGTCATAGCATTACTCTATTTTTGTGAATAAAGAGATCTACTTTAAGAAGTTATTTGTACTCTACAAGTTTGTTTTTATAGCCAATTATTTTTCATGTTTGTTTCTGGACACTAACCTGGTATTTATCCTCTCAAAATAAATTAATTGTCACAAGTACACTGACAATAGTTAACATTCTCCTAAATTCTTTGAAAAATCCTGGTAAATAGTATCTTGTCTTGAGTTAAGTATATGTAAACTTCAAACAACTAATTACAATGGTGAAATCTGTCAAAGATTTAATTTCACATCATGTGTACAAAAATATGTTTTTATTAATTCTACCTCTTTCTTACATGCTAAATTCAGTCAAATTGGTTTTGATGTGCCTACACTACCTCAGAAATGAAGAGATTTAATTCAGAATGTGTAAATGGATAAATAAGTATTGGAGGCAGGGATTTTCTCAATACATCATTCATAGTTCTCTTATTTAAAAGCTTAGATCTCAAAAAACTTGACCTCTAGCTAGATCAAGCCTTGACCCTCTGTAACTAGCTGATAATATAGGGCAAATCAGGTACCCTCTTTGTGCCTCAGTTCTCTTCCTGTAAAATTGGAGGACTGGATAAAGCAGCAATGGTCATTTCCATTTGGCATGTCTCAGACTGGAGTATGGAATTCCAGTTCTGTCAACCAGGTACAGGAGGGCTAAACCCCTTAGCCAATATCTTTTATCATGAGCTGCTGCAGCTAGAGGGAGTGTGTGACATAAAAGTGTTAGTTCTCATGTGAATCATGGGAAATAGAGAGGCTGAGAACTCCTAGAGGAAGTAGTTTTCAAGATATTTTCAAGTATATAAATTCTTTCACCTAAGTGAATCATCAGAATAAGAAAATTTAATAATTTTTTCAAGAGACTGAGATTCTGACAATTCAACTAAGGGTTATGCCATGTTTTAAAAAAATGCAACTTCTGGGGGTTAGATTATGGAACTCTGAGAATGAACTATGCAAGAAATATTGTCACATTGGCACTTTTACACAAAGTCTCTACTGTCGGAGAACACAGCTCCTGACTAATGAAGCAGCACCCATTCTACTGAAGGAGGTAGACGTGTTTTCAAACACAATGCATGTGCATGAGGTTGAGACAAACTTTGTGTAGGAGCTAGGGAGATCATCTGAGAAGGATTTTGAACCATGACTATGAGTCCATTAATAAAAGAAAAGTTGCATGGGATATCCAGACTCTCCTGAGTCTGGAGAATTAAAAGGGTGGAGGTATCATCAAAATAAAATCCAAAATCATGGCTAGAAACTAGGTTTATATCTTAGGATAAATTAAGGAGTTTGAATTTCCTTTGGTAATAAGAAATAAAAATTCTTGATGATGTTTGTTTTAATAGTACTTATTTTTAAAATTCACCTATTTTCTCTTTGTTATGACTACATCTGCCTCCTAAAAAGAGAGAAGCAAATCAAAGGGGCTATTTTAACTATGCTTTGATAGACTTTAGAGAACAAGTGTGATATGCTTTAATCTACATGAGGCTAGGAGGGGGGTGCAGACAGTGAGCTGAATTACTCTAAAAATGGAGGGAGGAGAATTTGGAGTTCTAAGATAAGAAGGTAACAGAGAAATGATAGAAAGGAAGAATCCAACAAGAAAAACAAAAGCACACACACAGAGTGGGTTGTTTATTTTTTAATTTTTGTATTGAATTTACTGAGACTACATTGATTAATAAAATTTTATAGGTTTATGGTGAATAACTTTACAGTACATTATCTGTATATTGTATTGTGTGTTTATCACCCTAAGTCAAGTAAAAAATAAACAGGGAAAATAAAGGATATTTTAAGAATAATTATGTCTATACTACATTTTAAATTATTTGTATCACAAATGTTTAATCCACTCTTTAGCCTTTCTCCCACATCTCCAAATCTCCATTGAACTTATATTTATGTGAATAGGTATTTTAACATTTGTAAAAATCAAGAAGTGGGCTGACTTGGTGATATATACACATTGAGGAGGCAGGACCCCAGAGTCACTTTAGAATTTAACACTCACAGGCATATGTAAAATTCTTGGAGAGATTTTTGGTCAACAGGTCATGGAATTGGGGAAGAGAAAGAGTTTTTGACAATTTTATCTAGAAGTCAAGTGCGGGCATGGGGACATTGGAAGCCCAGTTAATCTCTGCTTATAATAAGATTTTCAGTAAAAAAAAAGTGCCATTACTAATTCACTGTTTCATAGATAATGTAGCAGTATGGACTGCACAGAGACTATAAAATTTGGGGCTGTGGGATAGCACATCAATAGGCAGTCCTGGCAATGAAGCAATAGAAAGTAGCATTGGAAACAAAGTTTGGTGTAAGTGCACTAATGTATTAGCTTGCTAGACCTGAGAGATGGTACTTGCAATAGGGAATATACTCTGTATAGGGTAAGGGGGTAAAGGGTGTGGTGATGAATAAGGCTTAGAGTATGCCTTATTGAAGTGACTGTGATAGAGTTAAAAAGATTGTATATATGCCTAAATAGAGTTTATATTCAATAGTATTTTATTTAGTCAGAATGAAACATAGCAGTGCACTTATTCCCTCTTACTGAGCTGTGTTGTCTTCCTCTTTTCTTTCTTCCTTCCCTTTTTTTTTTCCATATTTTCCTCCCTATTTTCTTTGAGAAAACAATGAAAGAAAATGAAAACTTTCTGTTGTTTGCAACATTTTCTAAATTATCTTTTTCAAAATTACTTTATACATTAATTTCATATGAAACTTGATAAAAAACAATTGTTCACATAAGTAGTAAATGAATTGTCACAATTTAGATATGGTGGTATCTGTTAATTTTAAAGATTATTACTGTTATTATTAAAAGAAAATTGCTCCTGTCATAAATATTTTAGAGACATAATATTTCTCATATTCTTCTGTCTTAAGGAGAAAGTTATTCTCAAAGCTATCCCTCTATACCTTATCTGCCAACATTAATTTACTTCATTAAGACTACCCTCTTTTTGCCACTATTCTTTCTCTCTGTTCTTCTCATATGAATTAAGGCTTTCTCAGGTCCTCTGACTGAATTACCTCAATGTAAGTAGCTGATTAGATCATATCACTATGCATTTATGAAACTTTAATTACTTTTTGGCTTCGTTATAGTCATCATTGTAAGGTTGTTATGTAAATGCTCCATTAGAATAATTTAGAATTTAATTTATTAAGCCAGCCATTTTACCATAGTTACAGCAAAATACTAGTAAAAAAGCATGGGAGCATCACTGTCAAAAGGGGTTGAAACATGCAATACAACCATTGTTTTTCTTTAAATACAAAATAATAAATACTTTATTAATATATTTTAATTAGAGTTTTCAACAAAAACACTTGAATTTGTAAAAGCACTTAGAAATCATTCTATGTTATCTTTTCAGAAGTTAGAATAATTTTAAAAACATGATTTTGTACATGATATATATTAAGAGTAAGATAAAATGATAATTATAAAAGTGTAAAACATTAATTTTTCGTGAAAAGAACTAAAATGATTACAGACATTGGTGACAGGAATAGGGATTAAATGTTACTGAATAAAAATAAGATAACCACCATTCACTAATGATTAAATAAATACTTATAGGTGTTACAATAATCTCTCCAGAAAGTTGACTTGTAAAAATCCTTCTTTTTTCCCCACAGAAAATCCATTCCTATAGATGCATTTCAAATACTTAAAATGCTAACAACTCACTGAATTTCTAAAAGCTGTAGAAGACGTAGGGCCAATTAGAATACATTTATCTCTTGAAATCTCTAGTTAAAATGTTCTTTTTATTATTCAGTTGGTGCAAAAATATAAGAAAAGACAACAAAGATAAATTATTATCATGTAAACTTTTGAAATGCATTTATTCTGAAGATAGTACATTTGAAAATGGTAGTCACTACTTACATGTCCAATTATATCTTAAAAATAGCTAAATTTGAATATCATTTGTTTGCATTATATATTTTAAACAACTCAGGTATTTTATTAAATGCACAATATAAATCAATGAATACTTATTGAGACAATATATACTCACAGAACACTCAGAAATAAAAATGGAAGTCTATTCCAATTAAAAATATTCCTTAAGAAATTTTTCAAAGTCTTACAGAAAGCCAGTAGTAATCTAAGAAAAAGAACATATTCAATAGTCAAGTACAATGACCCACTTCTAAGACCACACAGTTTTCAAAAGTTTTACCATATATATATAAAGTATATCCCAAAATACCCCCCTCTGAGGAGGGATCTCTCACCATTTGTTGAGAGGTGAACAAATTCTCCAGAATGCTATGTAAGGTCTTACAACTAGTACCTCTACCATACACCTTTTATGAAAAGGTCACTGCCATTTAAGCTCACTCTTATTTCTCCCTTATATATTTGTATGTGTCACTCAGCACCCTTCCTCTGGCTTGGAGAGCCATCAAGAATGTTAATCTTAGGTGTCAGTTGCCAGTTCTGTTTAATGAACTAGTCAAGCAGGGTTCTCGGGAACCATAGTATAAGCCTGTCTGTGCCACCACCCCCCAAACTAAGAACGCCATTACTTCAAAAGTTAGCCCTTGTGAAACATTCTTAGAACTGTTCACTGAAAGTTATATAGCCCCGGAGCCTACCCTGCAGCTTATTTTTCAGTAGGCAGACATTCAGTTTAAACGCTGTAAGTTTATCAGTGTAAGAGAAATCACAAAAATCATACACCTATGAAAGAGGACAGTGGGGGGGAGGTAAGGGCAGAGGGTGGGATGGGTACCGGGTGGAGGGGAGCTATAGGGGGCGGAAAAGGGGGAACAATGTGATTAATAAACTGAACAATAAAGATTAAAATATTTTTTTAAAAAAAGAGAAATCGCTGAAAACGCTTTTTTGTCACTTTTACCCTGAATGTCGACACTGGAGGTATTAAAATCTTTTGGCTAGCCTCTCAAAGTAGAGGACATAAATTAGCAGAGCCTCAAACACCTTTTGTTGTTTCATTCCTGCCCCATACTCTCACTCAAGATATTATCATATTTGGCAAGATAGGGTTTAATTTTACTTAAAATGATGGAATTAAACAGCCTGTCTAGTGCTTGGAATCTGTATACTCTTAGATGCATAGTTAGATTTAATCAGACATTAGCCCATATTATTAATAGTTCCACATTTGGAACTAAAACAGATTTTTAAATTTTTTAAAGTTATTTGAGTAAAAATTGATTTTATTTCAGGCAGCACCAAAACAGAAGTGGTTAGGGGGGCTCCACCAACAGTAGCTCGGGGAAAGTTTTATAGAGAGAAGAGAAGGTGGAAGCAAAGCAAGGAAATTATTGACTGGATATAGTTTTTTTAGTTTCATTTGACATTTTAAGAGCAAGTTAAAATGAGTATGTAGTAGAGCAGCAGAGCCCTTAAACCAAAGTATTTAGTATTCATGTTTTATAGTTTATGGTTTTACAGTGTTACAAGTGGCTAAGCTATATTTAATTTTGGCATATTTGCATGTTATTACAAAATCATAGAAAACAAGGAAAAGAGAGCAGTGTGGGCATTTGGAATACAGAAGAGTGATTATGCTGTAAATGAGGTTTTTTGCTAATAAATTATAGAAAATATATGGAGTATGTAGTTAATGCTGTCGTGAAAACTTTTGGAGTTTAATTACTACTTCAATTATAACAGACAATTTTAGATTTTCTATATCAACATTTTGACAAATGGGACACTCATGTATTCAGATAAGCTTTACACCTTGATTTTTGCTATACAAGTTTAACTATATTGTTGAGGATCAACTTCCAGGGATTGATTCTTTATTGAATTGCTTAACTCTTTCTTTGTCATACGTATTTTGGAAGGACTTGCCCTATTGAAAGTTTACCCCAGTCTTCCCATTCTCCAATCTGACCCACAAATATATTTTTAATTCATTTTGATAGTCTCACATAGTTTAGGAAAATTAAATGCAAAACTTGATCAATAAAGTCTTAAATGCCTCTTATTGCCAGTTTTGATAAATAAATAATGAAAGCTATTTTGTTCTTAACAATTTTTAGTATAATTCTGCATTCCATGAGCCAATGTATGATTTTCACTCTAACATCACCAGTCATGGCTTTTTAGAGAGGACATAGAAATTGTGTTTTCAGTCATTCACCAAAATAGTTGGCACCCATATCACTGCTTTCCTCCTCAGATATACTTTCAACAGAAGCTTTTCCACACATTGACAGTTTTCTGGAGGAAAACAGACTCCACCTTACAATTTTCTGCATTCTTTGGAGAAGCTACTTTATTATTTTGTTTTGTATTGCGGTTGTGTACAGAATTACCATTTGGGGATCTATATCCCTATCAGGCAAGGCTAAGAAAAGAAAATGAGCAGGAGATAAAGGAGTGTATCTTTATTTTTATGACAGGAAATTTTGGTTTTCACATGTATTAAAGAAGGAGAGTATGAGATGTATTAGTCTGTTTTGTAGAAGGTGTGAAAGAGACACCAACATTCTTAGAGCACTGACCTTGACCATAAGCCAATAGATACTTACAAAGTCTTTATTTAATTTAATTCGAAAAAGAACTCTGTCAATTAATTTTTTGAAATAAATGGGAACAGGAGTAATGCAAATGTTAATAAAGTAAAATAAAAACAGTAAATTTTAAATTAACAGAAACAATTATTTAGAGATAATGCTAGTAAAACTATTTACTCTGATACTCTCATGCAGTGCTGGTGGTGTCTTAAATTGGCACAACTCTTTGGAAAACAATCTGATGTATTACTTTTTATATCCAATGATTGTTTTTACATTTCTGGGAGTGTCCCAAATAAAATAGTGCAAAAATGGGGAAGTATATCTAGCACAAAAATAATCATTGTAGCTTTGTTAATTTATTAGTTCTAATCTTATAAGAGAAAATTACTCTTTTGTTATAAGAATAATACATATTCATGGTAAACAATTTAAGCAGTATGTAAGAACAAAACATACCCTCCAGTTCTATTTTCTAGAGGCAACTGCTTCTATCTTATATGCATCCTTCCAGAATTTTTCTATTCGATCCTATATGAACATGTATTTATTTTATATAGCTTTACACCATACAAATTGTTCTTCAATTTGCTTCTTTTCCTTACTGTAATATCTTAGACACCTTTCCATTGCAGTATATACAGATCCAACTCATTCTTTTGAATGGCTAAATAGTTTTCCATTGCATGTTGGCACCCCACTTTATTTGTTTAGGAATCATTTTGAGTTTTATGTATTTTTCTCTATTATAAAGAACATTGCTAAGAACATCTTTGTACATAGATCTTCCCATATTTACAAGTATAATTGTAGGATATTCTGAGCAATAGAATGACTAAGTAGAGAGTATATGCATTTTAAATTTGAGTACAGTATTGTTTAATTGTCCTCCAAAATCAATCTACAGTCCTACCAACAGTGTTTGACAATGCCTGCTTTCTCATACTCTTTACAACACTGGACATCCTCAAATTCTTAAACCTTTGCCAATGTGATAAGTCCACAAGGTTTTGTCCTTATTAAGGCACCTAGATGGAATTCAATAGAATATGTGCCACCATTTACAAAAAGATAGCAATATAGTAGGAGACAAATCACACAGCAAAAATCTTGTATCACATTTCTCATCTAGTATTAAAAATTTGCATATTAATAAATTTACACAAAAATGCATACAAATATATAGACAGATAATCCTGGGAGGTGTATTATCTGTCATTTCACAGATAAGTATGAGATCCAAAAGTAAAAAAAGACTTTTCAATGTCACACAAATAAGTCCATACAGAAGATCTGTAGCAAGCTTCAACTATAGATACAATATTATTTCCAAGGCAACATCCTATCTAATAAAAGAGTAATATTCAAATTGACCATACCTCTGTTACACCCACAAGACATGCCCACCAGCCAATCAGGATGAAATATGCAAATAAATCCAACTAAGATGGCTGCAGCCACAAAGAGCAGGAGGGAGGCTTGGAGAAAGCCAAGCTTTCCACCTGCCCTTGCCAGCTCAGGCCTCCACTCAATGCTACGAAGTTTCAATGATAGAAGATAAATAAATCCCAACAAAAATGACAGCAGCCAAGAGTTGGAGAGAGCAGGAGGCTTGAGTTGCACCCAGAGATGGAGGAAGCCAAGCTTTCCACCTGCCCTGGCTGGCCCAGGCCTCTGCTTAAGGCTACAAAGTTTCAATTATAGAAGATAAATAAGTCCAAACAGAAATAGCTACTGCCACAAAGCAAGCGGAAGGTTTGACTCCGCTCTAGGCTACAAAGTTTCAATTGTAAAAGATAAATAAATCCCAGATACCAGGGCCTCCTCTTATGTAGCTATGGGACATGGCCAGCCTGAAATCCACCACAGTCTCCTCGCCTAGGCCTGATCTGGGACACACTTCAGGGCAAACCAGCTGGCCCCAACCTGTACACCAGGCCTCTATCCTATCTAAAGAAAGAGTAATATTCAGATTGACCATCACTCCAACACACAAGATGGCTGCCCCCATGTGGTCAAAGATCCTGCCCCCATGTGTACACAAGATGGCCACCACAAGATGGCCAGCAGAAGAGGACATTTAGAAGGGACCGGACCTGCAAGGAAGGGCAGTTGTGGGCGATCAGGCCAGCAGGGGAGGGCAGTTGGGAGGGACCAGGCCTGCAAGGGAGGGCATTTGGGGCAATCAAGCCTGCAGGGGTGACCAAGCTGGCAAAGGAAGGAAGTTGGGGGTGACTGGGCCTGCAGGGAAGGGCAGGTGGGGGTAAATAAGCTGGCAGGGGAGAAATTAAGCATCATCAGGCTGTAAAGGGAGTGGTTAGGGAGTGATCAAGCTGGCAGGCAGAAGCAGTTAGGGGCAATCAGGAAGCCAGGAAGGCAAGCAGTTGGGAACCAGCAGTCCTGGCTTGTGAGAGAGATGTCCGACTGCCCATTTAGGCCTGATTGAGGATCCCTCAAAGGGTCCCAGATTGAAGAGGGTGCAGGCTGATCTGTGGGACACTCCCCACACTCTGTGCACAAATTTCCTGCACCAGGCCTCTAGTATAAATATAATGTAGCTGTATATACAATATAATGTAGATGGTGATGCAATAAACTGGTTTTTTTGTCACTTGATCAGTGGCAGTATCTTCTAATTAGCAAAATAGTAATTAATATTTATAATGAATAACTGATAAAAATTTAATTTCAGTTCTCTATAGTTTTTATATTTACACTAGAGGCCCTTCTGCAAAGGGCTCTGCCTTGGCCCCGCCCACCTTGGCTTCGTCTGGAAGGAAGACCAGTCTAATTAGCATATTACGCTTTTATTATTATAGATTTGTTTAATGTTGAATGTGTTTTTTCCAATGATTTGAAATTAATCATAGATGTGTGTTAGATATGGGAAGCAGAAATTGAATTTCCAAAGTTATCCCCAACTTATCCCAATGCAATGGGTATATTGTAAAGTATTGGAAAAGGAGGAGAGGAGAAATGGAAAAGAGCCAGGATTACGTCTGATTTAAATAGGGTCCACACAGCTCTATATTTCCATTTTTTATTGCAATATGAGCATTTTTGTCTGCATCGCTAATGATTATCTGAGCAAAATTCTGTAGAAGGGATTTATTGGTCTACGGATATACAAAATTTCAAGAATCCAAATAGCTTCCTTGAAATACTAGTCCTGATTAAAATTCTATGAGATGTATTTGCCACTTTTGGTCAAGATGGTGGCTTATGAAAACATAATACTCACCTCCTCCAAAAACAACATCAAAATGACATCATTCAGAGCTGTCTAAAATCTGGCTGATTTAAAGAAGAAGCCACATTAAGATAGGAAGGAAGGCAGAGACACAGAATGGACTGGCCCCACACCCACATGTGGTGGATAAATATTGTGAGGGATATCTCAACTGCAGAGGTCCTCCTTGAGGAGCAAGGGGTCACAGCCTCACACTAAGTGCCCCAGCCCAAGGTTTCAGTGCCAGAGAAGAGAAATCCTTGTAATTTCTGGCTGTAAAGGCCAGTGGGGATTGAGACTGAAGAAGATGTAGGCTGCTGGAGTCCCAGACAATACCTCCTTAAAGGGCCTATGTGTAGACTTACTGGAACTCACTAACTCTAAGCACCAGCACTGGGGCAGTAGCTTGAAAGGCATCAGAGACATATAAAAGGGAACTGAATTTTCTAGCATCAAGGCGAGAACTGGAAGAGCAGCTTTCTCCAAGAAAGGAAAAAAAAAACAGAGATCAAGAGCTTCTAATAAGCAAAACACCCTTTAAAAACAATTGTTTTGGTAAACTGGATTAAGTAAGATATGGTTGATTTGATTCTAAACCCTCTTGGGTGGTTTTCTCCTATCATGTCACGTAAGCAAAACTCATACTTTTAGGTGGCTTCCTCCACCTCTTCCCTCAAAATTATTTAATTAAATATGATCAAGAAAGTGAATATAAATAAAGTAGGTAACGATTTTAAATTTCAAAACCATATTTCCTGTGGTAGGAGACCACCTGCTCTCTGCAGACCTTAGTCTTGATCAAAATTCTCATAGCCCATTATACCATGCCTGCTGATTTACAGAAACCTAGTACACTCAATGCTTTCTCAATTTGTTTTCTGCATTCTTAATCAACACACCACATGGCAGAATCTTACTTAGGTTGCAGAATCTGAGCTGACAGTTTTCAATTTGGTCCTTCTAATAATATTCTTTTGCTAAATATAACTTTTTTTAGGGAACAGAGGGAAGAAAAGTTTTCATAAGCCTGTATTTAGAGAGTATGTCTTAATTAGCTTTCTCAAGTATAGATTCCTCTAAGGCATCTATAAACTAGTTTTCAAATCTGACCACCTCATGTGCAGTTAGGTTAAAAAATGGAAAATAAAAGGCAACCGTAAGGATATGTGATATTACATGAGAAGCCAGAGTCCTTAAAACACTGTTTACATTCAGTTTCCTCTTATTCATTCATTCATGTTTTACTTTGATAATTCTGTGTCCAGAAAGAATTTGTAGCTGTGCATGATTGCATTTCTAAGAATATTTATTTTGTGATGGAGCCACTATTCTCTTTTTCTCAATCCTCAAAATATGTTTTAACAAATAAATACTCATATAAGCTTTACCTGTAATAACCCCAAAGTGAAAGTAACATAAATGCTCTAATATATCTGTACAACAAAGTACTACTTAGCACTGAACAGGAGAAAACTATTGATATATGCAACAACTTGAATAGGTCTCAAGGTCATCATCATTATTGAAAAATCAATCTCAAAAAAGTTGCATCCTGTATGATTCCATTTGTAGAACTTTCTTAAAATGAAACTCTATTGAGACAAAGAACAGATTAGTGGTTCTCAGGGAACAGAGATGCCTGTGGCATCGGTGAGGCTCTACAAAGAGAGCACCAGGGAGACACTCTGAGATATAAAAGAGTTCTGTTTCCTAATTGTGATTGTGGTTACGCGAATTTTTACCTGAGGCCAAGTTGCATATAACTACATGCTCTCATAAAAATGCTCACAAATGAATGCATGTTAAAACAGAATAAGGACTATACTTTAGTTATTAGTATTATAAAAATGTCAATTTTTGTTTTAATATTATACACCAGTCACACAAGATGCTTCTATTGGGGGAGATTGGTGAAAGGTTCACAGTACCCCGTGCACATTTTTTATAACTTCCTGTGAATCTATAATTATTTTAAAATTAAAATTTAAGCCAAAACCGATTTTGGCTCAGTGGATAGAGCATCAGCCTGTGGACTGAAAGGTCCCGGATTTGATACTGGTCAAGAGCATGTACTTTGGCTGCAGGCACATCCCCAGTGGGGGGGTGCAAAAGGCAGCTGATCGATGTTTCTCTCTCATTGATGTTTCTGACTTTCTATCCCTCTCCCTTCCTTTCTGTGAAAAATCAATAAAATATATTTTTTAAAAGTTAAAAAAAAGCATCAGAGTTTTCATCTATATTTTATCTCTGCTGAGACCATTGGTGCCTTGTCTTTGACCTCTAATATTTTGACCACTGCCAGTAAAGTGTGTTCCTTGGCTTCTCAGATTAGGTTTGTTTCCTACTATTATATGTTCTCATGACACTTTGTAGTTCTTCTTCAGTCTTAGCACAATATCCATTAAATAATGTCATTAGTGTAACTTAGGGTTTAATACCTGTCTTCCTCAGACTATAAATTTTAAAAAGACACCATGTTCACTACTATGTCTTCTGTACCTAAATATATTCCTTAAAATGCTGTAGGTGCTTAGTCAATATTTATTGAAATATGAAGAGTGAATGACAGAGCACATAAGCAAGCATTTCTGTAAGTCACAGCTGGGAAATTTCAGTATGAATGTGAAGATGAGATCATGGAGAAATTCTGTACATAGCTAATAAGTACTACATCATTTTATACAGACGTCTGGTACCACAAAGAGTATAAATATTAATGCATACCATGCAAAACACTCAGTTCAGTTAGAACCAATCAAATGTAGTTATTTGATTATTTCTATCTTGTCAAGAACATTTTGAATATTTTATTTGGCACTTGTAAAAAAAATAGTCTTCATCCATATTGTCTGTCCTTGTGGGTTTTTCCCAACAAAACATGTTAGAACAAATTCTGATAATGAGGACATTCCTGGTTTTCAGTGGCTCTCAAAACTGTTACTGCCCCTAGGACCTGGTAAAACATCAAGAATAACTCATCTTGACATTCTTTCTCCTTCTTTTCACAGCCCATCTCCCATTCCGGGATCCTACTCTCTCAACTCACATTATTTCATTCCTTCATACTGCCTTGTATTGTTCCTTCTCCCTTTAACCACATTCACTCCCCAAAATCTCAATTCCTCAGTATTCAGGTCAACCCATAGGAGGAAAGAATCTGACTATGCTGATTAAAGTAATGAACAACCATATATCTCTAAAACAAAGAAGATATTTTTGAAGAGGGATTGATTATATAATTCCACTCTTTGCCACCCATTTCCCCATCAGGGACCCAGAAACTTCCATGTCTGAAAGTTTGCCAGCCCTTTAAGCTATAAAGACTGGACATCCAACATTTTGCAATGTTAATATGCGTGTTCTGGAAGCGAATACACAAAAAGACATGTATGAGATTTCAGTCTCTTTTATAAAATTAGTTCAGAGCTACATGGTGAAGATAAGGCTAGTGGCTGAAACCAAATGCCTAACAGCACCAGGAAAATTTATAGAAAAACAGGAATGTCAAAGGAATATTTCTACAATAAAGTCATATATAAGAAAACTTGATTTTACTTCAATGGTGGTCTTCATTCAGAGTAGCTAGATGACAAGAACTGTTATGTAACACTGCTCCCTCAGAAATTATTATTTTAATATTATAAATTGAGCATTTTGTGTTTATTTAGTTTGTTTATGGAAATCACACAATATTTTTATTATTAGTTATTTAAATAATCATTTCAGACATTGATGTTGGAAAGGGTAAAGAAGGTAGCTGATAGAACCAAGTGAAGGCTAACTTTGAAATAATAACACTGATGATTAACATGGGAAATAAAATATCAAAACAAATTTGCTAATTAAGTTTTCCAGAAAAGTATTTCTCCTAGAATAACAAATCACCTTTTGCATTTCATTTCTCTTGTCATTTCTCTTTTGACTGAGACAAAGATTATGTTTTAAAGTAGTGCCATGAAATGACCCACAGTGGTAGCAGATTATGGAGAAAGGAGCAGACCATATTCCTCTCTTTTATTTGCTTGTTTTGTTTATATGCAAACCACTCCAATTTGAAGCCACATAAACTAATCTCTTTTCAAGTATAAACCACAAATTTGTTTCTTTATTTTTTTAATATATTTTATTGATTTTTTACAGAGACGAAGGGAGAGGGATAGAAAGTCAGAAACATCGATGAGAGAGAAACATTGATCAGCTGCCCCTTGCACACCCCCTACTGGGGATGTGCTCATAGCCAAGGTACATGCCCTTGACCGGAATGGAACCCGGGACCCCTTAGTCCGCAGGCTGACGCTCTATCCACTGAGCCAGACCTGTTCCAGCACCACCTATTTGTTTCTTTGCTTCCCCTTTAAGTCATTTTGGAACTCATATTGAAAATAAAGTTAATATCTATAACCTATATAATATCTATACAGGAAAAAATGGGTGTAGGACACATAAAAATAATGAAAGCATAAACATTTATTCTTCTGCCTTCATAACACTCAGTATCAGAACCAGAAAATTATCATCATAATAAAAATACAGACTCCATTATGCAAATGCATTGTGCTCCAAAAACTTTTTCTTTACAAGTAGATTGTGTACAGTGTAAATACTTAAAAGAGAAATACCCTCTGGTATTCTATGAATGCCTATTGTGGTCCACCGAGAACCATGTGAATCAGTCCCAGGATGAATAAAGAGGGAGGAGGAGAGAATAGAAGAGAATTTTATTCACATATATGGTATAGGCCTGAGCACATTGTTGAAATAACAAAGTTCACCTCTGTATTCCTCCCACCTGCTTATGACATGTCTTCCCACCTTTTGGTACCTTTAGCTTTTGGTTTTCAGGCACTCTCACCTTTATATTTCTTTCAGACCCACATTATAAAAATGTAGACAGATTTACCCCCATGAACCCTGTGCTCCATGGTAAAATTTTACCTGTCATCTGAACAAAAAGACTATTATTTCAGATAATATTTGTTCATTGTTATCTTTCCCATATTTATTTATTTATTTATTTTTTATTGTTCAGTTTCTTAATTACATTGTTTCCCCTTTTTTAACCCCCTATATATTCCCTCCACCCTGTACCTATCCCACCCTCCGCCCTCACCTCCCCCTCCCCAATGTCCTCTCCCATTGTTGCAAGATTTTTGTCCAGTCTCTTGCTGTACTTCCAACAACACTTTTCTCCCCAAGAATTGTCAGTCCTTTCCCTCTCTATGTCCATGTTTCTGTTATAGTCACCAGTTTATCTTGTTCATCAGCCTATCAATTCACTTGAGTTTTATGTTCATTTGTTGATAGATGTGCATTTGTTGTTCATAATTTATATTTTTACCTTTTTCTTCTTCCTCTTCTTAAAGAATATCTTTCAGCATTTCATATAATACTGGTTTGGTGGTGATGAACTCCTTTAGCTTTTTCTTATCTGCGAAGCACTTCATCTGACCTTCAATTCTGAATGATAGCTTTGCTGGATAGAGTAATCTTGGTTGTAGATTTTGAATATTTCTTGCCACTCGCGTCTGGCCTGCATCGTTTCTGTTGAGAAATCCGCTGACAATCGTATGGTTGCTCCCCTGTAGGTAACCAACTGTTTTTCTCTTGCTGCTTTTAATATTCTCTCTTTATCTTTTGCTCTTGGCATTTTAATTATGATATATCTTGGTGTGGTCCTCTTTAGATTCCTATATTTTGGGGTTCTGTGTACTTCTTGGGCTTTTAAGTCAGTTTCTTTCACCAGGTGGGGGAAGTTTTCAGTCACTATTTCTTCAGGTAGGTTTTCATTAACTTGCTCTGTTTTTCTGGCACCCCAATAATTCGGATGTTGGCTTGCTTGAGGTTGTCCCAGAGGCCCCTTATGCTATCTTCAATTATCTGAATTCTTTTTGTTTCTTGCTTTTCCAGCTGAGTGGATTTTGGTTCTTTGTATTTCAAATCTTTGACTTGGTTCTTGTGGCCCTCTGGACTGCTTTTAGGACTTTGTGTAATATTTTTTATTTCAGTCTGTGTATGCTTGATTTCTAGTTGATCCTTTTTTTTATCTGTGAGGGTCTGGTTCGTATCCTCAGAGGTCTTGTTCATTTCCCTGAGGGTCTCATTCATTTCTTTGTAAGTATCATTCATCTCCTTGTAAGTCTCATTCATTTGCTGGTTGGTCTTGTTTATTTCCTGGTAATTCTCATTAAGTTGATCGGCCTTTTGTAGGAGCCTCTTGAAAAGCCTTATAACCGTGGTTTTGAACTCTATGTCTTGTCGTCTTTTCTCCTCCATTTCTTTCACACCTGATTTCTTTCCATGTCTCTGCATGGTGGCTGCTTTATGTGGTGGCTATCCTCAAAGGGACAGTGGCTCAGTCTCCCCAGTTACCTGAGGTGGGTACTCTTACTGCAATCCTTTATGGGTTGTATTCGGTGTTTTTGAATTTAAACCCAGCTTTTTGTTGTTAGCCCTAGGAGGGTTTGACCTCCAGGCCAATTGTCTGTGAAGCTCAGCTGTGCTCAGGTTGGGTGGGCGGAGTCTCCGGGCCAAGCAGACAGCTTTAGCTCCGCCCTATGCGGCCCCAGGGACTCTGTGCCGGGGGCAATGGCTGCCAGCACCTCTGAGAGAGAGCCGCTGTGGAGCTCCACTGGCTGCCGGGGAATTCAGACTGTCCCCAAATGACTTTGCATGCGCAATGTCTCACCCGGGGTCGTAAAACAAAGCAGTCTGACTGTTTCCCGAATGAGAGACAAGTCACAGAGAGCTCCCTGCGCCATCACGCAGCCGAGCTGTTCGCACAAGCTGCCGTCTCCACAAGCCGGCAGACCCGGCAGCACCCGAGCTTCGGCGTGCCCTACCACTGTCCAGTTTTCACCCCGTGTGTTAGTGGGTTCCCTGGACTTCGCCCAGAGCTGGAGAATCAGTCCAGTGGGACGCCTTTGTCTCCCCGTTCGAGAAAACTGGCCGGTTTTCAGCCGCCCGCCCTCTCCGCAGCGCACGCTCCAAACCTCTCTCCTCATGAATCTTTCAGCGCTGTTCGCCGCTGCTCCTCTGAGTCACAGTGTCTTATCTTCACTTTTATTTGTGGAATTTTCACTCTCTTTCCCATATTTAAACTAATACCTTGCATACATTAGGTCAATAAATATATGTCAAGTGAAGTAATGAGTGAGATATAGCTCATATTAATGCCATGTAAGGAAGGAATTTCTAAATTAGGAGAATCTATATTTGCATTGGTTTGGCGTTTTTAGCTTTATTGGAATTCATCCATAATTAATTTGTTCTCACTGCATTATAAGACTTTGGTGTAAAGGCATTCTATTATCAATAGTTTAATATGAAACTTAGCAGCTCTCTCAAACAAATAATTGTTATTTGTTATTATTATAACCAATATAGCTCTTTATGTGTGTTGGGTGCTTTGCTAAGTGATTCTCAACTTTAATGTATTTAAATGCTCTCATTAACCCTAGGAGCACATATTGTCATTCCCATGGGAGAGGTGACCAAATGAAGGCCTAGTTTTAACAATTTCCTCAAATCACACAGCTGCTCTGACTAACAGTCAAGCTCAGGTTGAGCTCCAAACTCTTCTGCATTTTAGGGGTGGTCTGATCTCCTTTGCCATTCCCCCATTCCTCATCCCTGATGCAAAAGTCTCTTAATGAGAAGGAATCATCACAGCTAGTGGTGGTGTCTCCACTCTACATTCATGATCCCAATGATAACACTAAAAAGCTGTTATAATAGAGTGTCAAAGGACTACCATCACACATTTCTCAACATTTTTCTAAACACTAGATAGAATTAACCATTTCTAGCCTCTAGGATTGATAATTGATACAAGAAAATTTTCTTTTTAAGTGGTATTTTTAATACTATTTAGTTTTATGTAATCAAACTAGGCATGATGACTCATTGATTTTTGTTCTTGAAAGTTATATGCCCATTCTTGATTAACATAAGATAACTGCTGACCTTTTGACTTGCAGACTGTCAGAACAAAATCCAAACCTGCATTTTGCATTACTACATACGTTTAATATATTTCTTTTTTTTAAATTTTTTTTATCTTTATTGTTCAGTTTATTAATTACATTGTTTCCCCTTTTTATCCCCCTATAGCTTCCCTCCACCCTGTACCTATCCCACCTTCCATCCTCACCTCCCCCTCCCCACTGTCCTCTCCCATTGTTGCTAGATTTTTGTCCAGTCTCTTGCTGCACTTCCCACAACCCTTTTCTCCCCAAGAATTGTCAGTCCATTCCCTCTCTATGTCCATGTCTCTGTTATATTCACCAGTCTATCCTGTTCAACAGCCTATCAATTCACTTGATTTTTATGTTCATTTGTTGATAGATGTGTATTTGTTGTTCATAATTTTCATCTTTACCTTTTTCTTCTTCCTCTTCTTAAAGAATATCTTTCAGCATTTCATATAATGTTGGTTTGGTGGTGATGAACTCCTTTAGCTTTTTCTTATCTGCGAAGCACTTCATCTGACCTTCAATTCTGAATGATAGCTTTGCTGGATAGAGTAATCTTGGTTGTAGATTCTTGCTGTTCATCACTTTGAATATTTCTTGCCACTCGCATCTGGCCTGCATCGTTTCTGTTGAGAAATCCACTGACAGTCGTATGGGTGCTCCCTTATAGGTAAGCAACTGTTTCTCTCTTGCTACTTTTAATATTCTCTCTTTGTCTTTTGCTCTTGGCATTTTAATTATGATGTGCCTCGGTGTGGTCCTCTTAGGGTTCCTATATATTGGGGTTCGGTGCACTTCTTGGACTCCTAAGTCAATTTCTTTCACCAGGTGGGGGAAGTTTTCAGTCACTATTTCTTCAAATAGGTTTTCATTGTCGTGGCCTCTCGCTTTTTCTGGCACCCCTATAATTCGGATGTTGGTATGCTTGAGGTTGTCCCAGAGGCCCCTTACACTATCTTCAATTTTTTGGATTCTTTTGGTTTCTTGCTTTTTCAGCTGAGTGGATTTTCCCTCTTTGTATTTCAAATCTTTAACTTGGTTCTTGGGGTGCTCCAGGGCACTTTCAGGTCTTTGTATAATATTTTTTGTTTCAGTCAGTGTATGCTTAATTTCTGGTTGGTCCTTTTTCATATCCTTGAGAGTCTGCTTTATATCCTTGAGGGTTTCTTTCATTTCCTTGTAGGACTCATTCATTTCCACGTTGATCTTGATCATTTCCACGTTGGTCTTGATCATTTCTTTGCAGCTCTCGTTTATATCCTGGAGGGTGTTGTTCATTTTCTTGTAGGACTCATTCATTTCCTTTGTGGTCTTGCTTATTTCCTTATAGGCCTCGATCTTTTGTTGGAGCCTCTTAAAAAACCCTATAACCGTGGTTCTGAATTCCATGTCCAGTCGTTTTTTTTCTTCCATTTCTTTCACATCTGATTTTTTTCCATGTTGCTGCATGGTCGCTGCTTCCCTGAGTTGGTCAATTAGCTTTGTGTGGTAGACTTCCTACTAGGGATAGTGGCTCAGCCTCCCCAGTTACCTGAGGTGGATATGGGCTGCACAGTCTTGCTGAAGTTCAGCTCAGTTAATCGTTGTTAGCACTTGGAGGGTTGACCTCCAGGCCAATTGTCTGTGAAGCTCAGCTGTGCTCAGGTTGGGTGGGCGGAGTCTCCGGGCCAAGCAGACAGCGTTAGCTCTGCCCTATGCGGCCCCAGGGACTCTGTGCTGGGGGCAATGGCCTCTGAGAGAGAGCCGCTGCGGAGTTCCACCGGCTGCCGGGGAATTCAGACTTTCCCAAAAAGAGTCTGCATGCGCAATGTCTCACCCAGGGTCGTAAAACAAAGCAGTCTGATGGTTTTCCGAATGAGAGGCAAGTCGCGGTGTGCTCTCTGCGCCGTCACACAGCCGAGCTGTTCGCGCAAGCTGCCTTCTCCACAAGCTGGGAGACCCGGCAGCACCCGAGCTTCGGCGTGCCCTCCCACTGTCCAGTTTTCACCCTGTGTGATAGTGGGTTCTCTGGACTTCGCGAGGAGCTGGAGAATCAGTCCAGTGGGACACACTTGTCTCCCGATCGAGAAAACTGGCCGGTTTTCAGCCGCCCGCCCTCTCCGTGGCGCGCACTCCAAACCTCTCTCGGTGTGAATCTTTCAACGCTGTTAGCCGCTGCTCCTCCGAGTCACAGTGTCTTATCTTCACTTTTATTTGTGGAATTTTCACTCGGCGAGCTTTCTGGTGATTCTGGAAGGTGTTTGTTCTTTCGTTAATTTGTAGTTTTAAAATTGCTGATTATGACGGCAAGATAGGTGTTTTGCCTTTGCCGCCATCTTAGTTCTCCTTAATATTTTTCTTTACTTTATGTTATTCTCTGGCCACTTATGTACTTCATAATGAAATAGAATATGCCCTAACTGGTTTGGCTCAGTGGACAGAGCGTTGGCCTGTGGACTGCAGGGTCCCAGGTTTGATTCTGGTCAGGGGCATGTACCTTGGTTGTGGGCACATATCCAGTGGGGAGTGTGCAGGAAGCAGCTGATCAATGTTTCTCTCTTATGGATGTTTCCAGTTCTCTGCTCATCTCCCTTCCTCTCTGTGAAAAATCAATAAAATATAAATTTTTATAATAAAAGAGAATAATAGTTTAGTGAGATCTCTCATAAAAATAAAATGATTTGATTTCAAAAACTATATTTTTGCAATAAATCCCTTTATGTTATCTAATTTGACTTTTCAATAAATTTTCCAATGGTGTCCATAACCCTGCTGCTGCCAATTTACCTTGCTTTATTTTGGTATTCTACTTTCTCTATTAAAAAACAGCTATCTACTCAAGCCCAAACAGTTTTCTATTCAATATAATTTTTTTGCTATTTAAGAAGCACTCATAAGTCATTTTGAAATATGATCTATCTGTGATTTTCTTAATTAGCTTCATTGCATGCTATCTGACACTTCTGTAAGTCACAACTCAATTTCATATAACACTTCTTTACCCCTGAGAATTTCAGGCCAATTTACTGATTTTTTTTTTCAGAATATAATTTTTTAATGCTGTGACATAAATCAACTTGTGGACTTTTAAACAATCCCAAAAGACAACAATAAAGAAAAAATATATTCATCAAAGCAATGATAACCTTGCATAATGATGTGTGAACCCAAGTTCACAAAGAAAAGAACTTAAGTGATTGTATAGTTCCTCACTGGATTCAGAACAATGGACCTGACAGTTCTCATTCTTAAGTTATCCAGATACAAGAGGGAATGTCCACTTGTGTTGTCCAATCACATCTCTCATTTCTCTTATTGCCAATGGAATATAAAAACTAACAACTGAAAAAAATTGAATGCCTTTATCCTTAACTTTAGAATATGCAATGTACAAAATGGAGAAAGTTTATAAAAACACCTTTCAGGATAAAAATGGGAAAGGAAAACCATGCAAATCGAAGGAAAATAGCAGCATATCTTTTTTCCACTACCCTTTACCTCTTAGAGGCCAAGGAATAACATGAATGCATCTTAAACCTGAAGACCAAGCCTGAAACCACTCATAATACCCTTGGGCTTTTTGGCATTTAGTTGACAAAGTAAATCAGTGTGGATACACAATTTAGATGAGTCCCATGGCTTTTGGTCAGGGTGCTTATCATCTGGAAATTCACACACACACACACACACACACACACACACACACACACACACTTCACCTGATTACAAGGAAAACAATCAAAGAATTAGACTTTTAATAAAGTGGAATGCTAATATAATGAGTTATTCTACTTCATTTACTCTCTGGACTCCTGGATCCCTGAGCATTTCTTTGGTACCACTCTTCCATCAGTATTCTGAACATTAATATTTATTGAACATCCACCACAGCACATGAAGAAGGTGCAGAAGATTAAATTAACTGTGGATGGATAACAGTATATGGCTTACACGGCTTCTGTGGAGAAGCTTAAAAATAAATTCATGATTACAGTATTATATTTGTCAAGTGTAGGATAGAAATTTCTTCCAATTTAAAGTATCTAATTAATCTTTTGTGCTTTTTCACTCTAGAATATGCTGTTCTCTTTCGTTTCAGTGAATGAATGTTTGGTATTGTTTCAATATTGGGTATGTTTCATGATTAAGCAGTAAAATAATTTTTGCTAACAAAGTCATCTATGGTGTTCATTATGATATATGTTTTATTTAATCAAAATAGAGCCCTGCCAGCATGGCTCAGTTGTTGAGTATCAACATATGAACCATGGTTCACGGTTCAATTCCCTGTCAGGGTACATGCCCCAGGGTGAGGGCTTAATCCCCAGTGTGGGGTGTGCAGGAGGCAGCCGCTCCATGATTCTCTCTCATCATTGATATTTCTATCTCTCTCCCCCCTTCCTTTCTGCAATCAATAAAATATATATTAAAAAACAGAAATAATAAACCACTTGATCCTAAAGAGGAACTACAGAATAAATAAAATTTAAAAATCAAATTGGAAATATTTTGGTCACTAAAAGTTTAATTTGAGAAAAGATTTAAGATAAACTAATAAACCAGATCTTTAAATAGGTTTAAGTACTCAGTGTGAATGACAAGTCACGGAGTTTTTATTGCTTACCTCCGAGCAGCAGTAGCAATCTGTTGGCTTGGACTTTGAACCAGGCCCCTCTAGACTCCTATCTCAAATGTTTGACTGTTATAATAAAGTTTGAGATTAGAAGCAAAACACTGTAAATGAAAGTCACAAACTGTGGCTATTGAAGAAAACAGATGTCTTTTCTGAGGCAATGACTTTTTGAAGGGTTTTTGTGTTTGTTTGTTTTTGTCATTACTGCTTATGCCACAAAAGTGAAAACAACTATTATTTCCTTCCAAGACAATTAGTAATATAGCCTCGTACTTTGGAAATCCTAAACACTAATATGCTGCACTAAAACAAATGTTTTAGATTCAAAAGCCTCAAAAGAGTGCTAAATGAAACATGAATGGTTTATGGGAATTCACAAATTCTACATTAAATGCGAAAAAAAAACTTTTGAATGACAATGTTTATTATTATTGACTTGTATACACAGTAAATTCTTTATTCTTATCTTATTCTTAAGCTTAGTTATAAAATGTAAACTGCACAATTTAGAAATACCCAAAGGGTTATTTTTCTGACTTTCCCCCTCTCTGTATTTCTATAGATAAATCATAAAGTAGAAAAAATTAATGTAAAAAGTCGAATCAAAGGTGCAGTGTTGAAAGTTCCTCTAAATTAACACCTATAACATTCAAAATTAACTACACTGTTATTTGTAAAACATTTCCATTGGTATCTCAAGCCAGTCTCCTGAGTATTTGATCTAATGAGAGGCACTGGACAGATACTAGACTCTGCACAGGCCAGAACTTACGCCACAACAAGGAATGCATACTGCATGTAGAATTTTTGCAAATGAGTGATGCTGTTCAAAAGGTGGACTTGGGGAATGTGCAGGGCTCAGAGTGGGCCTCTGCCTGTGGCTGTCAGAGTTGTGCTTGCTTGGGGCAGCCTGCCAAGGGTGTGGGTGGTGGTGAAAGCTGGTCGATTTTCACTACCCAGGTGTCAGTTCAGAAGAGAGGGTGCCTTTTTCTAATTCATCCGCACAGGAGGCCCTTTTTCTCTGAATGGTCTGCCCAGAAGTTAGAAGTGGTACCTTCAATAATAACATGTGAAGATATTCTGCCAATTGTGATCTTCACTGGGTTTAAATAACCATTTCTACTAGAAACTTAATTCAAAATGCATGTCATGAAAATGATAGTAGCTCTTTTTTTTTTCATTTAAAGTATGGTAAAATTTACTTACTATTGAAATTCAAATTATTTATTTATTTTACAGTGTACTTAAGAGTGCTTTATATATTGTTCATAAAAATATGCATTAAAAAAAGGCTTAGGCAGCTAAGTTCTTGTGGTGCCATGGCATGAACCCATATCTTAGTCTTGGAATTTCATTCTTAACTACTCACTGGTTTGTCTACATAAATAGTCTCTCAATAGTAATCTCATAAAATAACCAATCATTAAATTAGCTATAGTACCCATCTCATAGAGAAACTATAAATATTAATAATATAATTCATATAAAGCACTTAGCACAGCACCTGTGAAACACATAACAAGCACTAAATAAAACATTGGCTAGGAGGAGGAAGGGGAAGATGAGGAAGTAGCAGTGGCAAGGTCGTAAGCAGAATTTCTAAAATGGTCTCCAAAGATGTCCTGCCTTAATCCTCAATCTCCAGAAACTATGGATTTTATATCATTCTGATGATTATTATTATTTATATGGCACAGTTGACTTTAAGAAAGAGAGATTATCCATGTGGGCCTGATTAAATCACATGAGTCTCTAAAGGCAGAGAACATTCACCAGATGGTGTCAAAGGAGATCAGAAAGACTCAAAGCATCAGAAAGACACATAGCTCTACTGCTTTCTCTAAAATGAAGGGGCCACTTGAGAAGGAATGCAGGGCAATCTCTAGAAATAAGAGCAGCTATCTGCTTACAGCCAGCAAAGAAATGGTGACCTCAGTCCTACAACCCCAGGAACTAGAGTCTACCAACAACTTGAATTAGCTGGGAAGTGCATTCTTTCCCAGAAGCTCCACAATATGGCCCAATCAGACCAGTGTCTTAATTTCAGCCTTGGGAGACTCTGAGCATAGAGTTCAGCTGTGTCTACATGGTCTGCTGACCTTCAGAACCATGAGATAATAAGCATGTGATGTTTTAAGTTGTTAAGATTGTGATAATTTGTTACACAGCAACAGAAAACTAATACAGGCAGCCTAAAGAATGGCTTGACACCCAGAAAAGACATCTGTTCTAACTGTTTGGGTTAATTTCCAAAAATGACATTTTCATCTTTGCTTAGAGAAAAATCTTGTGGGAGAATTTTAATCAATAAAAGTATTAAAAGGTAGCAGTTTTATTTTCCTAATAGCATACGAAAACAGGTTACTATGGATAATAAAGTTTAAACCTTTCTGAAGATAGGTGGCCAACACAAAAAAGTAATATAGGGATTACTTCTAGAAATAATTGTTCAAAACAAGCACATGGAGTAAAATTATCACTCTGAATCTACATGTAAAGACACAATTGTCTTGCATTTATATATTATTTGTACTGTTCATAAATGTTAAAAGATAGAACAGGAAAAAATATCCCAGGATGGCCACTACGACATTACTGCTCAAGAGCATTTTTACACAGTGAGCAGTTAGTATTTTCTGATTTGCCTAGCATTTTTTTTTATTATGGGTGATTTCACATAACACAGTCTCCTCCTCAAGGGGATCAACACTTGCTTCATGTTAGCCATTCAGAAGACCCCAAACTACACCATTTGTTTATAATGATTGGTTCAGAGTTGTTCATACCACTAAAGCACCATCAACCAGTGAACTAATCAGGAAAAAATAAGAAACAAACAATATAGGCCCAGCCTCTACATAAGGGTAATTGTGCCATACATCAAATTCATGATGTCCCAGTCACTGCTTTATCAAAGTTCTGTTTTCTCTCTTTTTTTTTTTCATTTCTCCCAACAAATTTCTTTTTAGGATTTAACTAATTATTTACCTTCTTTTGTGTTTGGGAAAAGATTGGATAAAGAGAAAGTGTGTAATTTTTGTATTGCCATTTTTAGAAGCTGGGTAGTTTAGAGAGAGCTAACTTGGGAATCATATAAATACATTATGCAGAAATATTGTTTGTGCATCTCATCTCTAGATAACTCAAACTGGCTAGGCTACCCCTTCATTTGCTAAGTGAAGTCTCTTTCAGTTACATAAATTGCAGGCAGCAAAGCTTGAGGTTCAGCATCTCTCTGTAGGATGTGATTTGGTCGTAAGTGACATGACTAGCTAATTTGGTGAATTGCTGTTTGAGCTTATTTTCAGTTGAGGTTCTGCTGATAAAAGAAAGAACAAGCAGGCAAGCAGAGAATATGCTATATGCATCACTTATTGCTTATCTTTATTGCATTTGAGTAAGTGCTCTTTTTTTTTCTGTTGCCAAGTAAGTCATCATATTTTAGTTCTGCACTGAATCTCTCAGCAAAAGAGGGGATTTAACAAATCCGGAGTGCAAGAAATAAAAAGAATGCACATTTTGGCTCAGATGCTTCTCTCTCCAGTCTCTATCCCAGCACTCTCACTTGTCACTGGCACAATTTATACCAATCTGTATGGAACATTTTATAGAAAGAATAGTGAGGTTTTATGTTAATGTTGTTATCTAATCAAAAAGTATATTCAGGGTACATTATATAAACAAATTGAAAGACAAAAATCACAAGATCATATCAATAGATGCAGAAAAAAACATTCAACAAAATCCAACATCCATTTTTGATAAAAACTCACAGCAAAATGGTAATAGAGGGAGTATGTCTCAATATGCTAAAGGCTATCTATAACAAACATACAGCCAACATCATACTCAATGGGCAAAAACTAAAAACATTTCTTTTAATAACAAAAACAAGATAGCAATGTCTGCATTCACCACTCTTATTCAACATAGTACTGGAAATCCTAGCCACAGCAATCAGACAACAAGAAGAAATTAAAGGCATCCAAATTGGAAAGGAGGAAGTGAAACTCTCATTATTCCCTGGTGACATGATATTGTACATAGAAAACCCTAAAGACTCCACCAGAACACTACTAGATTTAATAAATGAATTTGGCAATGTAGCAGGAAACAAAATCAACATCTAAAAATTGATGGCTTTTTTACACACCAATAATGAATTCTGAGAAAGAGAAACTAAACAAACAATACAATTTATTATTGCAATAAAAAAATTAAGATGCTTAGAATTAAATTTAACCAATGAGACAAAAGACTAGAAAACTAGAGGATGCTGAAAAACGAATAGAAGATATAAATAAGTGGAAGAATATACTGCGTTCATGAATTGGTAGAATCAGCATCACGCTACCCAAAGCAATCTACAGATTCAATGCATTCCCTATCAAAATACTAATGGCATATTTCACAGAACTAGAACAAATAATCCCAAAATTTACATGGAATCAAAAAGACCCCAAACAGCTGCAGCAATATTGAAAGTTGGAGGAATCACAATACCAGATTTCAAGATATGCAACAAAGCCACTGTAATCAAAATAGCCTGGTACTGGCATAAGAACAGGCATACAGATCAATGGAACAAAACAGAGAACCCAAAAATCAAACCAAGCTATTATGCTCAATTAATATTTGACAAAAGAGACAAGATCATACAATGGAGTCAAGACAGTCTCTTCAATAAATGGTGTTGGAAAAATTGGACAGATACATGCAAAAAATGAAGCTAAACCACCAACTTACACCATACACAAGAATAAACTAAAAATGGGAAATAAGATTTAAATGTAAGTTGTAAAACTATAAAAATCCTAGAAGAAACCATAAACAGAAAAATCCCAAACATCTCTTGTAGCAATAGGTTTACAGATACTAAGGAAGAAATAAACAAATGGGACTACTTCAAAATAAGAAGCTCCTGCACAGCAAAAGAAACCATCTACAAAATGAAAAGAGAGCCCACTGTATGGGAGAACATATTTGGCAAGGATACATCTGAAAAAGGGTTAATATCCAAAATATATAAGGCACTCATACAACTTGACCAAAGGAAGACAAATAATCCAATTAAAAATGGACCAGGGACCTAAATAGACACTTGTCCAAAGAGGACATACAGATGGCCAAGAGACATATGAAAAAATGTTCAAAGTCACTAATTACCTGAGAGATGCAAAACAAAATGACAATGAGGTATTATCTCACACCTGTCAGAATGGCTACCATCAACAAATCAATAAATGACAAATACAGTGAGGATGTGGAGAAAAAGGAACCCTAGTACACTGCTGGTAGGAATGCAGACTGGTACAACCATTATGGAAAAAATACGGAATTTCCTCAAAAAAATAAATATGGATCTGCCATTTGACCCAGTGATCTCACTTCTAGGAATATATCCTAGGAAACCCTAAACAGCAACCAGAAAGAATGTATGCACCCCTATGTTTATAGCAGTGCAATTTATAATAGCTAAGATCTGGAAACAGTCCAAATGCCCATCGACAAATGAGTGGATATAAAAAAAAAATCTGTGGTACATTTATACCATGGAATACTATGCAGCAGTAAAAAAAGAAGAACTTCTTAATCATTGAGACAGCACGGAGGAACCTGGAGAGTATCATGCTAAGTGAAATAAGTCAGTCAAAGCAAAATAAGCATCACATGATCACACTCATATATGGTATCTATGTAACAAAATAAACTGATGAACAATCTCTGGAGTGGATCCAGAGACTCAAAGCATAAAAAAAAGTGCTTAGAGGGAAGTCAGGGTAGATGAGTAGGCGGGAGGTAATCAACTAAAAACCCTGTGTGCATATAGGCATAATCCATGGACACAGACAATAGGGTGCTGAAGGCCTGGGGTGGAGGCAGGCTGGAGGGGATTAATGAGGGAAAAGGGGTGACAAATGTAATGCTATCAACAATAAAGAATCTAATCTAATAAAAGAGTTATGTGCAAATTGACCATAACTCTAACACACAAGATGGGTGCCCCTATGTGGTCAAAGATCTGCCCCTATGTGGACACAAAATGGTCACCACAAGATGGCCAGCCAGGGAGGGCAAGTGGGAGGGACCAGGCCTACAAGGGAGGGCAGTTGGCGGGATCAAGCCTGCCGGGGAGGGCAATTAGGGATGACCAGGTCAGCAGAGCAGGGATGTTGGGGACAACCGGGCCTACAGGGAAGGGCAGTTGGGGGGGGGGACCCAAGCCTGCAGGGGAGAGCAGTTGCGGGGGACCAGGCCTGCAGGGAAGGACAGTTAGAAGTGACCAGGCCTGCAGGGTAGGGCAGTTAGGGGCAAACAGGCTGTCAGGGGAGTGGTTAGGGGGTGAGGCTGACAGGCAGAAGCAGTTAAGAACAATCAGGAAGGCAAGCAGGCAAGGAGTTGGGAGCCAGCAGTCCTAGATTGTGAGAAGGATGTCTGACTGCCCATTTAGGCCCAATCCTACCTGGCAGTCAGACATCCCTCAAGGAGTCCCAAATTTGAGAGGGACAGGCTGGGCTGAGGAATCACCCTCCACCCCCCCCCCCCCAGTGCATGAATTTCATGCACCAGGCCTCTAATTATTAAATAAATAAATAAAAAATAAATAAATAAATAAATAAATAAATTTATTCTTCTGATAAAAATGCTTTATTTTTTAAATACAGAAATATGATATGTAAGAAAAAGTAAAATTTACCTGAAGTTCCACCTCTCAAAAGCTCAATAACATTCCAGTGCCCATTACTTATCTCTTCTCATATATATCTACCCATATGCTATTATTTATATACTAGAGGCTGGTACATGAAATTTGTGCATGGGGGGGGGGGTGTCTCTCAGCCCAATATGCACTCTAACCAATCTGAGACCCCTTGAGCAATGTCTGACTGGCCGTTTAGGCCCAATCCCAGTAGAATCAGGCCTAAATGGGCAGTTGGACATCCCTCTCACAATCCAACTGCTTGCCTGGCTGCCTTCCTGATTGCCCTAATCGCTTCTGCCTGCTAGCTTGATCACCCCCTAACCACTCCTCTGCCAGCCTGATTGATGCCTAATTGCTCCCCTGCCAGCCTATTTGTCCCTAACTGCACTCCCCTGCAGGCCTGGGTCCCCCACAACTGCCAATCCCTTCAGGCCTGGTCACCTCCAACTTCCCTCCTCTGCCTGCAGGCTTGATCACCCCCTACTGCCCTCACTTGCAGATCTGGTCCCTCCCAACTGCCCTCTTCTGCTGGCCATCTTGTGGTGGCCATCTTGTGTCCACATGGGGGCAGGATCTTTGACTACATAGGGGCACCCATCTGTGTGTTGGAGTGATTTTCAATCTGCGTATTACTCTTTATTAGATATGATGACCATAGTAATATGATTCTTTTTAATTTCATGAAGTGTTATGTTTCTTTCCATGTACATCTTTCTCCTAATCAATCATATAGAAATATATTATATAAACATATTTTACCTTAGAACAGACTCATATTTCATATACTTCTCTGTATCTTGCTTTCCCCACCTAGCCACATATTCTTAAAATCCTGAAAGAGTGACTGGAGTAAAATTAACACATTTCTTTTTAATCATTGTATAATAAATCCTAGCATGAAAGCACTACAATTTATTCAATTTATCCCCCTATTTATGGGCATCCAGATTGTTTCTAATTTTATTGCTATCACAAATAAATGATGCAATATACATCTTCATATGCTGGTACTTTCATTTTTATAAAATAGTGTCTCAAAGTAGCATTGTTAATCCAGAAGAGCCCATGATATGTATACACAGACATATATTTGATGTTAATGATGTCAGTCTTTCCTAAGAAAGCTTAAAGAGTTCCCATGTCTGCAACAGTGTATAAAGATATCATGTTCCCTGCAACCCAAGAGGCAACTGGACACAAACCATTTGTTTTACAATTTTTTTAATTAAAAAAATATTATTGTCCTCCATTTTCACCCTCATTGCCACCTCCACCCAGCCCTTGCCCACCCTCTCCCTTGGCCTTCATTACACTATTATCTGTGTCCATGGGTCATGCATCTGTGTTCTTTAGCTAATCCCTTCACCTTACTTTATCCAGTCTGCCCATCTGCCTCTGACATTTGTCAGTCTGTTCCATATATCCATAGCTCTGTTTCTATTTTGTTCATCAGCTTATTTTGTTCATTAGATTTCACATATAAGTAAAAATATATGGTATTTGTTTTTCCCAGATTGATTTGTTTCCCTTAGCATAATAATCTCCAGGTCCATCCATGCTTTCACAAAGGGTTGAGTGAGTAATGATATTTCATTATTACTTTAGTTTCCCTTTCCCTAGTAATAGCTTGACAAAATCTTTCTCCCCCTATATTTATTGGCCATTTAGGTGTTCTAATCAGTAAAATGCCTACTCATTTCCTTTGCCCATTTTTGTCTAGGCTGTCTTCCTTTTACATAACCATTAAAATCACAATGATGGTTATTTGAAGAGCCTGAGGGATACTGTGATCCCTAATGTTTGTCTTTCCTGATGTGACCCTCTGTACTCATCTCTCCTTACATATGGCACAGTTGGCCAACTGCTCTCTTTAAGCATGTTTACTCTTTCTCTGAGAGGCCTGAAAATCCTCCCACTGGGAAGCTTGTTTGGGTGAAAATAATTTATGCTTTCTTTGGCTTTGGAGAATATTGCTATATACCAATCATCATGAATAGATTATAAACTTTGATGGAAGAAAAGGATTACTTGCTTTTTAAAAATGTATTTCTTGTTTATCCAGGTATCTATTTATAGTACAACATAAAAAAATAACTTATTTCCATAAAGTCCTAAAATAAGCTGTGAATACTTCCTTGATACATTTCAGCAGGGGCCAGTGTTCTTTAGTGCTGTTATTTGTAAGTATGAGGAGGATATTGCACAGCCCAATTCTTTTCATTTACTCCAGGCCAACTAAATTAATTCAAGTTGTGGAGAATATTTAGTATATATTTAGACATGGATTATGCATCAGCTCTCTACCTTTGTTTGAAAGCACTAAGTTTCTCAGCAGAGTAGCTGAATGTGTGAGGGCTAATGGGCAACAGAAATATGCATATATTTATCTCTGTTTGTTCTGGCAAACTTCAGAGTGCAGCCCTGGCCTTCTTGGCTCCCAGCAGAGTGTGGCCAGACTTTACCTATATTTCTGAGCATATCTGACTTTTCATTTATCTATCAGATGCCTCATACTCATCACTTCCTCCGAGACAAGTCTCAGACCCAGTTCCTTCCTGATAGGACTGATAAATGTTCAGTCTGAATGGCAGATTCCAAACAATATAGCCAGAACAAGTACGTCAGAGCTGGAAATATAATATGCTCTCTCATTCTCAGTGCTCCCTTGTAAAAGATGGTGCACATGTATGCTGACAGCAGGGCAGCTTGTAAGAGACTTGGGCTCTGCGTGAGAAATAAATGGGAGTCCGGGTTTTCTCAGCCCCTCGGGCGGCACGCACTCAGCCAGGGAGCAATCTGCACTTTAAGCCACACTTGAATTGTGAAACACTTCTAATTTACTCACAAATCCTGCTTTTCTTGAAGTGATTCTTTCCTTTGAAGGGATCTTTTAATTACTATTCTCTGGACTAACCAACCCTGAAAGCAACAGAGTGTCCCTCCATGACTGTGGTGCAGCCTCAGCAGGTTTCCCTGCAGAGGGAAGCAATTTCCATCAGCCACTTCCTGCCAAAGCCCCAAACTGAGTGAGTATGTTGTCTCAGGTATCACTATGCTATCTATAAGAACAGAAAACTTTAAAGGGAATATTTTCAGAATCTGAAAATTGTCATGAAGCTTTTATGAAAAACAAAACAAAAGATATTACGGGCCCTTTTGGGTTAATAATGTCCTTTCCTTGTGAGAGAAAATTTGGTTCTGCTCTAGTGTGGTGTGATGTTACCACAGGGAAAGCTATAAAGGAGCCATGAATTTTTCCTGTCCTTACTGTACTGTTGCTGGGCCCCTCCTAAGTCAAAGCATAATACAGTTGTAAATGGCAATGAATAAAGTAACATGGTTGAATATTAAACTTACACTCCATCGCATCCTACTCTAAGCATCTAAACAACAACCAAGTTTCTGCTAAAAACAAATAAAACAGAAAACATTTGTAAATGCACTTGGAATATGTGCTTTTCCATTCTTTTATCAGTGTACAATGTTGATACAAAGCTGTACTATGTACCAAGGAGAGGTAGCCAACTAGGTCCAGTTCAAGTCTCATCATTTAAAAAAAAAAAAGTTGCACCAGTTGCTTGTAGGTTTACCCTTAATGAAAGGTGTGATTATAGTTTGGAATTAGAGGAGTCACTGCACCAATAGAGCTAGAAAAGGCTTGCTGATGAGATCCAACTTTTTTGTCTGTCTCCGTGTTATGTTAATGAAACCATATAAGGCTACATTTTCCAAAACATATTTTATAAACCAAATAAGCCAAGCTATATACTCTGCCAGAGAAAAGAGAGTTTTATTATGACCTTCAGCATAGAAAAATTATTTAAGTTGGTTTTACCTAGTATTTCTCAAGTAAATTTGATCACAGAACTCTTTTTTTCTCTATTATCCCTGTTAACAACCTGTGGAACCACTGATATACAGAAATAAACTTTGACTAATATTTATTAAATGATTACAATTACCAGAGAGAATTTTAAACTGTCCTTCAGAGAGTTATGCCATCCTCTCAGAAATATTAAGCATTATTCTTGAAAACTTTCTTTTGATAAATTGATCTCTAAATTTAAAAAATGGGGATCCCTGACTCTTATTATTAAGGGGGAAGAGCAATGCTTATTAGCTCCCTATTATTTCTACAGAGTAAAGACCACTTGAGTCCCCTTTCTGAGAAGGACTCAGGGAGCACGCTTTCTATTTCTCTCTATTTTTATGACTGATTTTCTTCTGGGTAAGACTGGGGAAAAATCACTGCTGTTGCCTAGCTTGACCACTTGGTTTGCTCTTCCTGTAACTACATGTGAATGTGGACTGTGAGCATCCATGGGCCCATGCATAAGTGCCTTGCACTGTAGACACAACTCTCTCTTGATTGGGTCTTGAATTAAGATGTGTGGAGCTGAGTAATGGAGATGAAGTGGTGAGTGAAAAAAAAGGAAAGTAAGCAAAGTCACAGAGCACCTTTCTTGGGTTTCAGTCCCAAGCCATGCCCTGCAACATAAGAAACCATTACTATTTAGGCTAGTAACACTGATTCTATCCTTTAATTGTTATCTAGTTGCTTGTGTCTGTTCTCAATTTGGTTTCAGAAATTTGGAAACTGGAAGTGAGGAGGAAAATAAGTAATTGGCATCCTCTATCCCCAGCACCTATTCTATATAATAAAAGCCTAATATGCAAATTGACCAAACTGTGGAACAACCGGTAGAATGACTGGTCACTTTGATGTACACTGACCACCAGGCAGATGCTCAATGCAGGAGCTTCCCCGAGCCCACAGGCCCCAGGTCAGCCCAGGAGGGTGCTAGTGGAGACCCCCGATCGCCCCGCTGGTTACCCCACAGATTGGCCCCGATCACTGGCCAGGCCTAGGGACCCTACCTGTGCACAAATTTCATACACCAGGCCTCTAGTTATCCTTATAATACCTTTTTATCAGTTATAAATCATTATGAGGACACCATGCAGCAATTTCTTCCTCAGATCAAATAATTCTAAGTTCTTTTTTCTTTTGTTCCCCATAAGTCCATATGCCAACACTAATTATTTTTGTTGCTCTTTATGGTTCATTTCCAACTTTCCCAATAAAAAAATATAGAGCCTCAAATGGGACAAAATCTTCTGTGGGCCTGGCTTAATCTGAGCTTATAGATTGTTTTCAGGCCAGTATTTTATGCTTGGTAATGTATGCAAGTGTATCCCCATGTTATATTAGTTTTAATGACTATAGACTGGCACTGATGATCCCACTCTGTGGCTTACTATAAAGGTGCACTTCTATATTGTGAGTATACTTAACAACCTTGATATTATGATGATGCCATCAGCTAAGCATTTCTCATAAGTATCAGTATTGCTGGCTTTTTCTAAGTGGTACAAATTATATGCTATTCCTAGTGGATCAAATGGCTTTCTTTTTAATGATTCTAAAAAATGTTTTGTTTAACTTTTCTTTGTGGCTTAGGCTAAGAAAATTTCTCATTCATTTTAAAATCTTCATAATATTTAGTCAAACTTACAAATGGTCATTATAATCTTGAGTTTGTTATTCAATTCCTACCCATTACATTGTTTTGCTTATGTACACTTAATGTTAAAATCTTTGCATATATAAAGTAAGACATAGTTTATAGCAATTTTCTCATTGCTTTCACAATATGTTTTTCTTTATTAATTTACTTGACAAATAGTATATATTGACAGTGTGTCAGAAACTGCTGGGCACTAATGGGATAAAGGCAAATACAACATTATGACTGACCTCAAGAAGTTCACATTATGGAGTGCATGGGAACAATTGCAGTACCATGTGGTAAGTGCACAGAAGAGGAAGCAGTGCTTTGTAGGAGGGTGGGTAGGAGGGTTTACAAGGAGCAGTTGTGTGAAGTTTACAATAGAAGGGCCGATAGACTGCAATAGGGGAGTGAAGGAGAATAAACTACAAAAAGAAAGTGGCCACACATTTTAAAGGTCTTCAATACATCCAAGCATTGACTCAGCATACTTACTCAGTACATAGGCAGTATATTTTCACCCAGTCTTACAGATGACAAATCTGGGGACCAGAGAGTCACATGAATAAAATGTTAGAAGAAAGATAAGTTCTACACTTTTGACTCCTAGGCCATTTCTCTTTCTTTATGAAATGTCTGTCATTGAAGTGAAAGGAAGATGAAAAGGGTGCCCAATTTTTTTCAAAAAGTTTATATCCTATCTAATAAAAAGAGTAATATGCAAATTGACTGTACCTTTGATTAAGCCACACCCACAAAGTCATGCCCACCAGCCAATCAGGAGCAAATAAACCCCAACCAAGATGGCTGTGGCCACTGAGAGCAGGAGGGAGGCTAGGGTTTCCCCAGCAATGTAGGAAGCCAAACTTTCCAACTTCCCTTGCTGGCCTAGGCCTCCACTCAATGCTACAAAGTTTCAATTATAGAAGATACATAATCCCAACAGAAATAGCAGCAGCCATGGAGCTGGAGAGAGAAGAGGCTAGGATTGCCCGGGCGATGGAGGAAGCCAAGCTTCTGCAGCCCTAGTGCCTAGGCTTACACTCTAGGCTACAAAGTTTCAATTATAGAATTTAAGTAAACCCAAACAGAAATGGCTGTTGCCACAGAGCAAGCAGAAGACTTGGCTCCACTCCAGGCTACAAAGTTTCAATTGTAGAACATAAATTAATCCCAGATCCAGGGCCTCCACTTGGGGCACTGGGGGGCGTGGAAGGCCTGCAAACCAGCACAGGCCCCTCGCCCAGGCCACCCCATGCCCCAAGGGAACCCCCACCCTGATCTGGGACACTGTTAAGGGCAAACCAGCTGGCCCCCACCCATGCACCAGACCTCTATCCTATCTAATAAAAGAGTAATTTGCAGATTGACCATCATTCCAACACACAAGAGGGCTGCCCCCATGTGGTCAAAGATCCTGCCCCCATGTGGACACAAGATGGCTACCACAAGATGGCCAGCAAGGGAGGGCAGTTGGGGGTGATCAAGACTGCAGGGGAGGGCAGTTGGGGTGACCAGGCCAGCAGAGGAGGGAAGTTGGGGGCAAACAGGCTGGCAGGGGATCAGTTAGATATCAATTAGGCTAACAGGGTAGTGGTTAGGAGGTGATCAGGCTGGCAGGCAAAAGCAGTTAAGGGCAATCAGGGTGGCAGGCAGGTGAGCAATTTGGAACCAGCAGTCCTGTATTGTGAGAAGGATGCCCCAGACTGGAAAGGCTAAAGGCTGAGCTGAGGGACATTCCCTGCCTCCCGTGCATGAATTTCATGCACTGGGCCTCTAGTTTTATATAAGAAGTTAAAACATGTTTCTTACAAAATATAAATGAAGAATAAATAAAAATCATAAGGTAATAATATATTGAAATATTTCCTGTCATTTATATATATATATATAAATTCGCACAGATATTTTATAAAATTGTAGCTAATAGATATGCACAGTTGTTGTGTGGAAAATAATACAATAATTAATAAATAATAATACAAAAATAAATTCTATGCTTCATGTATTCACAACTGTAAACCTATTTTTGCTGACCCTGTATAATTTATTGAATCCTGCTCTCTTCCTTGAACAAAATATATTGTGAATATTTCCCTCTTGCAAATAAATGATTTCATGTTATGATTTTTAATGACTGCAAAATATTCTATATTTTGTAATTTGTTTATTTCATTATTAGACATTTAAGTTTTTTCTACTAGTTTTTAGAAGCACATATCTGATTCTTTCTTCAGGATAAGGAAGGAAGTCAGAAACTAAAGTGCTTTAAAGGCTCATGATACTTATTGGCAAATCATCCTAATTTGCAATCCCACTAGAAGTGAGCAAAATGCCAGTTTCACCACTATTGGCAACACTGTGCATAATATAAACAACTATTTTTTGCCAACAAATAACTTTTGAATATGATTTTGGTTAACTTTTGGGGGAAAGAGAGAGTGGGGATGTGGATAATTTGTGTAGTTACTAACCTCATTACATTCCATGAATAGGGGGGGCCTTCCATTTCCAGCCATCAGGGCCCATTGTGGGAGATGTCCATCTCATGTAGAGGGACCAAGCAAAGTCTGTGTCATTCATCCTGGCTTGTGACAAGTGTCAGAGCATAGTCCTCTCCAGTCCAGAGAAAAGGAACCCTTGTTATGTGGCCTGGGGCAGGCAACAAACAGTTCTTCAAGGTAACACTGTTTCACAGAGGCTTGAAACTCAGACAGTACCCTCCCAGCAGCGTCTGACCATCTACTCAGTCAGTCCTCCTGGGCAGTTGCCCCCTCTTTTCAGGGGCAGTGTTCTATAACCATCAATCAGACGTGTCCAACCCCACCCCCCACTACCCACTACCCACCAAATGCTCTGTTTCCACCTCCCTAATAGGCCCCACAGCAAAACAAACACTTTAGACTCCTTTCCATGACATTTTACTATAGCAGAACTTTAAAAATATATACTTAAGGAATTTTAGAATTATGAAATATTTCAAACATTCAGTACCGAAAAGTACTGAGATTAATATAACACTCTTCAGGCCACTACCCAGATATAACAAATCTTAATACTTTACAAAAGGTGTTTCCGATATGGTTTTCTTCTCAAGAAATAGAATGTTACAGATATTATTGAAGCCCCTTTATACTACTTCTTATTCTATCCCTGCCTGTTCCTCAGAGGCAATCACAATACTGAGTTTGTGTGGATTTTTCTATGAACCAACTAGCTGTCAAAGAAAACTGCTAGTTCTTTATCCCTCTCCTCAGCCAATCAGATTTATTTTCATTTATATAGTTGAAAACACTGAGTTAGGCACTGATGAGAAAAGAACTGTTTATTTGAAAGAAAAGAGTTATTTTCTTTCTGATATGTGACATCATCAAGCCAATTGACTATGATGACTATGGTTGAGGAGACAAGAATAAATATGAAGATCAGGACATAAATAGTTGGTTGAGGCAGCAGACTTACCAGAAAGACAAATCTGGAACAGTCTTCAAAAATGAAATAATTCTGAATGAAACCTTAAATGTTCAATAATAAAGAAATACATAAGCAAAATATGGTATTTTAATGACAATATTATGCAAGCACCTATAAAATCATATTTTTGAAGACTACTTAATAAATATAGGGACAGGCCCAGACACAATGTTAAACTTATTTTTAAAAATGCTAAACAGAATACGTAGGATGATCCATATATATTTACATATATACCCATGTATGAAAATAGAATAGATAGATAGATAATACAGATAAATAACAGCCATTTTGTTTATATTTTGTATGTGTGCATGTACATATGCTTATGTTTATGTTTTAAGTTAAAGACTAGGATAAAAAGCAAACTGAAATGTTAATGATTGAGTGATAAGATTATAAGTAAATTTTCTTTTTCTAACTAAATTGTTTTTATTTCCAAACTAAATTGCTTGCTTAATTTCCCCAAGGTATTTCTTTCTGTAAGTGTGTGTGTGTGTGTGTGTGTGTGTGTGTGTGTGTGTGTGTGTGTGTATGTGTGTGTGTGTGTGTAAAGAGTGAAATTAGAGTTAAGTTTAATTTAATTCAATAGTAAAGGCAATTTTGCATTCCTCTAGCAATCTATGAAGAAACCAGCTCACCTGAGAGCACTAGTCCATGGTCTGCAATTCATGAAAGACAGAAATGTTGATAAGTTTAAATGAATGGAAACAGAGTGGATCTTTATCTTAGCTTCATATAATGGAAGACCTATTTACAAAAAAAAAAAAGGTGAGTATGTCATTTCAATGGTCTTTTCACTAAATCAGGTTGAGTGAGTTACTAATGTGACCAACTGCATGTAACTGAATAATCAAGATAGAAAAAAGAATTAAACTAAAAATAATCAATCCAATAGCCACATGTAGACTCAGAATCAATTTCAGAGTCAAGATAATGAGAAAATCAAGTAAACACTTGTTTTATAAACCTTATCCAAATGTACTTGGGAACAATAAGGAATATTTTAGGTTTCCAATACAGAAATCATCCTGTTTTAAACTATGTATTCATAATGCTTGGTGACAAAATTCTTATTTTGACAGCTTTAGTAGTTTTAACTTAATTTCTTCATTTTTCGAGTGGTTAGAGACTGCCAATCACATCAGGACAAGCAAAAATCTCTCCTTTCTTTCCTCTTTCACTCCAAAGATCTTGGCTGGATCTGGGATGCCATATTCTAAAAAAAAAATTTTTTTTTGAACAGGGGGAAGCTACTGTCCTACAGTTTTTTAAAATTCTGTATTGTTTAAAGTATTGCATGAGTCTCATTTTTCCCCCATTGACTTCTCCTCCACCATCCTCTCCCCCAAGTACAAATTCTCACCTCCCTACAGTTTTTTTGCTTTTATTGTTGTTGAAATAATTTTGCTCACAAAATTTTAATTTCTGAAAATTTTATTTGAAATAGTAGACCAGCTAAAACAGTGGAAAGAGATATTCATAAAATAAAACTTAGTTTGAAAGTCATAATGAAAAGGATCTCACTTTGGGTTGAAATGAAAATGTCTTAACGCATTGTCATTCACAAACATATTGACAGCCATTAGTATGAATTAATAAAAGCATAGAATCGTAGGGATGAAAGGGGAATTAGACATTATCTAATTCAATTCCTTCCTAATTTTTTTGGATAAGAAAACCATGCCCCCCACCCAAAAAAAAGTAACCTGTTCAGATTGTAGCCAATCTACTTTTTAAAAATGAATGAATGAATACATACATACATAAAAGGACTCTCTTCCAAGGAGTTGCATGTAGTCATCCTTTGTTTACATTGCACACTATATATTTTTTTCATTACATACTGTCTTAATCCTGGGCATTCAGCCCTAAGCAAATGCCATGTCACAGGAACCAGCAGGGCTTAGTGGAACAGATGCCTTTCCGAAATTGCCTCAGCCCACCAAACCACACTGCAAATGACCAAGATGACTTAGTTTTGAGAGCAGGTGAATCTGATGATATAAAAAGAAACCACTTAAAAGATAATTACTTTTGGACAGGCTTCTTTAGTACTGAACTCTACTATAAAATTGGTGATTATTGCATGTCATTATAGGAAGCCAATTTTTATGAAAGATCTTTTTTGTTGATTAAATTAAATTCTTTTTAGTGCCCTTAGGTCACACATAACATATGTCCAGTCCATTATTTTAGGAGTAGTTAAAGATTTCTCTTTTCACAGTAATAGTTGTGTGTGTGTGTTTTTTTTTTTTTTTTTGGCAATCAATAGAGATTTGAAGAATAATTTTCCTTGATAAAACCCTAGATCTTTTTAATAGGAATTTCTTCCCCCAAGATGAATAGAGCTGGGTCATGAGGAAGGGTGGTCAAACATGCTTTACTAGAGGCCCGTACATGAAATTTGTGCATGGGAGGCGGGGGATGTCCCTCAGCCCAGCCTGCACCCTCTCCACTATGGAACCCCTCAAGGGATGTCTGACTGACCCTTTAGGCCCGATCCCGGTAGGATTGGGCCTAAATGGGCAGTCAGACATCCTTCTCACAATCCAGGACTGCTGGCTCCAAACTGCTCACCTGCCTGCCTGTCTGATTTCCCCCAACCGCTTCTGCCTGCCAAACTGATCACCCCCTAACCACTAACCTGCCAGCCTAATTGATATCTAACTGATCCCCTGCCAGCCTGTTTGCCCCCAACTTCCCTCCTCTGCCAGCATGGGCACCCCTAACTATGCTTCCTTGCAGGCCTGATCACTCCAAACTACCCTCCCCTGCTGGCCTGATCACCCACAACTGCCCTCCTTTGCAAGCTTGGAAACTCCCAATGGCCCTCCCCTGCTGGCCATCTTGTGGTGGCCATCTTGTGTCCACATGGGGGCAGGATCTTTGACCACATGGGGACAGCCCTCTTGTGTGTTAGAGTGATGGTCAATCTGCAAATTACTCTTTTATTTGATAGGATAGAGGCCTGGTGTATCGGTGGGGGCCAGCTGGTTTGCCCTGAACAGTGTCCCAGATCAGGGTGGGAGCTCCCTTGGGGTATGGGGCAGCCTGGGCAAAGGGCTCGTGGTGGTTTGCATGCCGGCCACGCCCTCCAGTGACCCAAGTGGAGGCCCTGAGATCTGGGATTAATTTATGTTCTACAATTGAAACTTCGTAGCCTAGAGTGGAGGACTAGGCACTAGGGTTACAGAAACTTGGCTTCCTCCATCTCCCAGGCAACCCTAGCTTCTGTTCTCTCCAGCTCCATGGCTGCTGCCATTTCTGTTGGGATGTATCTTCTATAATTGAAACTTTGTAGCATTGAGTGGAGGCCTAGGCTGGCAACAGCAGGAGGAAAGCTTGGTTGCCTCCATTGCTGGGGAAACCCTAGCCTCCCTCCTGCTCTCAGTGGCCACAGCCATCTTGGTTGGGGTTTATTTTCTCCTGATTGGCTTATGGGCGTGGCTTGTGGGCATGGCTTGATCAGAGGTATGGTCAATTTGCATATTACTCTTTTATTAGATAGGGTTGTAATTTTCCCAGAAAGATCAATGGTTTTGCATTCCAAAATGATAACATAAAGCAATAGTTTTTAATAACTTGAAATGACTAAAAACAAATGTTGGTTTGACTTGACAGATGTAAAAAAAATATTGATATTAAAGAAATAGCCATCCCTTTTCCAAGAAATCTCAACTCTTTTCATCTGACTTAGATCAATAAGACAAATTTAAGCTATACGATGGTCAATAAGCTAGCCAGGTAGTAGACTCAATTTTAGATATCTGGGAATTTAGCTTCAGGTCTAAATCTGATAAACTAATTTTCTGTGGAATAATCTTTTAAATTTTTATTGCTTTATTAATAAATTGTTAATGACTAGCTACCAATTGTGTTTATGGAAAAATTATATATTTACTAAAAAAAGATTCTGTTTATATATGGCTCTTTGCTTCAAGTTTATGCTCAGATTGAAATGAATAATTCAAGAGTCTGTTGATCTGCTCCTTAGTCCATACATACAATGTACACTAAGTAATATTTTCTCCTGAATGGGTTGAAAGTGTTTTTACTGAATGGTTTAACTATCAACCCCCTTTTATGTAAGCAATACTTAAATTGACAATTTGGTTAAACCCCTCTACCAATTCTGTCTTGAGCATCATTACCAACTCTGTTAACTACCCAGGGAACCTTGCTGACCTACCCTTTCTCTAAGCAAGACAGTTGAAGTTGTGGCCAGTCTTTATTCCTGGTACCTAAGGACTATGGTCGTGATGGTGAACCTATGACAGGTGTGTCAGCAATGACATGCGTAGCCATTTTTGATGACACGCAGCCACATGTGGTCGCATACAGAGAAGCATGGGGCCACATGCCAAGAAGAATATTTCATCCTTGGCTACTGCACGACCAGGTGCAGTAGTGGAGGATGAAACATTTGCTGTAGTGTAGCGTAGACACTCTGTGCCAGAGGTCTGTAGGCTAAAACAACAGAACTCAAGCACAGAGCATCTATGTCTGGAACTTCTGGTTAGGCCCTTAGGGGATCTTTGACCTCACTTCTGGCTGGAAGAGCAGGAAGCAGCAGAAAGCCATGGGGGACACATCTCTGGGGGCCCTGTGATCAACATTACCAGCAGCCACATAACCACAGCAACCGTCATCCAATCTACTGTTCTGGGGTGTCATGGATTTCTAATTGACCGTCATTACCGAGATAAGTGAGGGGAAGGCTGGGAGAGGCGAGGGCCTGTGCTATGGGTGCCATTTCCTGCCATTAGAAATAGCGGCAGCCATCTTAATTTATATAAGAAACGTCATTTTTCAGCATAGTGCAGACTCCATTTCACCACTATTACTGTTGTGCATCCTTATTAACCCCTATTTCAGCTTATTAAGCCTGCCCTTTCCTAAAAGATTGTTACATGTGCCATCTTGTGGTCAGTTAGGCTAGTTAACCCCTAATTGCCTGCAGGGCTTATAGGCTATCTATAATTCTATCTTCTGTCACTGCCTGATGGAGAACTCAAAAAATAAAAAACCAAGGTTAAGTAAAGGAAGTGATAGTGGCAGTAGCCGACCCTTTCAAGAGACATGGACCGAGATATATGCATTATAGAAAAAAATGGCAGGTCATTTTGCGCTCTATGTACTGAAATGGTGGTAAGCAGAATGTGGAATATAAATAGACATTTTGAAACTAATCATTCCCAGCTCTTGAAAAAGAGTGAAGATGAAAGGAAGGTATACATTTCCAGGGAGCTACACCTTCATAAGAGCCAGTCTAATTCTATCCTTAAATTTATAAAAGACTACAAATTTAACATCTGCAAGTTTGAGCATTGCTCACTCCATAGCTCAGCATGGAAAAGCACTCAGTGAGGAAGAATTTATTAAAGAAACTCTCCTAAAATGTGCACCAGTTCTATTTCACGATATGCAGAATAAAGATCCAATTATTAAGAGAATGTCTGAGTTACCACTCAGTAGAAATATCATAAAAGACCGAATAATGAGACTGAACACAAACGTACAACATCCATTGAAGAGAGACATAAGTAACTGTAAATATTTTCGATCTCTCTTAATGAAACTATTGATATCACATCACATGCTCAGTTGGCCATTATTAGTTGATATTCTGATGGTCTCACAATGAGAGAAGAATTGATAAAGTTAGTATCAGTGCCAACAAGTACATCAGGAAGCAAAATATGTAAGGTTGTTATACAAACATTCCGTGACCTAAGCATTGATATCTCTAAAGTTGTGTCAGTGATGACAGATGGGGCACCAAACATGGTGGGGAAAAAAATCAGATTTGTCAAATGGTTTACAGAAGCTATTGGACATCCGATTGTGCCTTTTCGTTGTATTATCCATCAGGAGGTTTTATGTGCCAAGGTAGGATTCATCGACTTAAATAACTTAATGTCATTTGTTATAAAAATAGTTAATTTAATAGCTGCTTGACCCCTTCACAAGTGAGAATTTTCTGCACTTTTACTGGAGGTTGATTCTATCTACAGTGGACTGCTGATGTACAATAATGTAAGATGGCTGAGTCGAGGCAATATTCTTGAGCACTTTGTAGAGTGCTTTGAAGAAATTAAGGTATCTATTGAAGATAAGGATCTGGGAAACTTTTCTCAGCTCAACAATGATAACTAGGTCAACACCCTGATATTTTTTACAGATCTCTCTGTTTATATTAATGAAATGAACTTAAAGTTACAAGGTTTTGGCAAAATTATTGATGTTATGTTTAGATACATAAAAGCTTTTGAAAGTAAACTTAAAATTTTCAAGCAAGATGTAGAAACTAAAACTTGTAAGTATTTTCCTCGATTAACAAAGTATTTTGAGAAGGCCAGTGCAGCTGTACAAAATGAAATGGAACCCTTGCATATAAAGTACCAGCATGTTTTAACCTGGTTACTTGACCAGTTCAGTGATAGATTTAATCAATTTAGAAGCCTAGAACAGACCATAAAAATAATTAAGTATCCTGATGCAGTAGTCTACAGTAGTTTGGAATTAATTGGTTTCCAATGGATACAAATTGATGATTTCGAGATGCTACTTGCAGAATTTCAAGACAGCATCTGGCTCAGGTGTTTGTCAACTTGAGGTCAAAGCTTGAGAATCTGGAAAGGTGCTGCTTAAAGAATCAAGAGGAGTGCCACTACGAACAGGAAATTTGGAGTGCCTGGAACTGATTACCAGACACATTTATCACCCTGAAAAATTTAGCAATGGCTTTACTCACAATTTTCCTCTATACATACTTTTGTGAGACCTTATTCTCAGAGTTAAGTAATCTCAAAACCAACAAAGGAAACAGATTGACAGATGAAGTTAGTAGCGCTTGCTTGGGCTTGAAGTGTATAAAATACCAACCTTCAATTGGAGGTTTAGCCAATGAAATCCAGCAACAAAAAGTCACTAATAGGCAGGTTAGTTAAAGAATTCCCCCTCACCCTCACTTATCTTTGTTCACAGCGCCCCACACAAGTTAAATAATATCAAGACCAACAAAAGAAACTGACTGACAGATGAACAAAGAAGTCACTAAGCAAGTAAGTTAAATAATTGCTTTTTGGTTTATTAAATACAGTTATATATTACAATTATACATTTTTGTTATTTAAACTATAAATATCGTGAAATTATTGTTGTTGTTGTTGTTGTTGTTGTTTTCTCAAAGTGACACGCCATCTGAGTTATGCTCGGTTTTTTGGCGAATTTTGACACACCAAGCTCAAAAGGTGTGTCATCACTGGACTATGGCATTAGAGTAGCAAACATAAATGTTAAAGAAAATGTGTTGGCAGCACTCATTGCTTAGGCCAGAAGGGGGAAAACTGTGAAAATTGGCTAGTTTGTGCATATGTGCCCAATCCAAGAGCCACCAGCCTACCAGGCCAGGCCTTCTTTCAAACCCGTATCACAACACTAGGTGAGAGGAGAGGCATATGTTCTTCATCCCAGGGAATTAAAACTAGAATGGAGCCACATCTAATTCTTTTCCTTGATAGACTTAGAGGCATCAGATAGCTGCTTTATCCATACACCAATCCAATAAACCAAGCAATTATCCCAAAACAAATCTGTTCTCATGTGACTAGGCAGTGCCACAGGGGCTCCAAGTTGAGAAATATGGTAACACAAATTAGACATAGGAATCTATTCTATGCAATTACTTCTGCCCATCACAACGGTTTCTGCTCAGCAAGTATATTCATTCTGTACATATTCAAAGTTACATAGATTGAAACGTATATTTAGAACCTGTAAAACCCCACAGCATATCTTTTGGAAAAGAACAGAATAGTCTGGGATTTCATACACATGAACACACACACACACACACACACACACACACACACACACACACACACCAATCTGCAATAGCTTTAATAAGATTTCCTTTTTAGATCTTTAACTATGCTTGAACCAGCTTTACAGAGTTTGAGTCTGTGAGCTGAACCCTTGATCTGAGAGGAAGGCAAATGGAAGACGGTCCTCCAGACTTTTGAACATACTTTAATTACCATTAAGTGTCCCAACAGTTGATTCTATGCCAAAACAAATTATAAATGTTTTCATCTTGAGATATACCTTTGATATCCTTTTCCCCAGTTCCTGATTAAAAACGTTCTAAATATGGAGAAATCAAGATGATGGCATAGGTAGACACCTAAACTGCTACCTTGCACAACAATTTTAAAAATACAACTAAAAGACAAAATAGACATCATTCAGAACCACAGGAATGCTGGCTGACTGGAAACAGCATTCTAGTTCTATTTCCTATAACTAGAAGGAAATAGAAATGTACACGGAGAATCAGAGTAGCTGCAAAGCCTGAGGTATGGAGGCATGCATGCTGAGAGGACAAGACGGAGAGAACAGGGCATCTGAGTGGGAAGGAGACAAAAGCTTCAGACTGTGCTGAACCCCATTTCCTACTGCACTGAACCCCAGTTGTGGGCGAGACCCGGGGAACGCAGGCTAATACTGGGGTGGAGGGCAATCTGGAGTGTAAGGTGGAATCTCAGGGGAACAGTGAAAGGCAGAGGTCCGGAGATGTGCAAGCAAGTGCACGCAGAGAGAACAGACTGTTGACTGTTGGCAGGAGGGAGACAGGAGCTCTGGACAGCACTGAAACCCAGTTTCAACTGGACTAAACTCCAGTGCTGGGTGAAAATCTGGGAGTCCAGATTCATTGCGGGAGAAACTGAACTGTTTGGCAGTGGCCAAAACTTCAGGGCACCTTCTCTCAGAAGTGCTTGCAGTGATTGCCTGCGGACACTGAGACCTAGGAATCTCATGGGACAGGGCTGACTGGAAGCAAAGGCTGTCGGCTCCACCCTGAAACTCTGCCCCATCTAAGCTGAGCACAGAGGCTTGTGCAATTTTGCAAGTCTTGTCGCATAAGGCTGTCCCCCAGCATAGACACAGCTGATCCTCACAGCCAATTGTACTGGAGATCAATTCCTCCCAGTGATACCAACAACAATCAAGACTTAACTGCAACAAGGCTGTGCACACAGTCCACAAAGGGGTGCACCAAGAGTGTCCACCTCAGGTAACAGGGGAGGCCAAGACACTTAGCACACAAAGAACCCTACCAACTGAGGGAAGCAATGAAAATGCGGACACTAAGAAACAGATCACAAATGAAAGAAATGGAGAAAAACAAACAACTGGATATAGAGTTCAAAACTACAGTTATAATGTTTTTCAAGAGGTTCCTAGAAAAGGCTGATAAATTTAATGAGACCCTTGAGGATATGAAAAAGGACCAACTAGAACTTAAGTATACACTGACTGAAATAAATATTTTACAGAGACCCAATAGCAGACTAGAGGAACGCAAGAATCAAGTCAAAGTTCTGTAATACCAAGAGGCCAAAAACACTCAACTGGAAAAGAAAAAAGAAAAAAAGAATCCAAAAACTTGAGGATAGTGTAAGAAGCCTCTGGAACAACTTCAAATGTACCAACATCAGAATTATCGGGGTGCCAGAAGAAGAGAGAGAGCAAGATACTGAAAACTTATTTGAAGAAATAATGACTGAAAACTTCCCCACCTGGTGAAAGAAATAGACTTACAAGTCCAGGAAGTTCACAGAACCCCAAATAAAAAGAATCCAAAGAGTACCACACCAAGACATATCATAATTAAAATGCCAAAATCAAAGACAAAGAGAGAATATGAAAAGCAGCAAGAGAAAAACAATTACCTACAAGGGAGCACTTATACGATTGTCAGCTGACTTCTCACCAGAAACTATGTAGACCAGATGGGAGTGGTAAGAAATTTTTAAAGTGATGAATAGCAAGAACCTACAACCAAGATTACTCTACCTAGCAAAGCTATCATTCAGAATTGAAGGTCTGATAAAGAGCTTCACAGGTAAGAAGAAGTTAAAGGAGTTCATCAACACCAAACCAGTACTGTATGAAATGCTGAAAGGTAGTCTTTAAGAAGAGGAGGAAGAAGAAAAAAGAGGAAAAGGTGGCTGCTTTAAACTAGAACATGGGAAACCCCAGAGGGAAGGTAGGGGAGAGTGGGGGTAAGGGGAAGAGATCAACCAAAGGACTTGTATGCATCCATATAAGCCTAATCAATGGACACAGACACCAAGGGGGGTTGAGAGTATAAGTGGGAAGGGAAGGTTGGAAGGGGTAATGGGGGATGAGGACACATATGTAATACCTTAATCAATAAAAAAAATTTTAAATAGAATATTCTAAATATAGTGTGACTACAGTACCTCTGCACTAACACCAACATTGTCAAGTTTGGAAGTATAATTATTTGAACACAAATAACATTAATCATGGGGTGGAGCTAAAACCCAAGGATATCCAACACTTCCTGTGATTTTCTATATACAAACTGTGGTTCATGCCCTACCTTTTCACTCTGATGATGGCAATAAAGAACTCTTCAGGAACTGATATGGGTAATCTGGCCATGGATGAGCCTTGAGTATTCCAACAGTTAAAATCTCTGACCCTTATCCTGCTACCACCTAGCCTTTCACCACTACCACAGCTGATGCCACAAGAGCATCCTGGCAAGAGAAATCTTAGTGCCCACATCTGTAGAAACATGGTGCTGCCTGAAATCAACACTGCTTATGCAACTGGAAATTCTAGCAGTTGATACCAAGTTTAAGTCAGATCTCCAGACAAGTGATGACAAGGCATCGAAACACTGCAGTCTGGAAAAGCTGAGGTACCAGAGTGGACAGGTGAAATGGCTGTGTTCTTTAAGTGCTGCAACCTGCACACTGTTTAACTCTTGGGCAGTTAGCACCAAACAGGTATCAGGTCACACAAAAAAACAGGGCTTTTTATAAAGTAGAAAAGGCACCTCACTGAAAGCTTCTATGTTCTGGGAACCTTCTGCCCATCCAGATGTGACTGTAACCAAAACAATTCCGTTTGGATAGCATATGAGTGCCTGATCATGTCAGTGTCTAACCCAGGTACCACCTGGAGTCTACCAGACTTTAAAGTGTCCCTGGATATCTTAGAAAAGTGGCAGCCTCTCCTAGCAGAACAATTAACAATAACTCCCTATTGTAGGCATGTCCTGGATCCCTGTCTAAACCCTGATCTTTTGCTGTGCTCCTTGTCTGTCTCACACCATTTTCTAACTTTGGTATCTGTGACCTTTATCATTTGGCAACTGTCCTTTTGGCATTAGGGCCTTAGCTTTCTCCCCATTGTATAAAAACAATGGAAAGAAACTAAAAGCAAAAACAAGGATGAGCAAGCTCGCAATGCGAGCGCACACACAAACACACACACACTATTGCTGCACGTATATGCACATATAATATCACACAGGGAATGTGTGTATTACAATGTCTGGCACACACTAACACTCAGAAAACCTGAGCTATTGTTTTATAACTGATTTGTAACTTGCTATATCACTTAGCAACTTAGAGAGTATATGCACCATAATTTAATCCCCTTTGTTAGACATGAGGTGTTTGTTATTTTTCTGTAATAAATACAGCTACGGTCCTAGTTAATTGTCTATATTCCAGAATAAATTTCTAATAATAGAATTGCTGGGTCAAAGAGCTTGCATAGTACAACCTCTAATATAAAGCGACGAACTTCCCTACAGAACATAAGCTTATTCCTGTTTACAATCTCCCATCAGCAGCACATCCAAATGTCAATTCATTTGCTTACTTTTAAATTCAAAACATGAATTTTATAAATTATGATAAATACTACAGATACTTTAGGGACAAAACATGCAAGAATCTTACTCTCCTGGGTATGCAGTTTAAAGATGGAAGAAAAACATTAAATAAATATTAATATAAATATTACAATGATCAATTACAAAATCTAAAAAGTGCCATGACTATAAAAAACAAGGCGTTATTAGGTGTGTATTTGGCTATGTATTGATGTGTAAAAATTACCCCAAACCATAGTGATTTAAAACAATGAACATTTATTATCCTCCAGTCTCTGTGGATTAGGAATCTAGTTGCAACTTAGCTATATCCATTGAAGAGATTTAATATGTATATTTTAGAGGATGACAAGGCAGGCCTCAGTGAAAGATAAAAGGTGGATGAAGTAGCCTGGCCCATGTGACTCAGTGGTTGAGCATCTACCTATGAAGCAGAAGGGCATAGTTAGGTTCTGGTCAGGACACATGGCCAGGCTGCAGGTTTAACCCCAGTAGGGAGCATTCAGGAGGCAACCCATTAATGATTCTCTCTCATCATTGAAGTTTTTCTCTTTCTCTCTCTCTTGCTCTCCTTCTTCTCCTTCTCCTTCTCCTTCTCCTTCTCCTTCTCCTTCTCCTTCTTCTTCTCCTTCTCCTTGTCCTTCTCTTCCTTCTCCTCCTTCTTCTTCTTCTTCTTCTTCTTCTCTCTTCTTCTTCTCTCTCTCTCTCCTCCTCCTCCTCCTCCTCCTCCTCCTCCTCCTCCTCCTCCTCCTCCTCCTCCTCCTCTCTCTCTTCTTCTTCTTCTTCTTCTTCTTCTTCTTCTTCTTCTCTGAAATCAATAAAAATATATTTTTTAAAAATATAGGTGAAGCAAAGAAAGAAATCAGAAAATATTTCCAGGGTCCCTTTTTCAGCAATTAGCTATAGGCGTTAGAGCTTTCATTATTCTATTTTATTGTTGTTGCTAGTATTTGCTTATTCAATAGGTAAATATTATTTTTCGTTTTATTTTTAATGTAATTTACTTTTTTTTATATGTTTATTGGTCAAGGGGGTGTTTGGTTTAACTATTTTATGGCTATTTTCATAATAGTCACAACACTATTTTTCCAAATGGTAGAATTCATATTAAAAACTTGGTCTTTTAACATCTTTATTAATTTAACCATTAGAAAATTTTAATGTATATTAATAAGAAATAAGGAGCCGAGACCGGTTTGGCTCAGTGGATAGAGCTTCGGACTGCGGACTGAATGGTCCCAGGTTCGATTCCGGCAAGGGCATGTACCTTGGCTGCGGGCACATCCCCGGTGGGGGGCGTGCAAGAAGCAGCTGATCGATGTCTCTCTCATCGATGTTTCTGACTTTCTATCCCTCTCCCTTCTGCTCTGTAAAAAAAAAAATCAATAAAATATATTTTAAAAAAATAAGAAATAAGGAATTTAGTAATTGTTTACAAGTGCATATATAATAATAAACTTATGTTTGTAGATTATATATGTTTTCAAAGGCTTTGTTTGTAGTCAAATGCTTAAGAAAATGGTAAGAGTATTTTTTTTCTGAAGAACAAAACTGATAGCTGACCGAGAGATATTTACTTTCCCTTTATACGTTGTCTAGATTTCAAATTTAATTCCTTATACAAATATTATGTTTTAAAAATTGATTCTACTAATAAGCCAATAGGTATGTATGATGGCTTTGTTGAAGTAAATATATGACATGCTTTAATACCCATTCACTCTACTATTTTCTAGGGGCTATTTTACTAAATGAAAAAGATATGTCCAAAGGTCTCCAAGAAAATTCATTTTGAATATGCTGGCTCAAAAACATGGATTATATCACAGAGAGAACTGAATATAAAAAGTCAGTCTTGATGTATGGTAGCCAGTAACCTGAGATCATTAGTAACAATAATGTTTTGTCTGCATATCAATGTCCTCTGTTTATGTATTATCTATACCCAGATATCAATTACTTAGCATTCACTATTGAGCTGTGCATTATCTAGACTCTTTGATTCACATCCTTAGCTCATCTGCCACCTGCTTCTTAATCATTTTTTTCTGCTCATTAACAGCTCCAGTGCGTATGGTCATAAAGGGAAGGCAAAATTCAAATAAATTTGTTATTATTAATTGCAAGTATAAAAAAAGCTTTAGGAGAAAAGCTTGAAGATAGTGATTAAAATAAGATGTTTTAATAATTTTTATTTACTTTTTTCTTTTTATTCTTAATTCTTTCACATTTATGCACACTTTTTACTACTAAAGATTGTTTTTTTCTTCTGCTACCAAAAAAATAAATAAATAAAAATGATATGCAAAAAAGCCTATTTAGATGCTTACTGGTCCATTTGACATTCCAAAATTTATCCCCAAATCTAGGCAAAATATATTGGAGAAACAATTTATATTGCTGAAATGAAAAGCAACCAAAGAAAACAACAGCAAATTTAAAAATACATTAAATAGACAAATAAAGTGGTATGGGCCATGACTCAAGAATAACTACTATACAATGGCAAGAAGCAAAGTGCTCCTAAGAAAACAGAGACTGACTGTCCTATATACTTGCTGAAAGAACCGGGGGGGGGGGGGGGCGCACGGGAAAAAAAATGGAAAATATCCATACTTAGGAAGGAGTAGAGCAGGTAGGAATGGATGACTGAAATGGCACTATAGTAGAAACATTATATAGTAGGTAAACAATATCCATTCACCTTATTCTAATAACTGTCTCCAGTTTATCTATTTGGGATCTGGTCCTCTTCCACTCTCAGTTCTTATGGTCCCTGAGGAGAAAATGCTACCTTGACTCCAAGGGTGGCACGTGGTCCAAGACTGGTCAATCAAAGCATCATATTTGCCTGGCAACAATAATTGGTTCTCAGTGATCCCATGGCCCAAATCAGGCCAATCAACGCCGTTAACATTTGTTTGGTAGAATTATATTGCTCTTTTGAGAAGTCATATATGTCCTTTTATACTGGACTAGGAATTTGAGAAATTTAGAGTTAGGAGATGCTTCTGCCATCTCGCTTCTGTGAATGAAGATGAGAATCCAGCCAACACACCAAGAGTGGAGAGCTGAGTCCTGCCAATAGGACTGAGGAAAACCAAGACCCACTGAACATTTTTGAGCTCTTGCCTAAATCAGCCGCACCTTAACCCATCCCTACTCCAAGACTTCCCAGTTACCTAAACTAATCACTTCCAGTCCCCTCCCCTACTACCACTTTAAAATAGTTTGGACTCATTTTTCATTGTACAGCAGAGTCCTAAATAACAGGTTCTACTCATATAAGACCCTGCATGGGGAGTATGTAGGGGGAAAGATGGTCTTATTTTTGTCTGACTAATCAGGAAATACAGGTAAAGGTCTGTCTTATGGAAGTAACTAGCCATTCATTCCCCAGAAAGATCCAACCCAGCTCTGATGGGGCCATAAGAAGCAGGTTCTTCTGGGGAGTAAATACTAGTGGTTTCATTTTCTTTCTTTTTTTTTCTTCAAAGTATAGTTTTTAATCTTAGTCTTTTCTTATCTTTATTGTTCAGTTTATTAATTACATTGTTTCCCCTTTTTTATCCCCCTATATCTCCCCTCCACCCTGTACCTATCCCACCCTCCACCCTCACCTCCCCCTCCCCAATGTCCTCTCCCATTGTTGCAAGATTTTTGTCCAATCTCTTGCTGTACTTCCAACAACCCTTTTCTCCCCAAGAATTGTCAGTCCATTCCCTCTCTATGTCCATGTTGCTGTTATAGTCACCAGTTTATCTTGTTCATCAGCCTATCAATTCACTTGATTTTTATGTTCATTTGTTGATAGATGTGTATTTGTTGTTCGTAATTTATATTTTTACCTTTTTCTTCTTCCTCTTCTTAAAGAATATCTTTCAGCATTTCATATAATATTGGTTTGGTGGTGATGAACTCCTTTAGCTTTTTCTTATCTGCGAAGCACTTTATCTGATCTTCAATTCTGAATGATAGCTTTGCTGGATAGAGTAATCTTGGTTGTAGATTCTTGCTCTTCATTATTTTGAATATTTCTTGCCACTTGAATCTGGCCTGCATCGTTTCTGTTGAGAAATCCGCTGACAATTGTATGGGTGCTCCCCTGCAGGTAACCAACTGTTTTTCTCTTGCTACTTTTAATATTCTCTCTTTATCTTTTGCTCTTGGCATTTTAATTATGATATGTCTTGGTGTGGTCCTCTTTAGATTCCTATATTTTGGGGTTCTGTGTACTTCTTGGGCTTTTAAGTCAGCTTCTTTCACCAGGTGGGGAAAGTTTTCAGTCACTATTTCTTCAAGTAGGTTTTCATTAACTTGCTCTCTCTCTTTTTCTGGCACCCCAGTAATTCGAATGTTGGCATGCTTGAGGTTGTCCCAGAGGCCCCTTACGCTATCTTCAATTATCTGAATTCTTCTGGTTTCTTGCTTTTCCAGCCGAGTGGATTTTGCTTCTTTGTATTTCAAATCTTTGACTTGGTTCTTGTAGCCCTCTGGACTGCTTTTAGGACTTTGTGTAATATTTTTTATTTCATTCTGTGTATGCTTGATTTCTAGTTGGTCCTTTTTCATATCCATGAGGGTCTGGTTCATATCCTCAGAGGTCTTGTTCATTTCCTTGAGGGTCTCATTCATTTCCTTGTAAGTCTCATTCATTTCCTGGTTGGTCTTGTTTATTTCCTCGTAATTCTCATTAAGTTCATTGGCCTTTTCTAGGAGCCTCTTGAAAAGCCTTATAACCGTGGTTTTGAACTCTATGTCTTGGCGTCTTTTCTCCTCCATTTCTTTCACACCTGATTTCTTTCCATATCTCTGCATGGTGGCTACTTTATGTGGTAGATATCCTCTAAGGGTCAGTGGCACAGCCTCCCCAGTTACTTGAGGTGGGTACTCTTACTGCAATCCTTTATGGGTTGTACAGTATTTTTTAATTTAAACCCAGCTTGTTGTTGTTAGCCCTAGGAGGGTTTGACCTCCAGGCCAATTGGCTGTGAAGGGAAAGTGTGTTCAGGTTGGATGGGAGGAGTCTCTGAGCTGAGCAGGCAGCCTCAGTGTCAGCTACGTCCTATGCGGCACTCGCGCACATGCGGGGCTCTGTTGGATGGGGATGGCTGCAGACACCTCCAAGAGAAAGCCGCTAGTCTCTTCCCCTTGCCAGACAACTGTGCCTCTCCCCAGATGAGTCTGCACACCCAAAGTCTAGCCCAGGGTTGTAAAATAGATGGTTTCTGAGACCAGGAGACAAGTTTCCAGGGAGCAAGTCGCGGATTTGTGCGACACTTGCACGCAAACTTCTTTTCCCAGCCTCCGGGTTTCTCCGCAGACTAGGAGACCTCTGCCGTGCCTAGCTTCCAGGGTGCATCCCCCGGACCTCGGATCTCGCCTGGCACTAGGGAATCTGTGCAGTGGGACGTCTCCACGTACCCCGGATCTCGGACCTCACCTGGCGCTGGGGAATCCGTGTAGTGGGATGTCTCCGCCCTCCCCGTTGGCGAAATCCAGCCTGGGTTGCTGCTCCAGTCCCAGACCGGGCGTGCGAGACCAGGACAACTCCTAACCTGTTTCCATCTTCAAGGCTGTGCTCCTGCTGCTCCTCTGAGTCTCAGTGTCCCACCTTTACTCTTATTTGTGGAGTTTTCACTCAAAACTTTCTGGCGATTCTGGGTGATGTTTGTTATGTTGTTATCTTGTAGTTTTTAAATTGTTGCACGGGGCAGAACAATAGGTGTTTACCTATGCCGCCATCTTGGTTCTCCGTGGTTTCATTTTCAAAAAAAGTCAGAAGATGATAGACCCCAATGTAGAATCTCTGAGAAAATATCTGACATTAGCTTATCTTAAAAATTGTAACAGAAAATATTGACCTATAAAAGAATGTAGATTTGAAACTGAATAAAAAGGTGAATAAAATTGGGAGGCAAAGAGATGGGACAGTGAAATTCAGGGTAGAAGTGTGGGAAATGCAAAATTATTTCCACCTCTCATATAATTAAAACTCTCTGAACTTGGCAGTGTAAACTGATGCTATAAAACAGTAAATTTCACTGTGACATTGAAACATGCCAAACTGAAATACTTTGCTTTCATCACACTTTGAAATCATCATCCTAGACGTGAACAAGACAAACAAGATAAAAAAAATTTTTTTGAGTCGCCTGTGTGATAACTCCATGCCAGGAAGCAATGACCTCCTCAGAAAAATAGGACAATGACATCAGTTTGCAGTGGATCACTAAGTATCAGGCAGCGTGGCAAGTTATTGTACACTATCCAGTAAGATGTTTCTACATGCAATACAAGACCAGAACTCTAATTCTAACAACATTATAAACAAACCTATGCAATTAAACCTAGTACTTGACTGGAAACAGAGATAAGCTAATAAGATTATGAACCAACTAAATAGATCCTGAAGCGATATGATGACATCATGAAACTTTAGAAGATGCAGCTGGCTTCCCGTGATATTTTTGCAATTGAAAATATGATGCATCTGGTCCTCACTTATCATTCTTTGCTGAAGTAATTGCCATCTTAAGTTTCTTTTTATCATGTAGATGTGTTAAGTTTTAAAATAAAGTTGGAAAATTTTGAAAGATCATGTCATCCATTTTGAGAAAAAAAAATAAGCAAAAATTAGTTGTTGTTTCATAAACTAACTATGAGGATGGCCAGTGCCCTAAGCCTTTATACTTGCATTAAGCAATTTTGTACTATTGGAGCACCATTACCCTAGCGAATGATTGTTTCTTATGCAATATGTGGAACATTCAATTCTTGAAAGCTTTCCGTATAGGGAGGTAGTGTAATATCTTGAGTGTAGGTTTCTTTGGTTCAGTCCTAATTTCACCACTTATTATCTATTTCACTGATCAAATTATTTAATCTCTCAACTTTCAGTTTGCCCATCTATAAAATAGGAGTAAGAGTAACTACTATTAAGTGACACAATATTTGAAAAGTATTTTGTACCATCCTGACATATATAAGCCCCAAATAAATATTATTTATTACTAGTCACTCACTTAAATATTTATTGAGGTTAAATATGGGCTCAGAACTGTGCTAATCCCTGGAATACTTGGCCAGGAAGAAAGAAATAGTCTCTTAACAAGAACCTGGCACATAAGAATCATCTCTAACATTTTAATTGTCTGATACCCCCATATGCTCCATTCCCTGACCCTTAATTAAGATATTTGGGAAACTGACTCTGGCATCCAGAGTTACATATGAGAAAGGATCTAACCAGAGAAACAATATAAAGTGACACCTTTATGATAAAAAAGAATGTATTCTAGTTACATGCTATAACCCAAACCTAAATTCCAGGGGGTAGTGATGATGTAGGAGGAGGCACAGGAATATATTCCAGCATCTGAGTCTGTTTCTGATGTCCAGACCTGAGGTCAGTCTCACTGATTCCTCCTGTGACTCTACTTCTATGACATCTCTGCTTCTTCAACCTCTGCTACTACTATGTCTGCTGGCAACTTTTTCTTTGCTGCAGCCCCTGCCACCTCTACCACATGCCCTGCCATCTCCATTATACCACTTCAAACTCTGACTTCACTAACATTGCCTCTAGCTACTCCAAGATCGGATAGTGTCCCTGTCTTCTAGAAACTCACAGTGTAGTAGGTTATAGGACACGTGGAAATTTATAATAAATCCTGGATGAAATAAGTACTTCAAAGAAGTATATTTTTTCAAAGAAGTATTAAAGATACAGAGAAAGAGAAGTTTTATGTAGAAATTGGTATTTTAGTTGACTCTGTGTTTTGATAGACAAAAATAAAAGGAAGACCATCTCAGGCAACAATAATGTCATAAGCTTTTTAAAAGGTCATCACTTTACTGTTCTTTTAATAGTACAAAAACCCCAAACCAACAAAGGCTTTCAACACGACAATCCAGCTACTTAGATCTTCTGAAAGAGCACATTCAGGTCAGTCTTTCCAAGTATATATGTGTGAATGACATTTTTGGTTTTGCATGGTGCCAGAAGCAGCTGAAAGGATAGTTTGTGTGTTTTGTCTCTGTTCACTAAATTTTTGCCCAATGTAATGCAGGGGGTAGATTTAACAGAAAGTGCATTATAATGTGTGTAGGGGTATCAGGGAAGGGTGCTATGTGCTTGTGTTTATACACATACATACATACATACATAAAATTTAAAACAGTTACTTAGAAACAGGAATTACTTTGAATTCTAAAACAATTAGTGTAATTTCAATAAAATAATGGTATTCAGTGATAAATGCACTATTTCTGTGTCCTACTGGGATTAGCTACTGGATTTTTTTTTTCATATGCAGAAATATTGTGGTTTCATTTTAACTATCATAGGCTAGTTCAAAAGCATGTACACAGTATTTTAGAATTAATTACCAACTCTCTTGTGATGACTTGAATATCACTAATCCTTATTTACGTACCTGAGCTTTCTAAACATGGTGCCTTTTGATCCATAAAATATATAGAAACAGGAAATGACTAAATAAGACAGTTCAGACTCCTGGTATTTAGTTATGTCAACTAGAAGCCTTTAATGCCATCACAATAACATTTCTTATCTCTCTTCACCAGAGTAGAACACAACAGAGCATGAGAAATGCATATGCCCAGGTTTTAGCAAAGAGCCCATTACCATATTAGACTTAGCTGTGCTCAGTTAACTCTGAAAGATCAAAATATAGGCAAATGAGTGCACTTTATTGCCAAATGTTGCACAAATTCAAGAGATTATTTTAGCAAATGTTTCATTAGTGTTTGACTTAACAGACAAACCACTATTTTCTCTGTGTGCATGTTTTAATCAAAATGGAAAAGGCAACAGATGCTCTTTGATAGTTTTTAAAGCTGTACTAAAATTTCTTCCACCATCAAACACATTTCAAGTTATTTTAAAGGTGACATTAAGAATGTTTATGCTCCAATTATATAGCTCAGTTCACTTTAGAGCTTTTTTGCTCCTTTTTGTCAATTTTCTTCCACTCATCATTCAAACAGGATTAAATCACACATGCTTTCCACCTACAGCACATTGGAATAGTGAGAGTCATATTGGCTTCCCAGAAAGAGTAATTAAGTTCATCGGTTTCTTCTTGAGTCGGAAGAAACTGTAAATTTGGTTCTTTGATACAGAATGGAGCTAACTTCCCACCCCAAAATGAGCTGGGGTGAGGATGGATCTCAGGTAGGGCTAGGATAAAATTAGAATGACTTGTTTATATTATGTAATTAAAGAAAAATGAAAATGCCCGATTGGCAAAAATATAATGCCTTTACTGATTGGCTTGTGGAGTATCTCAAATTTTTAGTCTTCAATTCACTCCTTATGAATTTTCTTTTATATATATATATATATATATATATATTTATTTATTTATTTTTAAATTTTTTTATTGTTCAGTTTATTAATTACATTGTTTCCCCTTTTTTATCCCCTTATATCTTCCCTCCACCCTGTACCTATCCCACCCTCCGCCCTCACCTCCCCCTCCTCAATGTCCTCTCCCATTGTTGCAAGATTTTTGTCCAATCTCTTGCTGTACTTCCAACAACCCTTTTCTCCCCAAGAATTGTCAGTCCATTCCCTCTCTATGCCCATGTTTCTGTTACAGTCCCCAGGTTATCTTGTTCATCAGCCTATCAGTTCACTTGATTTTTATGTTCATTAGTTGATAGATGTGTATTTGTTGTTCATAATTTATATTTTTACCTTTTTCTTCTTCCTCTTCTTAAAGAATATCTTTCAGAATTTTATATAATACTGGTTTGGTGGTGATGAACTCCTTTAGCTTTTTCTTATCTGCGAAGCACTTTATCTGATCCTCAATTCTGAATGATAGCTTTGCTGGATAGAGTAATCTTGGTTGTAGATTCTTGCTCTTCATTATTTTGAATATTTCTTGCCACTCCTTCTGGCCTGCATCGTTTCTGTTGAGAAATCCACTGACAATCGTATGGGTGCTCCCCTGTAGGTAACCAACTGTTTTTCTCTTGCTGCTTTTAATATTCTCTCTTTATCTTTTGCTCTTGGCATTTTAATTATGATATGTCTTGGTGTGGTCCTCTTTAGATTCCTATATTTTGGGGTTCTGTGTACTTCTTGGGCTTTTAAGTCAGTTTCTTTCACCAGGTGGGGAAAGTTTTCAGTCACTATTTCTTCAAGTAGGTTTTCATTAACTTGCTCTCTCTGTTTTTCTGGCACCCCAATAATTCGGATGTTGGCTTGCTTGAGGTTGTCCCAGAGGCCCCTTATGCTATCTTCAATTATCTGAATTCTTTTTGTTTCTTGCTTTTCCAGCTGAGTGGATTTTGGTTCTTTGTATTTCAAATCTTTGACTTGGTTCTTGTGGCCCTCTGGACTGCTTTTAGGACTTCGTGTAATATTTTTTATTTCAGTCTGTGTATGCTTGTTTTCTAGTTGGTCCTTTTTTTTTTATCTGTGAGGGTCTGGTTCGTATCCTCAGAGGTCTTGTTCATTTCCCTGAGGGTCTCATTCATTTCTTTGTAAGTATCATTCATCTCCTTGTAAGTCTCATTCATTTGCTGGTTGGTCTTGTTTATTTCCTGGTAATTCTCATTAAGTTGATCGGCCTTTTGTAGGAGCCTCTTGAAAAGCCTTATAACCGTGGTTTTGAACTCTATGTCTTGTCGTCTTTTCTCCTCCATTTCTTTCACACCTGATTTCTTTCCATGTCTCTGCATGGTGGCTGCTTTATGTGGTGGCTATCCTCAAAGGGACAGTGGCTCAGTCTCCCCAGTTACCTGAGGTGGGTACTCTTACTGCAATCCTTTATGGGTTGTATTCGGTGTTTTTGAATTTAAACCCAGCTTTTTGTTGTTAGCCCTAGGAGGGTTTGACCTCCAGGCCAATTGTCTGTGAAGCTCAGCTGTGCTCAGGTTGGGTGGGCAGAGTCTCCGGGCCAAGCAGACAGCTTTAGCTCCGCCCTATGCGGCCCCAGGGACTCTGTGCCGGGGGCAATGGCTGCCAGCACCTCTGAGAGAGAGCCGCTGTGGAGCTCCACTGGCTGCCAGGGAATTCAGACTGTCCCCAAATGACTTTGCATGCGCAATGTCTCACCCAGGGTCATAAAACAAAGCAGACTGATGGTTTTCCGAATGAGAGACAAGTCGCAGAGAGCTCCCTGCGCCATCACTCAGCCGAGCTGTTCGCGCGAGCTGCCGTCTCCACAAGCCAGCAGACCCGGCAGCACCCGAGCTTCGGCATGCCCTCCCACTGTCCAGTCTTCACCCCGTATGATAGTGGGTTCCCTGGACTTCGCCCAGAGCTGGAGAATCAGTCCAGTGGGACGCCTTTGTCTCCCCGTTCAAGAAAACTGGCCAGTTTCCAGCCGCCCGCCCTCTCCTCGCGCACTCCAAACCTCTCTCTGCGCGCGAATCTTTCAACGCTGTTCGCCGCCGCTCCTCCGAGTCACAGTGTCTTATCTTCACTTTTATTTGTGGAGTTTTCACTCGGCGAGCTTTCTGGTGATTCTGGAAGGTGTTTGTTCTTTCGTTAAGTTGTAGTATTAAAATTGCTGATTATGACGGCAAGATAGGTGTTCTACCTTTGCCGCCATCTTAGTTCTCTCCTTATGAATTTTCTAAGGGCTCCAACACAAGAACTAGCCAATTCATTAATAGATATTAGTGTATCTGAGACATTGCTATATCTGTGTCGCTGGAAGAGATAAGGTTTCTGGAAGAATCAATGAAATCAAAATTTTTCATGTTTTTTCCAGAAAAAACATGTGGCAAAGCTTTTCCTAACACCCTGAAATATGACTAAAGGTTATTGGATTTTGAAAAGCAGAAAATCTTGTAACATTGGTATTTTTCTAAAGCATTTGTAAACTGTTGGATTAAAATTCTAGGTAGTTGAGGATATGTAGCAGATTAAGAATTACAGCATAGATTTATGATTATTCAAGATGCATGATAAAATGTAGCACAAATTGATGGAAGGAGAATTGGATTACGATTAAAATGTCCTATTTCTGCTGAAGATAGTTCCATCTCTAGTTCTTATTAACTTTGTGTTATTCAGGCAACTTGTTTAATTTAGGGTACATAAGTATTTCATTTGCAAAATGAGAATCAATGGCTACCTGACTTACCTTACATTATTATGATACTCAGCAGACACTATTACTATGATGCTAATAATAAAAGAATCTTTAAAGATTGTACAATAACACTTAGGAAGTTATCAAGTAATATCATATGTCTTTGATTCTATGTCATGATTAATCATTTGATGTTTTAACATCTTTGAAATGGGAATGTGTCTTACAGTCACTGTCTTAGGGTGTCATATGTCAGTGCATTTACATCAAAACATGCCCAATGGAAGTCAGCAGCTTGGGGAAAAAAGTCCCAGAGAAGAGTGGAACACTCTTTTTTTAATAATGGTACATCTCAAATAAATAAATAGCTTTGAAAAATAATTCTCAATTGAGGATATTTTTCCATTGCATTATTTAGAGAAAGTGGAAGGAAGGGAGGAGGAAGAAGAGGAGGTAGAGGGAGAAAGAGAGAGAGAAATATTGATGTGAGAGAGACTCATCAATTGGTTGCCTCCAGCATTCCACCCAACTGGTGCCTGGGATCAAGTCTGCAACCCAGGTATGTGCCCTTGACCAGGAATCGAACTTGAGCCCCTTTGATAGGCAGACCAACACTCTGACCACTGAGCAAAAATGGCTAGGGCCAAATAAATAACTTAAAAATAAGATATGTTGCTTAATGGCACAAAAGATGGAACTGTGTTTTTAAAAAAAGCACAATATAGAGATCAATTGTTGTATGTAGTTTATATCAATCTCCAGGTACATGTTGCTGGCTTTTGTTGGGATTAGTGGCTGTACTTTAGAAGTTTTCACCCTATATTTATAGTTTATTCCCCTTTTCTTTCTAATTCTCTTTATGTTCTCTCTTACCTTCTTTTCTTTATTTTTTTTCTTCTTCAAATTTTCCCAATTTCATTTTGGAATTCCTTCCTTTCTTTCTTTTTCTGTGTGTGTGTGGGTGTGTGTCTGTGTGTCTTCTCTTACTCTCTTCTTTCTCCCCTATCACCTAATTTGCCTTCCTCTTGTGATTACATTTATTTGGAGTTACCAATGCCATGAATAAATTCCTGTTCAGTGCCCAGTGCGTTGCACCTGATTGTGTTGTATTTTGTGCCTTTAAATCAATGCAGGAGACAGAACTACATAACCAGACACACAGAGAAGAGAGACCATGGTGAGACAAAGAAACAGCCCATATATGAAAGAAAAACAAACCTCACCAGAAAAGGAGGTAAATGAAATAGAGGCAAGCAACCTGTCAGAGAAAGAATTCAGAAAAATGGTCATGAGGTGGCTTAAAAGAATGGAAGACAAATTTGACAATATGAGTAAGAGCCAAGAGGAAATGAAGAAGAACCAAGAGGAAATGAAAAAGACCCAAGAAGAAAAGAACAAGAGCCAAGAAGAAATGAAGAAGAGCCAAGAAGAAATGAAAAGTGACATCGCTGAGGTAAAGAACTCAATAGAAAGTAACAAGAGTACACTAGAAGCTGCCGAAACTGGTTTGGCTCAGTGGATGGAGCATTGGCCTGTGGACTGAAAGGTCCCGGGTTCGATTATGGTCAGGGGCATGTACCTTGGCTGCGGGCATATCCTCAGTAGGAGGTGTGCAAGAGGCAGCTGATCAATGTTTCCCTCTCATCGATGTTTCTGACTTTCTATCCCTCTCCCTCCCTCTCTGTAAAAAATCAATAAAATGAATTTTTAAAAAAAGAGTACACTAGAAGAAGCAGAGGATTGCATCAGTGAGCTAGAGGGAAAGGTAGGGAAAAATACCCAAATAGAGCAGCTTCTACAAAAAAAATTAAAAAGCAGGAGGTGAGCCTAAGGAAAATTTGGGATAACATGAAACAAAACAACATCCGCATCATAAGGCTTCCAGAAGGACAGGAAACTGAGCAAGAAATAGGAAACCTGTTGGAAGAAATAATGACAGAAAACTTCCCTGATATAGCAAAGAAAAAACCCACACAAATCCAAGAAGCTCACAGAGTCCCAAGCAAAATGAACCCCAAAAGACACATTAATATTAAATTGGCAAACACAAAAGACAAAGTGAGAATCTTAAAAGCCACCAGAGAGAGACAGAAAGTCACCTACAAAGGAAGCCCCATGAGACTAGCAAGTGATCTCTAAACAGACACTCATCAGGCCAGAAGGGAATGGAATGAAATATACAAAGTTATGCAAAGGAAGGGTCTGAATCCTAGAATACTGTACCCAGCAAGGCTATCAATCAAAATTGAAGGTCAAATCAGGAGCTTCACACAAAAAAAAGGACTAAAAGAATTTATTACCAACAAACCAGCAAAGCAAGAAATGTTGAAGGGTCTGCTGTAAAAAGAAATAGGAAGCAAAAAAGGAACACCAGGGTAAAGAACAAAAATGGCAACTAATAAGTACCTATCAATAATAACTTAAATGTAAACAGATTAAATGCTCCAATCAAAAGACATAGGGTAATAGACTGGATAAGAAAACGCAACTCATGTATCTGCTGTCTACAAGAAACCCACCTCCGAAAAAAAGTTACACAGATTGAGGGTCAAAGGATGGAAAAAGGTTATTCAGGCGAATGGAAATGGAAAAAAAGCTGGGGTAACAATACTTATATCCGACAAATTAGATCTCAAAGTGAAGGACATAACAAGAGATAAAGAAGGCCACTTCATAATACTAAAGGGAGCAATCCAACAAGAAGAAATAACACTGGTAAATGTATATGCACCCAATACAGGAGCAGCCAAACCACTATGCTCAATTAATATTTGACAAAGGAGGCTTGAACATAAAATGGAGTCAAGATAGTCTCTTCAATAAATGGTGCTGGGAAAATTGGACAGATACATGCAAAAAAAAATGAAACTAGACCACCAACTTACACCATACACAAAAATGAACTCAAATGGATACAGGACTTAAAAATACTAGAGGAATCCCCAGGAAGAGAAATCTCAGACATATGCAAAAGAACTTCTTCACTGATACTCCTCCTAGGGAAAGGGAAGCTAAAGAGAAAATAAAAAGCTTTTGCACAGCAAAAGAAACCATTAACAAAACAAGAAGAACACCCACTGAATGGGAAAACATATTTGCAAATGTTATCAGTGATAAAGGTTTAATCTCAAGCATCTACAAGCAACTCACACAACTCAATAAAAGGAGGACAAATGGTCCAATAAAAAAAATGGGCAACGGACCTAAATAGAATCTTTTCGAAAGAAGACAAATGGAAGGCCCAGAGACATACGAAAACCTGCTCAATGTCACTAATTATCCTAAAGATGCAAATCAAAACCTCAATGTGATACCATCGCACACCTGTCAGAATGGCTTTCATCAATAAATCAACAAACGACAAGTGTTGGTGAGGATGCAGAAAAAAGGAACCCTCGTGTACTGCTGGTGAGACTGCAAATTGGTGCAGCCACTGTGGAGAACAGAAATGAAAGAGGTGAAATAACAACAGACCCCATTGAAATACAAAGGATTATTAAAAAATAATATGAACAACTCTACTCCAACAAACTGGACAACCTGGAGGAAATGGATATATTCCTAGAAAAATATAACCTTCCAAAATTCAATCACAAAGAATCTAAACAGCTCAATAGTCTAATAACTATGGAAGAAATTGAAGCAGTCCTCAAAAAGCTTCCAGCAAGCAAAACCCCAGGGCCAGACGGCTTCACAGGGGAGTTTTACCAAACATTCAAGAAAGAACTAAAACCTATACTACTCAGACTATTCCAGAAAATTCAAGAGGATGGAACACTTCCAAACTTGTTCTATGAAATCAGCATCACCCTAATACAAAAACCAGATAAAGACGACACAATGAAAGAGAATTTCAGGCCAATATCCTTCATGAATATAGACGCCAAAACCCTCAATAAAATTATAACAAATAGGATCCAGCAGTACATCAGAAAGATCATCCACCATGACAAAGTAAGATTTATCCCAGGAATGCAAGGATGGTGCAATATCCGCAAATCAATAAATGTGATATATCACATAAACAAATTGAGAGATAAAAAACACATAGTTATATCAATTGATGCAGAAAAAGTATTCAACAAAATCCAACACCATTTCTTGATAAAAACTCTCAACAATGTGGGAATAGAAGGATCATACCTCAATGTAATAAAAGCTATATATGATAAACCCACATTATGAGCCCCTACCACTTGCAACAACATGGATGGAGCTGGAGAGCATTATGCTAAGTGAAATTAGCCAGGCAGAGAAAGATAAGTATCACATGATCTCACTCATTTCTGGAATATAATGAATGGCATAGACTGATGAACAAGAACGGATCCAGAGACTGAGAAATGTCCATCAGAATGTCAAACCTCAGGGTAAGTGAGGGGTGGCGGGAGTAAAGGGAAAGTGAATATATTTGACCTCTTGAACTAAGGTAAATAATTTGTGTTTTTACCTTCCTGACAAAGTTTATTTTTTTTAATCTTTATTGTTCAATTTATTAATTACATTGTTTCCCCTTTTTATCCCCCTATAGCTTCCCTCCACCCTGTACCTATCCCACCCTCCACCCTCACCTCCCCCTCCCCACTGTCCTCTCCCATTGTTGCTAGATTTTTGTCCAGTCTCTTGCTGCACTTCCCACAACCCTTTTCTCCCCAAGAATTGTCAGTCCATTCCCTCTCTATGTCCATGTCTCTGTTATATTCACCAGTCTATCCTGTTCAACAGCCTATCAATTCACTTGATTTTTATGTTCATTTGTTGATAGATGTGTATTTGTTGTTGCTAGTTTGCACTTTTACCTCTTTCTTCTTCCTCTTCTTAAAGAATATCTTTCAGCATTTCATATAATGTTGGTTTGGTGGTGATGAACTCCTTTAGCTTTTTCTTATCTGCGAAGCACTTCATCTGACCTTCAATTCTGAATGATAGCTTTGCTGGATAGAGTAATCTTGGTTGTAGATTCTTGCTGTTCATCACTTTGAATATTTCTTGCCACTCCCATCTGGCCTGCATCGTTTCTGTTGAGAAATCTGCTGATAGTCGTATGGGTGCTCCCTTATAGGTAACCAACTGTTTCTCTTTTGCTGCTTTTAATATTCTCTCTTTGTCTTTTGCTCTTGGCATTTTAATTATGATGTGCCTCGGTGTGGTCCTCTTAGGTTCCCATATATTGGGGTTCGGTGCATTTCTTGGAATCCTAAGTCAATTTCTTTCACCAGGTGTGGGAAGTTTTCAGTCACTGTTTCTTCAAATAGGTTTTCATTGTCTTGGCCTCTCGCTTTTTCTGGCACCCCTATAATTCGGATGTTGGTATGCTTGAGGTTGTCCCAGAGGCCCCTTACACTATCTTCAATTTTTTGGATTCTTTTGGTTTCTTGCTTTTTCAGCTGAGTGGATTTTACCTCTTTGTATTTCAAATCTTTAACTTGGTTCTTGGGGTGCTCCAGGGCACTTTCAGGTCTTTGTATAATATTTTTTGTTTCAGTCAGTGTATGCTTAATTTCTGGTTGGTCCTTTTTCATATCCTTGAGAGTCTGCTTTATATCCTTGAGGGTTTCTTTCATTTCCTTGTAGGACTCATTCATTTCCACGTTGGTCTTAATAATTTCTTTGCAGCTCTCGTTTATATCCTGGAGGGTGTTGTTCATTTTCTTGTAGGACTCACTCATTTCCTTTGTGGTCTTGCTTATTTCCTTATAGGCCTCGATCTTTTGTTGGAACCTCTTAAAAAACCCTATAACTGTGGTTCTGAATTCCATGTCCAGTCGTTTTTTTTCCTCCATTTCTTTCACATCTGATTTCTTTCCATGTTGCTGCATGGTGGCTGCTTCCCTGAGTTGGTCAATTAGCTTTGTGTGGTAGACGTGCTACAAGGGACAGTGGCTCAGCCTCCCGGTTACCTGAGATGGATATGGGCTGCACAGTCTTGCTGAAGTTAAGCTCAGTTAATCGTTGCTAGCACTTGGAGGGTTGACCTCCAGGCCAATTGTCTGTGAAGCTCAGCTGTGCTCAGGTTGGGTGGGCGGAGTCTCCGGGCCAAGCAGACAGCGTTAGCTCCGCCCTATGTGGCCCCAGGGACTCTGTGCCGGGGGCAATGGCCGCCAGCACCTCTGAGAGAGAGCCGCTGCTGAGCTCCACCGGCTGCCGGCTGCCGGGGAATTCAGACTTTCCCAAAATGAGTCTGCATGCGCAATGTCTCACCCAGGGTCGTAAAACAAAGCAGTCTGACGGTTTCCCGAATGAGAGGCAAGTCGCGGTGCGCTCTCTGCGCCGTCACGCAGCCGAGCTGTTCGCGCAAGCTGCCTTCTCCACAAGCCGGGAGACCCGGCAGCACCGGAGCTTCGGCGTGCCCTCCCACTGTCCAGTTTTCACCCCGTGTGATAGTGGGTTCTCTGGACTTCGCCCAGAGCTGGAGAATCAGTCAGTGGGACGCCTTTGTCTCCCTGTTCGAGAAAACTGGCTGGTTTTCAGCCGCCCGCCCTCTCCGCGGCGTGCGCTCCAAACCTCTCTCTGGGCGAATCTTTCAACGCCGTCCGCCGCCGCTCCTCCGGGTCACAGTGTCTTATCTTCACTTTTATTTGTGGAATTTTCACTCGGCGAGCTTTCTGGTGATTCTGAAAGGTGTTTGTTCTTTCGTTAAGTTGTAGTATTAAAATTGCTGATTATGACGGCAAGATAGGTGTTTTGCCTTTGCCGCCATCTTAGTTCCTCTCCCTTCCTGACAAAGTTTATATAAAGTTATAAAAAAATTGGCAGCTAGCTTGAAATTGAATTGACATGGCCTAGAGCATGTCATCTCCTATGGACACCAGTCCTTAGGCTAGGCCCCCCTTAACCTCCTGTGACACCATAATACCCTTACATGATATTACTCCACAATGTCATTATAATTTTTGATATTTGACAACAGCATATTGTACAATTATCCCAAAGAAACTTACAAACTAATTCTTTGAATGTTTGGTAGTGATTTAAAAAAGGACAGGAAAGGAATTAATCCTTTTCAGAAGAAATTAAGGCACTGGGAAGGCACTTGACCATTCTATATTGGCCCCTCTTGCCCTTTTTGCCAAGAGGGACCCTCTTCTCACAATCACAGCTGTTGCCGGAGCTTTCAGTTCAAGCTGAGGTTGAAGCCTCTTGGTGGCTGGCACCATGGATCTGTCTCTCGCCCAATGGGGTGAGCTGGGCACTCCCTGGAGAAAAAACCTGAGTCCCCTGAAATATGTGATCAGTAATAGGACCCCGCAATAGGTGAGGGGATCCCAAGGCAGGTGCTGGGCATAGAGGCCACAGGGACATACACTACCAAGGAGACAGAATTGAACCTCACATCACCCTGTTTGGCCCCGGAGGATGGCTGGTTAGCCAGAGACGGGTAAGATTCCTCAGGGAAGGAACAACCTAATACAGGCACAGTCTTAGATGGGCCATCACGAGGGAACTTAAAGGTCAACAGAGGTGGGGCACATACCCTCACTCCCTTAACTTTGTTGGGGCCTGAACTCTCACCCTTTCTATATATTTATATATAAAATTTTAAAAAATAAAAAATAAAAACAATAAATTCTTTACTCATTATCTACTTCAGTAAACACTTCCTCACAAGAAGATGCCTTTTCTTGAACCTCCAAAATATGAACCAATGCTTCTTTTCTCTATAACACCCATCTTAGCCATAACTTTATTAAAGAACCTATCAAATTTAATATTAGTTATCTCCTCTTATGGGTGCTACAAAGCAAATAACCATGATTTATTTATTTGGTATATCAACAAATAATTGGTCAAAGAATAAATATGTTGAAACTACTTTGTATATAAGAATCCCAAGCATTAATTTGTAGGTATACAATTTGTAAATAAGATTAATGATGTTACAAGTCCTAATTTATGTGATGCAAAAGAAAATGACTGTACTAGAAACATTAGTTTAGTTTATTGATCACTGCACCAATTTTACCCTTTCAGTTTTATTTATTTATTTTACCCTTTCAGTTTTAATAGTCCTGTTCACAATCTTGAGAATACCAATTCTTGTGTACTAAATAAATCTTCTTCCACTTCACAGATATCACTGATTAGACCAAGGATGGATACTTGCCCATAAAATAAACAGTCCATCAAATTTTCTCTTTGGAGAACTGGACCAACAGGCAGTCTGAATAAGTGCAGAATGAAGGCACATTATTGGTGCAGCACCAGGAAAAAGGGCTGCTATTGTCTACTGAGGGCTATTGGGACAGCATTTTCTTAGATTCATGTGTTTTATATCTTACAAGTTTCTTTTTTTCTCTTCAAATTAATTGGTTTCTCTTCTTTAATATCATAAATGTCCTATCCAAGAGTGAGTATATTTTTTTGTATCCCAACAAGATCAAGATATAGTATACTTGTTAAAACTGGTTGACCAAGTTTCCAAGAGCTAGAATACAATGAACTATGATTAATGCAAAATTTACCCAAATTTAATGATCCTTAGGTAAATTGTTCATTTTACATCTGAAATACTTCATGTTCTTCAGAAACTTTGGGTCTTGGTTTCTGCTGGAAATAACTTGTTGACCACTGTGCCAAATACTGTAGGATGACATAGTAAATACCATTCTAAGCTTTTTCTAGCATGCTTTTCTGGTTACTAGAGACTGGGAAGCTGAATGTTACACACATTTCTCAGACTCGGTAAAGCCAGCGTTTTTCAAATGATCTGATTTCTGGCAACCAAGTGCATCTATAAGACAAGGAAGGTGAATATGAACATAGGGATGCAGAATCTGTGGGACTGTTTTGCCAAGCAAGATGGTTGAGCTATTTTGCTCTTCTATAGAATTATAATGGAAGTACTTAGTCTGTTTCTTCCTTAGTTCTAAGTGGCAGATGGTAGGTGGAGTTTCCACTTGGCTGTTCATGGTCTGGACATTTCTTCTATGTATTATCCAAGCCTGATTCCTGGATTCTAGCAAAAAAAAATTTAAATTTTCTATTACTTTGTAATACTGTTTTCTGTTTAAACTAGCAAGAGTTAATTTTGTTTTCTGAAGCAAAGAACAATGGCCTATATAATAATTGGTACCAGAAATGAGATGCTGCAAAGTACAAGTAACACTGATTTAGTAGAAGCAGTAGGGTAGTGAGAGGAGAGGGTCTAAGTTTAACGTAGTAGCCAAATATTTGTTTAAATTGTCACTTGCTTAACTCAAAAAGCAGGCTATTTGCTGACTGAAGTGACAACATAAGAGAAGTACTATAAGAAATTCATAGAGTTGGTAGGTGGTGGTTCATTTTTGCTACTTTTAGCAAAATACTATGAATAAGATGAACTCAGATTAGAACCAAACATTGTGGAAGCAGAGGTGGAAGGAATGGGAATTTACTAAGGGAGGCATTCTCTACCTATACCTGCAAACAACATTGATGAAGACACCAATGATTTGGGATTTGCAGTTTTGAAAAAGTCATCTGCTTCCATATCTAAATTTGAAGAAGTTTTAAATTGTGGCCATGAAACTCCAGTCATAGCAGGAGGCAAGACTCATGCTTTGTCACAAAGCAGCAGTGCTAAATCTTGCTAGCAGGAGGTAATGAAATGTTTTTGGTCCACTATCTAAGCCTTTTATTTCGGACTAGTAGTTCTGTGCACGAATCCATGCGTGAGTAGCTAGTTGCTGCTTGTCTCAGCTGATGGCCATGCCCACTGCTGCTGGTAGCTCTCCACTGCAGCAGCTCACTGCCCCGCCCTCCTGTAGCTCTCAGCCTGCTGCCCCGCCTTCCTGCTGTTTGGTCGTTAGGTGATGGCATCCGAGACCAATTTTCATATTACCCTATTATAAGTATAGATGCTCTCAAGGTAGTCACCATTAATTTTAGAGGCAGAAGGATGGGCAGAGCACAGGGCCCAGTAAATAAAAGATGAGAATCCTCAGGCTCAAAAATCATATGTAGGCAAGACTTTTGGAGAACGTATAGTTTGTAGAAGCAATAGAATGAAAACTAGGTCTACTAAATATTTGAAGAAATTATCCTCTCAAAGAAACCCAAACTTGTTCTGTAATAGTCTGTGATTATTAAAATTATATTTTAAAAAAACTCTATGCTCCAATATTTCAAAATTCATGAGATCTCCAAGAAGTACATCCTCCTTTATACTCACCTTAAATATATTTGTTCAGGAAAATTGACAAGGAAGAACCTCCCAGGGTCAGATCCAGGAGCAACAGAAATGAAGAAAAACATTTAAGAGAAAGACCCAGAAACTGTCAGTTTGGCCAACCAATGCACTTCCTGCTGAGCTAAGGCAAGAGGTCTATTATAGCTAAGTGAGTTTTGATCATATTATGCATCGTGACAAATGTGTATTTTTAATTTTCCCTTTTCCACATGACAGGTTTATCACAACGATCCATTCCTTCTCCACCATTAAAAAACTTAAATGTACTGATTGGTGAAAATATGTCTTTAGTTAATTGGTTGCCAGCATATAAGTTATCTGGGCTTCTAGGAGAGAGCTTCGTATCACTCAGAAAATTTAGGCAGTGGATTTGATGCAGTAACAGAAAGAGACCTAGGTCTTGACTTCTTGGAGAAGCAATATGATTGTTCTATATATGAAAACAAAAGCATGTATGTTGGTTTGAAAAATCAAAGAGGCAAACAATGACAGAAAATGTTAATAGCTTACTGTAGTGCTTTAAAATATGTACACATTATTTGCTGCCCTTCAATTCTAGATGATTTTTCCTATTAAGTGGAATTAACTTAGTGGCTCGCTTCTAATTAACAGAAAAAGTGGAAGTACCTTGTGTGAACTAGTAGATCAGGTCATGAAGGACACTCCTACCTCATTACTTTCTCTTGAATAGCTCATTCTGGAGGGAGTCAGTGACCACGTCATCAGGATACTGAAGCAGCTTGTGGGGAGGCTTGTGTGGCAAGGACCTGAGGCCACCTGCCAACAGCCTTGTGTGAGAGTCTTCTTGAAATTGGATCCTCCAGCTCCAGGCAAGCCTTCAGATGACTGCAGATCCTGCCAATATCCTGACTGCAACCACATGAGAGACCTGTGTCAGAACAATCCAACTAAGCTGTTCCCGGAGAGTTTACCTATCAGAATCTATGAGATAATAGTTTCTTATTTTAAGCTACTAATTTGTGGGGATTTGTTATGCAGCATGAGATAATACACTCACTCAACATCAAGTCTCCTCTTCTTTACAAACAAAATCTTGATTTTATTTGAGTAATATTCTAGCTAATCCCCACACTCTCTCTGTATACATTCAATGTGATGTTAGCACAAGTTGTTGGACAGTACTTTCAGGAGAACTCCTTAAAAACGTGATAGGCCACCCAAATTCTTCCTACTTGATAAATGGAACTCTATTAGCCAACTAACATCATGAGGCAACCTCGAGGAAAAAAGTCAAGAGCTAGCCGAACCGGTTTGGCTCAGTGGATAGAGCGTTGGCCTGCAGACTGAGAGGTCCCCGGTTGCGGGCACTTCCCCAGTAGGGGGCGTGCAGGAGGCAGCTGATCGATGTTTCTCTCCCATGTTTCTGACTTTCTGTCCCTCTCCTTTCCTCTCTGTGAAGAATCAATAAAATATATATATATTTTTAAAAAGCCAAGAGCTAAAGATTATAGAATAGAAGCAATCTAGAAATGATGATGGTATTATTGCCCATGGATACAGACAATAATGTGGTGAAGGTCTGGGGTGGGGTAGGGGCTAGGTAAAGAGGGGGGTGGTGGCGGGCGTAGAGATATTTGTAATGTTGTCAACAATTAAAAAATATATAGAATTTCACAGAAAATGAACTTACTGCTCCAAAACACTCAAGACATTTAGGCACACCCAAATCTAAAAAGAAAAAAAAAATTTTCTATCTTGATTGAATCATTATTTTTTTATATCTGTCATTAGCAACCAAATGTATTTATTAGCTGATGAAATCTGGAATTCCACGTCTTGGAAACCTGACTTTTAGAAATACAAGACATTGAACTACCTAACAGGAGTAATAATTTAACTTTGTAGGAATAGTTATAAATTACTGAGTTGTGTACCTAGTATAAGTCAGCTTTATGGGACAGGAGTGCTATATACTGTTCATCCAGGATTCTCTTCCTAGGTCACCTCTGGAATTCCATGTTGGCATTGGTGAAAGCCACACGTAAGGACGCTTAGTATGGTCCACACTGCATTATTAACAGTGGGGCTGTTCTGATGATAATGGCTTTCATCCTTACTGTCATTTAAGAATCACAAAGCAGCTAAAGTTAATTTTTAACATATAGTTTTCTGGTTTTATAGAGATATATATTATTATGCTGATTTTTGGCAAGTCATATCAACAAAAAATAATACTGAATTGTACCATTTTTAAAAACATTTGCCAACTTAATTTTCTGATACATGTCAAAGCTTGGAGTATTTTTCTCAACAAGAGAAATAACAAAGTTTATTCTTTTTAAAAAATATATATGTAATAGTTTTATTTACATATAATTCACATACCATACAACTTACCCATTTAAAGTGTATAATTCAATGTTTTTAGTATATTTCAAGGGTTGTGAAATTACTATCAATTTTAGAACATTTTTATCATTCCTAAAAGAAATTCTATACCCATTCTCTCCACATTTCTTCCCAATCTCCTCCCCAGTTTTAGATAATCTAATCTGTCTCTATAGATTTGCATATTATGAACATTTCGCATAAAAAGAATCTCAATATGTGGTCTTGTGACTGGATTCTTTTATTCAACAAGTTTGTTTATGTCCAAGTATGTACTAGCAGTGCATATGTGTGGTCTTTCATTCCCTTTTTATTGAATGATAGTGTTTCATTGTAAGGATATATCACATTTATCCATTCATCAGTTGATGGATATTTGGGTTGTTGCCCTATATTAATTTTATGAAGAGCAGTGGTAGAGAATTAATGTATATGTTTTCATGTGGAGATAAATTTTTCATTTCTTTTGAGTATATACTTAGGAGTGGAATTGCTGAGTAACCTTTTGAGAAACTGCCAGATTTTCTTCCAAGGTGGCTACAACATTCAATATGAGGGTTCTAACTATTCTACATTCTCTTCAGCACTTGTTCTTATCTTTTTCTTTTTCATTATAGACATTCCTAGTGAGTTTGAAGTGGTTTTTCACTGTGGTTTTGAATTGTAGGTCCCTGTTGATGATATGGAGCTTCTTCCCATTTGTCTAATGTATATCTTCTTTGGAGAAATGTCTATTCAGGTCCTTGCCTCATTAAAAAATAACAATCTTTTGTTATTGATTTGTAAAATTTATTTATATATTTAGATACAAGTATCTTAACAGATATATGATTTGCTATTTTTTCTCGCTTTCTGTGGATTGTCTTTTCATTTTCTTGATAGTGTCCATTGATACACAAAATATTTTAATTAAGTCCAGTATACCTCTTTATTTTTGTCACTTGTGCTTTTGGTATCATATCAAAGAAAGCTTTGCCTAACCAAGGTCATGAAGATTTATTGTTACATTTCCTCCTAAGAGTTTGTAGTTTAGTTTTTACATTTAGGCCAACAATCCATTTTAATTTTTGTGTGTAGTGCAAAAAATGGTTCAAATTTCATTCTCTTCCATGTGAATATCTAATTGTCACAGCACCATTTATTGTAAAGGCTATCTGTTCCTCATTAAACTGTGTAGAATCTTAGGGATATACCTGTGTGTGTGTGTGCTAATTTTAGTAAATGTTATGAAAATATAGACTATATAGGAACTTTGTTACTTAAACTAAAAAAATCTAAAATAGATATGTCAGAGTCTATGTCTATTTCCTTTGAGAGTCAAATAGTTATACAAATGGTAAATATACATTTTGTTTCCTTATAGCTATTTTCCCTACAGATTCCTAAATGATTGGAAAAATAGATATGCTTCAGTTGAAGGTTGTCTGAACAAAATCTCTAAATACTAACAAGATCATGTTTTACTCAATTGATTTATTTATGGATGGATGACTGTAAAATCCTGAAAATAAAATTTGTATTCATTTATGACAGGGCTGCTAAGTGAAATCTATATAACCCATTTCTATATAAAGAGATAGTACTCCATGTAATGTTTACTTCCAACCATTTAGACATGTTATACTGACACATCATCAAAACTGGCAGGTTTTCTTTACCTTCATTGGAATTTTTTGCCTTTAGACTCCTCAACTATGCTAGACAACTTCCTGTTTGGGGAATGAGAAGACATTGTCCACATTTGCATTTCACTGAAGTCCCTGACTTTTTGTTATACACTTTCAGCTGCTTTCTTTTGTCTATTGGTGTTTAGTTATACTATGTCATAGAGACCACTCTATTTTCTGACATTTTTTAAGATCCCATATTCAGGATTCATTTAAGTATAGAATTGTCAGTTCTTGGCACTCAAGATATCCAGAAAGTAAAAGCTCCAATCTTATTAGGGAAAACTGCACAGGGTGTCTAAACACCTTTATTAAACCTTTCTCAATCCTCTGGCACTGCAGCACTCCCTGCTTGCCACAGTTTCAGGCAGGTGATTGCCTCAAAGGCCGGGGTAGATTTTACAGCCCATCAGCAACTGGGCCTGGAATAGTTAAAGAACAAAACCTTGAGCTCCTAGAGCCAGGAATATGTTTGATAGGAGCTAACATAGTGGTAGTTCTGTGTTCCAGAGAAGACTTTTTAAAAGCATATTCAATCCCAAATATATGCTTTATTTCTACCATAAATGCAGTTCACATTTTCAGTCCACCACCACAGTTAAAAGAGACAGGAGTATTGTGGCTAGAGAGCACATAAAACGAAAACTTTGCTGATTCTCCAATTTTCATAAAAACCTAGACACAAGAATGTAGTCTTTATAACACAGTATAGCTAAAAACCAATAACCAACAAATGAAACCTTAAATTTAACAAGATTTAAATTTTCATTTCTAAAATTTTTAAACTATATTATGAAAGAATTCATCCAAAAAAGAATGCATCAATTCTCTAGAGCTAGTGTCCAGAACTGCAGCCATCAGCCACATTCAACCACTGAGCACTTGGACGTTAGTCCAAATGGAGATGTGCCGTAAGTGTAAGAGCCACATTGCAGTATGAAAACTTAGTGAAAAGGAAAGAATGTAAAATAGTTAATATTGTGTACACTTTGAACTAATACTTTTGATATATTGGTTTAAATAAAGTATGCTATTAAATTAATTTTACCTGTTTCTTTGCATTTTATAAATGTAACTACTAGAAAATGTTAAAGTGCATATGCAGCTTACATTTGGAGCTTGCTTTTTATCTTTATTTCTCTAGAGGCTTAAGAGACTGTATCAGTGTAACTATGCTGGAGTTCAACCTATTCATATTTTTGTCAGTTGTCATAGTTCATTAGTCACTAGTTCAAAGTGTATAATGTGGGTTCAAATACTTTCCAATGTATATTTTTGTTTACTTCACACCACTCTAGTGTTAAACAATCATTTTCCTCTACTGAGAACCCCTTTCCCACTTTGCCTACTTGGCAAATTGTTCTTAACTTTTAGTAATCAGTTGAAGCATTATTTTCTCAGTTAAATTTTCTTTGAATTCCCTCATCTTACACCTGTACCCCAAGTAAAAATAAACATTCTGTCCTCTGGGATATGACAATATCTTGCCCCAAATCTACTGAGTGCCTATGGTTTGCTGAGCACAGGGATTGGTAGTGAAAGTATGCAAATGTGAACAATAGGGAAATGAACCCTGTACCTATAGTACTTGCTTTTGGAGTGGAACGCAGATGAGTCAACACCAGGCACAAACTGATAGAGAAAATACTGTAACAGGACAGATTCAGGGAGCACATCATAAACATACCTTTCCCAGGCTACTTCTCTGTGGTAGATGAGCATATTAAGCCTGCACTATAAGTATGTGATCCTAAGGAAATCCTTGGTTCATAAAAATACTCATGTTTAGTATAAAAACTGAAGGGCATTTTTTTTCACTTCCTAATTGGTTAAAATGAGAGTTGTCTTCAAAATACAAATTACTGGGAGAGGGTTGGGAGACTGGGTAAAAAAAGGTAAAGGGACTGCGAAGTACAAACTGGCAGTTACAAAATAGTCAAAGGGATAGAAAATATAGCATAGGGAATACCGTCAACAATATTGTAATAACTGTACGGTGTCAGGTGGGTACTACACTTATCAGGGGGCTCTCTTCATTAAGTTATATAAATGTCTAACCTTTATGCTGTACACCTGAAACTAAAATAATATTAGATAGCAACTGTAATTGAAAAATAAAATTAAAAAATACAAATTACTGAATAGGCAACCTTATATTACACATATGACCCAGTATCCTTGCAATGACTCCCTAGCCAGGAAATTTAGGTATTGATTTTTTAAAAACTAAGAACAACAACAAAATGACTCCAGTTAGCATGATTAAGTAAATATAAATTCTATGAAAGGTTTGTACGTAATTTAACATTAATGTACTCTCAAAAAAAAACCTCAGGATTTCAATAATTGATTTCTGTGAGGCTGAAAAGATAGATAAATAATAAGAGGTGAGTAACTTGGTTAAGTCATCTACCATGGCAGTGGACTTCTTAACACTAGTGTTGGAGGGCAAGACGGATAAGTGTAATTTCACTTATTAGGAGATACAACCAATCTCAATGATCTAAACACCAGTTAAGAAGAAGAAAAAAATGCTTTTTAAAGCAATGTTTGAGCAGTCCAAATATCTGTCCCAAAGTCTATGCACTAAGGTTCTTAGGCCTTACTTCTTGGTGAGCACAAATCCCTTATACAGAACAGAATTTTACTTTAGATTGAACTCTGAAAAGTGAGGCTCTCTGGATTCCCAGCCTGCACCAGACTAGAAGCTGCCAATCAGAAAGGAGGAGGATATTAGAGGCAGGCATGCTGGCAACAGAGAAAGGACAACAGATTGTTGGTTTAGTCAAGTGGTGGGAGGGGATGGGGGTGGGGGGGGGGGGGGAGAAGAAGGGGGAAAAACTACAAGACAGAGTTAATCACTAGGTCATTGTGTCCTAGTGAGATTTGCAACTTACATACCTCCTGGGAACATCCCTAATACCTAGGAAGGAGCCTAATATATGATGGGAACTTGATGTTTTTGTTGAATCTACTGCAACCTGCTACAATCAATACTTTAAGTAAAATTAACCTTGATAAAAAAAAAAAGCCGAATGAAGTCCAGTAAACTGCTTAAGAAAATAGAAACATTTATAAGAGATTTTAGAACTTTGTATAAGAGTTAAAAAACAGTTTTTTAAAAAGTGAGTTTGACTTCTTAAAGGGTCAAGCTCAAATTATGCTTTAGCTGGAACAATTTGCTTTGGATCAATCCTGGGGAAATGATGCATTATAGAACAGCAGGTTTGTTACATTACCTGGAGATTTCAAACTGTGCTATATGCAAATAATAAGCTATCATCCGAGGTTTAAGCTATATATGATAGCAACCGACTGCACAGTTGAAATCAGTAGGATGATGTAAAATAATTGTCCTGAAACACACATTACCATTCAGCAAAAATAGTCCCATCAGGTGCCCAGCACTGTGCTCAGTGCTGGAGTTATTAAGTATTTATTTTAAAAAATTGCTTCCACTTTTTAAGATTACGAAGGTATTCCAAAACTCGCATATTTTTAAAGGTTAAATGAAATTTTAAATGCACAATACAGCCATTATATAACAGGCATAGAATACTGTTTCGGACGTGGATAATTTTTTTAAAAAGTCACTAACAATTCTTTTCAAAAAATAGAATTCTAAAGGATATGAAAACCTACACACAAGAATAGAGTGCCTCGCTGCTCATTTGCTTTGTGTAATAAGTGTTATTTAACACAGGCATGCCATTTCAAAGCTAGCGAGGTTCGGCTGCACTCTCACGTTTTCGTGTTCAGCGCAATTTCAGCAACGACACTCGTTTCCTCTGGTAATCTTTTTCATGGCGCGTTTCTAAGTAAACGCTAGATGTTACAAAAAGCAACCTGCTATCTGGGGAATATAAGAGGGGTGTTAGTAAACCTAGCGAGCTGTGTTGAGGATAAGATTTTACAACAGCAAATGTAAGAACGGAGCAATTATGGTTTCGTATGACTCTCTCCTCCCTCCACTTTCTCTCTTCACCAATCCACATCCCCCCGAATCAGAGGCGGGTTCGGCGAGACTGGGCTGCAGGAAACAGGCTCCGCAGCGCTGCCGCCGGGGCTCGTGATGTAATCGGGCTTCTTATTCCGAGGCTGCCGAAGCCGTGGCAGCCGGGTCGTCTCCCCTGTCCTGCGGGGTCACCGCTCCCCGGGATGAGGTTCGCTGACCGACTCCGCCGACACAAAGCAGCCCGAGCCGAGCCCGGCCCCCGCGTCCCAGGCGCTGAGCGGGGCACCCCTGCGGTCTCCCCGCACGATGCCACCCGGAGTCCCTCCATGTTTATTCCTGGGCGCCTACTACGTGCTGGGCGTGGGGTCAGAGTGACCCGGAGTCAGTGCCGGTCCCCAGGATTAAAGCAGGACTCGCAGATTACGAGGAGAAGGAAGTCGGGGTGAGGGAGCCCAGGGAACGCGAGTTGTGGGGTGAGATGGGAGGGACGCTTAAGGCGCCAGCACCCTGGCGGGGTGGTGGGGCGCCCTCGGCCCTCCTTGCGCCCCCAAAGGCAGCCCGTGGCCTTTGTAACCAGAAAGACGCCCCGGGCCCGGGGGCAGTAGAGGGGGGCTGTCCAGGCGCCGTGCGGTCGGGCGCAGCGGGACAGAGCCGGGAGCCCGGGGACGGCTGGGGGCGAGGCACCCACCTACCCGCCCGGCGCCTCGGGGCCCCGCGGCCCCCGCCCGGCCGCCCGGAGGGCGGAGCGGGAGGAAAAGCGCACAGAGGGGTCCTCAGCTCCCGCGAGCGGCACGGACCCGAGCGGCTTCCCTCGGCCCCGGGGACAATGGGAAGGAGGGGAAAAAAGGGTTAAGAAACTTGGCTGAAGCGCTGAATGGCGTGGCGAGGCGAGGGGAGGGGCCGGGCCGCGGCCGCCGGGCGGCGGAGGGAGGAGCGCGGCGCGGGCGGCGGGAGCGAGGCGCTCCGAGGCAGCCGCGCAGGCATTGCAGCAGAGCCCCGAACTCGGGAGGCGGCGGCGGCGAGGCGGGGGCACCACACGGCCCACGCCCGCCCGTGGCCTCGCGTCCGCCGCTACACTCGAAGGAAAGAGCTCGGCGGGCGCCGGGGTGGTCGGACGCGGACGCCTCCGCGGAGCGAGCCGGACTGAGCCCGGGCGCGGAGCCGCGGCGCCTCGGTGAGTGCGCGGCACCCGGGGTCCTAGGAGCCGCGGCGGCGCCGCCGCCGGAAACGGCCGGGAGCGCGGCCCACGGCGTTGGCGTGGGCGGCAGGGCCGCGGGGCGGCGGGAGCCAGTGGCGGCGGCGGGTGGGCTCGGCGCGGGGGCAGCGTTTCCGGGGAGTCCCGCCCCTCCCGCTGGCTCCGCGTCTCCCGGGAACTCTCGGGGCCCGGGCGGCGGGGCCGGCAACTTGTGCAGTTGGCCCGGCTCGCCGGCCGGTCCGTGCCCGTCCCAGGTCGAGGGGCGGCCGCCGTGCTTCGCGCGAACTGGGTGACCGGGCCTGGGTCGCGCGCCCCGCTGCTCCCTCGGGCGCTTCTCGCCGCGCCCCTCCGGGTCCTGCTGCCCGGGGCGTCCTGGGCGGCGCCGGGCACAGCTCCCCGCCTCTCGCCGGCGCTTCCCTCCTCGGTGCTCGCGGGATTCCCGGCCGGGAAAAGCGAGTCGGAAAAGGGACGGCGCTCTGGCCCCACCAAAGCCCCTGGCCGGGTCGTTGGGGCCAGTTGCCCTCCCGAGGGCCAGGCTCCTTGGACCCGAGGCCTCAACCATCACTTTACCCCGGAGCCAGGAACGAGGCTCACGTTCAGTGAGTCCTGGGAGGCTTCTTTTCTCTCTCCTGCATCTGTGTTCTTCTAGTGAATGTTGTTTTATGAAGGGTGTTCCTGGAGGTATTCTACAAATTCTCCCATCATTTCTTTCCAAAGTAGTTTCCAAATTTTAATCCAGTTGGTGTTCAGTCTGAAGGAACAAAGGAATCTACTGTGTCTTCGAGGTGAACAGACTGGGAGCCTGTGACACATGTTGATCTCAGAAGCATTACAGGAGTTTCTGCCTTCTAGCTCCTTAGTGACTAAATTGGGTTTTGAAGATAGCAAAAGTACAGAATGATAAGTACTTCTGAGTTTTTAAAATATTGTTTTAATAGGACATTGTATTTTGGAAAAAATTACGACGCTCCCAGCTACAAGGATTTTTACTCAGTCGGTGCAACTAAGTTGGAGTTTGTCTCCAGTAATGTAAATGATTCAATGTGAGATTGTTCTGAAAACCTGTCTTTAGAGGAAGAGAGACCGTCTGTCGGTATCCAAAGTAAAAAGGTTATGGGGTTATATATGATAAATGCTCTTTATGTTATGGGGGCAATTGTGAAGTAAAGGGCTTTGAAAGTTTATTCTTTAAGATTATGAAGTGCATTGAACCTGCTTATTAGTGAATCATAGGCTTAGCAAGTGGGTGGCATCTTCCTGATGTGATCATTCAATGTTTAATTACCAGTTTGCTACCTTTGTTGAAGAGATTGAAATAAGTGGATTTTTTTTTTTAAATAAATGGTGTTTCAACTGCCTGGCACCTAATGTGGGTTGCTGCCTGTAGTATGTTGAAATGTTTTTCAACTTCGAAGTAACTTGCACTGGTTTTGTCCAGCCATTAGGTAATGGGGATTGGGTTTAACTGGTTCAGAGGCTAGTGGCTTCATGACCAATAGTAACTTTTCTCTGCCTGGAATTAGTTCCTGGAGACAAAGAAGGGTCAGTCCGCAGAACAGCGATTACCCTGCAGACTGCAGTCTGTTGCATACATTCTCACCGCTTTCCATACTTACTTCTGAAAGTGCCTGAGGTATGCGAGGGAAGAAAAATAAAAATGAAATATAGACAGTTGGTTTTACTCAAATGCATTCTCTGTAGTGCCTTTGAGGTAGTTGAAAACCAGATTTTACACCCATGGGAAGATTTGCTTTAGACCCACTTCTTGCATGTGTCTCAGAACTATGTAAAACTTGGATTTTACTAATTTAAACACCCTGAAATATTGTAAGTTCCCAATAAAGAAGTGTTTTTAAAAGAAGCCTAAAGGCTCTTCTGACTAGTAGTTTTAAGAGCAAAACATCCTGATAAAAAATAACCTATACCACCACCTAGAGTCTTGTTTGTTAGTGTATTGCTCCTGAAGTTTGCTTCAATTGACATGTCTCTTGTGGTTCCAATAGACCTAAAAAATGATTAAGAAGTGCTAGCTTACAAAAGAGCATCCAAGAGAACAAATATTTGTGTATTAAATAAAAAGTGTCAATTTAAATGATCCGTACTACCTTTAGAATTGAAAGTTATGACATATTAAGTTCAGTGAGCTGTTCTCCAAAAGATACTAATTCAAAAGAATTTAAAATAGGTATTCTCAGTTTGTGTCCCAAGGCAGCTCTCATTGCTTAAAGACTGCATTGTTAGCAGAGAGATGCAAGAAATCTTCAAGAATCTAAATTGCATTCGGACTCTTTGAGGTCCAGGTTGAAACAAAAGCAGTGACAAAATAAAAAATAAGGGAATGTTAAAACTCCAAAGATTCTGGAAATTCAAAGGTAAAAGAGAATGCAGGCTATAGTAGAATTGTGGTTTGGAGATGAGAAAGGAAAATGAACGGGAAATAAAGTGGTAATCTGCCTCGTTGGTAGTTTATAGATGATAAAGCAATCTGTTAAATGGGAGACCTTAGGAAGGCAGCCTTGTTGCCACGTGGCTTATATTGTCCATGGAGGAAGTAATGTTCCTCTTTAAATGGTATAACCCGAGAAAAAGAAGTCCTCTAGGATCGTGAATTAAATACAAGTTGAACAGAGAGAACTAGAACACTGTATTAATTCTGTCAAACATCACTATTTTAGAACATTGAGGACAACTAAAAATGAATTAAGTCATATCTGAAAGCATTTTATGGAAGGTGACAGATGAGGTAAAACATGTCAATCCAGTGGAATAAATAGGGGTACCAGGAGATGTCATCCTTGGCTCTCTGGAACTATTAGAGGGAAGAGTGTTAGTATGAATTATACAGATTCCATTGCAAATCAGTACTAGAAGATGCTGGCATAGAAGTAATTTTAACCCAGAGTGGCTAAGGATATCTGACATTAAAGGAATTAAGTTTTTAACTTTAAAACTTTTAAGATTGTAAGAAACTTAAGAACAATCGTTTTGTGTATCAGGTTAAAAATAATTCTGCCCCAAATAAGTTCAAAACATCTCATTTTTTATGAAGAAAACTTGTTTAATTAAAATTTTGATAGGGTCACTTTTGCCTTTTAAAATTCAGGATTAGTTTTTAAAGTGTAGGTTAAAGAGAAGAAGGAGTTCTAGTCTATGTTAAGCCTCTTTTTATTGCTCTAACTCTGGTCTCCTTTTCTAAAATAAATAGCTGCTACATCTTTGGAAGTTTTTGTCTATGAAAAGCCGTCTTCATTTGTTGCTTCTATTATTGGCTGTGGTGGCGGTGAAGGTTCTTTATTCTTGTGCTTTTTCTATATGCCACTCCGCGTGGCTGATATACAGTCAGGTAGGTTTTGTTTTATTTTAATAATGATTTACTGTTACATGGATGAAGATTGGAGGAAAAAGCATTTACTCCTCTAACGAAGTCCTTTGTACCCATGTCTTCCAATTGGAGAAATATTTTTACGAAAAGCAACTTTTTATTACTATTGAAACGTTGAACATTTTCAGCAGAATTGGGGGGGGGGTCACTTTCAGGATAATGAGTTCAAAGGCATGAATTGAATTGTTCAAGATGCATATCCTTAAGTTGAAGTTTTTTGAAGGGACTGTGGGGGTGGGGAGCAAACTCCTTCTGTAGTATTTAGGTAACACAACAATCAGAGAAATATAACACCAGGATAGTCACTAAGACTTGAGAAGGTAAAAATCAGGCATGTCAGATGATGAAGCAGGCTGATGGAATGGAACTGAGGATTATGTCCAGAGGTTGCAATGAACAAAAAGTAAATGAGAGAGATCTTGTTTCTGTATCCTGTTTGCATCTGATGCTGAAGCAGGGACATTAATTGCTGATGGTAATGGATTCCCTTTTATAAGAGCAGCAATATTACATAATTAGTGGTGGTTTGAGGGGAGCAATGACAGATTTCCCATTTGTGCATTGTACACTTTGTTTTTTAAATTTCTCTTAAATATATCTAAAAGAGGATCAATATTGGTTGCCAGAATAGAACCAGAAATTATAGTTTGGGGGGAAAATGAATTAATATTAAATTCTTTTTTAAAAATTATTCTTTTTAAGATCTGGTATTTTCCAGGGGTCTTATTTGAACATGGAAAACAGAATGCTGAGGTTTGGGTGGTTAACTGGAAACTCTTTGATAGGATATCTGATAATAGAATATTTGATGTAAATAATTACAGAAAGGGTGATTTTATTTTTTTCAAACTAAATATAAGGATTGAGATAAGTAGGACCTTACACTAATTGCTGTCATCTATGTATGGTACATACTCTGCATTTTGCAAATCCTACACTATTTTGCAAATAGTGAAAATAAAGCACTACAAAACTTGTGGTATTTTAGGAGCACAAGGTAAGTTTTTTAAGATCGTAAAATATTGAGAAGAACAAGAATGAGGAAATTGTGTGATACATTTTGCGACTTTATTAGGATTTTGTTAAAACTAATACTTTTAACTATGCTGGAGATAACATTTAGTTTAGAACAGTGGTCGGCAACGTCACAGTTTGCTGCTCTGCTGACTAATGAGTTTGCCGACCACTTGTCTAGAACTCTAGAAGTAATATAGTGAGAAGCAAATTTGAAGAATTTAGAAGACTTGGCAACTCATAGATACTGAAAAAAGTCACTTTTTGGAGATATGAAGTAAAAAGGACTCACTCTGTTTACTTAGTAGTATTAAGATATTTTTAAAAGGCTATAACAGATTTTAACATGGATTGTTCTTGAAGATAATCTTATAGATAATTACCTGTTAAAGAAATTATAACTCATTTGATGTTTGTTGGTCAAAATAAATTTGAGAACTCCAGAATTTGTTGAAGCTTCAGCTAGGAAGGTGCTTGTGGTATTTAGTCATACAACCAATCATCATCCCTCCCTCTCTTCCCACCTTCTTCCCTCCACTTTCCCTCCCTCCTCCTTCAATAAATAGGGCCAAAAAAATTTTTTTTTTGTTAAGAAATATGGAAATAAGATTCCTTCTCTGACAGGGTTAATAGTTATTTATGTCTTGAATTCAAAGCTAGCGTGATTCAGTATCTCCGGAACATTTTAAACTTTGTATGCTTCTGAATAAAGTTCTAAATTAAAACCCATATTGCTCTTTAGCTTTGTGTCATTT